>BSBK01008525.1:0-1202500 GCA_027943335.1 Chamaecyparis obtusa
ATTGCTATATATTTTTTGATATGTATTATATTGACACAATTTTAAAAATAATTCTCTAAATTATATGTAATTCCAAAATTTGAGTAATATAAGTTTGATCTACTAAGTTTGTACGATCTACAATAATAGTTTAATAATGTACATAAACATAAACATAACATAACTTAAACATTAACAATCTATTATAAAATTTTTATTATTATTAAAATAAAATAAATGTAAATGAATTAAATAAACAAATGAATAAATAATAAATGCATTTAGATAAAAATTATAATGTGCATAAAGGCCTATGGAATTCAAATGAGTGGTTTCAAATTGTCTTGTCTATGTCATTATGGTTGTCAATTTTTAAATTATACATTCGATTTTGCAAATGCAAATATAATGTTTCTGGCAAATACAATCTAATTCTAAAAATAAAAAATAAAAATCATTTTGCAAATTTGATGTTAGCATTAAATCTAATCTGTACAAACTACCAAAAAATATCATTTTGCAACTTGGCTTATCATTGAAAAGATAGACCATAGAAATTGAGAAGACAGGTGGCTGAAATAAACTTTGGCATCGTATCTTATTTTCGATTCCATACTTTGCAGTCTTTTCTAAACGTGGCATCTCAATTAATTGACAACATGGATACCACCTTTTGTTTTGAGAAGAGGCATTGACAAATGGCTTTCATGGGGAAGCTTATAGACTAAAGGCTATAGATGATATTTAGAATGAGGGTGTTGATTTTAACAGAGGCCATAAATATGATGTTGGGTGAGTAAAAAAGGCAAAAAAAATGAAAACTCAGAATATTAAATTGAGAAGAAAGGTTGAATGGTGAGAATCTAGCAGTTTCCCAGATAAAATGTTTAGATTCATTTTGCACATGAATGCTAGCAAAACTTGTTTCTAAATGTTATCCCCAACTATGTCATACCTTAGAACAGTCTACATAGAGAAGCATTTTATTCTCTTTCTTATGTACCTTCAATTCTGTTCAGGAATTTTTCCATCGTGAATATCTTCTTCTATATTCCAATTTCCTAGCTCATTTAAATAAAATTTCTCAATTAATCTGTCAGCTTTATAAAGCAATTGAAAGGCTAGAAACCTACCCAACTCTAATTCATTTCTCTAATGCCTGGATTTGCATCTACATTTAATTGGCTGAAAGTATTGTGTCCTGGATTCACCTTTACATGCAATTTGGGAAATAGTATTTTGATCTGATAGCATATAGGTGGATTTTAAATTCTTTCCCCAGTGTTCATGATGTCTTGTTTGATTTATTGCTCCATATTCTATATTTTTACAATGCTTTAATTTTTTATGAACTAATTGTTGGATTCAATTTACCATATACAATAGAATGTTCTTGTTATTTTTTGTCATGGGAAGCATCAAGTTGAGGCAAAGAAAGCACTCAAAGCATTTTTTTGTTGGTCACGATGGTGTATTTGTTATAGAGTAAGTCAAGCTTTTGAGATTTTCATGTCTCTTCTATCTAAATTATTCTATAGGCAATATGATCCAGTACATGCATTCATATGTAAATGACATTACATTGTGAAACCTTGGAGTAGTATCTAAGAACATCTCAGAGTGAGGTATAGCTAAACAAGTTGATTTGTTTCAGGAGTACCCTTCAAACCAAAATCTTCCTAGGTTCCTTAGTGTTTTCTGAATTTGAAACATATGAGATGCATATGCATGCTCTATAAATATTCAATGGATGTACAGTGTTACAAATAATTCAAATATTTGGATATTCTACTTTAAGAATAATAAGAAAAGTTTCTTGATGAATTTCTAGGGAGACATAAAAGCATATACTGCCATAGGAAGATTTAACTATGGACAAAATAATAAGATTATACCAGAGATTCACATACCTGTTTATAGCCTCAACTGAAGGCCTATGCCCTCACAACTACAAAGATAATACCAAAATAATTATAATGAATAAATAATCAAATCATTAGAGTGAATCACACCGCATAAAACATACCAGTCATAACAGCCAGGTTATGACCTTGCAATCAGGCATTTTGTCAAAGACTCTAGGCTGGTTTTCTACTTTTGAGCTTAAAAATATTCCTTTAAAGCTAAGCTTTACAAGGAGGTTTTTAAAAAATTTCAAATCAATGGCGTATACTTTAATACATTATGACATAGAACACATATATGGGTCTGTTGAAAATGTTTTTTAGAGACAAAGAGCTAAGAAACAGTGAAAAGAAACCAAAAAGTTGCTAATTGGGGCTTTTTTTGGGAAAAAAATATTTTATCGTATTGATCCTAAAGAACTCCAAAGTTATAGGCAGGGACTCCAAGAAAGCTGAAGACAATCATAGGTTGAAATATTGGGGTGTGTTTTCATGCATGACTGTGAAGCATCATTGCTAATAGACACCATAAGTGGTAATGATATGGAGAAAGAGGCAACGCCTAATCAAACTGTGAGAGGATATGAATCATTGATGACATTAACGTAGTGGTGGAAGCCGTTTGTCACAATAGAATTTGAAGTTGGTTTTCTTTCAATGCTCTATTCTATAGGTGGTTATATTCATTTTGACACAACAAGGGTTTATGGCTAAGAGGATGCACCAGGGAAAGCTCTCATTCAACTTTTTAGAGTAGGCTTGTCAAGAGAGAAGATGTTTTTGTCAGCACTAAACTAAAGAATTCAGAACAAGATGACCCTGTTGATACAATCAAGGATAGTTTAAAGTATGGTTTTCATTTTACAAAATCAATTTTCTATTTCCTCTATCTTTTAAACCTTATTGATTTTTTTTTAATATCCCTAAATATGCAACTAGAGTATGTGGATCTATTTCTCATCCAGTGGCCTGTCAAGACGAGAGTAGATATTCCAGGTACCCCTATCAAAGAAGAAGATTTTTTTCCATTAGATATAAAGTCCACTTGCCAAGGAATGGAGCAGTGCATGGACATGGGGCTTACCAAAGCCATTGGGCTTAGTAAACTTTTCCTCTAAGAAAATCTAAGACTTGGGTACATGCCATTAAAATTAGCGGCGATTCCTTCAATTATTCGATGATTGTAAGTTAACAAAGAGATAAAATTTTGAAATGTAGCCCTCTTAAGTTAAATTGTAGGCCTTATAACTGTTAGTGTAGGTTTTTATTTTCCTTATGTTAGGGGTATTTCTTTTTTCCTACACATATTATTTAAGCTTGCTTAGGTTTATTAGGTGTGGTTAATATGAGGACACGTGGCGAAATACATCAGCCACATATGTCACTCTCTCCCCACACATGGGTAGTTGAGTTACACATCCTTTTTTGGCTTGTTGTGCCACCTCTCATAACCACTCTTTTGTTTTTACCTAGGTAGGTTATGGGGTAGTTGGGTTTCTCACCCTCTTTTGGCTTTATGTGCCACCTCCTCTTTGTCTTCACCTAAGGAGGTTATGCCACATGTTTTGTCATTTACCAAGTAGGTGATAACCTCCCACTTTTTATGGGTGTAGGAGTTAATGCACCTCTTGGATGTATTTGCCCTTATATTTCTATATATTGAGCACTCTCCTCTCACCTTCACTAGTTCAGCTAGTTCGGTGATTGTTCGTGGGAGTATTGAGAGTATTCTGCAATTTCTCTTCTCTTGTCTCTATTTTTCTCTCATTTCAGATTTCTCTTCATTCTGCTATTTTGATCTTCGATCATCTGTTGGGTGAAGTTACATATGATCTATGACCGACATCAGATCTTGGCTTGGTTCTCGCTTCTCGCAAAATCTAACAATAACAAATATCAGCACATCAATTTTTTTCTTCCTTCTGAAGCCATGGAAGATACAGAGAAAAGAAAAGAAACAATAGAGAAATGTGCATTAAGAGCTACTTAAAACTGAAGAACAATAAAAAAAATAGTGTCCATATTAAAAATAAAGCTAGACAAATAAGAATGAAAGCAATGAAATGAACTCAGAGCTGGCAAAAGAGTATAACTGAAACTGTAACAACTCACAAACCTTTCCCAAATTATATGAAACCATAACAACTCACAAACCCTTCCCAAATTATAAGCAATGAACAGAGAACTTGGCTTTAATAGATGCAAGGTATGCAAATGTCTTACCTGACAATACCTGTGAAAAAAATGTAAACCAGATTTTTTGTTCCAAATGTCAATAGACTCAAGCACACAAACCGATATGCATCGCAAAGAATTTTAACAGATGCTCAAGCACTTATGGCATGGACGAAAAAATATAGAAACAAATTTGTACTACTGAAAGCTGTTAATAACTCATTTACCATTCGAGCTGGATTATTAATTGCATTTAAGAAGTCATTTACCATTCCACCTGAATTATTAAAGTGCATTTAAGAAAAGTGTACTTAACCACTTTTTAGGGCAGATAATAGTTGACAATCAAAGTAGATTTTTTCAAATTAAAGTTTTGGAAAATTATTTTTCTACTTACCTTTATTAACCACAGCCAATAAAATCATCAATAAATAGCATTTAAAAAAAAATTTAAATATTTCAAAATTATCAAAGTTTAGGACAAAGGAATAGGCTTGAAAAATACTCAAATTTCATTGATCTACTTTAAAAAAATGCATCGAACGGATGCATTAGTTTACCTGCCTTTGGCAGGAACTAAAAAATAAACATACACACTTCAATCCAAAAGTTCATTCAAAATTTAGTTTAACTTATCAATTCAACAAGAGAGCAATTCTATAAGCTTTTATTTCACTTTAAGTGAAACCTAATGACTGCCAATAAATTCTGGCATTTGGTCTCCAAATGAACAATATAGTTTTAAGCATGAAAACATTTAGTTTAATATATTTGCCTGGCCTTATCAGCAAAGAGGTTTTCATCCATGATTTCCTGGAGAGTCCATTTGAGCACCATTCTCTCAAAAATTTCTATCACATTCATGCTATGTGAATGCCTAATTCTACTTATACTATTTTCCTTAACGTCCATGACTACTCACAAATCAGACTATGCGTATCTGTAAATATAATCTTCAAAATTGTAGAAGTTCATACAATATGGCACTCTATTGTAGTATAAATCATTGAATATATAAGATGCCCATCTCAGATAATAAAAGATAAAATCAATGTTCCTGAGGAATACTTCTTGTGTTAAAATTTCTCGTTAAGCAAAGAATAATATGGTGATCTGATTGATTAGATGGAGTATCATGTTTTGGATAACCATGTATCCATTTTTTTTATTGTTCTTTGAAAACTTGTAGAGATTTTACACATACTATGGTCTCCATTACACTTATAGCTAGCCTCTTCTCGTGCATATTTTCCTATCATCCATAAATTTGCCTATCATCCATAAATATTCTTCCATAATTTTTCATGGGAGAAGCTAAGCTCCTGATAAATCATCCATCTATGTCCCCATACTAGCAGGTACAAAAGGTACCCAAAAGGATTGTCAGGGGCCATCAGAGGGTGATCGGAGGTAGGATGATGGGACAATGATGCTGATGTCAGGATGTCTACTTCTCTGGCTTATCTTAATCAAGTAGCCTAGCCCATAATCGTAACAAAAAGTGTAGCCCCCTAATTGGACGGTCTAGTAACCGTAACCGAGCAGTAACTTTAGCCCCCTAATTGGATCATCTAACCGCGGTCGACTAACTAGATCTGGTAACTGCTATCTACTAACCGGACATAGTAACCATGGTTTACTAACCTGACTGGTAGGTGAGTTAGATGTACAAGAGTCAATGAGAAATAGAAAAATTCCTACCATTCACATTTGGGTTTTATTTGGGCTGGGAACGATTTGCGAGTTGGGGTTTTCAGAGCCAAGTTTTTTCATTTTATTAAGGGACGTGGGCGTAGTTGATTTCTAGAGCCAGTCCTTTTTTTTCAAGCGTGCATAGCTGATTTCCAAAGCCAGTCCATTTTTTTCAAGTGGGCATAGTTGATTTCCAGAGCAAGTCCATTTTTTTCAAGCGAGTGTAGCTATTTTTCAGATCTAGTCCATTTTTTTCAGGTGGACGTAGCTGATTTCTAGAGCCGTTTACAGAAGATCTGGACATGCAAACAATGTATGTTTGCAAAAAATTATTCTGTGTTTTCTGCCTTTTAACGGTGTATAGGGTATGACTAATGGGTTTACATTTTTTATCACTGTGTGCAGGGTTTCGGCTATGAATCAGAGGCTTTGTTTTGGCAAATCCTTTCATAGAAGAGATCAAGTTACAAGATTATAGGGTTTTGGCCACAAATCAGAGGTGTTATTGTCATGTGCATAAAGAGGGTTTTGGCCATGAGTTGGAGGCTTTGTTTCGGCATACCATTTCATAGAAGAGATCGATTTGCAATATTGCAGGTACGCAAAAAATATTGATGATTTACATATTTTGAATCAAAAACAACAAAAACATTTTGAAATTTTTTTTGTGTTTTTGCAAATCTTAGTTTTTTTTTGTCTATAGTGCATTTTCGCAGATCTTAGTATTAGCTAATGCTTCTCATACTAACTAGCTTTTGTCATTTGTCACATGAAAAAAACTACTTTTTAAAAAAATATTTGCCATTTTGTTAAAATTTAGGTTATTTAATATTTTCAACCTTTAATAATCTTGATTTTTTATAATAATAGCCTATTTATTTCCTTTTATTAACAAGAGCTCTGATCAAGCTTTAGTCCCTGACTTTTGTTAAAAATAGAGTTTAAAACATTGTGATTGAACAGGTAAAACCAACAATAAAACACATACAACACACTTTGCATAATGTTTTTCTCCCAAAAAGCACATGATTTGGGAGGGACAAACCCAACTTTAGGTACAAAATAGCAATCCTATTGGTTTTACTATTAACCACTGTCCAAAATAGAGAGGTCAAATTTACTGTTCCTACTTGCTATCCTTCCTATTTACTATTCGTACTGTGTATATGATAGCTCACATCTGGCTAAGGAGCTAAGTTGTATTTTATTATTAGTATCGAGTAAATTAACAATTTGAAAATGTATATTTCCTATTTATTTATATGGGTCAATGCAGTTATTGCAAGGACTCTAGATTGTTGTTTTATGAAGATAGATATGAATCCAGGATTAAATAAATTGGTATTCTTTGAGTCTGTTTTGACTCCATTATTTAAGAATGGATTGCAAGTTTTTCAAATTGAACTTCCAAACTTCATGCATTATTTTATCTGTTCAACTTGTCCTGAACTGAATCTTCAGTAAGCACTTCATGGGATAATGCCTAAATGCTACCTGTCCATGGTTGTTAGTGGAACCACATAGCATGCATTAAACCACCCGGTTAAGGTTATTTGGGCAGTTAATCAAATGGTGGACCGATTGCGGTGATAGCCCAAGTACCTTTAGTGAAAATTATTCATTTATATCTTAGCCATTAGATCATTTTTGATCTCATGGTTGGTGCTATCCCTTAATCATCAAGGTGAGCATCTTTTATCTTAATGGGATCATGCCTAATTACCACCTATCCATTGTTGTCGGTGGGACCACATATCATCTATTAAGCTGCCCGGTGAAGGTTGTTTGGGTGGTTAATGTCTTGATGATAGGCTCGGTTACTAACTAGTGTAACATCTAGAAACATCCAAGAAAAACCAATATCTCTCTTTTGGACGTCAGATTTGTGAATGCACCAGTTTTTTCCATGCCATTATATCTGTAGAATAGGTATCCGTTAGGTGTTTTCCATGCCATTATTTTCCTCCATGCCAATCTATCTGCAGAGTAGGTAACTGTAAATGTAACTGTCGCTAACATTGTCCTCTCACCACTACCAGACGCAGTAACCCCTAACATTTTATGCCACACCTAATTGTCTTTTTCATGTCCTTTCTTTACAGTCTCCATTGCACAGTAACTATCTCCTTATGCAGTTAAGATTTTTTAGTGCATTGGACTAAATGGTTTAATTTTTTTATGGTCTAATTCACCTTTCACGTACTTTACTGCACGTCTCATTATTAGTCGAAAGTAAGAACCTGTGTCCTTTCTTGTCAGGGATCCCATGGTCTCGTTTATGCCTTTTTATGTGGTTTTATGTATGTCACAATTTCCAACTTCTGTACGATGGTACATTCTTTCGGGAGGATAGCCGTGTTCATTTTTCATCTTATGTACACATGTAGCTTTTGGGAAAAAGGAAAAAATCTAAGAGAATTTCCACTAATGTCGTGAGTTACAACTGTAGATGATATTAATAGTAGACACAAGTCAACCGATCTTTGAAGTAGTAAGTCAGTGAATTTTTAAGGAAGTATTGTCGGGAAGATATTGTTCCATTTTTGCTTTCGGGTCGGTAAGAAAATGTCTTTCAAACTTAGGTAGTTCTGATTGATGTATTGCAAATTTACAAGTAAAAGTGTAATTGCTATAAATAGATATGTAAAAGTGTAATTGCTATAAATAGATATGTTGGTTATATGAGTAATAGAATTGAAAATTAAGAAAGAGATTGGATGGTATGTATAGAAACAAAATTTAAATATATATAAAATTTATATAAATTTGATGGTAAATTTATTTATTGATTAATTTGTTAGGAATGTGGATGTAATTCATAGTATAATAGTTATTTAATTGATAATAGATTTACATTATCTAATTCTTGAGTAATGTAGATATCTAAAGGTCCTCATTAAGACTTGAATGTTGAAAATGGTGACAAAATAGAAAATTTATATGTTTATTTGAAAAATATCAAAGAAAAGATGAGGATAAGATCACATCTTAGTTAATTAGACTAACTATGAAGTCAACTTAAGAATAGTTTAAAAATTTATCATTTCAAATTCCTTCTAAATATACTAAATTAAAACAATTTAATAAATGGTCAAATGAACATCAAATTTTCATTATAAGGTGAAGTCAACTAACGAGTAAAGAAGAAGACTCTGATTTGAAGACAGGGTCAATTGATGAGGGAGGAAGTTTCTAATTTGCCAATAGAGTAAAGTAATGAAGTGAAAATGAGTAATTTATTCTCATTAATTAAATAATAGAATATTATTTAATTAAATAAATAAAATATAGAAAGGGATAATAATAATAATTAGTAAATGATAATTGATAATCAATTAACAATATGATAAATGGTAAATTAGCATATGACTAATTAATGATATAGTAAATAGATGATATGACAATAATTAGCTTGGTAATTTTAGATTCTACATTTTGTCCTTCTCTAGGACAATATTCAAAGTGACACTATTTCAAAGTAGCTTGAAAAATAATTAGGAATAATACCCCAATCTAATATGAAATGGCAAATTAGAAAAATTGGGATTATTGATGCCCCTCCAAGATCCATGCGAAAACCAAATGGGTAATATCTCAAAAGAAGCGACATGAAGAAAATATCAAATAAAAGATATAAAATGATTGAAGAAATAGATTAAAGTATAGATGCAAGAAAGATGACTATAGATTAAATGATGATGGAGATGTGTTATTGTGATTTTGAATTCAATAACCTCTATTTTGTTTGGATTAATCTCTCAACTTTACAAGCTCAACATGGTTTAATACTTAATTATTTTATTGTTTTTTTCCTCACTGTTAACTTGCTATGTTGATAGATCACTCTATTGGACTCATTTGTGGGTTGGTAGCTTAAAGGTGTGGTGATGAGCTTGAAATTGTGCCATTTGTCACCTAAGCACTCATCTTGGGAAAAAGAAATTTGTAAAATTCATAGGAGGTGTGCTTTGGTGACATGTGTCCTGTTATTGGTAAGTTAACTTTGACAAGCTAGAAACGTTACTATATTGGGACTATGACAACCACCAACAGTGACTAAGAGTCAATTAAAGTTATGCATAGTGGAATTTTCTATTTCATGTTGAGTCTACATCAAATGTGGGTGCCTTTGGAGGTGTAATTAATTTTTGGTAGGCACAAGTTGTTTATGCAAATTTGGTTATGATATGCAAATTTGGTTATGATTGGCAATTACATATTTTTCTTGAGTTATCAATTGGGAAGTTACTTTATTCATGTGTAATATTTTTTTTCAATTTTCACATTACATATTTATGCTTGAGAGTGAGATTTGGAAACTTATATAGTTTAATGCATGTAATCTCTATCAATACAAACTTTTTATTATTATTGTGTCAAATAAGTTGGTGCAATTCTTATGAGAGACTTAGGATTATCTCTGGATGTATAGAGTGTGACCACTACTGTTGGTGTAGACTAATAACTAAGTTATGATTGGAAGAAGGTTGGTAGTGTAACTATTAAAACAGTCAGTGACTAACAATAAGTGATTTGAATGTTGTTTCAAATTGGTAAAGTATTTGATGGAGCGATTAGAGGATATGATTGATAAAAAATTCTAAATACTATATGGAGTATCACAACTTATAATGTTAATAGGCGAAGAAGGTTTTAAAATTGACTAGAAGTCCTATTGACACAATGAGTAGATAAACAAGACAAAGCTCTTGAATAGGTAATGAAGATTTGTGAACCAATGAAGAAATACAAAGTGGCAATAGGATTGGTGATGTTTGTAGTGAAGTAGTAAGGTAGTTAAATGATTTGTGGAAAGTATTTGCCATCACATTTCCCTTGGTATGCATTTAAGGAGGATTCTTCAAGAAGTTTCTTTTGGTCAAAAGAGTTTTTGAAGATGGTTCAATTTCCAAGGTGAAATCTATATGCAAGTCGACGTGGTTAGAGAAAAACATTTTATGGGTTGTTAAATACATTGTATCAATTACCTAACATGATCTAGATCATTTATGTTTCAGTTCTAGGGTTTATTTTAAATCAGTGGAAGAAAAGGTATATATTAAAAAGTTGAAAAAGGAGTTATTTGTTGATTGTGAATTGAAGAATGGTGTGGTGTCAAAGAAAGTAAAGGAATCAAGTATGATCAAGCCAAGAAAGAGTATAGTACATGGAGAAGATTTTTAGATCTTAATAGGATCTGATCATGTAGATGTAGTGCAATATCATAGATCATCTTATCTATTTCTTTCTAACCATTGTAACAGTGAAATCCCTTAACTAGGTAGATCCTAACAAATCATAGTTGTAAATCCTCTAACAAGCTGGCATTTGTGTTCAATGTTTAAAATCCTCTAACAAGATTTATCCTAACATGGAAAATGTAATGCCCTGCCAGGTAACCTAGGAGAACTTAACCTAAACATGCTACTAAGTTTGCAGAATAATTTTTTAAAAAAAAGTTAACATACAAGATAAACATCAATGCAGAAGCAAATACCATGTACTCACATTAAAACATTAACCAACACAGGTTACAACTCTCAAGGGTTCCTTGATGAAGATTACGTTTACATTAATTACTTAATAAAGATTAGGTACAATTACACAACTCATATAAACAAATGAAGGATAAACAACATCACATAGAAGATGACATAAATACAACTGGTACAATAAGGTATCCATAAATCTACATCCACTACACATGTCGCAGGGTATGTAATTGTAGACACCTAAAAATCCTTTAGAAAATAAAGTATTTTTATTTTCTGAAAAATCCCTGATGACATCATCATTTATTAATTAATTAATTATTTAATTAATTAATTTATTTTTATGTCATTAAATCCCTTTATCTTAATTAAAAATATTTAATTAAGAAATCCCTCCCAAAAATGTTTAAATCTTATTTAAACATTATTCCCCTATTTATTAATTATTTAATTAATAAATTGACCAAAAATTCCAAAATAAATAATTAATTTATTTTTTGCCCAAAACTTGGCCAATTTCCTTAAGACCACTAACCTCTTCCAAAATCTTCTAATCCTTCTTTAATTTCAATTAAAGGCTAATCCCATCATTTCCTAACCCTAATCCCAACTCAAAATATTTAATTAAGATTAAATATTTAATCCTCATATTTGTTAAATTCATTTTTAATAAATATTCTCAAACCTAAAACCATGGAAATAAATAAATCTTTATTTATTTCCTAAAATCCATGTTTATCCTAAGGAAATTCTAGACTCTTCTAGAAAGTCCTAACCCTAATCCTAATCCTAATCCCTCCCCTAATCTTGTCACATTCCCTAACCAAGGTTAGCCAACTCCTAAGCTTAACCCAAAGTCAACAAACTTCTAGAGACTTCTCTTACATGCATTAAGTGCATTTAAGGCCTCCTTATCCCTCTTACATGCATTTATCATGCATTTAAGAAGCCCCTCACCCCTTTCTTACACCCTTTGACCTCTTACATGCATTTGAATGAGTGAGTCACAGGCGGTCAACATAACCGGGTATGGAGACTCCACGAAACTATTAAAAACCTAATAAAATAGAGGCTACCCTATCTACATCTGAAAGTATCAAAATCCTTGTGCAAGGACCGATTCCAAGGGGTTTACCGGGTCGCCTCAAGATTACTCACCATTTGTATTCCCTTCTAGGGGGTACCAAGTTGTGGGAAAATGATTTTGATACTCACCTTCCTTAGGTAGATCTGTTTGAAGTGCTTGATAATCAATACTCTGTGAAAACATTGTTGGAACATACACTTTCAAAGCTTTATCAGAGTCAGTTATCTTGTTTGTATCCCACAAGGTTGCTTTGTCCCTTGTGGAGATTGCTTTTCCAAAAATCTTTGTTGAAATTTATCCTTTGCCATTGGGAAACATCAAACTGATCAACAAACCCGGTTTGAGATACTCAGAACATTTTGCAAAGATACCCTTGGAATCAGATATCCAAAAAGCCTTTTGTCTCAAACCAAACTTATCAGAATTTTCCCAAGTTATGCCCAATTTGATCAAACATCCGAAAGCTAAGTTACCCAAATCCAAGGATTATCAAGAGAAGAAAGTTGCAAAAAGAAACCTTAAGAGCCATCAATCCTCTATCCAAGCAACCCAAGCAACCCAAGCAGAAGAAAAATATCAAGAAAGGCTTGATAATATTGGCTATAACACATGAGTCAAAAAGTTTGCCTACCGATTCCGAGTGAACCATCGCTACATCAATCTTGAAAGAGAAGATTAGATAGGATCCATCACATGTCCATTCTACCTTCAGATCTCAAAATCCTATCTTGACAGTCCTTCATCCTAGTTTCATCCTAGTTTCATCCCTGCTTCATCATCAAATCCTTAGTTGCATACACCATCATCTTCCTAGCAGCATCATAGATCATCCATCCCAGTTGCATTTGCATCATCCTTTTAGAGAAAGCATTGTTCCATCATCCTTCACCATCTTTCCATTAGCAATCCACAATCAGAGTCCCATATCCTTCATCCAAAATCCAGCATCCAATATCCAAATCAGAATCCACCATCCTTTGCACCAAATCTAGAGATCCAAATCCACATGTACTTAGTGTTTGAAGCCTTTGAGTTGTTTCCATCCCTTATCGCAAATCAGAAATCATCCCCTTTTTGACAAGAGCATTGTCTAAAGGAAATCCAACTTGTCCTTGCATAGCCTCATCATCTCGAGCAAGAGATTGGCTTGTATTGATAAGAATCTAGTTGACCAAAGATCATTAGTCTATCCTAGGTTGGCCAAATCCTACCACTAATCCTTTGTCGGGAAAAACAATAGCTCATTGTTGACACTTAGTAATCTTCCACCAGCATCCTATCAATCCTCAACCCAATCTTGACCCAAATCAGAGCATCCCACCAAGCCTCCATCATCACCAAGCTTTTTTACCAATCTGCCACCATCCCCCATCAATCTTCCACCATCCTTGATCCAAATCCGAGCATTTCACCAATCCTTGCATCACATTCTAGAAGTACATCATCCTTAGAAGTTCCTTAAGCTTGCATCCACCATCCTTTAGAGTCCTTTAGGAAACATCTTGCATCCATCTAGCATCTGCATCTCCATGCCTGTCGAGACAAGATCCAGATCTAGAAAAAGAAGGAACATGAATCCTTATCCAATCACCAGTTCATCTGATCCCAACATTTTTACCAATGCAATGATAGCCTATGATCCCAAAATACAAACTGGAAACACATGGGATGATCCCAATATCCCCTCAGCTCCTCTGGCAATAGAAACATTTGTGAATCATCTAGAGAATCCACCAGTATTCAATGCACTCATAGCCCAAAACCAGCAAAGCATGTTCACTAACTTTGCACAAGCACAGACTTCCATTCCACCATATCTCCATCCTCGCATTCCCATAAGTACTATCCAAATCCCAGCACAAGTATACTCTCCATTTATCCAACCATTCCTTGATCCAACCTTGCAAACATCCCAAGAAACCTCTACCATTCCCCTTCTTCTGCAAGGAAGCTTTGCAAATCCCGTAACACAAGCTATAACACCATCTACTCCATTCCCTATCATAGGTACTTCATCATTCACCATGGCCGCTCAAGCTCTTGCACAAATCCAACGCTTGTCTCAGAATCAACTCCCACCTCTTACACAAACCTTTGCACAAGAAGTTCCACCATCTTCCATAGACCAAGCAACACCTTTCACTCCAGGAGGGATGCAATCACCCTTCCCCTTCACTTCATAAGCTTCCACATCCACACCTTTTGTGCCAGGAGGGATGCAATCATCTTTTCCTTTCAATCCCCAAGCTTCAACATCCACACCATCATTTCAGGGGTCAACGCAATCGTTTCCCTCTTTCACCCAGCAAACCTCTACATCATCTACTCCGAGGGCAACACAACCGCTCCCCTTTCATACCTAGCAAACTTTTACATCAACATTCCCCTTTTCATGGGGAACGCAAGCGTTCTCTTCATTTCCCCCCAACAAGCATCTACCTAGGCACAAGCCCAACAAAATGCCTTCACCACAGGAATGCCTTCCATGGGTTTTCCCAATCCACCATTCATGTCCCAAACTCCCATTACATCTACCTTCCTGACATCCACTGTAGCACAATTCCCACCTCACACTGGTTCTTGTTGGGGTCTCACTCAAGAAGAAATGAAAACCTTTGGAATACCAACTCACTCTCCCACATTCATGTTTGCAAACCAAAAAGCCACCTTCTTACAAGCAGCACAACAACAACCATCTCAACCTCCACCAACCTCATCCTTCACAAGCTATCCATTCCCAATACCCAGTGCTTTTCAACAAGTTCCTCCACCTCAGCAGCAAAGTTCATCCCATTTCGTAAGTTGTCCTGCCCAGTCACCCTTTGCTTCAAGCTTCCCTACATCAGTTCCACCCTTAAGCAATGCGGGAATGCACCTGACTTATATCGGTCAACTACAGAGCCAAGTTCAGCAAAGACCATCCTATCAGCAAGCTACATCATTCCATCAGCCACCCCCGCAGCAACCATACTTCCAGTCAT
Source organism: Chamaecyparis obtusa (assembly GCA_027943335.1). Taxonomy (NCBI): domain Eukaryota; kingdom Viridiplantae; phylum Streptophyta; class Pinopsida; order Cupressales; family Cupressaceae; genus Chamaecyparis; species Chamaecyparis obtusa. Next base: position 15,311 of record BSBK01008525.1, read on the forward strand.
AGCAACAAACCCCCACCATTCCCCAATAGCAACAAGTTTCCTCCTATCAGTCACAACAGGAAGTCCCCGTCATCCCACAACACCAGCAAGAAGTCTCATATCCATCACCGCAACATCCCCCTATGCCACATCAGCAGTATCCTCCCCAACAAGCATCACTCCAAGATCCACTCCAATCTACCTATCTCGCTGGGCCATCTCCATATCCCACTCCATAATATCCACCTCAAATGGGAGTACCTACTCAAACACCAATCAATGCTGAATGGGAAGCCATGAAGAACACTCTTAAAGAGCTTCAAACCAGTATCGATAGCAAAACCTACAAGTTTGAGGAGGTGTGTCCTTATCCATTTGACCGATCCATTGCCGCTATACCTTTCCCCAAGCACTTTGAGACACCTAAATTTGATAAATATCAAGGAAAAGGAGATCTAGTCAATCATATTAAAGAATTCTATATGGCATGCCAAGAAGTGGCTTATAGTGATAACTATCTCCTACGCCTATTCCCCAAAAGCTTGGGAGGAACCGCTGTTGAATGGTTCTACAAAATACCATGTGGGACTATCACAACCTTTGCTAAACTTTCTAAGAAGTTCATTGCCCACTATGCCCACAATGTTGAGAATGAGTTGACCTTGTTAGATCTCTGCAACTCAAAATAGAAAGATGGAGAAAGCCTAACAGAATACTTGCAATGATGGCAGAACCTTACTACCAGGTTATCATACCAGCCACCTGAAAAGCATTTGACCAAAATCTTTATTGATAATCTGCATCCTAAGTTATCCCACTTCATGAGAATGAATTGTCTCCAAACCTATCAAGATATCAAGAGCAAGGGGATAGGTATTGAAAAGGCCCTCCTAGATGAAGGCACAATCTGGCACTTCAAAAATGATGCCCAAAAACCCAGCAATGATAAATCCTGTTACTGGAATCGTAACAAGAATGTTGTTACTGATGGAGCCACTGATACCAAGCATGTCCAATTTGTTGTAGCTAGTCCTCTGTCAACTCCTGCATACCAACAAAAACAAGCGCCCATCCATCAGCAACCTCCTCAGGTCCATCAACAACCCATGCAACAATATCATTCTTAGAATAATCAGCAGAATTATCAGCAGCAAGCCCATCAAGCTTATCAAGGTAACCCAAACAATCAAGTCAATGTCGTCAATATTGCTCCCAAGTAGAACAAACCCAGAGCTCAAAATTATCCAAAGAAGACCTTCACACCACTGGGTGAACCTCTGGATGTTATCTTTCATCGGATGGCCAAGGCCAACTTGATTACATATCCACCAATTCAACCAGTTGATGATACCACTCCCAAGCCTGATTGGTACAAAGATCATGAGTACTATGATTATCATCATGTCAAAGGACACACTACCCTGAAGTGTATGAGACTCAAAAACTATATCCAAGATCTCATTGATCAAAAAGAGATTCAAGTAGATACACCTGCTCAAGCCTCACCAAATGCCAATTTACAAATTTATCAGAATGTGTTCCCACAACACAATGCTGGGAAGAATCAAGCTAATACCAATCATCCCCAGAATCATGGTAAAGGAAAGCAAGAAGATCACACTACTGCCTACATCAATTATGATAAATTTGTTGGATGTATAACTCAAGTTGAGCCCACAGTCAATACCATCCATGTCAGAGGAGCAGACAGTCAATGTGCTGTTACCACCTGTAGGGGTCAGATAATTGTTGCTGGTGCCCATCCAAGGCTAGTACAAAATGTACACAATGTGCAGTACAACCTCATAGAACATCTTGGGAATACACCAGCCCAAATATCCATCTTGGACCTTCTCTGTACTTCACCTCTCCATCAGGAGATCCTCGACCGAGCTCTCAAAGAAGGACATGTCCCCACAGACATAAACAGCACCCAGTTTGAGACCCTTGTGGGACATCTATCCATAGCCTGTGCTTTATCCTTCAAACCATCCGACATGCCAGCCGTTGCACCTGACCATACTCTCCCTCTCCGCATCGCCATCATGGTCAGAGACTTTGCCATCAAACGGGTCTTAATAGATAATGGCTCAGCCTTGAACTTGTGTACTTTGAAATTCATTCAGTAGATTAGGTTCACCCAGGCTGATATAGCACATGAAGTGATCACTATCAAAGCCTATGACAACTTGGAGCGTACCTCTAAAGGTACCATTACTTTTCCCATTCAGCTGGGCCTAGCAACATAGGATACTATTTACCATGTTGTTGATCTTGACCTACCATTTAATATCCTCCTAGGCTGACCATGGATTCATTCCATTAAGGCTATACCATCTACTTACCATCAGTGCATCAAATTTCTGCATCAAGACACTGAGGTTACCATCCATGCTGACCCCCAACCCTTCGCATACTGTCGTGCGATGGAAGCATCATTCCCTCACTCCACTCATTGTCCTGGAACTGACATTGGTACTTTTATTGCCAGCTCATCCTGATCCCATTGCGATCCAGAAACCATTCTCACCTCCACCCTATCTTCCCTCAAGATCAATAACCAGGGTTGTGGTGAATATAGCCTACATGATGCATTTGCCATAGGGGCCCTCCCGCTTGATCCACATACTCAAGGGCGCCCAGATCACCAAAGCAAGCCTATTGAAGAGCATCATGAAATCAAGAAAATTGGATCTATGACTTTTGAATCCCATGGCAACATAAACAGTCAAGAGATGGATCTTGACATAAATAGGTGGTTGTATAAAGATCCCCCATCACCTGACACTCAACTTCTTGGCTATTTCAAAGATAAATATCCAAAACAATATAAGTATACCACTGAACAATGGCACTATCAAGGTGGTGGTCTAGGGCCACAAGAAGGTGGCAACCAATATCCCATCACACCATCAAAGAATCCTGAGCACCAGGGTCTTGGCTTTAATACCCCTCACCTGCATATACAAGGGCCCAATACTGCAACTGGGGGCACCAACATGTCTAGAGTTCCCCTCTTAAATAGCCAGTATGACCTCGTAGAGATCGAAGACATCCTTGAAGAGAAAGAAATCAGATCCTACGATGATATCTTTGACGATGACACCCTCCTGGGGACTTCTGTCCTCCGACAACTTGCCATCAATCTCATAGAACTTCCCCTCACCCACCCTGAACTCATAGACTGGGACCAACCAAGCATTACACACATCGATGAGTTCCAAAGCATGAAAGCACTCCTAGAATTCATGGGGGCATCAGGCCCACAATCAGTTCACAATTCAGAGTCAACTCACATCTATAAGCTTGACCCAGAAGGATACTTTGGAGAGGAGGCAAGCTTTAGCTGCAAAAGAGAAATAGAAAGAGTAAAACATGAGTCCTTATGTGAAAACCCTTCTGGGGCACATTCTGATTCCAAAAAAGTAAAAATAAAGAGCGTATCTTCTAGTGAAAACTTGGCAATTCAAGCGCTAGAAGATGAAGACTTGCCTCTTCCTCCCATCCAGGATTACAGACCTGAGTAGTCACCTATCATCATAGAAGAAACCAAGCCAGTCAACTTAGGTATAGAGGAATGTCCAAGGATCACCTACATTGCAGCCAACATGACAGAAGGTGAAGAAATGACTTTCATTGCACTACTTTAAGAAGCTACTACGAACTTTGCATGATCATACACGCACATGCCTAGACTTGATCCTAAACTTGTTGTTCATCATCTAGCTGTAGACCCTAATGTCAAGCTAGTAAAGCAGAAGCTATGCAAAATGCATCCCAAGGTAGCTCTATTAGTAAAATCAGAACTAGAAAAGCTCCTAGATGCAAAGATTATCAGAGCTATAGATTATTCAGATTGGATCTCCAACATGGTGCCTATCACAAAGCCTTCCAGTGACATCTGAATATGCACAGATTTCAGGGACCTAAAAAAAGCATGTCCTAAAGATTATTTCCTGCTACCTAACATAGACATGATCGTAGATCTTACAGCGGGCCATGAAATGTTGTCACTAATGGATGGTTTCTCTAGATACAATCAGATTCATATAGCAGTAGAAGACCAACACAAAACATCATTTACCACTCCATGGGGTACCTTTTGCTATAACATGATGCCCTTTGGTCTAAAGAATGCAGGAGCCACATATCAAAGAGCGATGACAACAATCTTCCATGACATGATTCACAAGATCCTAGAGAACTATGTGGATGATATTCTTGCAAAATCAAAAACTCGCCATGAACACCTTGACATTCTTGGGAGTGTGTTTGATCGCCTGCAACACTATGGGTTATGGCTCAATCCAAAGAAATGTGTCTTTGGTGTTACATCTAGAAAGCTCCTAGGTTTCATAGTATCACGATGAGGCATAGAGATTGACCCTAAAAAGGTCAAAGCAATAATAGAAATGCCTCCCCCAAGAACACTCATACAGCTTAGAAGCCTACAAGGAAAGCTTCAATCAGTGCATCGGTTCATTTCTCAACTGGCAGACAAGTGCCAACCTTTCACGCATCTTTTATGCAAAGACACAAGCTTCAAATGGGATCCCATATGTCAGAGAAGCTTTGATCAGCTCAAGGAGTATCTAGCCAATTCTCCAATCCTAGTGCCACCAGCTCTAGGACACCCTCTCATACTCTACATCTCAGCAACCACTACAGCACTGGGGGCACTCCTAGCTCAACATGATGATGAAAACAAAGAGAGAGCCATCTACTACATTAGTCAAACTCTTGTCGGCTATGAGCTTAATTACTCACCCATGGAAAAAGCATGCCTTGCAGTGGTTTTTTCCACTCAAAAGCTTAGAAATTACATGCTCAGTCACACAATCAGGCTCATTTCAAAAGTGGACCCCCTCAAATATCTACTATCAAAGACAACTCTCACAGGCCGTATGGCAAAATGGGTCATGATACTCAGCGAGTTTGACATCTAGTACATAGATCAGAAAGCAATCAAAGGGCAAGTCATTGCCGATTAGCTAGCAGAAGCACCACTGGTGGATGCTTATCCACTAATCATGGAATTCCCTGATGAACACTTATGTATTATCAAAGAACAACCCATGTGGAAACTATACTTTGATGGCTCCTACACATCACATGGATCGGGGTAGGAATCCTATTCATCACACCTCAAGGTGACTACATCCCAAAATCATTCAAGTTGGGATTTTCATGTACCAACAACATTGCAAAATATGAGGCACTCATCTTAGGTCTCAAAACAACCATTCAATGGAATATCACAGAACTGCAAGTGTTCGGTGATTCACAGCTGATTATCAAGAAAGTCCTAGATGAATATTAGACAAAGGATGACAAGCTGCTACCTTACAAAGAACTCGTAGATAGATTGAAAGAGCATTTCATGAATCTACAATTCACACAGATACCCAGACTTTAGAATAAAGCGGTAGACGCAATGGCAACTATTGGGTCCTTGTTAGAAATCCCATGCGACGCATCATAGTATGAATTCTTAGTCGAGCAGCTACATACACCAACTTATGAGAATGCCGATGCAGAAATGGTGTGTGTCTTGGTTGGTCCCCAGTCCCCATGGTACCACGACATCCATGCATATCTAAAGAATGGTATCATATCTCCCCATCTCACTAATAACCAACACCAAAACCTTATTCGCAGAGCTTCCCGCTACACTCTTGTAGCCAACACCCTTTATCGTCGAGGATATCACAACATCCTTTCTAGATGTTTAGATTCAAACGAGGCCATCCTGGCTTTACAAGAGGTCCACGCTAGAATTTGCGGTGCCCACACGAGTGGCATGGTTTTAGCTAAGCAGTTGCTTCGAGTTGGGTATTATTGGCCAACCATGGAACATGATGCTTGTGAGCTTGTCAGAAAATGTTTACCATGTCAACATCATGCAAATTTGATTCATGCACCAGCACAAGACTTGCAGCCCATTGTGCCACCTTGGCCATTTTCATGTTGGGGCTTTGACCTTGTCAGCTTAATCACTCCCCTTTCCTCGGATGGACACAAGTACATAATAACTGCCACAGAGTACTTCACCAAATGGGTTGAAGTGATTCCGCTCACCCTAACTATTGGCATTCAAATATCCAAGTTCATCCTTTACCACATCACTTGTCGCTTTAGCATACCATCTACCATCTTCACAGACCATGGCACACCTTTTGAAAACCAGCATGTGGATGATCTGTGTGCTAGACTCCACATCCATCATCGTTTCTCTAGTCCATATTTCCCTCAAGGAAATGGCCAGGCTGAGGCAACCAATAAAACTATCTTGAAAATCCTCAAGAAGGTTGTCAATGATTCTGGTCATGACTGGCACCTCCAAATCAATCCTGCCCTTTGGGCCTATGATACTTCTTATCGCACTCCCACAGGCATCACCCCATATTCCCTTGTATATGGTGCCGAAGCCGTTCTGCCAATTGAGGTCGAGCTCCCATCATTGCGAGTCTCCATGAAGAACTACACCACTGATGAAGACTATCATGTGGCTCGTCTCACACAGCTAGACTTGTTAGACAAAAAGAGACAACAAGCCTATGATCACCTGGTTACATACTAGAATCGACTCAAAAGGAGTTATAACAAGAAGGTCCATCCCAGACAATTTCAGGTTGGTGACATGGTCCTCAAAGAAAATAAAAAAGTCCAAGCAAACAGAGAAAAGAAAGGCAAGTTTGAGTCTACTTGGTTGGGCCCCTATGTTGTCACAACATGCTTCGGCTCTGGAGCTTATCAGTTATCTACACCAAAAGGTGAGCCTTTGAATGATCCAATCAACATCATACATCTGAAGAGGTTCTATGCCTGAACCAGATCTACATATTCAGAAAATCCATAAAAATTGAAAAAAAACAAAAAAAGAAAAAAAAAGAAAAAGAAAAACAATCGTCCAATGGTGAAAACTTGGCAATTCAAGCACCTTGGACAAGTATGTTGGTGAAAACTTGGCAAATAGGCACCATAAATAGTGGACTGAGTCATTATCAACCAAACTCCCATCCCCCCATCCCAGCATCTCAATCCTTTTTCTTCCATCCCCATCCCCATCCACCATCCCCCGACATTCCTCTTTTTCATTAATCCTCCAGCATATCCGCAATCCCACCTGCACATATCTTGTACCATATCTTGCACCTATCTTGTAACATATCTTGTACCATATCTTGTATATCCTGTATAGCGTGATCCTTCATGTATATCCTGTATAGCGAGATCTTCCTATCCCCAATCCTGAGCTTTTGTCCCTATCCATTGAAAATATCTTCCTGTCCATTGTACATTCCTTATGTCTTGTTGTACATAGTCCTTGTCAGTCCTGCAGTAGCATTTGATCATAACTCTTTGTCCTACCTAGCCTTGCACTTCAGCCACATCAATTGTTGACTATTCTTGATCACTGTGATTATTCTTTGACTTCATCATTTGCCAATCAGCAACACCACATTCTCCCCATCAACATCAGGTCCGCACAGATATATACTTCTATTTTGTCTGACCTAAGCCTAATCACGGGTCCCCTCAGTTGTATCCTTCCTATCTGACCTAATCTTCCACCAATCACACCCAGTCCATGTTGATGCATCCTTCCACACGTTCAGACCAATCTTCCCACCATCAATCAATCTGTCACATCAAATCTCTCTCCTTGGCAAAGGATGTCTTTTTGGAGTTATCATTTTGGTCTTGGATTTTATCCTTTGGATCTTGTTAATCTTTTACAGCTTCTTGTTGTTCTCTACTCAAAGTCGCCACGATCCTTTATATCATGGTGCGCTGCGAATGAGGATAATCTGGGGTCAGGTCTTTTGATCTTTTGCTTCTTCCTGTGAGTCAGTCGTGTGTTTGTGGTTTCTTCAACATCATTTCTACCATGCTTCCTCTTGGGTTCATGCGTGATGTTGGGGCAACCCTGCATGTCTTTTTAGCGTCAGTCCTCTGCAATGCTGGTGACAAGGCCTCGTGATCCCAGTATCCTTGGCAGGTCTCTAGCATTGCTATATTAAACTAGGTTGTGCTCTCCACATTTGCACTTGGAGCTTCCCCAAATCCCCTGCATCTTGCATCATATAGATTAATCTTGCATCTTGCATCTCTCATGTAGCTGCATCCTGCATTTTGCATTTCATCTCATCTTGCATTCACCCATCTTTTCTCTTGGAAGCTTGGTTATTTATCTCCCCTTCTTCCTAGGCCCTTCCTTCTTTGTTTCCTTTCAAGAAAATTCCACAACGTTTACTCCTTGCGTTATTTTTTCGAGGGGGCACAACCCATCATTCCTCTAAATTCTAGCCTCGGGCATCTTATTTTCTTATCTTTGACGCCATGCCACTTGCGGCATCACATCAAAGAGGGGCAAAATGTAGACACCTAAAAATCTTTTAGAAAATAAAGTATTTTTTTTCTGAAAAATCTCTGATGACATCATCATTAATTAATTAATTAATTATTTAATTAATTAATTTATTTTTATGTCATTAAATCCCTTTATCTTAATTAAAAATATTTAATTAAGAAATCCCTCTCAAAAATGTTTAAATCTTATTTAAACATTATTCCCCTATTTATTAATTATTTAATTAATAAATTGACCAAAAATCCCAAAATAAATAATTAATTTATTTTTTGCCCAAAACTTGGCCAATTTCCTTAAGACCACTAACCTCTTCCAGAATCTTCTAATCCTTCTTTAATTTCAATTAAAGGCTAATCCCATCATTTCCTAACCCTAATCCCAACTCAAAATATTTAATTAAGATTAAATATTTAATCCTCATATTTGTTAAATTCATTTTTAATAAATATTCTCAAACCTAAAACCATGGAAATAAATAAATCTTTATTTATTTCCTAAAGTCCATGTTTATCCTAAGGAAATTCTAGACTCTTCTAGAAAGTCCTAACCCTAATCCTAATCCTAATCCCTCCCCTAATCCTGTCACATTCCCTAACCAAGGTTAGCCAACTCCTAAGCTTAACCCAAAGTCAACAAAATTCTAGAGACTTCTCTTACATGCATTAAGTGCATTTAAGGCCTCCTTATCACTCTTGCATGCATTTATCATGCATTTAAGAAGCCCCTCACCCCTTTCTTACACCCTTTGACCTTAGGCACATTTCCCAAATTGTGCACATTCCTCCCATCTTTCAACTCAATGCCCTTGTGACACTTGTCACAAGGAGGTGGCCCTGAACTAGCACAATCCATGTGCTCCTCTTTGAATGAATCTTGGCCTCTCTTAAGGATTTTGATCTTGGCCATTCATTCCTCCTTTCCAAATCCTATAAATACTTCTCCTTTCAAGAGCAAATTCATTAGCTTAACTTTTATTCTCATGCATTGTTATCATGCCCATTTAGCTCTGAACTTAGCATAATCATCTTAATTTAACTTACTTTCAAGTATTTTAGCTCATCCTAATTTAGTAATAATGGATTAACTTGGTTTATTTCATTGTTTTGCATAAGCATAGCATCATCACATCTTTATTTGGCTTAAAATCAATCTTAGCATAAATCTCATGTAGCTTAATATTCATATCAACATCATTTTGATCCTTGAGGCCTTAGGGGCAAATCAGGTGTTCTATCTCAAGGTGTAAAGTAGTAATGCCATGAAAGACTCACTATTCTAGAGGCAACTGACACATGTAGGATAACTAGACTATGCATAGGAAGGTGTCATCATGTACGTCTAACCTTTGAGTCTCATCCTGGTAATCTCTCTAGATCCCGACACCCAAGTGACCATACACGGTGTCAATGACCTCTTGTACAAATGAAGTCATCAACTATGCCAACTCATCCCTTAAAAGGGGGCTAGTCATCTTCTCCATTCCCACCTTAGTCTGTACTAGCACTAAGCCAGGGCGAGGAAACATATCTTATTAGGTTCATTTTAAAATCTCTCAATGTTATATTATGTTATCACTTGATAAAGATACTTAACAATAAGTGATCCTGGCAACCACTTGTGGGCCCCGATGCTTATTACAAGCCGCCTCCTATACATTTCTAGGTAAACTACCCTAGGCTCACAGATCTCACATGGAACACAAAAAGATAACAATGTCCCTCAGGACTGTTCCATAAAATAATAGGAACATACTGGTTCTCACATAACCATGATATCACAAAACACTCTCAAAGTGTTCACAAAATAAATACACACATGATGCCGTGGATCAGACATAAAAGTTAATACCATATTCTCCTCTATAGAATATGAAGTAAAACTCAATACAACATGAGCCCAAATGGTCAAGACAAGGATGATAATTGGAATACACACACACATCAAATATAATATTGAAACCATGTCATAACCAACTCATACCCAAGCCTCTGCTTTCCCCCTAGGTCTTCTAGTACCCGATAACCCACAACGCAAATGAAGACACTACAAGAATGAGAAAAAATAACACTCACACCATAAAGATCTAAAACTGAACCATAATCATTTACACTCCATGCTCATCAAAATTGAATTAAAAAATGGAAATACATTAATCGCTATAATACACTCATCATAAACATTAAGATAATACAATAATTAAAAGAGCATTCCCTATTTACGTTCCATAAATTCAATAGAGCAAAAACACCCAATTTTAGCATAAAAAAGTGCATGTACAGATATAGGATAATTCAAACATTTCAAAATTAATTAAAATTCCAATTGAACACATAGTCTACATTTATGGTATAAACTGTACATCTTACACTTCATACTCAGGATGAATTAAATGATTATATCAAAATCAATCAATTTATCTAAACCTAATCTATTGTCAATCATACTTAATTGACTTATTAAATAAATAGTTTACTAAAACATTTCGTGAATAAAGTCCACTAAACCATCAACAAAAACAACAGATCAATTTGACCAATAGCCCTATTATCCCTTTATCCAAAACTGAATAAAAATTATTAATAATTATCATTAATAAAGTTTACCAATTTTATTAAAAAAAACATTCAATAACAAATATTATTATTACTAAATAATAATCACCAAAAGAAAATACTAACTTTTAATAAAATTTACTAATAGAAATTATTATAAAAATAATAATTATTAATAAAATTATTAAATAACAATAACTAAACCTATTAACAAAATTATTATTAATAACTCATACCTATCAATAAAGATTTATTAAAAACTAATTAACAAATATGATTTAACAAATCCTAAATATAAAAACTTAAAAAAAAAAAAATTAATAAAAAATAATAATAAATTGTCATGTGGGGGGGGGGGGGGGGGGGGGGGTACGTGGGCCCAAACCCCATTGCCCTCCTTTATACCTGCGTGGGCCCCCATGTATTGTACACAGTACATAGCACTGCGCATAGTACCATGTACTATGTGCTGCACATAGTACTTCCCATGGGACCCGTGCCTGGGTCATGGGGTTGGAGATTTGGTGGCCCCCACCCCATCAACAAAAACTTTTAATTTTTTAGAAAAAAAATTTGTTTTTAAAAACTTTCAACAATTTTTAAATTTTGCACTCTTTTTTTTAACACAGCTATTTCAAAAATAGCAAATAAAAATATTTTTTTAAAAAGCAAATAGCCTATTTCTGAAAACGGAAAAAATATCAGACATGTACAAATTTTTTAGAAAAGGAAAAAGGTTCATTTTGCTTACCACCCATGATTTTTTTTGTTATTTCTCTTAATTTGTCTTTTCTCCAATATTTTGCAAATACATTACAATTACTAATGTTAATTTTCTACCATTTGAATGCAAATTAATTTATTGGTGTAATTATTTTCTAACTGTCTTTTTTTCTTCCATAGAGAATATTTTTTTCCAGAATGGTAATTTTTAAACCAAACTGATTTTCTATGCACTACCCATTTATTTAATTTGACCACTCTATAGTTCATACTATAGACAAATTGATTTTTCTGTTTTCTAAGGTTTCCATTCTAAATTTCCTCTTAAAATTTTGACAGCATGACTTTACTATGCCAAGTCATAAAATGAACTAAAAAATATAATTCTAAGGGTTTTCTATCACCCAAAATGAAAGCATAATTGGAAACAGATCTATATCCATAAATCAAATCAAACACATTAAAATATTGAAAATTCTACAAATAAAATTACATGAAGGTTTCTTCAAACCCTACAATGTACTATGTGTTGCGCATAGTACTTCCCATTGGACCCGTGCCTGGGTCATGGGGTTGGGGGTTTGGTGGCCCCTGCCCCATCAACAAAAACTTTTAATTTTTTTTAAAAAAAATTTGTTTTTAAAAACTTTCAACAATTTTTAAATTTTGCACTCTTTTTTTTAACACAGCTATTTTGAAAATAGCAAATAAAAATATTTTTTTAAAAAAGCAAATAGCCTATTTTCAAAAATGAAAAAAATATCAAACCTGTACAAATTTTTCAGAAAAGGAAAAAGGTTCATTTTGCTTAACACCCATGATTTTTTTTTGTTATTTCTCTTAATTTGTCTTTTCTCCAATATTTTGCAAATACATTACAATTACTAATGTTAATTTTCTGCCATTTGAATGCAAATTAATTTATTGGTGTAATTATTTTCTAACTGTCTTTTTTTTTCCACAGAGAATTTTTTTTTCCAGAATGGTAATTTTTAAACCAAATTGATTTTCTATCCACCACCCATTTATTTAATTTGACCACTCTATAGTTCATACTATAGACAAATTGATTTTTCTGTTTTCTAAGGTTTCCATTGTAAATTTCCTCTCAAAATTTTGATAGCATGACTTTATTATGCCAAGTCATAAAATGAACTAAAAAATATAATTCTAAGGGTTTTCTATCACCCAAAATGAAAGCATAATCGAAAACAGATCTATATCCATAAATCAAATCAAGCACATTAAAATACAAATAAAATTACATGAAGGTTTCTTCAAACCCTACCTTAGATCCAATGCTAGATACTGTAATAGAATGCCTGTGAGATGAAGAAAATCCCAGATTTGTCAACTAAAGTACTCAACCCTGCAGATCTGACACAAAATGTATGCAAAGTCCAAATCTAGATGCAAGCAATCTTCACCCAAAAAATCAAGCATACACACAAAGCTCAAGAACAATAAAAATGTCAAAATTCTCCAAAAGCTCTATCCACAAATCTCCAACAATCTGATTGATTCAAAATGAATGCTATTTCCCCCTATTAGGGATTTAACTCCACCAATCAAGCAAAACCCTAGATGACTCACAAAGAACTCCTAATCAAACTCTCCCACTTTTGTTGAGATAAATTACTAATTAATAATTAAAAATAAATCTAATTGTGCACAACTCAACTTAGTCTCCTAAAGACAAGTTGTCACCTTTTTCAAACAAATCACTTTCAAACTCAATAAAGTACATGTTAATAATAAAATCTATTATTAAATAATTTAATATTCCTAACATCATTAAATCATGCAATTTAATAATTTAACATCTAATGAACAATACTAAATTATATTTTCACATAATTAATTAATTAAAACCAAATATCCTAATATTTGATTTTTAATTAATTAATAATCATACAATAACATAGGAAAAAAACTTTATATTATTTTCTAATATAATATTAATTTCCATAAAACTATAGAAAATCACATATTCAAACAATAATAAATCAAGTTCATCAAATAAATATACAAGCTCAAGATAGGGATTCCACGAACTTTGTCAACCTAACAAATTTAGATAGGGTAGTCAACAGATACTTATCCAACAATTAGGATAAACAGGCTTAGGATAGGGTTTTGGATCCGTGTTATCTCTCCTCTCTTACCATTTGAGATATTGCGATAGGGGACGCTCATCCTGACCATTCAGGGAAGACGATGCCTGGTACCTACAAACCTACATACAACACCCGCATGTACAAACATATATAAATATATAACAAATAATGGCAAGGATCGGCTAATTATGTGGATCTCGCAAGAAAGTAACTATGACTTCGTCCCTCAACCACATCAGGCACGTCAAATAGAAGTATAAAAAAAATACGTCAACCATACACATGCCAGTATGGGGGCAGTAAAACCATAAGCATTAATAATTTCCTAACATATAATCTACCATCCTAAAATAATCATAACATAAATAAAATCGGACTAGGGGTGAGGTACTACAGAAAAGATCCTAATAGGTCTATAATAAAATCCATTAATCGGGTAGCACCTAATAGTGTTTTTGTAAACCTTCAATTGGGTAATCTCCTCACAAGGTGTATTAAAAAAAGAGTATAGATTTAGTGGGTACCAACTCCCACCGTGGTTTTTCCAACTTGGGTTTCTACGAGAAAAATATGGTATCTTCATTGTGTGATTGATTATCTGTAAATGCATGTTTTGATAGTTTCTATTCATGTTAGTTGATGTTGAATGTTTTGGTACACAAAGTTTGAAGAGTTTTAAATCAGAGAATTTGTTGATTACTAGTTCACCCCTCCCCTCTTAGTAATTAGATCTGTATTAACAATTGGTATTAGAGCCTTGGTCCTCTTGGTGATAAGCTTAACAGTTTGAGGGAAAAGATCTAAAGATGTATAGGAAGGAAGCACCTAAGTTCTGTTAGAAAGTAAAGTCCACCAAGATAACTGAGTGGGGGGGGGGGGGGGGGTGAATCAATTATCTGATAATTAAAACTTTTATCAAATTCAATATATTTTAACCATATAAGCAATGTAATCACCAACCATAGAAAGATACTCATACACAATAACACAATGACACAAGATATGTTGACTAGGGAACCTCTTGATCAAAGAGTAAACCCCGGTGGAAATAATGCCCACAAAAGATGCACTAATATGAATATTCCTAGTGAAAGGATGGACTCTATTAGGAGTCTTATGAAATACATTCAGTACATATGAGTTCTTGTTAGGAGACTTTGAATCCTTGCTAAAAGATTCTAATCCTGTTAGGAGTTATGGAAGACAAAAGGACCCACTGCCCAAATAACTTCAATGGAAAGATCACTGAACACACTGTCCAATTGATCTCTAGATTATTCAATAGAATAATATCAAACTATTACTGATCTCAACAATATGTTACCTCTTCTTTGATTGTGCCAAACCACACTCACTGCTACACTAGATCTCAATTTTAGATCTCTGTACCTCGCATATCCTTCTTTCCACAAATTCACTTTCACAATTTCATTCACTCTTACATTGCTTACATTACAACAAGGAAAAAATTCCTTCCTTTATACCACAGTCAAGTAATTACAAATGAGTCAGCATCCAAATTACAAAATAAAAGTTTCCACACGTTACATCAAAATTACACAAAACTGTCGGCTTCCAATTAGAGTAACTCTTCATTCGTGCGACCTCAAAGTTTGCATTGTCATCCACATCGCTATCAACATGTCTTCAACTGATCTCTAATTGTGCATAACTAGATTCCATCCTGATTAGGAGATATCATCTGATTTCCACAAACCGCTACTCAAGAACACTATCTAAATACCGCTTCCACTAAAATACTCATAACTTCCATGAATAAATGAATTACTATCTGCACTCTTAACCATGAACATATAACATATCATAGAGTAAGTCCTCAACATCCAATAGCTTGATCTCCAATAAACCATGTGAGCTTATCCAAACACTTTCTGCTCCTCTGCTAATCTTTAGTAGATCACTGTGTTGACATCAATGACAATCACAGTCATGAATGCAACAACAACTACTATAGAATGGCTACTAATACTCCCATAGGGTATATTCAACATTCATTTTTAACAATCTCCCCCATTGGCATAGATGGCAACATAGATGAAAAACATCCAATGTTCCAAAAATCCAACACTGCAACATTGCTACTCTGAAAAATACTTCAAGTCCTCTTCATCAATCAAATCTTGCTTCGTTTTCCTATTTAGTTCTCTCCAATAGATGGTACAAATGATTTTTCATGTACACTTCTCCCCCATTGACATCAATGACAAAAATTTCATCATTATGTCAACAACAACTCCAATGTCAAAAGATACTATTCAAAAAATACATTCACTAGAGTCCTCATGACTTAGCTCAGATACACATACTCCCCCATAGAGGAAGTACCTATTAGGAATGGGAACACTGAGAGGGGGGGTGAATCAGTGTTCACTATATTTTAACTTTTCACTTTAATTTGTATACTGAACTTAATTGCTTCAGTACTGAATTAAACATTCATATAAACATGAAACATGAAATCAAAACATGAAACCAATATGATTACAGGGAAACCCAAATAGGTAAAAACCCCAGTGGGAATTGACACCCACTAATATTTTGTACTAATGTTTTGTGATCATTGTTAGAAGATCCTTTACCCTGTTAGGAGTAGCTTTGCAATTCTTTAAGTACAGTAGACCTGGTTAAGGGTCAGACCTTGTTAGGAGTCTTTTACAATGATCCCTGTTAGGGGAGTGGACTCACTATCCTAGAGCTCATTGCTCAAATGATGAAAGCTACAACCTTCTATAATCAGATACACACTTTATCTATCAGGTGAACTGTCACAGTGACACTGCTTGTCAGATTAGTTCCTTTGATGTGCTGATGCTTTGACCTCTTACAAAGACTTAATACATCTCATAGTGTTTTTGTACACTTATGCTCTGCTTCTCACAACTCTATCTTCACATCCATACCAAATACAATGGGCACACCTTATATTTATGCGCTTATACAAAATAAGCAACTAGGTCAGCCCTTAGACCTATTACAAATAATGCTTTCAAATGAATTGGCTTAAGCGTACTTACATAAAAATAAATATACATGTTGGAAACCTAAATAAAATAGGCACATAGCCTCTACAACTTTACATTACAATCACATACCAAAATGTTAACTGTCAGCTCTATGCTCTATTCTCTATTGGCACAACTGACTGTACAACTTCAACTGTCTGTATCTTTTACATCCATGCATATCTAATCATGCACTCATAGAATTAACATGATTATAGTCTAACAAACTTAAATTCTAGGGTGCATACCATATTTCATCTATACACTTAGGAGTCGATGCTCTGAGCTACAAGAACTCTGTACATTGTCCAGTCTTCAACACTCAGCCGAATTCTAATCTTTACACCAAGTGCGCTGACTCCAAATTGCTATATGACTTTGTTTCCATAATGAAAACACTAAATCAAGTCATATACTTTAGTTTAGTCAACTTGCCAACAATCTTTCCCTTTGTCATTGATGGAAACAAAGGAATATGGCCAAGTTACTAACTGCTCCTTTACACAAAAACTTTTGTCTTCTATACATATCTTTGTATGTAATCTTATATCTCCCTATAAATTTTATGCTCCATATTCTATACAACTCCCCCTTTGACATTAATGACAAAGGTGTATCAAAATTTTTTATTTACATACACTTACTAAGGGAAAACATCCAGATATGCTATCTTGAGTTTCTCGATCTCCTTCCAAAAAGTTATCAGTGAGTTAACTATCTGGAGATGGGTGCATAATGCATATTGTATCTTCTCCATCTTCTCCAAGTCACTGCTAAGACCATGGTCATAGGTTACCATGGTGGCATCAATCTCCTTGATATTCTGATTGAGGATGTCTAAGGAGGGTGCAAGACCATTCCTCAACTGAGTCTGTCTGGACCTTATCCTTGTTATCTCTTTTTCTTCCTTCTCAATCTTGTCTATTTGACCTTGGTAGACATTGTTGCACATATTCACATCAGTGGATGTGTCTGTCACTGAATTCTTCACCTACTCAATCATTACCTCAGCCTCTTTTATCTTCTTGAAGTGAGCATTGGTGAGCTTGTCTTGATCCATGCATGCTGCAATCATCCTTCTTCCTTCATCTACAAATTCTTGCAAGGATGCCTGACTAGACTTAAGTGAACTTAAGTCAAGTGCAAAGCTATTGATTAGCTCATTCAGTCTCTTTTTTAGATATTTTCCTTCTACAACTAGGGATGTAGACTCTTCAAGGCTTGAAAAATTACTTTTGAATTGTGAGATGACTATACTCAAATCATCAACCAAATGTACTTTTTGCACTTTCTTGTCTTTTGGTAGCAAACTATTCAAAATATTCACTGATTCCACAAGGAGAGGATTTCTTATGACTTGCTTCTCCTTTGCCTTCTCCATAGCTAGGATGCTGAACTTAATCAGGTCTTCTTCTTTCTGGGAGTCCAAAATGCTTGTGTCAGGTGTCAAACTTGACAACAATGCTGAGGAGGGAGTGATGGGAGTGTTGTCCATCACTTCTTGTTTTACTGAGACCAGTTCAACACTAGATTCCTCTTCTCTTTCTTTTTCCTCTTCTTCTTTCTTTTCTTCTTCTTTTCCATCAGATACATCTTCAATAAGTACTTATTCTTGATGTGTGGGTGGTGAACTACTACATAGAATTTCAGCTTCTTGTGTACTCATAAAAGCTTCCTCAAACTTATCCAAATCTTTATCAGTAGCCGCCATGGCTATCTCCACATTATCTATGATAGTGGTGCTATCCTTAAGTAATTCTAAGATGGGCATAGACTTATCTACCTCTGCTTGAGTTTTTGCTATGGGCACTGAGTCCTGAGGACCTTTCATTGGTACATTAGTGGGATCTACCACTTTATCTTCCTTATTGGTTACTTGTACTGTGGGTGCAGTGGGAGGATACATGCATTGTTCTAAGAACACTTTCTCAAAAGCCTTTTTTGTTTCCTTCATTATCAGCTCATAGTCTTTGTTCATGTGTAAAGTCCTCATCTTTGTTCTTAGGTGCAACTTTACTAGATTCAATATCAGTGTCTTTTCATCATTAGAACATATTGGTAGACTATCTTCTAGTATCTTTTCCCTGATCCTTAGATCCTCTTCATTTGCTTGTCTCTTTTGGAACTCCAAAATATTCCATACTCTATCTGGAATAGTAGTCTTTAATTCAAGAACTATTTTCTTGAACTTGATCATGTGTTTGATAATCATACCATGAATTTTTGATTTGTCATTCTCACTGTATGTATCATAATACTTCTCCACTTGATCAATTCTACCCTCATCAATAATTGCATTCAAAACTTTTAGGCTAGGCCTGAATCCTACCTTAGGAGGTGCCTGAATGTTTCTCCTATTCCTTGTAGCTCATGAGGATGGATGACTAGAACTAGCTTCTTTCTTCCTCTTGACTATTGGCTTATACTCTGGAGGAGTGGTAAGGTTAATAGTATCTTTGGGCGCATAAGGAGTATTATCTTCTTTACCCTTCTAACTATCATCTGATTCAATTTTCATCTTTTTCAACTTAGGATCTTCTTGTTCTTCCTCTATTGGTGCGCTCTTCAATTCTAGGGCAATCTTTTCATCCCTTGCTTTATCAAGGTCTGCTTGAGATACACCATGAATTCTCAAGATCTTAGATATGACCTTTGTAACCTTTCTTTTTATTGTAGCACTATTTAGTTTTGCATCAAATTCTCTAGTCTTTTCTTCATATGTTCCCCACCTAGGTTCATTAGCATCTTTGGGGGCTGATAGTAACACCTACGCATAAGCTTCAAGAACTTGTTCCTCTACCTCATACCCAAGTGGATGAATCCACTTAGCTCTAGGCTCCATAGCTTCCATACAAGTAGTATCAGTCTCCACCATAAAGCATATTGTATCCTTATATTTTTCTACAATGCTTTTTGGAATCTTGTACCTCATTTGCATCTTTTCCCTGAAGGTCTTCAATTCCAAAGTTATATAATCTCTCAAAGTGCTTTCTGTGGATGCTTTGAGGGATATCTGTGGCATGGTTGGAATGGACTTGTCCAAATACACATCTAATACTTTACCAACTATATGAAGGTACATATAGATGATTAGTGACCCAAACTTGAATATCTTTATTTTGTCATGTTTGATAGCCTTGATATTATTAATCAACTATGTGTGCAAGATCTCACACAAGTTGAATTCACCATCTTCCTTTACAAGTCTTATGGTTGCCAGAATAGTGCTCGCAAACACACTATTCACCTTGCTGGTATGATGAAACCTATAATCCAGTATCATTGAAATCAATTTGATGTCTGCTTGCTCTATAGGCTCAATAGTCATGCTGTGCCTATCACTTCTTGAATTACAAGCTTGCTCAACCATTTTCCTGACATCCTTGCTTACTAAAAGGATGAAGCCTATCCTAGAAAGGCCTATCATCTCATGTATCAAGTCTCCCATGATTCTTACTGGTACATCTCCAATCCAAAACAAATCATCATGGATTATACTCAACAAAATCTTTATCCATTCAGTTTCATAGAATTCATATGCCATGGCATAATCGACAATGGGGTGATCATTCCATTTGGTGTATTTCCATGAAGGTTTTATCTGGTTTCAACATTGTGTCCATGTGCGCCCTTAATCTATCTAGTCCAATAGGTTCCTTCTTATAGTAGATGTAAGCCCTTATGTCTTCCACATGCATGACACCCATAGGCATGTGGGAGAATGCTCCCTCTAAATCATCTAGGGTTGATTTAAATGGGTGCTTCTTAAAAACATATCTTTTCTTCTTAGCGACATCGTAAACAATGGGAGTGGCCATGACTTACTTGATAAATGTTTTCTAATTGATCTCTGAGATATTCTGAAGGCTTCTGAATCGGTGCAACAAGCTAGGGTTTTAGCTACTGATCAAATGCACTACAAACACTGATAATTCAGTCACCAAATCTTCTCAACAAATTCCAAGGCTCAATATACTCTTCAATCACTCAGAATATGAATGCAATGAGTAATGAAACAACATTCTATGTACTTAAAGTAAAAATTTTTCCATTAATGCAAGTCGCATAAGCCATGTTGTCACTTCAAAATTTCAAACTTGAGTTCTGCTAATAATCAGCATGTGCACTCTTGCACAAAGGTTCCTATACACTCCAAAAGCTTAAGTCCAAAGGTGCATACTCTGAGGATGAGTATACTAGCCACATAGGGGTCGATAGATAAATTAGCTCCCCCTATGACCCTGAGGGCCATTCATGTAGATGTAGAGGTTGCATCCACTGGGGATGCATCCAATACATTCTCATTAGTCTTTTCCTTCTTTCCTTCTGACCAAATCAAGCTCACATCCTTTGAGGCTTTCACAAAATTTACTTCTCCTTTGGGATCCGATACTAGTTCTTCGACCTTTTTGGGGCTTTCTTGACCTTGTGTCCTTGATCTACAAAACTTTGAGATATGTCTAGCCTTGTTACAGGAGTGACAAATGATTGGAGGTCTCATCTTCCTTGGTGCATTGACATGAGTCACCATTTTGCATTGTTTCGCTGAGTGGCCATTATATTTACATATCTGACATGTAACATTCTGAGAACTTCTTGCATTGGTTTGATTCTGACTTATTTGATCATGTTGAATCCTATTTCTCTTACTAGTCTTGCAATTCATATCTTTATGTCCAAATTTATTTCATGTATAACAGTAACCATTAAAAGGCCTTACCTCTATACAGTTTCTTGCAATGTGACCATGCTTGTTACATGCAAAACAAGTGTATTCTCCAAGTTTGTGCTCATTCTTAGGAGGTCCACCATTGTCTTTGGTTTGATCTTCAATCTTCTTAGTATTAGTAAAGTCCTTTTCTGTATTCTTTCTTGCTTGCATGTTGTCAATATGATTTTGTGCTTCATTGTATCCAATACAACTAGTGTCTCCTTTGGCTCTTCTTGCATACAACTGAGATTCTATCAAATCAGAACTGGTGTGCAATTTATCAATGTGATTCTTTGCTTCTTTTAATTCATACTCCAATATTTCTTTACAATTCCTTAAATCCAAGATTTCCAAGTTAGCTTCCCTTAACTCCTCATTGAGTCGAAGGTTCTCCTTGACCTGTTCATTGTAGACTTCCTGATTATTTGTCAGCTTATCATTGAACTCTTCTAGCTTACTTAACGAGGATGAATTTTCTTCATTCAACCTCTTGACCTTTTCTTCAAGATCACTGTTAGAGTGTTCTTTCAAATCCTTTCTTAGTTTTTTGATAACTAATTGTGCATCACTAATCTTTTCCTTTAGTTCTTCAATTTCTCTTTCTGAATTGTCTAGGTCTTTAAGAGAAGCTTCAAGATTTCTTTTTAGATGTTGCATTTTTTCTTTGTCCATGATCTCCTCAAGTGGCTAAAATTCTTTGTTGAGGACCAGAGCTCTAATACCAATTGTTAGGAATGGGAACACTGAGAGGGGGGGGGGGGTAAATCAATGTTCACTATATTTTAACTTTTCACTTTAATCTATATATTGAACTTAATTTCTTAAGTAATAAATTGAACATTCATATAAACATGAAACATGAAATCAACACATGACACCAATATGATTATGGGGAAACCTAAATAGGTAAAAACCCCGATGGGAATTGACACACACTAATATTTTGTACTAATGTTTTGTGAACCTTGTTAGAAGATCCTTTACCTTGTTAGGAGTAGCTTTACAATGCTTTAAGTACAGTAGACCTAGTTAAGGGTCAAAACCTGTTAGGAGTCTTTTACAATGATCCTTATTAGGGGAGTGGACTTGCTATCCTAGAGCTCACTACTCAAATGATGAAGGCTACAACCTTCTGTAATCAGATACACACTATATCTACCGGGTGAAGTGTCACTGTGACATTGCTTGTCAGATCAGTTCCTTTGATGTGTTGATGCTTTGACCTCTTACAAAGCCTTAATACATCTCATAGTGTTTTTTCACACTTCTTCTCTGCTTCTCATAACTCTATCTTCACATCCATACCGAATACAATGGGTGCACCTTATATTTATGTGCTTATACAAAATAAACAACTAGGTCGACCCTTAGACCTATTACAAATAACACTTCCAAATAAATTGGCTTAAGCATGCTTACATACAAATAAATATACATGTTGGAAACCTAAATACAATGGGTGCATAGCCTCTACAACTTTACATTACAATTGCATACCAAAATGTTAACTATCGGCTCTATGCTCTGTTCTTTGTTGGCACACACTGGCTATGTAACTTCAACTGACTGTATCTTTTACATCCATGCATATCTGATCATGCACTCATAGACTTAGCATGAGTATAGTCTAACAAGCTTAACTTCTAGGGTGCATACCATATTTCTTCCTTACACTTGGGCGCCGATGCTCTGAGTTGCAAGAACTCTGTACACTGTCCAGTCTTCAAAACTTAGAAAAAATTCTAATCTTTACACCAATTGCGCTGACTCTAAACTGCTATATGACTTTGTTTCCATAATGACAACATTGAATCAAGTCATATACTTTAGTATAGTCAACTTGCCAATAGTACCAACATCCAGTCCAGAAGAAAGATAAGGCTCATATACCACTGGATGGATGCAACAATCTGCATCACTTCTCAAAAGTAGGCTAGGGCATAACCCCAAGCATACCTCTTAGATACAAAAATATATCCTTCAGCAAAGGTTTTGTAAATATGTCTATAATCTACTCCTTTGTGCTTATGTATTCAAGTTTGACTTCTTTCTCAGTAACTTTCTCTCTTACTACATGATACTTTATCTCTATATGCTTTGTCTTAGAATGTAATAAAGGGTTCTTAGACATACTAACTATGTAAGTGTTGTCACAATGTATAACAACAGGCTCAAAATTTTTTATTCCAATATCTTTTAGCATCTGCTTCATCCAAATTATCTAGTTACAATTGTTTGCTACTGCTACATACTCTACTTTTGTTGTGCTTTGTGAAATACAATTCTGCTTCTTACTTAGCCAAGAAACCAATCTTCCTCCAAGGAAAAATGCTCCACCACTGGTGCTCTTTTTATCATCAACACTACCTCCCCAATCAACATCTGTATATGCACATAGGGTAAAATCATCAGATTTTTCATACCACAATCCATATTCCATTGTGCCTCTTAAATATCTCAGTATCTTCTTCACTGCTGCATAATGTGATTCTCTAGGTTCAGCTTGAAATCTTGCTACAATTCGAACTAAATGTGCTATATCAGGTCTTGTATGTGTCAAGTACTGCAATCCTCTAATCATAGATCTATACTTCTTCTGTTCAATTGTAGGAGTCTCATCTGTGCTAGATAACTTATATCTAGTTACCATAGGTGTTCCAACTGGTTTACAGTTCTCCATTCCAAATCTCTTCAAAAAATCATTCAAGTACTTTGTTTGACTTACAAAGATACCATCACTGTTCTATTTTATCTACAATCCCAAAAAATATTTCATTTCACCAATCATACTCATTTCAATTTTAGTCTTCATTTCATCTGCAAACTTATCACTGGCTTCATCTTCTCCTCCAAAAACAATATCATCGATGAAAATAACTACAACCAATAAACTATTTTCAATTTCTTTTGTGTATAGGTTGCTGTCATCCGTTCCTTTTGTAAATCCCAATTTTATCAAATACTTGTCCAATCTTGCATACCAAATTCTAGGTGCTTGCTTCAGTCCATATAAAGCTTTCTTCAGTTTACATACCATGTCTCCTTCTTGAGTTAAAGGAAAACTTTTAGGCTACTCAATGTAGACTTCTTCTTCCAATTCTCCATTTAGAAATGCTAACTTTACATCCCTCTGATATACTTTGAACTTCTTATAAGCTGCATAGGCCAAAAACATTCTTACTACTTCAATTCTTGCTACTGGTGCAAAAGTTTCGTCATAGTCAATTCCTTCTTGCTGTGAGTATCCTTTACATACCAAGCTTGCTTTGTTCCTTACTAGTTCTCCTTGTTCATTCATCTTGTTTCTGAATACCCATTTTGTTCCTATAGCATTCTTATCTTTAGGTCTAGGGACCAATTCCCATGTTTTGTTCTTTTTAATCTGATCTA
Source organism: Chamaecyparis obtusa (assembly GCA_027943335.1). NCBI lineage: Eukaryota > Viridiplantae > Streptophyta > Pinopsida > Cupressales > Cupressaceae > Chamaecyparis > Chamaecyparis obtusa. The sequence goes on from BSBK01008525.1 coordinate 40,180, forward strand.
GTTCTTCTTTCATAGCTTTAATCCAATGTTCATCTTCACAGGCTTCACTATTAGATTTAGGTTCAATTTGAGAAATCAAACACAACTATTCTTGTACCTTATTTTGAGTTAGAACTTCTCTGTCTATGCTTCCAATAATCTACTCAATAGGATGATTCCTTGATAAATTCTTGTTAGGTGTCACTGTCTCAGATCTCACTTCAGGTGTTGGTTATTCAATGATCTCACTGTGGCTTTTATTCAACAAATCACTGTCATTTTCATAGAATAATTTAGTAGTCTCAATGTTAGATCTAGGATGAGTTCCTTCATCTGATTCATAATCAAGCATTCTTTCCTGAATTTTGAACTTTTCATCAACTTTAACATTTGCGCTCTCAACAATAGTATTAGTTCTCTTATTGTAACATGTATAAGCTTTTCTCTTCAAAGAATATCCAAGAAATATACCTTCATCACTTCTAAGATCAAACTTTCCAATGTCATCATCTCTCTTTATATAAAATTTGCTTCCAAAAATTCTAAAATACTTAACTGAGGGTGCATGTCCAAACCATAGTTCATAGGGTGTCTTGTTTGTGTTTTCTCTGATTTGTACGCTATTCATTGTATACACTATTGTGTTCACTGCTTCTCTCTAGAATATCTTCGCTAAGTCATTCTCAAATAACATAGCTCCTGCTACTTCAGTCACTGATCTGTTTCTTCTCTTTGCAATACCATTTTTTTTAGGTGTCCTAGGGGCTGAAAATTGTCTCTTAATACCATTTACTTCACAAAAGGTGTTAAACTCTCTAGAAGTAAATTCTCCACCTCTATCTAATCTCAAACATTTAATCTTCATTCTAGATTCATTCTCAACTTTATTCTTAATGATCTTAAACTTATCAAATGCTTTAGATTTTTCTTTAAGAAATGCAATCCACATCATTCTTGTAAAATCATCAACAAGAATCATGAAATATCTTTCTCCATAGAATCCTCTAGTCCTTGTAGGACCACTCAAGTCTGTATGAACAATCTCAAACTTCTCTACTGATGTAAACTTCTTACTGGGAAATGAGCTTCTCTTCTATTTAGCCATCACACATTCAATCATGTTAGTAGGCTTAATAATTCTAGGAAAATATCTTACTGCAAGTGTAGTACTTACTTTCACAATGTTATCAAAATTTATATGACAAAATCTTCTGTGCCATAACCAACTGTCATTAATCTTAGTAATAAAACATGTAATCTCAGTAGGATTCAACTGAAATACATTACCTCTGGTTCTAGATCTAGTACCAATCAAATTTCCATCTTTTTCTTTTATCACACAGGTTTTCTCAGTAAACCAAACTTGATATCCCTTATCAACTAACTATCCAACACTCAAAAGATTACATTTCAAACCATCCACAAAGTAAACATCATCAGTATTAGTCTTTACATCAAGAGTAATAGATCCTATACCTTTAATCAAATAAGGTGCATCATTTGCAACTCTAACAACTCCTCCATAATAATTGTTAAACTTTATGAACTTTTTCATGTCTCTAGTCATATGATGTGAACAACCATTGTCTATAATCCAATCACCTTTCTTTTCAACTTGAGATACTAGGGCTTTTTCTTCCTTAACTTCTATTTCAAGATTTTCTTCTTTAATTTCTACAAATCCTATATCATCATTATTCTTAGTATCACTTTCACTTAAGGTTCTCTCTATACTAGCTTCAAGTTCTTCATCATTAGCATAATAACATTCCTTAGGTCTTCTAGGCTTAAAATCATTTCTGTACTTTTTAACTCTCTTAGGACATTTAGATGCAAAATGACCATATTCTTGACATGTCCAACATTAAATTTTTTTCTTACCATCTGGTTCTCTCTTCACAAGCAAGGCAATACCTCCTTCAATCTTCATGTCTTCTTCATTTCTAGATCTATTGCTACCAGCATAATCTCCGCTCACACTAATGCTTCTTAAAAAAGTAGGGCGAACACTAAGAGAACTGAATGCTATCTCCATTCTAGGCAAGTCTCCTGATAGCCTCAGGTTCATCTCTACTACTTCCAATCTTCCAAGAAGAGTCTCTCTTGTAAAGTTCAAAGTACAAGGTATAACTTGATCAATCATCTGCGTTGTCTACTTAAATGCGGGAGTCAATATCCTTAGAATTTTCCATATCACTTCATTCTTTGTCTTTGTTCCTCCATAAGATTTTATACCTGCAACAATTTCTGGCATTCTACCAATATAGCTTCTAACAGATTCATCTTCCATCATTCTTTTATCTTCAAATGCACATATCCAATTATGTAATCTGACTTTCTTTGCATGTTCATCACCTTCAAAAGTAGAGTGTAAAGCTATCCAAATTTCATGAGATGTTTTCAAATATTTTACTTGACTATACTCATTCTCCAGAAGGGTTGACAAAAGTGCTTCTTTGGAAAGTATGTTACACATGAATTGATCTCTTTCATCATCAGTACATGTTTCAATATTATCTTCATCAATGATAGTATTCCCATTCTTAGTAATCAACCAATAACCTGGTCCTAAACATAGTAGATGTGTCTTCATCTTTTCTTTCCAGCTGTCAAAATTCACTCCATCAAACTTAAGGATTTCTTTCTTGAAATCCGCCATGGATCTCCTTAAGCTGTTAAACTTTTCTTTCAAGGACCTGTTGCTCTGATACCAATTGTTAGAAAGTAAAGTCCACTAAGATAATTGAGAGGGGGGGGGGGTGAATCAGTTATCTGATAATTATAACTTTTATCAAATTCAATAGATTTTAACCATATAAGCAATGTAATCACCAACCATAGAAAGATACTCATACACAATAACATAATGACACAAGATATGTTTACTAGGGAACCTCTTGATCAAAGAGTAAACCCCGGTGGGAATGAAGCCCACAAAAGATGCACTAATATGAATATTCCTTATGAAAGGATGGACTCTGTTAGGAGTCTTATGAAATAAATTCAGTACATAGGAGTCCCTGTTAGGAGACTTTGAATCCCTACTAAAAGATTCTAACCCTGTTAGGAGTTATGGAAGATAGAAGGACCCACTGCCCAAATAGTTTCAATGGTAAGATCACTGAACACACTTTTCAATTGATCTCTAGATTATTCAATAGAATAATATCAAACTATTATTGATCTCAACAATATGTTACCTTTTCTTTGACTGTGCCAAACTACACTCATTGCTACACTAGATCTCAATTTCAGATCTCTGTACCTCGCATATACTTCTTTCCACAAATTCATTTTCACAATTTCATTCACTCTTACATTTCTTACATTACAACAAGGAAAACATTACTTCCTTTATACCACACTCAAGTAAATACAAATGAGTCGGCATCCAAATTACAAAATAAAGTTTCCACACGTTACATCAAAATTACACAAAATTGTCAGCTTCCAATTAGAATAACTCTTTATTTGTGCAATCTTGAAGTTTGCATTGTCATCCACATCACTATCAACATGTCTTCAATTGCTCTCTAACTGCGCATAACCAGATTCCATCCCGATTAGGAGATATCATCCGATTTCCACAAGTCACTACTTAGGAACACTGCCAGAATACTACTTCCATTGAAATGCTCATAACTTCCATGAATAAATAAATTACTATCTGTGCTCTTAACCAAAAACATATAACATATCATAGAGTAAGTCCTCAACATCACATAGCTTGATCTCCAATATACCTTTTGTGCTAATCCAAACACTGTTTGCTCCTCTGCTAATTTTCAGTAGATCATTGTGTTGACATCAATGACAATCACAGTCATGAATGCAACAACAACTGCTACAGAATGGCTGCTAATACTCCCATAGGATATATTCAACATTCATTCCTAACAAGCTCTCTAAGGATAATTTCTCTACATGGGTAGGTAGGATGAAACTGCATCTATTAGGTATTGGAGGTCAAGCATTGGTTCATCTCACAAAAAAGTATATTCAACCTAAAAATAAAGAGAAATCTGGAGCATAACTCTATAGTGATAGAAATAGCTAGTGCTCCATCTGATGTTGAGTTTGTAGATATCAAAGATATGGATAATTCTAAAGACATGTGGGACAAGAAGATAACAGTTTATGGTGGTGACGTTCATGTTCAAAAAGAAAAAGTGGATAGTTTAGGAGTAAAATATGATGAAATAAGAATGTATGAAGGTGAGAACACTGCTCAATAAACTATAAGATAAAGGAGGTTATTGCTGCAATCAAAGGTGATGGTGAACATCTTGAAGAATATAATCTAGTAAGTGAAATATTATGAACCTTACTACCATAGTATGCTATATTAGAGTCTCTACTATACAAGAATTGAGATCCATTAATCCTATAAATGTGACTTTAGATTCCTTTGTCAGAAAGCTTACTGCTTTTGAGTTAAGTAATTTTGATAATAGTATCCTAGAATAAAATTTGCATTCAAAGCTTCCCTAACCATTGGTTCATCAAGGAACAAAAAATAAATCTCTAACAGATCTGAAGGAGATCATGACTATGATTATATCTTATCTAAGGAAAGAGATCAAGATGAGTTGGAGGAACTACTAGCAGGGAGATTACCTAGAGGAAAAGGAAAGTACAAAGGTGAACTTCCCTTAAAATGTTTTGCATGTAACAAAATTGGTCATATAGCATCTAGATGTCTTTAAAATGACATGAGATATAAGCACAAGATATTTAAGAACTTCAAAGACAAAAAAAGGCATGTTACCTAGTAGAAGGAGTGATTGATGAAGAATTAGACAAAAGAGATGATGAGGAAGACATTGAGATAATTTTTGTTGCAGTTAAAGAAGAACCCTCAATCGGTATAGATGGAGATAATGAGGAAATTTTTTTTACTGAACAAGCATGAATTACAATAGTGACTAGATAATAGATAGTGGGTGTACACATCACATGACCAGTGAAAAAAGAAAATTTATTTCAATAGAGGAATGTGATGGAGGGGCAGTCATATTCGGTAATGGTTCTCCATGTGTGTTAAGAGATAAATGTTCAATAGTACTTAATGAAAAATCTAATTATGATGATTTTTATTGGGCTGATGGATTAAAGTATAACCTGTTAAGTGTTGCTCAATTGAATAAAAAAGGTGTCAGATTGGAATTTAGTAATGGTGTTTGCAAGATCTTAGGAAACTCTGGAGAGTTGATTATTGTTGGTGAAAATACTAGAGGTAACCTATTCTGATTGTACTCTACTAATAAACATTGCTTATTTTCTAAAGTTTAAGACTATTGGTTGTGGCATAAAAGATTTTTTCATGTTAACTTTGATAATCTGGTAAAGGTCAGTAAGAAAAAATGTGTCAGAGGTATGCCTACTTTAACTAAGCCTAATAATGTTGTGTAAGGAGTGTTAGTTGAGAAAGTTGACTAGGTCTAGCTTTACTAGTAAAGTCTATTCATCAAAGAGCATTATTGACCTTGTACACACTAATTTGTGTGGACTGATGAGAACTCATAGCTACTATGGAGATAAGTACTTTATCTTGTTTGTTGATGATTACTCAAGAATGATGTCTGTTATGTTTTTGAAGGATAAATTTGATGCATTTTACATGTTTAAGGTGTATAAAGAGAGTTGAAAAAGAAATAAGTAAAACACTTGAGTGTCTCAAATATGACAGAGGAGGTGTGTTTACCTCACAAGAGTTCACAACATTCTATGAAGAACATGGAATCAAGAGACAAATGTTAGCACAAAGGACAACCCAGGAAAATGGAATTGCTGCGAGAAGGAATATATCCATAATTGATTGTGCAAGAACACTTTTGATACAAAAAGGAGTGGCTCAAATCTTTTGGAGAGAAGTGATAAGTACTTCTATCTATACTTTGAACCAGGTACAACTTAAGAAAGGTACAAACAAAGCACCTTATGAGTTGTGGTATGGTCATACTCCTAGTGTCAGTTACTTTAAAAATTTTGGAAGTAAGTTTTAGATAAAGAAGGATGAGAAAAATGGTAAATTTGACTCTAAGAGTGATGAAGGGATATTTATATGATATTATGCTAGAAGTAAAGCTTATAAATGTATGAATAAGAATATCAACAAGATGGTTGAAAGTGAAAATTTTAGAATTGATGAATTTTCTAATAGAAATGAAGAAGATAGAAAGAAGGAACTAAAAGATTATGACAAGTTTTTTTATGTTCAACTGGTGGAGCCAGATACATTACTACAAATTAATGAAGTGGTGAAAAATACACACCTGATAAATGATCTACTGGTGAAGGTAACCAAAGAACAAAACTAGTACTTACAAGGTATGCGAAACTTAACCACTCTCAAGATCAGATTATTGGAGATAAAAATGTTGGAGTGATGACAAGGAGTAAGGTAAGGGAAATCACTTGTTTACTATCTAAATTAGAACCTAAATTTGTTAAAGATTCTTTAGAAGATAATGATTAGGTTAAGGAAATGAAAGAGGAATTAGAAAAAGTAGAAAAAAATAATACATGGAATTTAGTACCCATACCTACTAACAAGAATGTTATAGGTTCTAAATGGATCTTCAGGAATAAGATGAATGAGAAAGGAAAGGTAATCATAAACAAGGAAAGGCTAGTTTTAAAAAGGTATGCATAAGAGGAAGGACTTGACTATGGTGAGACCTTTGTACCTATTGCTAGACTTGAAGGTGTAAGGATACTTTTAGCTTATGATACTTATAAAGGTTTTATAGTCTATCAAATGGATGTAGAATCTATTTTTCTAAATGACGTGTTAGAAGAAGAAGTATACATTGAACAACCTCAAGGTTTTGCTACTGAAAAAAGTAAAGACATCGTATGTAAATTGCATAAAGCATTGTATGGACTAAAATAAGCTCCAAGAGAATGGTATGAAAGGTTGCATGCTTATCTTATTCATATTGGTTTCACAAGAACTAGTGACAATAGTAATGTATATCTAAAATCTGAAAATGAAGACATGATATTGATTGTTGACATTTTTTTTGATGACATAATATTTGGTAGAAATGAAGCATTGAGCAGGTCATTTGCAAAATAAATGAGGAAGGAATTTGAAATGTTGAAATAATAGGAGAAATCAAATTCTTTATTGGTCTTCAAGTACAACATAAGAAGAAAGGGATATACATCAGTCAACCCAAGTATGTAAAGGATATTCTAATTTTTTTTGGCATGGAACACTCAAAACCAACAGGAACACCTATGGTCATAGGCTGCAAACTATCTTTAAGGAGGATGAATCCAAAGAGGTAAATGAAAATCTATATAGATCCATGATTGGTAAGTTGTAGTATGTTGTTCATAGAAGAACAAATATTACACATGTTGATGGTATTGTTGCAAGGTTTTCCTCTAATCCAAAGGACTCACATATGGTTGTAGTAAAGAGGATCTTTAGATATCTCAAGGGAACTAAAAATTATGGCCTATGGTATGGTAAGGATGGAGATTTTTCTTTGAATATATTTACTGATGCAAACTAGGCAGGTAATGTTGATGATAGGAAGAGCACAAGTGGTGCAACATTATTTCTTGGTGAAAGACTAGTCTCCTAGACTAGTAAAAAGTAGAAATGTATCGAGCACAATATACTATAGAGGTAGAGTATATCACTACTTCTATTAGTTGTCAACAAGTGATATGGATAAAAAAAATCTTGAGGGAATTCATGAGAAAGTTATAGAACCGGTTGTTATCCATAGTGATAACACTCTAGTGCAATAAACATTTCCAAGAATCTAGTGATGCACTTGAAGAAAAAGCATGTTTCAATAAAATATCATTTTCTAAGGGAATAGGTATAGGATAAGGAGCTAAGGCTTGACTATGTGTTTACTAAAGAAATTTTTTTTGATATAATCACCAAGCCATTACCAAAGGATACCTTTGAGTATCTGATTAGAAGCAGATTAGGGTTTATTCCTCTATCTGAAGTTAATTAGAAGATGTTGATCAGAATAGCTGAGGTGTGTTTATCATAATATCATATGTATGAATTGATGTATAGGTGGACTACTCTATAGGGGGAGAAGTATTAGTATGATGTTGTAATAAAGTGATGAGGAAATAACAAGCAAATAACATACCATTATAATCCAAGATGACTAAATAAGTAGAAAACTTTGGCATTTCTCTCAAAGGGGGAGAATATGCAATGGAGAATATGTATTATAAAGGGAGAATATGTATGAGTACTAGAGAATAACTATAATCGTAAGTACATAAAAGAAGTGGAAACATTTTACAAAATGGGTTGTCATGAGCAAGACATAATGTTTCCAAGAAGAACTCAGAAGTGAAGATAAATTAAGAGTGTTTCCATCAATTCCAAAGGGGGAGATTGTTAGCATAACTGACGTAGTGATAATAAATTTTTTATTGATGAAAATTGGTATAGATTTAATAACAAGTGAATCAGTTATGAGTTTGTCATTGATGTCAACTTAGTGTCTGTTGGTTGATAGTGTTCTTGCTATGATGATATATGTTCAAGAGGTTGGATACCATTCTATGGTATGACTTCATGTGTGTGATTGAGAAGGAATATTATGTAATGTATCTAGATGATATATCCATGACCACATAAGTTTTTTTTATGTGCATAGTGATTTATGATTGTTTAAAGGATGTCGGGTAGGAAGGAAGAATAGGTTGAAGGCAAGGAGTGGTGATTTTATTATTGTGTCAAATCAGTTAATAAAATTCTTATGAGAGACTTAGGTTTGTCTCTAGATGTCTAGTGTGTGACCGCTACATTGGTGTAGAATGGTAATTACATTATGATTGGAAGAAGGTTGGCAGTGTAACTGCTAAAATAATCAGTGACTGACAATAAGTGATTTGGATGTTGTTTCAAATTAGTAAAGTATTTGATGGAGTGATCAGAGGATATGATTGATAAATTTAACTACTATGTGGAGGATCGCAACTTATAATATTAACAGGTGAAGAAGGTTTAATTGACTGGAAGTGGTATTGACAGAATGAATAGATAAACAAGACAGTTCTTGAATAACTAATGAAGATTTGTGAACTGATGAAGAAATCCAAAGTGGCAATAGGATCAGTGATTTTTGTAGTGAAGTAGTAAGCTAGTTTCATAATTTGTGGAAACTGTTTGACATCACATTCCCTGAGGTATTCCTTTGAGGAGGATTCTTCAAGAAGTTTCTTTTGGTCTAAAGAATTTTTGAAGATGGTTCAATTTCTATGGTGAAATCTATATGGAAGCTGACATGGTTATAGAAATTTTTTTTATGTACATTGTTAGATACATTGTATCTTACCTAAAATGATCTAGATCATTTGTATTTCAGATCTAGGTTTTATTATAAGTGGGTGGAAGATAATTTATATATTGAAAAGTTGAAAAAGGAGTTATTTGTTGATTGTGAAAAGTAGAAGGGTGTGGTGACAAAGAAAGTAAAAGAGTCAAATATGATAAAGCCAAGAAAGGTTATTGTGTGTGGAGAATATTTTTAGAGCTTAATAGGATTTGATCATGTAGAGTTAGTGCATTATCATAGATCATCTTATATGTTTCATTCTAACCATTGTAACAGGGGAATCCCTTAATTGGGTATATCCTAACAGATCTTATTTGTAAATCATCTAACAAGGTGGCATACATGTTGAATGTTTAAAGTCCTCTAACAAGGATTCTCCTAATAGGGAAAAATCCTAACAGGTCTATAGGAAAACCCCTCAACTAGGTAGCACCTAATAGTGCTTTTGTAAACCTTTAACTGAGTAAGCTCCTCACATGACGTATTCTAGAGGAGTACAGATTTAGTGGGTACCAACTCTCACTGTGGTTTTTACCATTTTTTTTCCATGAGAAAAATATGGTGTCTTCATTGTATGATTGGTTATTTGTGGATCCATTTTTTGATAGTTTCTATTCAAGTTAGTTGATGTTGAATGTTTTGGTGCACAAAGTTTGAAGAGTTTTAAATCAGATAATTTTTTGATTACTGATTCACCCCTCCCCTCTTAGTAATCACATTTGTATTAACAATATGATAAATCAAAATAATGCTCTAGGTGCTAAACTCATTTGGAGACTATATAAGTAACCTTATTTGAAATGGTGCAAGATAATGGTGGAGAAATATCTGAACAATTCTCATCCTAAGTGGATTTTCATAGCAACTTCCCTTATAAAGGGTTCTAAAATCTAGAATTTCATTTCTTCTTGTCAAAATGTGATTATTCTACATATTTCCTAGGTTATCCACAATGGTGCTCGTTATAAATTCTAAGGACTCTTGGAATCAACATACCCCCATCAAAAAATTACATAATTGGTAACTTGTTGTAATCTTGAAATCTTTATGAGGTATAAGAGTAAAAGACTAAATTTTGGATTCTTCAGGTGCTACCCATTTTATTCAATGGAAATCTATTGATTTTTTCCCCATTTCTAGTGATCTAAAGGAGACTTTTAACAAGATATTCAAAAGAGAAAATTTATATTCTTTGATAAGGACGATGAAATAATTTGGCTTAAATCTAGAACTGGAAATTTCATGGTAAAGGAAGGCTATGTAAGTACCATAAAATTTCATGTGGATCCTAATTGGATAGAAAATATATGTTGGAGGTATGGTATTCTTTCAAAAGATGGTATATTTGCATGATTAGCACTTGAAGAAAAAATTATAACTAGCATGTGGTCACAATGTCCATGGGAATAAATAATGTTTTATCATGTATTCTATATGGTATGTAATAGAAAGTACTAAACATCTCCTTTTAAATTATGATTTCTTGCAACATTGTTGGAAATGACTTTAATTCTAACTTAACTGGAAATCTCCCTTGACAATTAATTTGTTTTCACATTTTCAAAGGGTGTTCACTATATAATTCATCACTATATGCTTGCATGTGCAAGATGAGCCCTTCAATTATGACTTGATACATCTAGTTGAAAAAAAATGAAAAAAAATGAAAAGAAATTATTTTGAAAAAAAAAAGTATTGCATATAATTGGGTGATCAATTTTTTAAACAACTATGAACTATGTATACAAGAATATTGAAAATCTAAGAGGGTTCTCTTTGCGGGATGGAAAACTATTAAAGAATTAGAAGCTACTAAATCTTTGTCCATGGAAAGGTTCTATTCAATCCTCTTCTAAGTCCAATATTAGAGAAATCACCATTTTGACACCCCCACTCTACTAGGTAGATTTAAACTAAACTACCATGGGGCATCTAAGGGAAATCTAGGGCCTTAAGGAAGAAGAGTAGTCATTTTTAATCACAAAGGAGATAATTTTTATATCAATTTGTAGAAAGGTAGGAGAAAAAGTAATACCAAGGCTAAAATTGAAGCCATAGATATTGGCTTAGATTTGGCTCTTAAAATTTAGAATTCATCATATCTTGATAAAGGGGACTCTATGCTAGTTTATAATGTAGCTATGAGAAAAAGGCTACAATTCTTGGAATCTAAATTACTTATTAAGTTCTATATTGTAGAAGCTTTAGAAATGTAATTCTTATCAAGTTTTCCAATGCTATAGAGAAGTGAACCCTCTAGAAGCCTTGCTTACTAATTGGGCATTGAAAGGAAATTTTACCTCATAGGAAGTTAGTAGTCTTGATATCCCTCTTTCTATATTAGTTTAAAGTTTGGTCCATTACTAGGTTTCTCTCTTTAGTTTATTTCTAACACTTTTACATAATTTTTGTCCTTCATCCTTGTGTGATTGAGGGTATTCTTGGAGGATAGTATAATTTACGAGCTTCTATCCAATCTGATGATTCTATTTATTTTCCCCCTTATTTGATTCATTATTAATTCTTTTGGATTTAAAAATTAGGGTGGTTGTCTCCTTGGAGCTCACATGCTTGAGATCCTCTCTTTGGTATTTGGGGTTTAGCTTGGTGCATATTTCTTTATTTTAACTCTCTTGGCACTGAGAAATTTTGTATTTTGGATAGGGTGAGTGATCATTTGTATGCTTTGTTAGGAATGAATGTTGGATGTTGGGAGTCATTCTGTAGTAGTTGTTGTTGCATTCGTGACTATGATTGTCATTGATGTCAACACAGTGATCTTCTGGAGACTAGCAGAGAAGCAGATAGTGTTTTGATTAGCGCACATGGGATATTGTAGTTGGAGCTATGTGATGTTGAGGTTATATTATTTGATATGTTATATTTTTATGGTTAAGAGTGTAGATATTAATTCATTTATTCATGAAAGTTATGAGCATTTTGGTGGAAGCACTATTCAAGCAGTGTTCCTGAGTAGCAGTTTGTGGAAATTGGATGATATCTCCTAATCAGGATGGAATCTGGTTTTTGCACAATTAAAGGGAAGTTTGAGACACATTGATAGTGATGTGGTTCATAGAAAAAACTTTGAGGTCACACAAGTGAAGAGTTATTGCATTTGGAAGCTAACAGTTTTGTGTAATTTTGATGTAGCGTGTGGAAACTTTTATTTGGTATTTGTGTGCTGACTCATTTGTAATTATTTGAGTGTGGTATAAAGGAAGGAATGTTTTTCCTTATTTTAATGTGAATTAATGTGAGCATGGTATGGTTGAATGCAAATGTATGCATGAAGTGAAGAAGAGAGCCTATGAAGTTGTGAAAGTGAAATTGTGAAGGAAGACATGCGAAGTACAAAGATCTAGAATTGAGATCTGGTGTAGCAGTGAGTGTGGTTTGACATAGTGAGGAGGTAACATATTTCATATTATTTTGTTGAATAATATTAAGGTCATTTGGATAGTGTGTTCAGTGATCTTACCTTGAAGCTATTTGGGCAATGGGTCCTTTTGTCTTCCATAACTCCTAACAGGGTTAGAATTTTTTAATAGGGATTCAAAATCTCCTAATAGGGATTCACATGTACTGAATGTATTTCATAAGACTCCTAACAGAATCCATCCTTTCACAAGGAATATTCATATTAGTGCATCTTTTGTGGGCATCATTCCCACTGGGGTTTACTCTTTGATCAAGAGGTTCCCTAGTCAACATATCTTGTGTTATTGTGTCATTGTGTATGAATATCTTTCTATGGTTGGTAATTATATTTCTTACATGGTTAAATGCTATTGAAGTTAATAAAGGTTATAATTATCTGATAACTGATTCACCCCGCCCTCTCAATTATCTTGGTGGACTTTACTTTCTAACAATTGTTATCAGAGAAGCAGGTCCTTGAAAGAAAAGTTTAACAGCTTAAGGAGATCCATGGTGAATTTTGGGAAAGAAAGCCCTAAGTTTGATGGAGTAAATTTTGACAGCTAGAAAGAAAAGATGAAGACACATCTACTATGTTTAGGACCAGGTTATTGGTTGATTACAAAGAATGAGAAGACTATCATTGGAGAAGAGAATCTTGAGACAGGATCTAAAGATGAGCTAGATCTATTCATGTGTAACATACTTGCAAGAGAAGCACTTTTGACAGCACTTTCAGAGAATGATTACAGTCAGGTAAAATGTTTAACAAAAGCTCATGAAATTTGGAAAGCTTTATACTCTACTTTTGAAGGTGATGAACATGCAAAAAGAGCTAGATTACATAATTGGATTTTTGCATTTGAAGATATAAGAATGATGGAAGATGAATCTGTTAGAAGCTATATTGGTAGAATGTCAGAAATTGTTGCAAGAATAAAAGTTTGTGGAGGAACAAAGACAGAGAATGAAGTGATATGGAAAATTCTAAGGACATTGACTCCTATATTCAAGTAGACAACACAGATGATTGAACAAGTTATACCTTGTATAAAAAACTTTACAAGAGAAACTCTTCTTGGAAGATTGGAAGCAACATAGATGAACCTAAGATTATCAGGAGACTTACCTAGAATGGAAATAACATTTAGTGCTCTTAGTATTCATCCTACTTTTTCAAGAAGTACCAGTGTGAGTGGAGATTATGCTAGTAGCAGATGATCTAGAAATGAAGAAGATACAAAGATTGAAGAAGGTATTTCCTTGCTTGTGAAAAGAGAACCAGATGGTAAGAAAATTTTTAAATGTTGGACTTGTCAAGAATATGGTCATTTTGCATCTAAGTGTCCTAAGAGAGTTAAAAAGTATAGAAACAATTTCAAGCCTAGAAGATCTAAGGAATGTTATTATGCTAATGATGAAGATCTTAAAGCTAGTATTGAAAGAACTCTAAGTGAAAGTGATACTGAGAATAATGATGAAATAGGATTTGTAGCAATTAAAGAAGAAAATCTTGAATCTAATATAAAGGAAGAAAAAGCCTTAGTTTCCCAAGTTGAAAAGAAAGCTGATTGGATTATAGATAGTGGTTGTTCACATCATATGACTGGTGACATCAAGAAGTTCATAAAGTTTAACAATTATGATGGAGGAGTTGTTAGAGTTGGTAACAATGCACCTTGTTTGATTAAAGGAGTAGGATCTATTACTCTTGATGGAAAGACTAACATTGATGATTTTTACTTTGTTGATGGATTGCAACATAATCTTTTGAGTGTTGGACAGTTAGTGGATAAGGGATATCAAGTTTGGTTTATTGAGAAAACTTGTGTCATAAATGATAAAGATGGAAATCCGATTGGAACTAGATCTAGAACTAGAGGTAATGTATATCAGTTGAATCCTACTGAGATGACATGTTTGATTACTAAAATTGATGATAGTTGGTTATGGAATAGAAGGTTTTGTCATATAAACTTTGATAACATTGTGAAAGTGAGTACTACACTTGCAGTAAGGGATTTGCCTAAAATTATGAAGCCTACTAACATGATTTGCAAAGAATGTGTGATGGCTAAGCAGAAGAGAAGCTCATTTCCTAGTAAGAAGTTCACATTGGCAGAGAAGTTGGAGATTGTTCATACTGACTTGAGCGGTCCTACCAAGACTAGAGGATTCTATGGAGAAAGGTATTTTATGATTCTTGTTGATGATTTTACAAGAATGATGTGGATTACATTTTTGAAAGAAAAATCTAAAGCATTTGATAAGTTTAAGATCATTAAGAATAAAGTTGAGAATGAATCTGGAATGAAAATTAAATGTTTGAGATCTAATAGAGGTGGAGAATTTACTTCTAGAGAGTTTAACACTTTTTGTGAAGTGAATGGTATTAAGAGATAGTTTTCAGCCCCTAGAACACCTGAAAAAAATGGTATTGCAGAAAGAAGAAACAAATCAGTAACTGAAGTAGCAAGAGCTATGTTATTTGAGAATGATTTGGCGAAGACATTTTGAAGAGAAGCAATGATTACAATAGTATATACAATGAACAAAGTACAAATCATAGTAGACACAGACAAGACACCTTATGAATTATGGTTTGGACATGCACCCTTAGTTAAGTTTTTTAGAATTTTTTGAAGCAAATTTTATATAAAGAGAGATGATGATATTGGAAAGTTTGATCCTAGAAGTGATGAAGGAATTTTTCTTAAATATTCTTTGAAAAGAAAAGCATATAGATGTTACAATAAGAGAACTAAGACTATTGTTGAGAGCACAAATGTTAAAGTTGATGAGAAGTTTAAAATTCAGGAAAGAATGCTTGATTATGAATTTGATGAAGAAACTCATCCTAAGCCTAACATTGAAACTACTGAACTATTCTATGAGACTGAAAGTGAGTTGTTGAATGAAATTCATGCTGAAGAAACCAGAGAGGAATCTAGAGAAGAATCTATAGTGCAAGTAAGATCTAAGACTATGACACCAAATAGGTATATATCAAGACATCATCCTGTTGAACAAGTTATTGGAAGTTTGGAGAGAGGAATTCTGACTCAGAATAAGGTACATTTATGTTTGATTTCTCAAATTGAACCTAAATCTACTAGTGAAGCTTGTGAAGATGAACATTGGATTAATGCTATGAAAGAAGAACTAGATTAGATTGAAAAGAACAAAGCATGGGAATTGGTCCCTAGACCTAAAGACAAGAATGTGATTGGAACTAAATGGGTATTTAGAAAAAAGATGAATGAACAAGGAGAAGTAGTAAGAAACAAAGAAAGATTAGTATGTAAGGGATACTCACAGCAAGAGGGAATTGACTATGAAGAAACTTTTGCACCTATGGCAAGAATTGAAGCAGTAAGAATGTTCTTGGCCTATGCATCTTTTAAGAAATTCAAAGTGTATCAGATGGATGTGAAGTTCACATGTCTGAATGGTGAATTGGAAGAAGAAGTCTACATTGAGTAGCCTGAAGGTTTTCCTTTGACTCAAGAAGGAGACATGGTATTTAAACTGAAGAAAGCACTATATGGACTAAAGCAAGCACCTAGAACTTGGTATGCTAGACTGGATAAGTATTTGTTGAAATTGGGATTTACTAAAGGAACAATTGAAATCAATCTATACACAAAAGAAATTGAAAATGGTTTGTTAATTATAGTTATTTTTGTTGATGACATTATCTTTGGAGGAGAAGATGAAGCTAGTGACAAATTTGCTGATGAAATGAAGACTAAATTTGAAATGAGTATGATTGGTGAGATGAAATACTTTTGGGGATTACAGATAACACAAAATAGTGATGGTATCTTTGTAAGTCAGACAAAGTACTTGAATGATTTCCTGAAAAGATTTGGAATGGAGAACTGTAAACTAGTTGGAACACCTATGGTTACAAGACATAAACTATCTAGCAAAGATGAAACACCAGCAGTTGAACAAAAGAAATATAGATCCATGATTGGAGGATTGCATTATTTAACACATACAAGACCTGATATAGCACATTCAGTTGGAATGGTAGCAAGATTTCAAGCTGAACCTAGAGAGTCACATTATGTAGTAGTAAAAAGGATACTGAGATATTTAAGAGGCACAATGGAATATGGATTGTGGTATGAAAAATTTGATGATTTTACCCTGTGTGCATATACAGATGTTGATTGGGGAGGTAGTGTTGATGATAAGAAAAGCACCAGTAATGGAGCCTTTTTTCTTGGAGGAAGATTAGTTTCTTGGCTAAGCAAGAAGTAGAATTGTATTTCATAAAGTACAATAGAAGCAAAGTATGTAGTATAGCAAACAATTGTAACGAGATAATTTGGATGAAGTAGATGTTGAAGGATATTGGTATTAGGTTTTTTGAGCCTATTGTCATACATTGTGACAACACCAGTATAGTTAGTATGTCTAAGAATCCCGTATTGCATTCTAAGACTAAGCATATAGAGATAAAGTATCATGTTGTAAGAGAGAAAGTTGCTGAGAAAGAAGTAAGATTGGAGTACATAAGCACAAAGGAGTAGATAGTAGACATATTTACAAAGCCTTTTCCTAATGATACATTTGAGTATCTGAGAGGTATGCTTGGGGTTATGCCCTAGCCTAATTTTGAGTAATGATGTAGTTGGTTGCATCCGTCTAGTGGTATATGAGCCCTATCTTTCTTTTGGATTGGATGTTGGTACTTCCTCTATGGGGGTGTATGTGTATGTGAGCTGAGTCACGAGGACTCTTGTGAATGTATTTTCTAAATAGTGTCTTTTGACATTGAGTTGTTGCTGACATAGTGATGAAATTTCTATCATTAATGTCAATGGGGGAGAAGTGTACATGAAAAACCATTTGTACCATCTAATGGAGAGAACTGAATAGGAAAACAAAGCATGATTTTATTGATGAAGAAGATTCAAAAAGTTTGTCAGAGCAGCAGTGTTGTAGTATTGGATTTTTGGAACATTGGAAGTTTTTCATCTATGTTGCCATTAATGCCAATGGGGGAGATTGTTAGGAATAAATGCTGGATGTTGGCAGTCATTCTATAGTAGTTGTTGTTGCATTCATGACTATGATTGTCATTGATGTCAACACAATGATCTTCTGGAGACTAGTAGAGAAGCAGATAATGTTTTAATTAGCGCACATGGGATATTGTAGTTGGTGGTATGTGATGTTGAGGTTATATTCTTTGATATGTTATATGTCTATGGTTAAGAGTGCAAACAATAATTCATTTATTCATGAAAGTTATGAGCATTTTGGTGGAAGCAATATTTAGGCAGTGTTCCTAAGTAGCGGTTTGTGGAAATTGGATGATATCTCCTAATCGGGATGGAATTTGGTTTTGCATAGTTAAAGGGAAGTTTGAGAAATATTGATAGTGATGTGGTTCATAGCACAAACTTCGAGGTCACATGAGTGAAGAGTTATTGCACTTGGAAGCTGACAGTTTTGTGTAATTTTGATGTAGCGTGTGGAAACTTTTATTTGGTATTTGTGTGCTGACTCATTTGTAATTATTTGAGTGTGGTATAAAGGAAGGAATGTTTTTCCTTATTGTAATGTGGTTGTAATGTGAAATAATGTGAGCATGGTATGGTTGAATACGAATGTATGCATGAAGTGAAGAAGAGAGCCTATGAAGTTGTGAAAGCAAAATTGTGAAGGAAGACATGTGAAGTACAGAGATCTGGAATTGAGATCTGGTGTAGTAGTGAGTGCGGTTTGGCACAGTGAGGAGGTAACATATTTCATATTATTTTGTTGAATAATATTAAGGTCATTTGGACAGTGTGTTCAATGATCTTACCCTGAAGCTGTTTGGGCAGTGGGTCCTTCTGTCTTCCATTACTCCTAACAAGGTTAGAATCTTTTAACAGGGATTCAAAATCTCCTAATAGGGATTCATATGTACTGAATATATTTCATAAGAATCCTAATATAGTCCATCCTTTCACAAGGAATATTCATATTAGTGCATCTTTTATGGGCATCATTCCCACTGGGGTTTACTCTTTGATCAAGAGGTTCCCTAGTCAACATATCTTGTGTTATTGTGTCATTGTGTATGAATATCTTTCTATGGTTGGTAATTATATTGCTTACATGGTTAAATATTGTTGAAGTTAATAAAGGTTATAATTATCTAATAACTGATTCACCCCCCCTCCTCTCAGTTATCTTGGTGGACTTTAAGTTTTCTAACATGCTTGTATTCAGTACTATTGACAATGTTTATAAAATTGTTCTTTAATTGTTTCTAGTGATATTTATGGCTATTTTTGTTGGGGATTTTATAGTCCTTTAAAAAAAATGTTTCTTGTGTCATATCTTGGTTAGTATAACACTAATATTATATGAATTGAAACACTAGAGTTATTATGTTGAATGACATTCAGTTGGGTTTCATCTATTTATCTTTGAAAATACTAGCATTTATTAGTCTTTAGATGGTTGTTGTAGATTAAGTACTTTGTTTGTTACAAACTATTGTTCCTAGAGTGTTTCATTGTCATTGATTGAGGTTGGGTTACTATTTTTTATTCCATTCATAAGGTTTCCTTGTGTAGCACTTTGTAAAATTTTCATGGTTCTCCCCTTTTTATTTTGGTCTCTGCAGTCATTTTTGTGTCTCTAGCCTTGAAACCCTTGCAAATTTTCAAAAAACTAGCCGTTGGTGAGAAATATCCTTTGTTATACCCTGGCCCTATTCTAATTTCATGTTACTTTTTGGGGCAACTTAAAACCTTATATCTGCATGTGCCTTTTTGAAAAAAAAGACTTCTTTTCATGTCGCGCGGTTAGGTTTCATGTGTCGGTGGGTCCCTTTTAAATATTTCCTAAGTCACGAGCTTTAATTTTTCCTATGTTTCGGCTTGCTTTATCTCTTGGGCCCCGTCTCTGACACCATCTCAATCTGACGATAGTCATTAAAGCACATGAAGTTTGTCAGAACTATGCGAAATCACGATGGCCGTTGATCTTATCTTTGTGACACGATGTTTCAAATTGTGGGTCCAAGGTGACACCTAAGCACAGTTGGCAATTCCTCATTGGCCGATGTATTTAATGAAGTGGCATCAGCGGGCCCAGGTGGGGTCATGTTGTTAGTTTCTTGAGGATCATGTGGTTGTCACATGATTGCATAGAATATTCCATCCCCTTGCGATCATGCAATGACCGTTGATTTCGAATCTTTCCTGGACGTATCAGTGGGACCTGGTTGCTGATGTGTTTGTTAGAGGGGTCCTGACATGTTAGAGCATTGATGGTCGACGTATGTTCTTAAGGATTTTTTCTGACACATGCGATGATGCACCAACCACCTGATCTTCCAGGTTGGATTTATCTCTTTGTGGGTCCAATGACACGTTGGTACAATTGGTGGTATGTGGTTGGTCCATGGGTGAAAAACTAGATATGCTATCAGTGGGACCTAATTTTTTGATGGGTCAGAGGGTCCTCACATCCATGATCTATCCAACAACTAGTGTAAGTTCTCATGGAATCTGTCAGACCTATGAGATCTTGTGCCAGCCATTAATCTCATTTGTCTCAGACGTTTCTTTGGCAGTGGTCCTAGTGTCAGATGGAGCTGATTTAGAGTGTTTTGATTGGTCTACATGTTGCTGACTATTTTGTGTCAGTGGGGTCAATTTTCCTTCAGGCAGGGTAAGATTCTTAATTGATGGATGGCATATGTTCTGATAGACTCTTGGGGGTCTATGAGATTATAAGATGGTCGTTGATCTTCTTGTGTGGTCCCGGTTAGATTTCTCAGTCTTTTGGCGGTTTGGAATAAAATGTAGCTATTCCGACAAATTTTTCAAGTGTTCGCTGGTTCGCATGATGTTTTAGTAGAGGTCTTGTAGACTTGGTGATTTAGCGAATAGTGGTCATGTAATTGCTAAATAGTTTAGCGGTACTCTTAAAGTTCTCACGAATGGGTGAAAGGTCTTTCAGTCACATATTTGCCATATTTTTATAAAGTAAAAACATAACTTGCGAAAAGGAATAATCGGAAGGCCATGACTTAAGGTTGATTGAGGTATAAATTTTGACCGTCGATTTGTTGCAGGTGCCATAAAGTGACCATTTATATTCAAATTCAAATTTTTGCAGAGGGTTTGCAATGATAAAAGGTACCATAATTCAACTTTTGAGCAGCTAGAGTGGGTGGAAATGGTTGTCAACTGTTGCAGTGTGGTCCAAGCTACCATGGGCAGTTGCAGAGGAGTGTCTTGCTGTGGGAAAGTAAATGAAGTAGTACTCAAGATGTGTTGCAAGGGTCATTTTGGTTGGATTTCTTGGGGTTTTGTGATGATTTTGTACTTAGGACCAGTACAGGGCTAGATAGCTATTGAAATTGGACTGTTTGAGCTTACTAGTTGTGGCTTGGTCCCTGTCGTGTCTATTTTAACTCCTTAGTGGTGTTAGGTGGTTTTGAATTTTTTGAGTTGGGAATGATCATTATGCTTGTATTGTTACCTTGGGATAAAGGGAATTTTTATGATCATTCAAGAGATGGGGAGTTAGGTATTCAAATCTTTTGGTTGTGAGTCCTCTTTTGAGTCTGAATTGTAATGATTTGTTTTAGTATTTGTTGACAATAGAAAGAAATTTGCAGGTCTAAGTTGTAATTTCCAAGCATGGTTTTCTTGGACTAATTGTATACACTTGAGGATTCTTCATACTTAATGTAGATACATGATTCTTCTCTCTCCTTTGTGTCAACGCAGATAGATTTTGAACTTTCTAGTTCATTGCATATTAATTTATGTATGTGTCTTCATTCTTGAGTTCTAATCCAGGATTAGATGAAATAATGCTCTAGATGGGACATAGATTTGTCTCTTGTCTATGTAAGGATTTTCTATAAGCAGTAAAGGAGATTGTAAATGTGTTTATGGCTTTGAATCTCAAATATACTCTAGTGTGTGTGTATAGTTTGTCGAAAGAGATCTTGCCCAATGGATGAGGCACTCACCTAGATGAGTATTTCTTTATTAACATATATTGATTGAGGTTGTTATGATTCAAACATATAAATTAAGAACCATCCCTAAACTTTAAGTCTTTGGTTGTAATGTTCTACCCTATAGTAATGGAGAGTCAATGAATGCGAGGTTAGCATTTAGCACTTTCTTACTATTTAATCTATTGTTTAGACCCAGTCTTTGGTGTGTGAATTATAATTTTCACTAGGTTAGGTGCACCCGCCTTGGTTTTGTAGAGCCTGAAGCAGAAGAGGGTAGTCTTGTCCCTATAGTTGGTCCAGTTACCCTAATATCCCTATACATTTAAGAGCTAACCATTCCTAAAATCTATTTGAGGGTATATTGGCAACCTAAGAGCATAAGTGTCATTTTGAACACCAAAAAGATGGTGATTCTATTGGGGAAATGTTACACAAGTTTATTGTAACCAGTAGGTCATCATTGGAAAAACAAGGTTATTCTTCTCCCTTGTCTTATCTATCTCATTTGGATATTTTTAAAGTGGTATTGTAAGATTCCCAATATATTTGGGTGGTGACTCAAACATCTCTGCAGTAGTGCTAGTGAGTAGATGTTTTTTTTATAAGATGAGTTATAGAGGTACTAGGTCTCAGAGAAAGGAGCATCCTGAAGATATAATGGAAGAAGGTATTCCAAGCACTTCTAGGCCTAGTCAGACAAGGGGAGGAAAGAAGAGAAGAAATGTCTCTCATACTTGGAGAAATAAAAAGGACACAAGAAAAGAAACTCAAACCAAGCCTAGTCAAGAAGAAGATATTTCAGAATATGAAGAGGCTGCTAATTTGGGACTGAACCAGTATGAGGATGAAATTCAAGTGGGAGATGATGAATCTAAGACTACTCTCCCAAAATTAGAAGAGATCTTTGAAGGGGTCTATGAATTGGAAAGAAGAGTCCAAGAACAACTTGCTATCAGGCAATGAAGAGAAAAGGATAAAGAAGATAAAGTGAGACAAGCCATGATTAGGGCTGATCAGCTAAAGAGGTAGTTGTTAGATTTGGAGGCAATTAACTTTGTCCCAGAGCTTGAAAGAGTAGAGGAACAACCTATTGTGTATAAAACACATGAGATAACTAGGCCTAGAGATAAGGGCAAACAAAAAATTGTTGGAGTGCAGATTAATGAACAAGTTCATGTGGAAAACCCATTAGATCAAGGGTTGAGATTAGATGCAGACCTTGAGATGGCTAGAAAGAAAAAGGAAATATTAGATAAAGAGCTTGAGAAAGAAAAGTTGAAGGATTCTACTATAGAAATGATGAAGAAGATTGATTTTCTCAAGCATACCTCTGGACCTTCAAATGTTGCTGCTTCTTTCTTGGGGCAAGGTGGAAATCATGGTAACCTTGTAGCTCAAACAAATGGTATTCTGGGTGCTGCTAAAATTCCTGATGGTTCAAACACAAGGACATCTACATCTCAAGGGATGGACCCACCACATGGAGTTCCTATTCATGAAAGGTACAAACAACTTATCTTTCTTGGTATTCCTGGTTATCCAAATATAATTCCTGATGAAATTAGAAAAAAGCTCCCTAAATTTACTGGAAATAATGTCATCAAATGTGAAGAACATCTAATTTTTTTATAGATGTAATAGATGATTATAATATTGAGCCTAATGATGTCATAATGAAGCTATTTGTGCAATCTCTAACTGAGGATGCTAGGGATTGGTTTAGAGGATTATCTGATGCTAGTATAGGGTCATGGAATGAATTCAAGAATTGTTTCAAGGAGCATTATGGAGATAAAATAAATGAGGGTTTTATCTTGAATGAATTTAATAACATAAAGAAAAATCAGAATGAGGAGGTCCTTGAATTTAACATAAGATTCCAAAAGGCTATGCATAGGATCTTGCAGGTTATCAGGTTAGACGACAGGGTATGTCTTGTGACATACTTGAATGCCTTTGATGCAAAGATGGGATACCTCTTAAGGGATAAGAACCCTCAAAATCTTGGGGAAGCTTACTAGTTGGCCATCAACATAGAAAGTAATAGAAGAATATCAGGAAAAATAGGAAGAAGAGATGATTGTAGGCCTCAAATGCAAAATAAGAAAGAAATGGGAAGGTCTGCTAACTCTAAGCCCAAGGAGGATGACAATCTAAAACAAATTTTGAAAGCTTTAGAAGGACTAAAGCCTGGTGAGAAAGGAAAAAATAGGGCTATGGCTATGGAGAGGTTAGTTCCAAACAATTTTAGCAGACAACCAAGAATGCAAAATTACCCTTATAATACTCAGTGGAAAGATGGCAAGCCCATCTTCCCAACCAAGAAAGATAGGCCTGACAGTAGGATCCTTGATCCTTTGCATAGAAATTTAGTAAATATGACTAATAATATCCCATGGTGTGCTACTTTTCAGTCTCCTCATGACCCTGAGCATTGTGTTATTGCTTTGAACTTGCAAGAGAACCAAGAATAAGAAGATCAGTATGATAAGAGTGGTTGTGGAATGACTTCTTCACATGTAGGGGTTGAGTTTGACTCTGATGAAGAAGATGATGAGTTTGATGATGTTGGATGTGGTGTGGTAAAATATGAGGTGCAGGTTTCTTTAAGGAGACCATCCGATGAAGAAATTACTCAAATCACCGCAGACATGGTCACTCAAGCTAGGAGTAATTACAATTTGAGAAGTAGGATAGTTGGAGGCACAAGTGGTAAACTAGGTAGTATGTTTATCAATAATTCTGAAAGGAACACACAACAACATGAGGAAAAGGAAAAGAGTGCTAGTGTTGTCAGTCAGGTTAAAATAAAAAAGAAGAATGGGCCTACTGCAATACCTAAGGGTAAAGTGAGGACATCAGAAGTAGCTATCCCCATACCTCAAAAGGAAGATGAATGTGTACAAAGGGGTAACTCTGACTTGATTGTCCAAAAGGAGGATAATGGTATCTCTGAGATTAAGGAAGATATGGGCAACCATTCTTATGTACCCATTGATATGACTAAATTGCTTTCAAAAATAACTGTCAAGGTTCCATTGTTAGAAATGATGAGAATAGAAGAGCACAAGGTCAAGGCCTTGGATTGGGTAAATGGTGCCTCTTCCATAAAGGTCCAAGAAATGAACAAAGGGGACAAGCATGTGGCTACTTTAGATGACACACCTGACATTAAAAATGAAGAAATTGTCTCTGAGATTCACCAGAGGTATTTGGATGCAAACATTGTAAATACTACATTAGGGACAGTTGATCCTTTTTTCTTGTCCCTTATGATAAATGGAAAATTATTGAAGAATTGCATGATTGATTCTGGAGCATCAAACACTATCATGCCTATAGAGATCATGAAGTCACTAGGACTAAAGGTTGATACACCTCATGGGAGATGCCAAGCTATGGACTCAAGAGAAGTACCAGTTATTGGTACCATTAAGGCTTTGCCTTATAAATTAGCCGCATTTCCTGACAAACAATTAACTATGAGTGTTCTTGTAGTTGACATTCCCCCTCAATATGGAATGTTCTTATCTAGAAAGTGGAGTGCCTGCATGGGAGGAAGTATTCAATGTGACTTTTCCTTTGCCACTTTTAACATTGAAGGTGAAAGTGTGAAAGTTTCAAGGGAAGCTAGAACTCCACATATGATTGAGGAGGATGAAGAGGACAATATGAATTGTTTTGTGGACACTGACATTGGTTCTTTCCAAGTTTAGGAGAGAGAGATGCAAGAGAGGGTTAGGCCTATCTTTCTGGCTGATGATAAGAGTAACATGGCAAAAGGTAATATATTATGGACCTTGTATTTTGATGGAGCAAGTTCAAAGGAAGGTGCTAGAGTAGGAGTGCTATTGATATCCCCAAGTGGTAAAAATTTTAAGTTTTCTTTCACTCTCTTGTTCCCTTGCACAAACAATGTTGCTCAATATGAGGCCCTACTGATTGGTTTGAGACAAGCATCAAAACATGGAATCAAACATCTTAGGGTGATTGGTGATTCTGAGTTAATAGTTTCTCAGATTAGATCAAAGTATGAATCAAAGAATCAAAGGCTGAAACAATATAGAAATGTTGTTTGGGATGAAATTGAAGGTTTCAGTGCCTTTGGTATTGATTGGGTGGATAGAAGCCAAAATAGGATGGCTGACTTACTAGCAAACATAGCTTTAAGGCCAGAAAATATTACCTTTGTAGGGATATCCAAAATTGAGTGTAAGTCCAGGCCTTCTATCCCATATAATATTGAGAATTGGCAAGTATTTTCTAATGATCAAGACATATTAAGATTTTTGCAGTGTGATTCTCACTTTAATGGTTAGGAAATGGATTTTAGTACTTATGTCGATATCAGAGATGGAAAAGAAAATGTTCTTGGGAAGGAAGTTTTGCAACTAAAGTCAAATAGGATCCCTAGGGAACTGGTTGCTCTTGAAAGGACATTTGATAATAAGGAGAGGGCTTGTGTTTCTAGAATTGTTGACAAGGTAAATTATTTGGAGGAAGTGAATCTAGGAACAAGCCAAGAACCAAAAAATGTTTACATAGGTAGATGTTTATCCCAAAGAACTAGGAAGAATTTGATTGATCTTCTCAAAAAATTTAGACATATCTTTGCA
Source organism: Chamaecyparis obtusa (assembly GCA_027943335.1). NCBI lineage: Eukaryota > Viridiplantae > Streptophyta > Pinopsida > Cupressales > Cupressaceae > Chamaecyparis > Chamaecyparis obtusa. Next base: position 66,516 of record BSBK01008525.1, read on the forward strand.
TGGTCTTATGATGATTTGAAAGCCTATAGAGAAGATTTATTCCAGCATGAAATACCATTGAAGGAAGGCACTAAACCTTTTAGGCAGAAATTAAGTCCTGTGAACCCTACTTTGGCACCAAAAATGCAAGATGAACTTAAAAAGATGATGGATATTGGCATTATAAAGCCTATCAGACATTCTACTTGGGTGTCAAATTTGGTTCCGGTTAGGAAGAAGAATGGTGACATTAGGTTATGTGTTGATTTTAGGAATTTGAATGTCAATTCTTTGAAGGACAATTATGGTTTGCCTAATATGGAAAATATGTTGTAGAAGGTTACTAGATTAGAGTTAATGTCCATGATGGATGGTTTCTCTGGATATAATTAGGTCATGGTCAAGGAATCAGAACAATTTAAGACTGCATTCATTATCCCTTGGGGAACATATGTTTATGTTAGAATGCCTTTTGGTCTGACAAATGCAGGAGGTACTTTTCAGAGAGCTATGGATGTAGCCTTTGCTGATTTCATAAACAAGTTTTTAGTGGTATATCAGGATGATCTCATGGCATATTCAGATAAGGAAAGTCAACATTGTGAACATCTTGAGAAATTTTTTATTAAGGCCTTGGAGTATGGGATTTCTTTGAATCCAAAGAAGTGTTCTTTTGGTGTTGTGGAAGGCAAGCTCTTAGGACATATTGTGTCCAAGGATGGAGTGAAAATTGACCCTGAAAGGGTTATGGCTATAGATAAGCTCTCACCACCTAGAAATGTTAAAGGAATACAGTCTTTCTTTGGGAAGGTGAATTTTCTAAGGAGATTCATTACAAATTTTGCAGAAATCAATATCCCTATCTCTAGGATGTTGAAAAAGGAAGAAAAGATTGAGTGGAATGAAGAAGCAGATGAATCTTTTAGAAGTGTCAAAAGGGCCATCAAAGATGCCCCTATTTTGAGGACACCTGATTATGGTAAGCCCATGTAGATTTTTTCTTTTGCTTCTTATCATACAGTTGCAACAGTTTTATTACAAAAGAATTCAGATGGATATGAACAACCCATATCCTTTTTTAGTAAATCCTTACAAGCAGTAGAATTGAAATATGATATTACTGAGAAACAGGGTTATGCCTTAGTCAAAGTAGTCAAGGCTTTTAGATGTTATCTTGTAGGAGCTAAGGTGGTTTCTTATGTTCCTAGTGCTGCAGTTAAGGATATATTGGTGCAACAAGAAGTTTTAGGAAAAAGATGTAGATGGATCAATAGGGTCCAAGAATTTAATATTGATATCCAAATTGAAAAATTGGTGAGAGGCTTAGGTCTAGAAAAGTTAATGGCACAAATCAATTTAATTGCAAATCATATAAATGTATTAGAAGAAGAACAAAGGCAATATATTTGTGATATGGATTGTTGTGATTGGTACAATGATGTCATTGGTTACTTGCAGAAATTAGTCCTTCCCCTTGAGATGGATGAAAATAAAAGGAGAACTATCAAGTTGCAATCTACAAGGTATGCCATTATACATGGTAAGTTATGGTGGAGAAGCAATGAAGGAGTATTGCTAAAATGCATAGACCATGAGAGGTCTGAATCCATGTTAAAAGAAATGCACCAAAGTGTGTGTGGAGGACACTATATGGAAAAGACCACATCTCACAAGATCATTAGGTTTGGATTTTGGTGGCCTACAATTTTTAAAGATGCACATCAATTTGGGAGAAAATGTGATGCATGTCAGAGATTTGCTGGAAAGTTGAAGTTTAATGGGAATTTACCACTCAAACCTGTTGTAGTTCAGGCTCCATTCCAAAAGTGGGGTATTGACTTCATTAGGGAAATTCCAAATAAGTCTAGTGGTTGACATTATTACATACTAGTGGCAACAAACTATTTTACTAAGTGGGTTGAAGCTATCCCCACTAGAAGGGCTACTACCAGAGTTGTGACTGATTTTGTGATGCAGAGTATCCTCACTAGATTTGGTTTCCCATAGATAATTGTGGTTGATAATGCAATGTGTTTTAGAGCACAAGAGTTTAGTGATTTTTGTCAGCAATAAGGGATACACATTTCATTTTCTTCCCCATATCATCCACAAGGAAATGGCCAAGCTGAATCCAGTAATAAAAGTCTGATTAAGATTCTCAAGAGAGTGTTAGATAGAAATAAGAAAGCCTGGGATTCAAAGTTGTGGTGGGCATTGTGGGCTAATAGAGTAACTATAAAGAAAGCCATAGGTTGTGCTCCATTTGACCTAGTTTATGGAATAAGTGCTAGATTGCCTTAGAATAACTTATTACAGATGTATAGGTTTATTCAAGCATATGATGAAGATTTGAATGATGAGATGAAAGTGAGAATGGATAAGCTGATCCAGTTGGAGGAGGTAAGGAGAGATGCACATGAAAGAAATGAGACATTATAGAAGTAGTGTAAGAATTTATTTGATAAGAAGACTACTCAAAGGAGTTTTGAGATTGATGACCTGGTCCTGATGTGGAATGCAAGGTTGGAAGATAAGGGGAAACATGGAAAATTTGATCCAATTTGGTTGGGGCCTTATCTTATTGAAAACAAATGGGGGACAAATTCTTATGTTTTAAAGGACTTAACTGGGGGTACTTTGGAATTGCTTGTTCATGGACAGTTCCTAAAGTTATACTTCTCCTGAAGTATCTTTTCCATGAACAGTAGTTTAGGTTTTCCCCTATTTTCAGTTTGTCTGTGTTTTGTTTTTAGGTTGGAATTTTTGAGTTGGTTTGCTCTCCTAGTGATTCTGAATCCTTGCTATACCTACAAGAGACATGCATCCCCTAGTATGAGCCACTGTTAGCACTTTGTAAAATTTTCATGGTTCTCCCCTTTTTATTTTGGTCTCTGTAGTCATTTTTGTGTCTCTAGCCTTGAAACCCTTGCAAATTTTCAAAAAACTAGCCATTGGTGAGAAATATCCTTTGTTATACCCTGGCCCTATTCTAATTTCATGTTACTTTTTAGGGTGACTTAAAACCTTATATCCGCATGTGCCTTTTAAAAAAAAAAGACTTCTTTTCATGTCGTGTGGTTAGGTTTCATGTGTCAGCGGGTCCCTTTTAAATATTTCCTAAGTCACGAGCTTTAATTTTTCCTATGTTTCAGCTTGCTTTATCTCCTGGGCCTGGTCTCTGACACCATCTAAATTCAACGATAGTCATTAAAGTGCATGAAGTTTGTCAGACCTATGTGAAATCATGATGGCCGTTGATCTTATCTTTGTGACAGGACATTTCAAATTGTGGGTCCAAGGTGACACCTAAGCATAGTTGGGGGTTCCTCATTGGCTGATGGATTTAATGAAGTGGCATCAGCGGGCCCAGATGGGGTCATGTTTTTAGTTGCCTGAGGATCATGTGGTTGTCACATGATCACATAGAATATTCCATCCCCTTGCAATCATGCGATGACCGTTGATTTCAAATCTTTCTTGGGCGTATCAGTGGGACCTGGTTGCTAATGTGTCTATCAGAGGGGTCTTGATGTGTCAGAGCATTGATGGTTGGCATATGTTCTTAAGGATTTTTTATAACACATGCGATGATGTGCCGACCACCCGATCTTCTAGGTGGGATTTATCTCTTTGTGGGTCCAATGACACGTTGGTACAATTGGCGGTATGTGATTGGTCCACGGGTGAATGACTAGATATGCTATCAGTGGGACCTAATTTTTCGATGGGTCAGAGGGTCCTGACATCCATGATCTATCCAAAAAATGGTGTAAGTTCTCATGGAATCTGTCAGACCTATGAGATCTTGCACTAGCTGTTGATCTCATTTGTCTCAGACATTTCTTTGGTGGTGGTCCTAGTGTCAGATGGAGCTAATTTGGAGTGTTTTGATTGGTCTGTGTGTTGCTAACTATTTTTTGTCAGTGGGGTCAGTTTTCCTTCAGGCAGAGTAAGATTCTTAATTGACGGATGGCATATGTTCTGATAGACTCTTGGGGGTCTATGAGATTATAAGATGGCCATTGATCTTCTTGTGCAGGCCCGGTTAGATTTCTTAGTCTTTTGGTGATTTGGAATAAAATGTAGCGGTTCTGAAATTTTTTTCAAGTGTTCACTGGTTTGCATGATGTTTTAGCAGAGGTCTTGTAGACTTGGCGATTTGGCGAACAATGGCTGTGTAATCACTAAATAGTTTAGTGGTACTCTCAAAGTTCTCACGAATGGGTGAAAGGTCTTTCAGTCGCATATTCACCAGATTTTTATAAAGTAAAAACATAACCTGTGAAAAGGAATAATCGGATGGCCACGACTTAAGGTTGATCGAGGTATAAATTTTGACCGTCAATTTTTTGCAGGCACCATAAAGTGATCGTTTATATTCAAATTCAAATTTCTATAGAGGGTTTGCAATGAAAAAAGGTACCATAATTCAATTTTTGAGCGGTTAGAGTGGGTGGAAATGGTTGTCAACTGTTGCAGTGTGGTCCAAGCTGCCATGGGCAGTTGCAGAGGAGTGTCTTGCTATGGGAAAGTAAATGAAGCAGTACTCAAGATGTGTTGCAGGGGTCATTTTGGTTGGATTTCTTGGGGTTTTGTGATGATTTTGTACTTAGGACTGGTACAGGGCTAGATAGCTGTTGAAATTGGATTGTTTGAGCTTACCGGCTGTGGCTTGGTCCCTATCGTGTCTGTGTTAACTCCTTAGTGGTGTTAGGTGGTTTTGAATTTTTTGAGTTGGGAATGATCATTATGCTTGTATTGTTACCCTAGTATAAAGGGAATTTTTATGATCATTCAAGAGATGGGGAGTTAGGTATTCAAATCTTTTGGTTGTGAGTCCTCTTCTGAGTCTGAATTGTAATGATTTGTTTTAGTATTTGTTGACAATAGAAAGAAAGTTGCAGGTCTAAGTTGTAATTTCCAAGCATGGTTTTCTTGGAATAATTGTATACAATTGAGGATTCTTCATACTTAATGCAGATACATGATTCTTCTCTCTCCTTTCTGTCAATGTAGATAGATTTTGAACTTTCTAGTTCATTGCATATTAATTTATGTATGTGTCTTCATTCTTGAGTTCTAATCCAGGATTAGATGAAATAATGCTCTAGATGGGACATAGATTTATCTCTTGTCTATGTAAGGATTTTCTATTAGTAAAGGAGATTGTAAATGTGTTTATGGCTTTGAATCTCAGATATACTCTGGTGTGTGTGTATAGTTTGTCTAAAGAGATCTTGTCCAATGGATGAGGCACTAGGCTAGATGAGTATTTCTTTATTAACATATATTGATTGGGGTTGTTATGATTCAAACATATAAATTAAGAACCATCCCTAAAATTTAAGTCTTTGGTTGTAATGTTCTACCCTATAGTAATGGAGAGTCAATGAATGTGAGGTTAGCATTTAGCACTTTCTTACTATTCAATCTGTTGTTTAGACCTAGTCTTTGGTGTGTGAAGTATAATTTTCACTGGGTTAGGTGCACCCACCTTGGTTTTGCAGAGCCTAAAGCAGAAGAGGGTAGTCTTGTCCCTATAGTTGGTCCAGTTACCCTAATATCCCTATACATTTTGGAGCTAACCATTCCTAAAATCTATCTAAGGGTATATTGGCAGCCTAAGAGCATAAGCATCATTTTGAACACCAAATATTCTAAGGAGCTATAAGTGTCATGGAGTAAAGGGTTTCCATCCCTACAAATCATTTGGAGTTTTGGGACCCTTCTCCCCTAGATTGTGAGAAGTTAAGTAAAGCATTCAATATATTATGTGTGGAAATAGAGGAAGCTATTTTTATGATCCTTAGTAAATATTAAATAATACAAAACCAAATAGTACTTCCACATGAAATAATATCTAGGTTTCTAACAATTTCCTTGGACTTTATATAGGCTCCCTCAATTGTGGAAAGTTTGGCTAAAACATACTTGTAGAAGCATATGGTTCACCCCTTAATTCTTGAAATATCTTTATCTACATATTGTATAAATGTAAGTTTTGGTAAACAGATTGTTCTTTCTTAGATTTAACTCTTTGTTTGCCCAAAATCTTTTGAGAGACAATGTGAATACAAACAGTTGGAAAGATGTTATTCTTTTAACTAACTTCCCTTTGAATTTTAATAGGTACAACTCCCTTATGTGAAAAATATGTAGTGAATTTTGTTTTTCTCTAAATCCTAAAGGGGGTATGTTCTTAACCAGACAACAGGAGAGGTAACTGAACTAGCCCTCAATGAGAAACTAACCCAGGCAATAGATTTTATTCTAAATCCCGACCAACTCTATGATTTCACAGTTCTTATAAATTCACACAGGTGATGATGTAGCGATGAAATTCACTTGAACTTAATGTAATGTAGTAAAACAATATAGATGAAACTAATCTAATTTGGACATACACACATTCTCCCCAACCTTCAAACAATACTCTGATTTCTATCAATTACTGTACTAAGAAGAAGAAACATAACTCAGTCTGTTTATTAATTTCAATCCAGTTTAAGGGAAACTAACATTCAAACTTACAAATGCATGGAACAGTAAATGAATGGCACAAAACACATTTCCAATTGACTCCGCAAGAAGATGTATTTCACCCCAAAATTTAGCCGACCCTTTCATTGATTTTCTAGAGTATTACATATAGGCTTCAAGAGTTAAGCCGTTACAAAATCAACTGAATCGATTCATATTCTACAATGCTAGTAAATGACAAGTGGCCATTTACCTCTCATACAATGTGTACAAAAAAGAGAAGGGGAAGGGGAAACTATTTTCTCTTTGTTGGCTTTTTTGCCTTCTCCAACTTAGCCTTATGGGCTTTGGTAGCTGCAAGAATTGGAATCATCTTTCCAGAATCTAGGATGTAGACATTTTTGAATCTCATGAGCTAGTGGGAATGATATTTTTCCATACATTTCACTGCATCCTTTTGAATTTGCATCTTTTCCATAGTCTTGTATATACTTCCACCAAGTTGTTGAAGGTCAGGTATCTTATCAAGATGAGACCCAGATGAATCTGTGAGCTGGTCTAGGTAGTCAGAAAATGACTTCTACATGTGGGCCACACCAATCAAGCTTTTTCTGTCTCTACTAGATTGGGATTTGGAATGAAGGCTTGTCAAATATGCAAAGATCTTACTCTATTCTTTGGCAATCTTCTCGTCGGTGACCTTCATTTTAGCCTCTGCCTTGATTATCATTTCCATTTTGAATTCCACACCCTGGAGCCACTCGATCAAAGGCTCATCTCCTTTCTATAATATTCTAGCTTTCATGGTGTCTTTAGTCTTCATAGCGACTAACCAATGAAGTAACACTAGACACTCTTCACATCTCAACCTCTCTGTCGTGAGTATTTTCAAATGCCCGCTGATTGAATCCTTTTCTGTCTCCAACTTCAAAAGAACATTTCTAAGCTATTCAATGGCTACCAAGCCTTCAGAATTGAGTCACTCTATCCATCTCCTACCAATGTGCCTAAAATGTCAATCCTCTTGTAATTTGGCAATATTGCTTGGTTCTTAGCCACAGTAGGACCAAATGTTGTTAGAGAACTGGGTAGACTGGTCACTGGACTGACTAACTATTTGATGAAGTTAGTCATCTCTTTGATCTTTTCATTGAGTTGGGTTTTGTTAACTTTGAGTTCCTCAAGCTCTTCATTGATCAAGATATTACTGGACTTCCATAAATCTACCTTGGTATCATGGCGGGTGAGCCCCATGTCCAAGGACTGGAGTGCAAAATCTAAGGCAGTGAGATCTTCGATTCTATCATCTTTTAAAGGCTTGGCTACCTCCATAGTCAAGTGACCTATGTCAGGGTCTCGACTGAGAGTAGTCAGTGTCCTAGGCTTCTTAGCTATGCTTTGGACTAGACCTGACTATATTTCCTGTGAAAGCATCTCACCGCTAGGGGTGCTTAGCTCGACTCTCCTTTTCTTCCATTCTATAGTGTTGTCAATCTATGACTCCACACTAGTGATCTTTGATGCAAAAAGTAAATCATCTACGAATAAATTCATGATAACAGGGGGGAAGCTTTAGGGTTGGAAGCAAAAGGATTAACCTTTTGAGAAGAAACACTCTTCTCTTTTTGAGGAGAGCCCAAGTGTTCATTCATTTCCTTGGTCTCGAAGCTACTACTATTGTCACCAATCTTGAAAATGAGAGGGACCTATTGGCCAAGAGTATCGCCTATTAGCTCCATGGTTTCTCCCTGGGCTTCTTGCTTTGGTTTCATAGCTCTAACTAGTTCTTCTATCAACTTGTCAGTTTCTTCAACTTCTACTTCTTTAGTTGAATCGACGTTGGGAGCTGACCTTGCTCCACAAGTTTTCTCCAATGGAATTTCTTTTCTGGCGGTTGATCATCTCCACCCACTGGTTGAGCTGGACCTTTGGCTACATTTGAAGTTGGCAAAGAGGAAGATGTAGGAGCACTCGCCGGCTCGACTACAAAATCTTGTTGAGGAGTGGGTTTCCCAGATCTCTTTTTTCTTCCCATCATCCACTAGCCCCACTTGTCAGTTCTCTTGATGACCTTGGTTGTCAAGGTCTCCAAATCTAAAATGACTTGACCTTGAATTGGCTCAGAGATCATAGGATATGGCTTGATCTGGTGCTAGTATGTATCTATGTATATATGTTCACTATCATCGATGATGCCCTCAACATCAATATTGACTCTAAACAACTTGATTTGTTCAACAGTGATTCTGGAGTAGAACCTCTCTCAACTTTCTAACTCATCTTTGTAGTTAGCCCAATAGTTCTCAAGCTGAGGAATATGCCTAACTATAGAGCCCATCTATAGGTGATCTTTAGTGTAGCCTACTGGATCAAACTATGGTCTCAGCACCTCATACTTTTATGGCTTATATCTATTCTCAAATATCTTGATCACATTCTTAGCATTTGATCTAGACATGCAGCTATAGGCTCCAATGGTAACGGAGAACTCATAGCCTTTCCTCTTAATGCCTATGCTGATCAGGTTCACTTGCAACATCTAGTGGATTACCTCCATGAGCACGACCATATCATCCGTGTACCTTGGTAGCTTCATGGGAAAATCATCAAAACCTACAAGATGAAGGTATGAGAATCCTACAAATTGAATAAAGAAGTTCCCAAATTGAGTGATGAATTCCATGGCCTCTGGTGAAAATCTCCGCTCTGGGTACCCTTGCAATTCCCTGCATAATCTCATTGTGAATGAGTCATTGACTCTTATGAACTCAGCATAGCTATTTTGCAACCTCAAATGATGGAAGAAATCATAAATTTTTACATCATCTTCATATTCTTCTAGTCTAGGGAGACGTAGCCATACTTGTAATGTAGCTAACACATACATCAAATTGGAAGACATATAGAAATTGGTTTGATATTTGGCAAGATTCAGGGCATTGGACAAATTTTCACTTACCACTTGAGCCTAGTCTATATAATGATGCCCGGTACAAATTACCTGGACCAAGAAGAAGTAATGTTCTATGAATTTCAAAGCATCACTTTCACCTTTAACCCTGTGGAGGAGCACCAAGATGTCCACGATCTCAGCCTTTAAATTTTTCCTAAAAAGTCTTTGGCACTTTTCCTTTCATGCTTCTAGCCTTCTATAACCATGAGTTCATAATCTCTTTTCTCCACCTTATCTTCTTTTCATTGTATTCTGATACTGCGATGGAGAAATTCATGTTCAAGAATTCCTCCCGCTCTAGGATATGAAGGCTATTTTGTACCAACAATTTGTCAATGGAGAGAAGTACTGTGTCATTTGACAGAAGGATTTTCTTTGTATCTAGGTTGAACCTAGCTATGCATTCTCAAATAAGGTTAGGGGCTTGAACCACTATGGGAAACCTGGCAACTTCAACCAGACCACTCCTTTTGAGTTTCTATGTCATGGGATGAATGTTCTCCTCATTCAATCTCCTGTGTAGATTGTCCAAATCGTAGAGCCTGAGAGACTTATCTATCAAATTTTGCCACTCTGATGTGATCCCATTCAATCCATCAAAACCCATGAATCTGTTGGCCATAGCTTCTGATTAAAGCTTTTGACTTACTGTTTAAAGCTTCAATGGATGCTATAAAATGATCTGAAAAAGGTTGTGGGAACCAAGAGCGTAATTGAATGAACAGTGATTTCTTTTGCTTGATTATTTTGATCTTTTATAAACAACTTGTCTTCTTATCGTTACTTTAAATATCTCATGCCACATGAGTGATAGATTTTCAAAAATACTCATCAAAGTTCTAATGTTAAGATTTGAATTAAATGCTCCTTATTAACAGTCTTAAAGAATCACTTTTTTTCATTTTTAAGAATTGTAACAGTAACTTAATTTGCACAATGGATTTTTAATTTTCCGCTTCCCACATTGCCTTTGTCGAGAATTTCACTACGGAGGTGGGAACCTGATGGTGAAGAGGCTAGAGGAGTAATTCTCTAAAATCCTGTAATCGACCCATCCTTTTATCAATTATTTCTGAATTTTATGGTGAAGCATCTTCATCATACTAGATCATTCACTTCTAATGACTTCTCATATGTATTTCTCTGCAAGCTACTGCTTTTCATAAATTGACCTTCTTCGGTGATTCTCCGATACGGTAGGAGTTAACAGCCAATTTTATGAAAGTGAACTCTTATTTATTATCTCGTGCCATTGAGGATACTTTTTCCACTGCCAAGGCTCAACTTACTTTCTTGAATATGGTGTTTGTCCTTCGAGAGTTCTTGATACACTTGCCACTGTTCTTTAGAAAATAACTTCTCCAGGGGGAACTTTGCAAATGGGAAGGCTCATCACAGTTTCTCTGCCAAGTAATCTTTTTGGACCCGATTTGTTTCCAAACAATGAACTTTGAACCATAGGCCTATATATGTGTTGGATGATCTTCATTTTCTCTTTCACAAAAATTACCTTCATGGGTTGAAACCCGCCGAGGAGAAGGCGATTGCCAGTTTCCTGACAAAGAGGGGAGATGTAACTTTGAAACTTCTTTTCATACGAATGTATTCAATGGAGCTAGAGGAAAAAAGTCTTTTTCGAATTAGGAACTATAACTTACCCATTCCCAAGACAAAGTCAAAACCATCCCAGCTTAAAACCAGAAAAAGGGAAGAAGGGGGGAATTTGATAAAGACTACCTACCCTAGGGAAAAACTAGACTTAGACTCCAATTTTATAATACCTCAAAATTTGAGACTCAACCTAACACAAGGTATCCAATTTTCTTTCCCAAGGTGAATAAAAAAAATGGGGCAACAGTAGGTAATTGTAAATTTTAGAGGTTGTATTAAATTCTCTGACATTGTTGTTGATGAGGGCTTGGTTGAGCTTTTGTGTGTTATTAGGTATGGATTGGTTTACGTCCGTCATGATGTGGTGTTGTCAAGGATAGAAGATATCCTAGAGTACAGAGCTATCTTGATAATGTACAATGCAATATATTAGTTCCAAGGTATCTATAGGCTAGCCATAGTACACAAAGAAGTGCAAGAACTTCCAAATGATGACACCTCCAGTTCTACATGTTCCTGAAACTAGCACCAATACTTGGTGGATAAAAAAATTATTTGTTCCACTTGAAGATGAAGATGTATGGATTATTAAATGATGGAGAACATTATTTTAGGTTCTCCTACTCCACTTTTCTTTATTTAATGATCAATTTTTAACATACCATTCCTCTTGCTTCCACTCAGAGATTTTTAGCCTATTAACGTAATTGTTAACTCACTAGTACATTTTGGAAAATATGTTATGTGATTAAAATTTTTGGTCACATGACTGTTGAGTGGATAATTTTCAACCAATAATTTTGGGAAAAAATCTAGTCGTAAAATAGGTATACCAGCCACAACGTATGAGACAATGTCTCTCCTACCTTAAAGGGAAGGCTCCCCCTTCTCACTATTCCTTGGATCAACTCAAGGTAAGAAAGAAGTTAAGAGATTATCAAATAGGATGTTACAAATATTCCTTATTCTTATCTTTCAAGAAGGAATCCACTTACTCAAGGAGCAAGTAATGGGAAAAAGGTTAATCTCTAAGCTACACTTCTATCTAAAAGCTACAAATAATGATACCGATAAACCAACACCAACTCACATGCTAGTTAAAAAGTGTACCAGCTTGGCTCTAAGACCATTTTATCTAATCTATAAGAAATACCTCTACTATTGGGGTGCAAAGAATTCCATAAGTAGAGACTTTATAACTATTCTAACAAAGTGTGAAATTAGATGGTAATATAACCTACAGTCACAACTTCTAGTTTTCATATTACCACAACCGCTCCTAGTCACAGCTTTAGCTTTGATTGTTTCTGATATTCACTTTTCTCTTAATAAAACATAAGAATAACATAAATATAAAGATAATAAAACCAAATTGCAATCACAACTTCCAATTTGATTCATCACAATTGCACTCAGTCACAACTTCAGTTCCAATTGTTTCTTTCTATTCACTTTTCTCAAAAATAGTACTACATAATCATAGTTATGCTTGCACAAGTTTGGCATAGCTTTCTTGCATAAAAATAAAGATGGTTTTTACAATGAGATGGGTATTCCTTTTATAGGAAAATAAATGAGAAAAAAGGAGGAAAAAGTGGGAGAAACTCAACCACTTTGACTTGGTAAAAGTAGCTGAGAAGAATTATTGGATTACATGTTATGAGGAAATGCAATCAAATTACATGTAATTGCATGACATGTAATTTAACTTCTCCAATCTACAAAGAATGAAAACTAAAACCAAAAGGTGAAGTTAAGTGAATCAATCCTTGGAATTGTCAAGGAAGGCCTTATATTTGACAATACAATCATGAACCATAGGAAGATCTGGAATCTTCATTGTCTCTGAAATGGTGTCAACCCTGATTGCATTTGTATGTGCTTATTTAACAATTTTATAATCATCTGCAAGAGAATCCATTAAGTGTTTTGCGACAAAATTATATGTAGAAAACTTCTTCATTGTATGCACTCCAAATTCTTCAGAATCAAAATCAACATTGAATTTTTTAGTGTATTTTGTAGTCATTTCCTCTTCAGTGAAGAGGTTATCATCTCTAGTAAGAACCTTGCATCCTATTTGTCTGAGATTGCTGGTGATGTCCACTTCTATTGCTTGACAACTCTCTAGATCCCCTTGTAGTGTTGCGAAAACCTTTTCCATTCCATGGACTTTGTGGTCCATGAGTCCTTGATATTGGTAGAACATGTTCATGGATGGAATGATGTCATATGAGATAAAAACATCCAAATCATTGTTCACCATTTTCTCCCAGGTGCTTAGGTGTTCTTTCAGGATACTGATGTCTTGGTTGAATGAAACAATCATGTCATGGAGTCTTTCCTCAACTTCTCTGATATGTTCAAGGATTTTGTGCACATATTTGAATGATTGAACTCCTTCTAAGACAAATTATTTGAACCAAGCCTTTGGTGCTTATGCCCTCCTATTTACCTAAGTTTTTTGTGATGAAATGGTCACAGATTGAGATGTTTGTTGACAAATAATCTCTTGAATACGAGCATTCTCCTATTTTAACAATTATTTTCTTTTCACATAGCTCATGATTTCTTTTTGACATGTTTGAGAGTGCATCTTGAGCATCCTACAAACATCCCAGTCATGATTGTTTACTAAGTTCAACCTTGGTAAACTTGGAATTAGAGCGAGTAATCTCTTTACTTGGTTTATCTACCAAGGGTTCTATAATTTCAACATATTTGGTCTTCTCAGAATCAACCAATATTCTTGAGACAACCTTGGCCTTTGAGACCTTAGATTTACCCTTCTTGGTAGAGAAATGATCTAGGGTAAATGTGACCTTTCTTCTCTTCATGGTGATATTTCCTAATCGTGTAGGCAAAATGAAACCCTCCTTTGCTAAACTTGGAATAATGATCATGGTAGACATTGATCCTAGTTGTATCTTTGTTTTCATGGTACAAACTTCCATTTTCATAGTAGAAATCATGGGTGTTCTTTGAGATGACTCTGACATGAATGTTTCAAAACCTACAACTAAAGTATCAAGTTGGGAAACTTGACCTTCCGTGAGAGTTGTGAAATCACAAAAAATGTTTTCCAAATTCTCACACTACTCTTTTGTGAGGAAGAAAGGAGATGTAGAAGAGATGGGATATACAGACATGTTCACCTTCAAGATAGAAATGTTAGGTGTGAATACAATGGAGAATGAATCCACATCATTATCTACAACATCTATAAATGGCTCTTCCTAATTAGATGGGTCCTCGTTGTTTGGTAAATGAGGAGGAGATATGATCATTATTTCTCCTTCTTCTTTATCTGATTCTTCCTCTTGAAGGGGTGCTTGAAAAGAATCTAAGGGTGGATTTGACCCTTTTCCTCCTTTGAGCTTAAACTTATGAGTTTTAATGGGTCGTGAAGAAGATGAATCATCCTTGATTTTGATTTTTACTTGGGATCTCTTTCCAATAGGACCAAAATGATTGCAGTCTACCTCAATTTTTGGATGTACTCTCTTGATGCCTTTTCTTTTCAACCATTTATTTGTATTCATCAAAATGGATTTGAATCTATCAAAGATAGAATTTCCTTCGTTATATTGCCACTGAATAGGAAAATGGATGAGCTTTTTAAATTAAGTATTGTAATACTCTAGATCTAGGATCAAGCCATCATCTTTGATCTCAAAGCCTTTTGGAATCTTGATTGTATTAAGATCAATGATTTTTCGTAGTGTGAGTCTACAATAATCCATTCTCATGATGTCTACCTCAGTGCACAATTCAATCCACACATCCTCCATGTGATGAACATGGGTGAAGGCCCTTTTGATTTTGGAATACATCCCTTGATAATCAAAGTCATATCTAGCTTTGAATTTATTCAATTTAATAAGCTGAAGTTTCACTTCCATAGATTTTTCTTTATACACTAAATTGAGTGTATATCAATCAATTTGGAGGGGTTTGATAGTGGTGATACCGAATCCTGGTCTATGCTGACTATGTTGGTATGATTGAACTTCTATGAGGTTCCTTGCTATCTCCATGAGGATGATCCTATCAGTAGAATATCTTGGTAAAGTATAGGGTTATCCTTCAAAATAATCAACTCAAAAATAGAAAAAAGTTGTAAATTGCAAGAAGATACACCCAAATTGATTTACCTTCTCCCAAGCCTCATCTGATAGTCTCTTAATTGCTAACTCTTTGTCAAAAAAGCACCTAAAATGTCCAAAGAACATATCTTGTACCCTCCTGTAATGATATTTTATTTGTGTCAGGGTGATCTACTCATGATATTCCCAAATGGGTACCATGGATCAATCACCTTTGGTGGAGAGCCCAGAGAATACCCCCATGGCTGCAACAATGTAGACCAAATAGGAGTTCATGTAAAATGGTATTGATGTTCCCATATGAGTCAGTTGTTCACACAATGTTGTGCTTATGAGCTCTCCCTAGTAGATAGGTTCTTTTTTTTCAAGAATTTGAAATATGAATTTATACATCCATGGTTCAAAGTTACAAGATTCTTTGAGACCACAGATTCTACTAAGGAGAGTTATCAAATCATTAACTTCTGGAGAGAAGTTAGAACTATGTATTATCTTTGGTCATTTAGAGAAATTTGATCTTTTATTGACCAACCATTGATCATTTATGTACCTTTGATAATCCAACTTGTTTTGGTTCCTTGACCATATGGACATATCTTTAGACAAGTTTGCACATTCAGGATTTGCAGGAATTCTAAAAATTTGTTTAATGACATTTGGATCCAAGATGAAAATCACTTTACCTTTTGCATCTTTGACTGTCTTTCCTATGGGATTGAAATGGTGTTTACACTCAAAGACGAACTCATGTTCTAGAGAAGCCATAGGAAAAGTAGATGTTAGGTGAATATTTCTCCTCTTGATACACCGTATTTCCCCGTTGATGGGATCTTCAAGCCTTTGCAAGGAATTAGTCATGTCAACATACCCAATCTTTGTATCTGAGATTTGATCAAGAGTTGATGAAATAAGTGAGGTTGTGGTATGAGCAAACTCTTTGTCATATTGATATTTCATCTTTCCTTTGACTTTTGATGGTGCTGACATATCTTGTGCTACAACATGGAAATTCCAAAGGGTAAATACATCATCTGAGGGTTAGACTTTGGTTGGAAATGATAGATCTATGAAGAGAAAGGTGTTCAAAGTATTGATTAGATACTTATAGAACACATATATTGGCTGGAAGTGAAACAAATAGCACATATATGTGGAAAAAAAGGGGAAAAATCATATATGTGAAAGAAATGGATTGCATGTGGGGATTTGTTTGTATGGTCAAGAATGCAAGTTGGATGCATATGGACATGTATAAATGATAATGTTGGTATCTAAAAGAGTGAACTTTTACCAAAATTGGGTTCTTTAGAGGTAATTACATGTAGTGAAAATGACATGTTTTTACATGTAATGGGCTTGGGAGATGCAATCGCATGTGTTGGGGAATGAAGGATGAATTGGCATGAATGAAGGAAGCTTGTATGCACTTGCATTCTTGAGATGATAACTTCAACTTTCTTCAAAAAATAAAAACAAAATAAGAAAACAAAAACAAAATAAAAAACATACCTCTTGATATTGACTCAAACATGACAAACTTGAAGATATTATTCTACATGCAAATCCATTTTTGGATTTTGGATGATTTTTATGCATTTGCGAAAAGAAGACTTCAACTTATTTAAACACAAAATGAAAAATACATGGGCTTCATTTCAGCATGTTATACACTAAGTTTGCATCCTATTTCAAGCTCTTGTAGTCTTGATAACCTAGTATAACATGGGAATCATCTCCAGGTTGTGGGACCTATGCTAACTGAGATGAGACCTCTAGGTTCTAGGTTGGTTCATCTTGGATAATCACCTTAGTTTGCTTCTAGATAGAAAAGTAAATCTTGAAGGGGAAAGGGATAGAAGGAATGCATGGAAGGGAAATGATTGAAAGCAAACTACCTACTAGGTGATACACCGAAATGAGATGAACATAATACACTGACCAAATTAGCAAGAAGGTTCTCAGATCTAATAGAACACAATCTTCCTAAACAGGCTTGCATAAGTATTTCACAAAGAGGCCTGGACAAAAGACACAGACTGTTACCTACAAGCAAACGTTCTCTTCAGCAAAAGGGCACAGGAATGAGAAGAATGACAGGGGCTGAAGTATACCCACACACTCACTCAAATCAAATCATGCACAATAGTACACATATAAGCTAAAAGAAAGAAGGGCCCTAGAACTCCAAGGCTTTTCTAACAAGGCCAGTATATTACATTCAATAAGAGAAATATAGATAAGGGAAAGACCAGAGGGCATAAAAAATGCCATGGATAGCCTCTATTGAACCTGAGCTTTCAATGAAAGATTACAAACTATAAGAGCTAGAGGGCAAAAAAACTACAACGGATAACTCCTAAGAAAGGAAAGCCTTTCTACAAAAATGTAAACTCTGAGCTCTAAAAGCTCCAAAAAATAATATATACATCTCCCCTTGCACGTAGGCAAGAACAAAAATATCTAATTAGGGTTACATAGATTTTCATAAAATAATGGCAAACCCTAATTTTGTCATTTCTGATCATAAATGTATCTCTAAAATATCTTGGCCAATCAGATATATGTCCTTGTTTATAACAATTGCCTGCGGAGGAGCCGCCTTGATCCAACCACCTCGCTTCAAGTTGAAAGCTTTATGCCACCGTCATGGCCTTACCTCTATAATTTGAGCTCATCATAAATGTTTAGACCTAACCTTCACATATATTTTGAATTTAAAAGCATAAATGGTCATAGGTGGCACACACCCTTTAATGTTTCTTTGGCACAAGAACACTGACATGGTACCTCAAGGAGCAAGAAACAATACGTGATGGCTACCTAGATCTTCACATCATTTCCTTCAACTAAAATCATCCTGAGAACATCAATTTTGAGCTACCCCTTTGTCATTCATGACTTGCTAGATCAAACACTGGCGAAAATCCTACTAAATCATTCAAACTCAGGTGCCAACGGTTACCAGGTTCAAGTTTAAAATGTGACCGTTGATATTATCACTTTATAGGCAAATCAAATGGGTTACATTGATTAGTGCAATGGTCAACAGGCCTGAAGAAAATATTGCGGCCACATTGTCATCCGGTAGCCAATAAAAAATGAGCACCTCAGCAAGGCTGGCACCTCGGACCCACTTCCTTGTTAACCCTGAATTAGATGGTGGTCACAATATCGCAAAGGGAGGGAATATTCCTTATGATCATGTGACAATCATAGATCATATTCCACTGTCATCACTACTTGAAAGCCTCAGGCCCACCATGTCAGACCACCTTTCCATTGAACGACTGTCGCAAGGCTGTGGAGCATCTTTTCCTCGCAGTATCATGACAATCATAGATCTTGATTTCAATTTAACTCCTCTAGACCTGAGATCGCCAGACATAACATTAACCGCTTGCTAGATTGCGTGAACATGTGACTGAAGAGAATGCTGGGTCATTGAACAAAAAGCACTTAACTACCGGAGATAAGAGATCAAGTGACTACACAGTTGCCCAATCGCCGAATAAAACCCTTGACCACCAGAAAACATGGAGATCTAGTGACAAATGAGTCATGAAGAGCTGGGACCCACCTGCTCGGGATATCGCACATAGAAAATGTTGACGCCAAAGAAGAAGTGTGAAGCATGAAATATTGAAAACAACCCAAGCTTCACTTTGACCAAAGGAAACATAAAACATCGAGGGTTTTATACTTGGGCAATTTTTGGAACCTTGCGACACAAGCACCTCCTACAGCTCCTAAAACTTGAATAACTTCCTGGGTTTTATAAATTAGCATCTGTGATTTGAACTGGAGCATGGTGACATATTGGAGAACATGGGGCTAAGGGCACAAGCCATAAAACTTTGTGGATCTTCTTCGCAAGAGAAAATAGGATTGTGGCCAAAATTGGATGATAGGAAATTTTTGGTAACACAACAAATAGATAAAAATGAGCCATATAATACAATAATATAGAAAACAAGTGAGAAATATAAGAAAAATTAAATACATTTACTTGGAACTCAATGAGCCAAAATGGAAGAAGAAGAAGTTGGAATGAATTTGTCTTTCCCAAAATCAGATTCTCCAAGTGCAAACACATGCAACAACTTAGAGGCTTTTGACAAATTCCAAGTTGCAAGTCATGGTCTCCAAGATACAATGCATGCAACATTTTTGAATGTATTTGCCAAAAAATAATCTTACAAACCCTTCACATGCAAAACATTTTGGCAAAAAAGGATTTGCTAGGCATTTTTGGAGAAAACACACCTTAGACATGCATTTACATGAGACATTTTTGGCTGAAAATGCTCAAAATGTGTTCTTGAGAAAAAAACATACGCATTTGGGGACAAAATAAGACTCTCTAGATGCATGTGCATGAGTTTTTCTTGGCTGGAAATGACTTAGTCAATGATATAAAAGCCAACTCATGCCCTAGAGATGCATTTGCATGTTTTAAAATTTTTATTTTTACATGTAAATGTGCATGACTTAATCTTTTTCAAGAAAATTGTACTCTCCAAGTGCATTTTCATATTTTAGTTTCCACAACATAGGCAAGTTGCACTCTCCAAGAGGGATTGCATCTTACATTTTCATGCTTTTACATCAAGTTTTTGGCCTTTTACATGCAAAATCAAATTCTCTATATGATATTGCATGTAAAGTAGGAAAAGAAAGTCATGTTGTTGACTTGCACAACTTAAGTGATTTATTTAGCACATGTCTATTTGTTTATTGAGTCTAATATTACTAAAGGGGTCAAAAATAACATTTACACTATATAGTGATAAAGTCACTTAAGTGAAAAATTTAAAAGAAATTCAACATTAAAAAAGAACATAAAGTGCACTATAGTCACTTAAGTGATAAATTTTTGATGAATAGAGGCCTTTTATATAAAAAATAATAAAGTACAATATTCACAAAAAAAATTTAGGGGAAAGAGTCACCCCGCAAGTCACATGGCACTTAGGCTAGAAACATACAACTATTCATCAAAAAAATTTATAAAATAAGAAACCCTCAAGTTGCAAGAGTAGTAGCAGAAGAGGGAGGAGGACCTTTATCACCAGGATTGCCCCAAACATTGGGCCCAGGAGCCTGATCAGGAACTACCTAGTCGTCTTCTGGATCATCTTTTTCCAGTTCTCCTTCCTCTTGCTTGGGTGAGATAGCCAGCACCAGGCGAGGGAACTTGTCTTTATCATCAAGAACAGAGGCCAAAGGCTGAGAAAATGCAACAACAATGGAAGCAATCATAGGAGGCCAGCCAGAACTGGCATCCCTCCTAGGAGGAGGAGAGGTGAAGTGGTGATGCCATTGATGCAGAGTCCTAGAGTGTCTGGCAAAGGAACTTCAACTATGACATCGGCCCCTGGGCAATGTATGGTCAACTGAGAGAGAATTTGGGGGCACCTGAACCATAGTACAAGGGGCATTGCCCTAGTGCTGGAGCAACTCCTACAAATGGGCAACCTCAAGGGCCACTTTATCTACTTGCATCTGAATCTGCATCATGACACCATTACAAATACATGCCTTAGCATAAAGAGAGACATGAATATCTAGAAAACTATGAGAAAAAAGCACAATGTTTCAATCTTTCCACAAAGTAAACAAAATTTCCAACTTGAAAGTATGCCATATCTGGGTGTATTGGGAAGGCATTCTGGGAGAGTCACTAAGAAGAGCCCTGTGCCAAGAAAAAGGTTCAAGCCTAAAAAGAGCAAAAAATTCATGGATCCAACCCCATTAATTCTGGGCACGATGACAGAACTAAAAAATGTGCATGAGCATCTCAAAGTGACCACAAAAAGGGCATTTAGGGTCAGGAACCCCCATATGTCAGATCCTAGCTCCCAAAGGTAAGCCCTAGTATAACAAACACCAAGCAAAATGAGCAATTTTAGGCTCAGTGATAGAATCCCAAATATTACGAAATCTCCAGCTCCAAGTCTTTTGAGAAGAAGAGAAATGCCAACGTTGGTTGACAGAATCAATCATGGGAAAATGGGGCATAAGCCAAGAATACCAAAGCTTAGGCTTGTAATTGGTCAATGGCATGGCCGAACACCATTTCCAGTCTTTCCACCATGATCTGACATATTGAATACCCAATTTATGTAGGTGAGGCGGGATGGCTGAAACCAGTAAGTCAAAAGTCTGACGATCTGGGTGGATGAGCCGAAATTGAACTCAGAGATCATCCCAGGATCAGAGACTCATAGTGACTCTAGAAAAAAGGTCTTTTGGGGTTTGAATGCCACGCTTGTGAAACTGAAGAGCATGAACCCCATGAACTTTAGCAAGAGGAGTCCCTTGTTGAGCAAAGAGAGGAGACCACCAAATGTTCTACTAGTTGAAAGAAAGACCATCCCGGAATCCATTCCTAGCCCATTGAAGCTGAGGCTTAATAGAATCCCAAGCTCTCCAAATACTTTTGGTGACAAAATTACCCTAGATCTAGATGGGCTCCTTCATAACTAGAAGGGTCTGAAAGCCAATCCCCTTTCAAGAAAGCTTGTGAAGAGGAAAGCCTGAGGAAATGCAATGCCAAAGAAGAATTTTCCAAGCTTCATTGCCTATAAGACACCACACAACCCATTTGGAACAAAGGGTGTACCCTTGCTTCTAGGTATCAATTAATCCAAGCCCACCAGAGATTTTTGGGAGGCAACAAAAAACCTAGGAAACTCTGTGGAAGCCTTGGTGATCAATATCGGAGGCCCAGAGAAAATATCATAAAAGTTTCTTGAGCTTCTTGTAGGAGGCTTTGGAGGGATCCCAACAAGAAGAGTAATAAACATGCATGGCTGCTAGGACTTTGGAGCAGATCTAGAATTTTCCCATGAGAGAGAGAGTGGCTTTGTGATCTAGTAGGTAAGCTTTTTTTCAATCTTAGGAAGAATTGCATTCCATAGATCAGTAGGATTGCCTTGAAATGCAAAGGGAATACCCAAAAAGTGGAAAATTTTCCCATGTTGAATCCTAGTCCAGCCAAAATAAGAAAGCCAAGGAGGCTTGGGAAGAGCCGACTGTCTGTAACAAAGGGTTTTGTGCCACTGAATGGCTAAACTAGAAGCCAGACAAAAGATGTTTAAACACTGTAAGGCTTCCTTGATATTCTCTTCATCCTCTGCCTGGGTGAGGAAGGAATCATCAACAAAATGGTCATTGACCAAATATTGGGATGAATTCAGAAAGTAGATTCCCCAAACAGTTCCCATGGAAATAGAGTGAGCAAGCAGGTAGCCAAAACCCTCAGCAGCCAACACATATAGAGCTAGAGCTAGTGGGCAGCCCTACCGAATGGAACGAAAGATCCCAAAGGTGGAGGATTGGCGACCATTAATGGTAATATAGGAAGAGGCATTATTGAAGAGCATCTGCAAAAATTAAAGAAATTTGGGGCCAAAACCCATAGTGTGAAGCATTGTAAGGATAAAATTCCATTCAATATGATCATAAGCTTTAGCAAAATCAATTTTGAGAAAAGGGGCTTTCTAGTGAGACTTACGAGCCCATTCCATACCTTCCCAAATAGTAATGATGTTGTCAAGAATAAATCTTGACTTAATAAACCATGTTTTCTCAGGCCAGACAATCTACATAAGCATGTACCTGATCTTGAGAGCCAACACTTTGGCAATGATCTTGTAGGAGACATTGAGAAAAGTGATGGGCTGCCAGTTACAAATGTCCTCCAAATCCCTAGACTTGGGAATGAACTTGATATTCCCTTGGTTAATGACATCCCCAAGAGATTGGGTATGAAATGCTTCTAGGTAGACCCGGTGGAGATCAGGACCAATGGCATCCTAGAGGGCTTTGTAAAATGCACAAGGGAATCCATCACAACCAGGAGCTTTATCATCAGCCATGGAAAACATAGCTTCACAAAGATCCTATAAGGAAAGAAGTTGATCACAGAAGACACACTAGGAAGGGGAGACACACTGAGGCACCACAACAATGCATTCTGAAAGAGCTTTCTCGTTGGCAGGAGAGTGGCTCTGAGTAGCAAAAACCTATTCATAGTGATGAACAAAGGCTTGCAAAACATTAGGAAGCTCCATGAGAAGGGCGTACCCTTCTCATATTTTGGTTATGCCTGTATTGGTATGCTGAGGATGGAGGGCGGTAAAAAATTCTTTTGAGACTTGGTCTCCAACTTTTAACTAGTGTAAGCAAGCTTTGATTTGGGCTCCTCTAGTAGCATGGTTGTTAGCCACCTACTTTTGATGATGTAAGTTAGCAATATTGAATTGTAGATCCTGGTTAAAAGGATCCTGGGCTAAGGCTTTGATGGAAACACACAAAGCTTTGGTGTTGACATCATAGGCTCTACGATGACAGTTGGCCAATTGTCTACCATAGATGCACAAAAAATGAGTCGTACACCTGATGGTGTCATTCCACCATTGAATCCATCTTGACAAGTGGGTGGGTCTAGGCTCAAGGTTCCAAACCTGATGAATGTGGGCCACAGTAGAAGGATGGTGAAGGAAAGAAGTATTAAAATAAAATTGCATGGTGGGAGGCCTAGCCTTAGCTATCTTCCAAACAATATTAAATTGAATGGGAAAGTGGTCTGACAAGGTCACATCAATAAGAGGAGTGATCGATAAGGCTTTCTTTTCAAAAAAGAGAAAAAAAGATTGAGCCACGATTATAGCACGATCAGGCCTTTTATCAATTCTATTAGAGGAGGCCATGTAATTAGACCAAGTGTGCCAGACCCCACCAAAATGGTAGTGGCCCACATTAGGATCAAAAAGTCCCAATTTATTTCACATGTAATACCAGGCTTCTCTTTCACTAGCTGTCCATCAAAAGGGAAAAAAGCCATCCTTGTCAGATGCCATCTCCACCATATTAAAGTCCCCACAAATAATCAAGGTAGTAGGTGGTAGAGAATCCACAAGCCAATGCCATAGGTGAGATCTCTCAACAACATCATTGGGAGCATAAACATTAACTATGCCAAAAGGATGATTCTCAATAATGAAGGTGGCCCAAATAGTTCTTTGCATGGGGTCAGATCCATGGCTAACCAGAAAGGGATGCCAATGAGGAGAAAGGAGAGTAACAACTCCGCCTCGGCTAGCCTCGTGTTGAGAACAAAGAGTAAGGCTTTTGGGCCAAATAACTTTACAAGAAGCATCAAGCATGAAACCTGAAATCTTAACTTCCTAGAGGCATAAAACATCCAGATGACAAAAATGCTGATGCAAATCCCTGACAGAAATTTTTTTGTGTAGGTCTGTCAACCCATGAACATTCCATGAGATGTACTTCATGGAATAACAGTGTCTTCCATTCCATCCTTGTCCCCAAGGGAATCAAAACTATTAGATAAATATCCTGGGGCAAAAGGAGGCCTAGAAAAATCCAAAGAGATATTACGTCATTTTTCTTGCATGCCATCAAACTTAGTCTTAGCACACCTAGAGGGGCCGTGAGAGTGGTGGAAAGAATTGGAAGAAATAATCTCGACAGCCGTTGGAGGCATGAGGGCTGGAGGAGTGGTAACCTGGGAGTTGGAAACTTCTTTCCCCTGAGAAATAGGGTTTGAAACATTGATAATAGGGGTTTCCAAAGAAACCATGTTATTCGAAGGTGGCGGGTGGGAAGCAAAAATTGAAACAGGCCACTTGTGAGGCTTGTTATGGTGACTGACAGTAACCCATTCATCTTTTTCTCCCTCATCTTTCTTTCTAGCCTTAGCCGGCTGAGAACCAAAATCCTTGGTAGGAGTCTTGGTACAAGGCACTACCAAAGGGTAGTCCTTAATCTTATGCTCCACAGGTTGACAATGATAACAAGTATTGGGAAGGTTGAGATAAAGCACCTTCTGGGTGAAGGTGGTATCACCAAACTGAATTTTGATGGATTCTTTGAGATCCCTAGAAAGGTCAACCTCAACATAGAGCTTCTTTTGAGGTCGCAAATTAAGAAAATGGTCATGCTCGATACATATAACCCTACCAAGCTTCTGCACTATGGCATGCATGAAAGGCCAAAAAGGTAGGGGAAGACCAAGGAACTTGACCCAAATTGGGACTTTAAGATTCTTGTCATTAGAGACAGAGAAGTTGCGAGACTAGTGTTGGAAGATTAATAGCGAGGCCATGAGGTTCCAGGGACCTTTGGAAAAAATAGCATCCACATGGGAGGGGTTAGAAAAGAGAAAAAGAAAAAAGCCTTTGGTGAGGCTCGGTATGCCATCCAAGCAAATTTTGTGAGGAATCCAATTCTTTGCAACCCCCTGAGAACATGTTCAGGAGGGTTACGACCCAGAAAATAGCCAATTAGGGTATGCGTTTCAAGCCAAGTGCAAGCATCATTGAATTCATTAATGGGTAAAACAATATCGGGCTGGGCCATACCTTGTGAAACACTTTGGGCAAAAATTTGCAAGGGCGTTTTCTTGGTGGTGCCATTTCTATCTGAAACCACACCAGCACTAGCATCAACTGCTTGGTGGGAAGTGGCTGGAGCCATATACACTAGGCTATTTCTCGTAATAACTGCGTTATGTGTGAAGGACAAAGCTGTAGAAAATGGACGCAAGGTAAAAAAACCCTACCAAAGCGTAGAGCGAGCATGAGCCATTTTCAACTAGCCCTTAAGTGATAAATTTAAGTGATAAAGTAACTTAAAAATGTAACATAAAATGAATTTATGTTATATTTTTCAAAAAGTGCAACTCAACTATAGAAAATAATATCTATTTTTTTAAATATGCAGTTTGGCTTGGAGATTTCACTTTTTAGGCACTTAAATGGTCATATCTTTTGACTGATAAGTCTGATTAAGCCCTAAGATAGATCAAATCAAAGGAAAAACTGAAAGAAAGAGATTGGACAAAACAAAAAGACTAAAAACAACTAAACACACACTTGAAAACATGACAAAGGACACTGAAGGATTCAAAAATCAAGTATGGGAAGACAAACTAAAAAATGAAAAAGACTTGATGAAAGCCTTTAGCAAAAGGATTCGCTAAACATATTGGGGTCAATTGATTGATCAATATTGGCTAATCAAATAGCGAATTAACATAGAGAAACATGAAACTAAGTTCAAAAGTTTCGTACTGTTACCTACATTTTGTGGTGACAAATGCAGGACAACAGTGATGAAAACTTTTGGTCACATGACTAAAACTGATCATATTCTACTATTTTTTTATAATTTACAAGTATATATGACTAAATAAGTGACTAATTTAGTCACCAAGTAAAGGCACAAGGTCAACCAAAGATAAATGACTAAATAAACTACAAAATCAATGACTAAATAATTAGTCACCTAAACAAAAATGACTAAGTAGAGGACCAAATAAATGACTATATAATTAGTCACTAATGATTAGTCACCCAAAGCAAAATGACTTTAAATATATTATTATTAATCCTTTATAATTATAACATTTGATTATATAATCATAGACTAATACACAACTTTTTAGTTCCATTTCACTAGTCTTGCTTGTTTGCCAATAGGCTTATTGCGTAAGAAATCCATCTACACCTATCACATGCTAGAAATCTGACTTTTAGGTGATTTGATCAAAATTGATTGATAAACACCATTAATTTAGAGATATTATAATTGGAATCAAAAGGAATAGTTTATAGCATCAAAATTTTTTTCAATTATGGTTTATTGTGACAAGTTACATTTTGAATACTTCCTTTGCAGAATAGGGCTAATTGCAGACCTCAAATGGAGAATAATTAATATAGTTAACAAGATTTTTCCAAATTAAATTAAATAAGCCTATTGGTTTGAATATTATATAATGTTATAGTGTTCCAATTAATTAAATATGTAGGGTAACTGGATCGGTGAGCTGTTTGAAGAGTATAACTAATTTACGAAGTTTGGGAGTTTTGAACCCAAAACAATGTTGGGAGGTCTAGTAGACCTAGAGTTATTGTTTGAAGGAAAAAGTAAAGGTAATGTTTCAAAGCAAATAATATGTGTTGTTATTGTGTATATTTATGGATTCAAGTTTGTCAAATTTTTCAATTAGATTATGGAGGTGTATATGCATATTTGTAAAGGCCAAAGTGTTTAAAAGTATATCAAAAGCTTAAGATGCTTTTTAAAAAAAAATATTGTCTTAAAAATATATATTATTATTATTTTAAATATATTAAATTTGAAATTAAAATTATTTTAATTATCTTATATAAAAAATAAAGACAAAACTATTCAAGAATGATGAGGGGACGAAAGGGGGGGTGCGATGTTGTGTATACTACTATATACTATATATAGCACTTGAAATGCTAGGTATGAAAAAATGCATAACAATAAAAGAAGTAAAATAGAAAAACTACAAGTGCCAAATACTAAATACTTGAACATTGAATGTCTATTAACGAATCACTAATCATTATCAAAAATTAGAATACTAAATAAAACTGTCAAATTGACAAATGGAAGATTTCTATTAAATATCAAATATATCATAAAGATGATTACAATAAATAACATGATATCAAATTATATTCCACAATGTTCTTCAATGATCTCACACTATTATTTAAAAAGGAAGTTTAAAACATTTTTAATTGAAAATTAAAACCATTTTTATTGTCTAAAATAAAATATTACCACAAATTGATTTTCAATAGGTGGTAAAGGATATAAGAATGGAGGGAAATGAATTTTTTACATATTTTTGTTAATTTTGACATGTCTTTCTCCAAACTTGACCTAAGATACCGTTGTTCTTCAGGGTGGGTAAATTGAAATTATGAAATGCTTATAATTTATTTTGCATAGTGCAATATGAAAGATGGTTCTACGACTTTCATTTTCTATTTCATATTCTTTAGGGTAAAAGATGGTTCCATGGCTTTGGTTTTTTGGGATACTAATAGTTTGGAATTGTCTGTTTCATTCGAACTGCAAAGATGTTATGTTATTGAATTTGGTGAATGAATACTGCAATGAATCACTCAAGGCTCAAAAAATCTAAGGTACTCCCCTATTGTCCCAAAACCCTTGCAATATAGTATCTTTGGAAATAGATCAATTATAGTTTTAGAATGTCTTGATTCACTTTGGTTTTCTAGAATCTATCATTTCAAATAGAGATGGGAGGCTCTTGAGAAACATTTGGTAAACACTTTGGTGTATGCTAAATAGAAAGTTGAATTATGTTCCATCCCCATGTTAATGGTATTAATGGACAAATTTATGTTTTTAACAAATTCATAATGTATATTTTTAGGGTGTACAAATTTCAGAGGCATTCCACTTGGGATGAAGTCTTTCTTATGTTCAATAGACCTACAAAAAATATCTTCACAACACTATGACATACATTTTAGGTTTGCATGAGTTTCCAACCATTGCACCCATTCATGTAGCTTTTCATGTTCCTCCATCAATGGTAGAAACTCCTTTGTCTCGAAAGGATTTTGAAAAAGATTTTCAATTCATTGAGAACATTTAATAGTAAGTGTAAACCATATTGTAGTAAAATAATACAAATTACAAGTAGTAGCATGACAAGCACATCTTTATGCTTTTTAGGTTGGTCATTGATTTGGTAGCATTTGTAGAATGTGAGGCTAATAAAGCAGTACTATAAGATTTGTCCACTTGGTATGGGCCCTACATTGAGTAAGTAGGAAATAATGCACTTGATCATATTCAATTCAGGATTATCACTTCCATAATTTCCTCCTTTATTGGATTCTTCAAAGGTCACAAAGATACTTCAATAAACCAATATCAATCTAGAATATAATATTTTAGTGTATGGGATCAAGTTGTCATTTTGGAATAGTCAAATAGATAAGGAAAAAAGAGATCCCTCTCTTCTAGATCATTAAGGTAGTTCAAGTTCCTTATGAGGTAAAGTTCATAGAAGATTAGGCTACAAATTAGTTTTCACATATTTTATTGGACCTGCTTGTAATGAGGAGCATTTCTCTTCAAGGAGAGGAAACTAATCCAAGAGGATACAAGCCACTCAAGTATAGTGAGAATATTGAGTGTAGCATGATGGCCTTTTAGGTTGTTTCTATGTGACCCTTGTCCTAATCAACACCCTTGGTCCAAAATGCGTGTCATAACTCCATGTCAATAGTTCTACACAAGCCAATCTGTTGTTGGTGGTTGTGACAGTTACAACAAGATTATGAACTATGACTTTCCAACTGACATGTCCAATTCCTTTCTCTTGTATACATATGTGTGTAACCATTCCATGTAAGGCTAGGTACAATAAGGATTGAGAAGGAAATAGACCCTACATTGGCTCGAATAGATCATGTACAAAATCAAGCATGATACAATATTTCTCTTATAGTTCTATTTGTCTATTCTTTTCTTTTGTTGTTCAAATATTTCTTTGCATATTCTTGGAATCCCTATCATACATAAATAAACTACATGAATGATCCAATTTAATATCTTTAATTGGCTTGTCCAACTAGCTTTTCCACCTGGGCCCTTGATTATGAGATTTCTTGCAAGGAGGAAGGTAGCATGCATATTCTTGAAATTCAAAATTTTAAATTAATTCTTTTGACCAAATTTTACTTATTTATATTTTTGCAAGGATTAATTCAGCCCTTTAAACAACAAGTCCTTATTTTGTACGATAAGGAAATGATAATACTCTTGTAAAAGAAGCATACATTAGACATACAAATCAATGTTGCAAGAAGGAACAACTTCTCATCAATATGTCCAAGTTAGTTGACTTCACCATGTTTTATGTATAACTGATTATTTAGTATTAATGCATTTTTATCAATGTTTGATTAAGTTTGTACTTGATTTATATACTTCTTTTAAAGTGATTGCATATTTAGTTGTATGTGTCTACATTTATGTCGATTCTCTTTCGAGTGGGGCAAAAACTCTATCTTACACGTGGAGGTGACAATATAGAGTTTCAAAGTTTTGTAGGCCTATTCAACAAGTTATTGAGATTTCTTGACTTCAATCAATTAGAAACTCAAAAGAAAATATCATGTTTGGATTCATAAGATGATGCTTACCTGCGAGTCATCAAGGGAATGTAAAGGTAAGGAGCAACAATGTGGGGGTCATAAGGATAATAGAGATGACATGCAAATATAGTCCAATCAATATTTGTTAGAAAAAAAAAATCTAATAGTGCTTATATTTCCAAGGTCTATAGGCTTGAGATACTCTGTCTATTTTTAATTTTGTTGATTTTGGTTAGAGTGAAAAGTGATTAATAGTTCTTATAGTGGTCTATCCTCAACTTTTGGATTTAAGGTTTTGTATCATCATTGTAGTTTTTATCTTTGAGATCTATATATTTGGGCTCCAATTGTAGTCCTAATTATCAATAGGGTTTCATGGGATAAAATTATGGCTATATTCCTTGTCGCCAAAAGATTTAGACAGTTAGAGATCTTAGCATTTTCTAGTTTTATTGTTCTAGGATCTCTTAGCTTAGGTGATATGTGACAAAATATTTTGATTATGTGCATGAATTAGGGGACATCATAGTGTGACTATGAAAAAAGATGTTGATGCTTAGTTAAACTTATCAATTTTCAAACTGAACTATGTGCAAGTAAATAGAGACATGTAATCTTTCAATCTTGTTCATGCTGCCTTAAACCTCTTACATTCCCTAAAAGATATGCTTCATCTCAAAATCCACACCATGATTAAAATTTCAGCCTTGATATAAAAACAATATTACAAGCTTTTGAGAGAGGATTCCCCATACCATCAATTGTGCTTTCATAGTTGTTCTCTATTTCCAGTTGAAGCATGGCCTTTTCAACCTTTATCCCTTAATCTTAAGGATATCATCTGGAAATAATTAGTTAGTTTGTTGGAATCTTGTTAGATGGATATGTTCCATAAAGATTCATGAGGATATAAGTATCATTATAAGATCTTGTATCTCCATTCCATTCTTGCTAATAACCTATGGAGAATTGTGTTTTTCAATGTCTTGCATAGAGTCTAAGTGCCCATCATATTTTGACCTTACTATTGGAAACTACAATTGAAACAATTTTTATATTGTCATTGATGTCAAACCTTAACTAGTCAGACAATTGCTATCTAGTAAATTGCCATATCATTTGATTGATGAAGAGGATTTGAAAAGAGGAGATAACAAGAAGACCTAGTGAAAGGTTGAGTTATGAGAAACTACAATGGGTACTTGATTAGTTGGCACATTGGCAAGGTAATGAGTTGTTTATCTATAACACTAAGTAAAGAAGATAGTTGATTTGAAGCTTAGAAGAGACGAGGAAAGAAAGCATGCAAGCATAGGCTTGACCAATCAAAAGAGCAGAAGATTAAGAAACTTTAGTGTAAGTCGAGTGATGCTAGTGTTGACCAAGCGCCAGTATAAGTTGAGAAAATTTAGTGTTGACCGAGCATTAGTAATTACTAAGTATCAATTAATTAATTGAGTGAAGACAATAATTGCTGAGAAGAATAGTTTTAGCGATGACCAAGTTATCCAGTGATGACTAAGCAGAAGAATACAATGATGACCGAGTATCCGTATTATAAATTTTGTGAAAGGATTGAGATTCTTAGCTGACATAGTTGAATTCTTGGAATATGTTAGACATGTTAAAGATAAGGATGAATTAACTAGAGTATTTAGTACATGGTAAACCATTTTCTTATGGATTCAAGGAGAAGTTTTGAGAAGTATCTAGAAGGATAAGAAGGTGAACAAAATGTTGGAAGGATTCAATGAATCTGACCTAAACCTAAGATCTATGAAGATGATTAAGTGGAAAAATATTAAAATACATAATCAAGGAGGTATAAGGATGACCTAATTATAAGTTATGTAGAGAGGTTGATTCAGTTGATTGGTGAACCTAAGAAGAAGATTGAGAAGAGTTATGGTGATTGATTGAAGGATTTCTAAGTAGATTAGAGATGGAGATGATAATGAAGGCGAGTCAGTGGATCAACATATGAACTACATGGGATCTATATTTGCAAAGT
Organism: Chamaecyparis obtusa; assembly: GCA_027943335.1. Taxonomy (NCBI): domain Eukaryota; kingdom Viridiplantae; phylum Streptophyta; class Pinopsida; order Cupressales; family Cupressaceae; genus Chamaecyparis; species Chamaecyparis obtusa. The sequence continues at coordinate 98,640 of BSBK01008525.1, forward strand.
GAGTTGTATGTTTCAAATCAAAACCTATTGTTACTTTCTAACCATTGTATCAGTTAAAATCCTTTAATTAAGGTTGACCTAACAATTATTTGTAAATCCTTTAATCAAGGTGACATTCTAATGGGATGTTCTTAAGCCCTCTAACAAGGCCACTCCTAACAAGGTGATTAAATCCTTTAACAAGGTTACACATAATAGTGTGTATTGTAACTGTTATACACTAGGTTTGTGCCTTTGTCTCAAGCTCTCTTGGTCTTGATAACCCAATATAACATGGGAATCATCTCCAGGTTGTGGGACCTTTTCTAACTGAGATGAGACCTCCAAGTTCTAGGCTAGTTCCTCTTGGATAATCACCTTAATTTTCTTCTTGACATGAAAGTAAAACTTTTTTGGGAAAGGGATAGAAGGAATGCTTGTAAGGGAAATGACTTGAAAAGAAAACTATGTACTAGGTGATGCACCGAGATTAGGGTTTGGATCTCAATATGTAGGAATGGAATCAATGGAGAAATTAGGTCTAATAAGTCACAACTCACTAGATAGGCTTGCATAAGTGTTTCATAGGAGGGTCTAAACAAAAGACACAACTTATGACCTGCAAGCAAACATCCTTTTCTGCAACTAGGTGTAGGAAATGAGACAAGACTGCTAGGGGTTGTAGTATACCCACAAAACATCTAAATCAGATTAGACACAGTAACACACAAAATCTTAGAAAATGAGAGGGACTAGGAACCCCAATTTCCATTAAGAGCTTTCATAAACTTCAATCCAATAAGAGATAATCAAGATAGTGAAGACAGGGATAGAACAAATATCACAAGTACCTCAAGAATGCCTTGATCGTCAATGAGAGATTACAAAGAGTAGAAGAACCAGAGGGTAGAAAAAATACAACAGATGGCTTTTTTGAGAAAAGATGACTTCCTTGCAAAAGTGGGCTTTTCTTCTTTTACAAAATGAACCCCCTTTTAGCACTAAGGCTCCACAAAATAATATATACATACTCACTACCCGCAGGTAGGAGTCCAAAACTAACCTAACTAGGGTTACAAATTTTATAATAAAATATCAAACCCCAGGTGTCCATTGTTGATCATAAATGTATCTCCTACAAATATCTCTACTGATTAGATATTCATCATTGAGTGTCCATGTCTGTACTTCATCGCTTGCAGACAAGCAACCCGGATCTATCAACCTTCCTGCACAAAGTCTCGCCATGAATGCACAAGCTGGTACCTTCTTGAGATAAGAATTGACCCAAGACGGCCGCCCTAACCTCTTCATCATCTTCCCTTAATTGAAAATGTCCTAGAGATGTAAATTTATTGAGCTACCTCACCGCCTGCAGTCTACAAATCAGATTTTGGCAAAAACCTCTTAGACACATTTGAATCTTTGAAAACCAACAGCTAACCAGTCATTTTAAAACATGTTTGTCGATGTCTAAAGTTTCCTAGTAGATGAATGGCTCAGATGCACTGAGAAAATCAATTAAGAAACTTGCCTGAGAGGTCACAACCACCGTGGAAGTCAACAGCCAATGAAACACGAGCAAATCAACACCATCAGACAAGTCATGGACCCACGACTTAAAGAATCCCATCGAATGGTAGTCGCATGATCACATGGGCTCAAAATATTCCATGTGATCATATAACCACCATAGATCTCATTGAAATCAGGACCCACCTTAGCCTTCCTTCCTTTAAGCCATGAAGAACTCTCTAAACCTAGGGCCCAGACTTGCCACCTGTTGACCTCCTATTCGCTCTAACCACTCTGTCAGGAACACCTCAACAAGCCACCTAAGGATAGACCCACTCAAACTGAGACTCTAATCTAATGGCTAGCACATGATCTCATAGCCTAAGAATATTTATTGTGCTTTTACACCAACCGTAGATCTCATTGAAATCAGGACCTCACTGACACATCAGGTCCACCTGGAAATCTCTATCAGCACATGGCAACCAATCAAAAACATGCATGTTAGCAATACATGGTGGTGGGACTACCTGAAATATCCCTTTATTCTAACCAATAATAACTCAACAACTCATCTTGACCTAGCACCGATCCCACTGACAAGTCTTGAACATCTGGTGAATCAAACGGTCGGTGCATGATCTCATGCTCTGACACAAACCCTTCAGATCATGCACTAGTTGTTGATCTAGATCCCTTTGACATCCCCGTAGGTGCTCTGACATAGCCCCACTGATAGTATCTAGTCATCTTCACATGGAACAATTAAAAGCAAGCATGTCAGAAACCGAGGACCCACCTGCAAGGCTCTACCAAAAAGAAAGATCGACAACTAGTCTTATCCCCTTATAGCTTTGACAAAACCCTTGCGAACTTAAGACAGTCATCGATCCTCTAAGAACTATCAAGACCTCTGAACACTGGAAAAACTTGGTCCCACTGACATGCTACCAAATCACTACCACATGGACCAATAAAAAACCATTGTTTTGTACACATTGTACTGGACCCACTTGTTTGAAGAGTTATGTCACCAAGGAGAATCAACGGTTGTCTGAAGATCGCAAGCTCTAACACTGGCCTATGCGAAGATGAGATGACCATTAGATCTTCAGAATCAAGACCCCACTCTAACACAAAACCTAGATACCACATCTACGGCTAGTCTTAAAGCCTGATACATTTGAAGATTCCTTGTGAAAAACAAACCACCGTAGATTAAAATCTTGATCCCGCCTGCAGAGTTAACCACACTTGGATTGTGCGAACCAACAAACAAGGAAATTTTTATTTAGAAGAAAGTCCTAACCATGGTTAGAATAGGTGAATACGCGGACAAGGGGTTTTCTGAATCATGAATGAACCCAGGGTTGGAACATGCGAACACATGAATAAAGACCATTCACTAGTTCACCAAATGACTTAGCCGAGACTGCCAGGAATTTATAGGATTACGTGAACAAGGTGTTCACGTAATTGCCAGAACTTTAAAAACACCACCAAACAATTTTAGCGAACTAGCGAACATAGGAAAATCAAATACGCACATGCTAAAAGAAATCACTTAAGCCGTCGATAAAGTAACTTCAAATTAGAACAAGGGCTTAGGGTTTTGAGGGTTAAAACACCACAACGACTACTTTTCAAATATTTTGACCTACAGACTAGGGGATTAAATAATTTGTAGAGGCCAGCAAACATAACATGAGGCCATAAAATTTTGCATAGTGCTCGGCAGGGGTAAAACAGAGACTTTGGAATTAGTTTTAGCCAAATTTGCATGCTTCATGCAAATTTGGTTAACATTTTGGTGATTTATGTTGGATGTCAGCTTGCTAGACATAGACCAGTGGCCTTGAACATCCATTGGGCATGGGGTCAAAAATAAAAAACTCACTCAGAGCAGAACAAGAACAATGCTCAGGGCACTTCTTGGAAAATTGGAAACACTAACCTAGAAAGCAGGGAAACAACTATATTACATAATTTACAAGGAGGGGTTAACCTCAAAACATGGTTTCAAGTGGAAACCATTCACTGCTATAGGCAAGGGAATTCCTTCAAGAGTTGAAAGCTGAAAAGCATTAGATCCCTTGCACTCTATTATAACAAATGGTCCACCCCAAAAGGAGTCAAATTTTGTGTGCTTTCTAGGTCTAGATCTGAACTCATCCCATTTGAGGACTACATCCCCAACCTTGAAATTTCTGACTCTGGCCCTTTTGTCTGAATATGATGGAATTCCATATATTTCATGGATTTATCTCTGATTTCTTCTAATTTCATCAATTGAGCATATCTGATCTGTAAAGGATCCTTTTCATCAAACAGGGAATATTGAGTAGCTAAGTCCAGAGCTGGTAATTCTATTGAAATGGAAAATTTAGCCTCTTTTCCATATACTAACATGTAAGGAGAATTACCAATGATTTTCTTTGGGGTAATTTTGTCTAACCACAAGGCGGATTTGAGCTTTGTGTGCCAATCTCTCTGATTCTCTTGAAGAGTTTTCTTGATTATCCTAACCAAATTCTTATTTGTTGATTCTACTGTGCCATTGCCATGGGGGTAATAATTGGAACTGGTATTTAGATAGATGCCATTCTTAACTGCCCACTCTGAGACTTTGAGGCCTGTGAATGCTAAGGCATTATCTGAAATGATGGAATCAAGAGTGCCAAACCTATGGATTATATCATCATAAAAGCTTAGGATAGCACTCTCATTGGCTTCTTTCAATGCAATTGCTTCTATCCATCTAGTGAAGTAGTCAGTTGTAGTAATTATCCATTTATGTCCTGTACTAGATGGAGGATTAATCATGCCAATGAAATCTATACCCCATTTCATGAAAGGTTGCTCTGTTCTAATTGGCTGTAAGGGCAAGGTTGCAAGCCTTTCTTTTCCTACAAACATGGCACACTTGATACATCTTCTGACATAATCATGACTATCCTTAAAGATAGATGGCCAATAGTATCTAGCCCTCATGATTTTATAAGTAGTAGTCCTAAGAGAAAAGTGACCTCCAGAAGGTCCATCATGAAATTCAAATAGAACATCTACTATCTTTCCTGAATCAATGCATCTTAAAAGGACACCATTGTGATCCTTCCTGAAAAGAACATCATTTACCAGCACAAAATGAATAGATTGTAATTTATAATACCTTCTTTTTGTTGAATCTAAACTTGCAGGACATTGTCCTATCTTTAAATAATTGATCATATTAGGCAACTAGCTTGTTTCCTTATCTTGTTCTTTTGTAGAATGCACCACCAGAGATGCATCCGTTTGTTCTGATTTCTTTGAACTTTCATCCTCTGCCAAATCTTCACAAAGATCTCTTCCTCTAACTAGCTTGGTGGTCTGAATATCAATGTCATATTCCATCACCTTGGTGATCCAACCAGTGCTTTTCTCATTTAGGTATTTGGAGAGCAAAAATTCTTTGACACTTGGATGAGTAACTTTCAAATGTACCTTGCTATGAGTCAAAAAATGTCTAAATTTTTTGAGGCTCTTCACCATAGCAAGTACATGTTTCTCCAAAAAGGAGTACCTCTATTCATATTCTTCTAAGCCTTTGCTAAAGAAAGCAATGGGTTGCTCCAGTTCATCTGAATTTTTTTGAGTCAGCATTGTAGATATAGCATCATGACCTCCATAAGCATAAAGGATGAAATCCTTATTGAAATTTGGGTTTAAGAGGGTAGGAGCTCCTATTAGGGCCTCTTTAATGGCTTGGAAATTGGCCTTTCCTTCTTTGGTCCAACTAAAAGATGAACTCTTTTTTAGCATGGCTGTCAAAGGCTTGAGTAAATCTGCAATGTTAGGCAAGTACCTCCTAACAAAGTTAATCTTTCCTATGAAAGATTGGAGACTTTTCTTGTTATGTGGTAGGGGTAGCTCTAAGATAGCTGCAATTCTCTTAGGATCCACTATAATTCCTTCTTTGGATACTACATATCCCAATAATTTCCCTTCATGAACTGCAAACACACATTTCTTGGGATTAAGAGATATCCCAAACTCTCTACACCTTTCAAAAATCTTCCTTAGATGTTTGATGTGGTCTACTGCATGTTTTGAATAGATAGTTATATCATCCAAGTAGACCAACACAAACTTGTACATGAGGCTCTTAAAGGCCATATCCATTGCCTTTTAAAATTTAGCATCTGCATTTGACAAACCAAAGGGCATCTTTTGATAAGCCATGGTTCCCCACTTGGTTGTAAATGCAATCTTGTATTGATCCTCTTCATTAACTAAGATTTGATTGTATCTTGAATAGCCATCCAATAATGAAAATCTCTCAGATCCAGAGACACATTGTAAAATTTGTTCCATAGAGGGTAGTGGATGGGGGTCTTTTAATGAGGCCCTGTTAAGATCCCTGAAGTCAACACATAACCTCAGCTCCCCATTCTTCTTCCTGACTAGAACAAGGTTGGAAACCAAACTAGTATGCTTAATGGGGTAGATGATACCACTCTCTATCAATTTGAGCACTTCTTTATGCATAAGTGGCTCAAGCTTGGGATTAACATGCCTTTGCTTTTGCCTTACTGGTTTGGCATTTGGTTCTAACTCAATAGTGTGCTGAGCAAGGGCAGGATCAAAAAATTTGAGATCCTCATATTTCCAAGAAAAAACATCACTGAATTCTTTGAATAACTGAGTGTAAGCTTGCTTCTCCAATTCAGTGTTTACCTTTCCAAATTGTAAGCTCTTACCTAGTTCCAACTCTAGTTCAATGCAATGTTCTAGCTGGACTACCAGGCCAGCTTTAATTTTCTTGACTTCATCATCCTTGTTGAAGATAGTTTCTAAAGTAACTAGACCTCTAGGCATCTTATTGGATTTCGACTATATCACTTGATCACCATAGTTTTGTGATAGCCTATCTTGATTGTGTTTTGAAAAAACATCTTCTTCGAACAAGAACTGTAGAATTTGTTCATCATTGTCAAACACTTGCCAATTGACATCATTATCTCAGATAGATGGTCTAAAAATCACTTTGATATGCTATTAATATATTTCTCTTGAAATGCTATTTGGAATATCATATTGGGATCCAACAGCAGCTAACCTATCTGCATTTTGATTTAACTTTCTAGGAATAGCAACAATATTAAAAGCATGGAAATCTTCAGTTGCATTCCAAAATCTATGTTTGTATGCTTTCATGGTGTTATTCTTGGTTGCACTTATACCTCTTACTTGGCTGACAACTAACTCACTGTCACCATAAAATTTTAAGGCCTTAAGCCCTCTTTTTCTAGCCCATTCTAGTCCATTGACTAGGCTTTCATACTTTGCAATGTTGCTAGTGCAGGAGAAACTAAATCTAAAGGTAGTATAATACCTTTCTCCTTTTGGGGACACTAACATAGCACCACCTTCAGAACCATGTCTACTTCTAGCCCCATCAAAAAATGGTTCCCAAACCTGATAGCTCTGATCTTCTGAATCAGTATCCTTTTTGAGAAGGCTTGGCTCTATAGCATTACTTTCTTGTATTAAATAACTTCCCAAACCAAAATCCCAAACAAGATTTTCTTGGGCTTCTAAAGCTCTTTCATCTAGAAAAATATCAGGGATACTTTCTATCTTTGTGCTTGCTTCACTAATAGTTTGGAAGTCGTTGTTATCAAATATAGGGCAATTGGCATTGATGGTGTTGGATACATATGGTTCCATATGGTGTGTTGCTAATGGTTCTGACTTGATGGTGACCTTGGTCCCATACCTTGTATGAAATAGCATGTGAGACCAATCAGAAGATAGGTAACCTCCTATCTTGGCTATAAACTCCCTTGAAAGACATATAGCAAATAATGCAGGGAGATCTATGATGTATATATCAAGGAGGATTGAGAAATTGGGACTAGCATGTAGGATTAGACTGGTATCCTTAGCCACACCTATAGTATTTACTAAGGATCCATCAAGTTGGGTAACCTTCTTTTGAAAGGGTTCATACCTTAGTCCTAATTGGTCAGCTACTTTCTTGGGCATTACAGTGCTAATAGCTCTACTATCTACCATACAATTATGTACTAAAGATTTTACAATGATTAAAGATACATAAAAGGGAGGTGGCTTTGAGTTCCTACCTTGTGTGGCATTTCCTTTGGAGTTTCTACTTGGAGCCTCCTTTTCTTGATCAATGTTAACCAGTACTGGCTTTATAACTTCTTTTGCAGGTTGAGGAGTTGTTCCCTCTGTCATGGCCTTCTTCAAAATTTCAGGCTATCCTGGAAGAGCCAAAGAGTCCCACATGGACATGGTGAAATTCACCTTCTTCATGTTGTCTACAATATTAAATGGGGTCACAGTGCGTACTCTCTATTGTATCTTTGGCATGATGGGCTCCACTTCCTTGAGAGTCTAGCTCTCTTTGCTTGGTATGACAAGAGCCTCCTTAGGTGTGATGGGAGTAGCCTGTTGCAGTGGCTCTATAGATGTGGTAGCTTTGGAGTTGGAATCCACTCTCTCCATGTCTTGAGCTCTTCTTTTTTCTCTTGTATAGGAAACAAAAGTGGCTTCATCGTTGACTCCATTGAAGTCTGGTTGCTCCCAATTGAAAAGAGTAGTCTCTTTTTCTTGTGATTTTGGTTGAGGCACTGAGCCACCAGATGAGACCTTTGATTGAGCTTGTGAGGCATTTTGAACCATTAGAGCTTGGTTCATCCATCCATTTGAGCATGTAGCCTGATTACAAGGAAAACACCATTCATTATCCATTGCCAAAGTGTTTTGGCTGGGAACCACATCCCTCACTAGATTAGTAGAATTTAGGGGTGCATGGTTATATGGTTGGAATGGTCTCTGATTAAAACTTTGTCTTTGTCCTTGATAGCCTTCTTGGTATGGTGGCCTATTTTGTTGATAAGGCGGTCCTTGATTTTGATATTGCTGATTAGGACCTTGGCCTTGTGACTCAAATGGTGGTCTAATTCCTTGACTTTGCTTCTTTAGATTTGTGACCTCTTTAGTCAAGGTCTGCAACAAGTTAGTCATTTCTTGCCGACTGCTCTATTGGCTACTCTTTATCTCTTGTAATTCTTGAGAGAAACTTGTTAACTCTTGGCCACTAGTGCTAGCTTGGGGTGCCAATATGGTAGGAATAGGGGTGAATGGGGATACTTGGGTAGGTGCAATGGGTTGGAGGCTAGGAAAAATGGGCATTGGAGGCCTTCTAGCAATCACACCTACTTGGATTAAACAGTTTTTAGCCCTGACAGCTATGTCAAAAGCTTGGGGTAAAGAAGTACCACCCATAGACTGGATCATGATAGAAATTTGACCATTCAAACTTTGTAAATAATAAAGGAAAGCATGGTCTACTGATGGTCTTACTGAGACTGGGATTCTATTCCATGTTTTAAGGAATCTACTATTATAATCTGTCATCTGCTCTTGAGGGTCTCTCTTAATAGTTGTTAACTGCTCAACTAGAGACAAGTTATCTGATTTATCCTCAAAATGTTTACTTAATGCATCCCCTAACTCATCCCAAGAAGTAATAGAACCAACAGTTAGAGTTCTAAACCATTCTAGAGCCTTACCTTTCAGAGAGGTTGCTAATAACTTTGTGGCCACATCTTCTTGAGTAATGTTGTGTATGCTACATATGGTGGTCACATCTCTTATGTGCTCAAAAGCGGTTGTCTACCCTTCACCAGTAAAATCAGGTATACTCTTAAGTGCCACCAAGGGCACATCATGGTGTTGAGCAAAATTTAATGGGCTACCCTAGTTGAAAGGTGCAAAGGCAAAATTTCTAGCCATTGTGGGAGTTGGGATCTGAAGGTTGACAACTATGTGAGCTGTGTTTATTGCTTGATTGGAATCTTCCTCTAGATCTCTGGTTAGAGATCTGCCTCTTCTTTTGGAATGAAAGGGAGAAGGTTTCCTTTCTAATGTATCAGGAGGTGTAGATTGTACTCTCCTAGCAGGGGATGTCCTTTAAGTTGGCCTGCCTTTATGACTTCTTCTTGAAGGCAACTCTGAAAAATTGGTGGGTTTTGAGCTTCTAGTCTCAATCTTTCTCATAAACCTTAAATAAGGTTGGCCTAAATCTTTGAAACCAGTGGAGTTGCCAGATATATTTGATAGAATGACTTTTAAAAGCCCGCACTATGCAATCTGCATATTGGAGATAGCATATCTTTCAAACAATGAACTTCTTGTGTAGTCCCACTGGGTATGCCAAAAATGTTATACACTGGGTTTGCACCTTTGTCTCAAGCTCTCTTGGTCTTGATAACCTAGTATAACATGGGAATCATCTCCAGGTTGTGGGACCTTTGCTAAATGAGATGAAACCTCTAGGTTCTAGGCTGGTTCCTCTTGGATAATCACCTTAATTTGCTTCTTGACATGAAAGTAAAAATTTTGTGGGAAAGGGATAGAAGGAATTCTTGTAAGGGAAATGACTTGAAAAGAAAACTACCTACTAGGTGATGCACCGAGACTAGGGTTTGGATCTTAGTATGTAGGAATGGAATCAATGGAGAAATTAGGTCTAATAAGTCACAACTCACTAGATAGGCTTGCATAAGTGTTTCATAGGAGGGTCTAAACAAAAGACAAAACTTATGACCTGCAAGCAAACATCCTTTTTTGCAACTAGGTGTAGGAAATGAGACAAGACTACTAGGGGTTGTAGTATACCCACAAAACATCTAAATTAGATTAGACATAGTAACACACAAAATCACAGAAAATGAGAGGGACTAGGAACCCCAATTTCCATTAACAACATTCATAAACTTCAATCTAATAAGAGATAATCAAGACAATGAAGACAGGGATAGAACAAATATCACAAGTACCTCAAGAATGCCTTGATCATCAATGGGAGATTACAAAGAGTAGAAGAACCAGAGGGTAGAACAAATACCATAAATGACTTTTCTGAGAAAAGATGACTTGCTTGCAAAAGTGGGCTTTTCTTCTTTTACAAAATGAACCCCCTTTTAGCACTAAGGCTCCACAAAATAATATATACATACTCACTACTCACAGGCAGGAGTCCAAAACTAACCTAACTAGGGTTACAGATTTTACAATAAAATATCAAACCCCAGGTGTCCACTACTGGTCATAAACGTATCTCCTACAAATATCTCTACTGATTAGATATTCATCATTGAGTGTCCATGTCTGTACTTCATCGCTTGCAGACAAGCAACTCAGATCTATCAACCTTCCTGCACAAAGTCGCACCATGAATGCACAAGCTGGTACCTTCCTAAGAAAAGAATCGACCCAAGACAGCCACCCTGACCTCTTCATCATCTTCCCTTAATTGAAAATGTCCTAGAGATGTAAATTTCTTGAGCTACCTCACCGCCCACGGTCTGCAAATCAGATTTTGGCAAAAACCTCTTAGACACATTTGAATCTTTGAAAACCAATGGCTAACCAGTCATTTTAAAACATGTCCATTGATGTATAATGTTTCTTGGTAGATGAATGACTCAGATGTGCTGAGAAAATCAATTAAGAAACCTACCTGACAGGTCGCAGCCACTGTGGAAGTCAACAACCAATGAAACATGAGCAAATCAACACCATCAGACAAGTCATGGACCCACGACTTAAAGAATCCCTTTAGATGGTAGTCGCATGATTGCATGGGCTTAGAATATTCCATGTGATCATACAACCACTGTAGATCTCATTGAAATCGAGACCCACCTCAGCCTTCCTTCCTTTAAGCCATGAAGAACTCTCTAAACCCAGGGCCCAGACTTACCCCTTGTCGACCTCCTATTCGCTCTAACCACTCTATTAGGAACAACTCAGCAAGCCACTTGAGGATGGACCCACTCAAACTAAGATTCTGATCTAATGGCTAGTGCATGATCTCATAGCATAAGAATATTTCTTGTGCTTTTATGCCAACCATAGATCTCATTGAAATCAGGACCTCACTAACACATCAGGTCCACTTGGAAATCTCTATCAACACATGGCAACCAATCAAAAACATGCATGTCAGCAATACGCGGCACTAGGACCACTTGACATATCCATTTATTCTGACCAATAAGAACTTGGAAACTCATCTTCACCTGGCACCGATCCCACTAACAAGTCTTGAACATTTGGCAAATCAAACAGTCGGTGCATGATCTCATGCTCTGACACAAACCCTTTAGATCATGCGCCAGCTGTTGATCTGGATCCCTCTAACATCCCTGCAGGTGCTCTGACATGGCCCCACTGATAGTATCTAGTCATCTTCATGTGGACCAATTAAAAGAAAGCATGTCAGCAACTGAGGACCCACCTGCAAGGCTCTGCCAAAAAGAAAGATCGATGACTAGTCTTATCCCCTTATAGCTCTGACAAAACCCTTGCGAACTTAAGATAGTCATTGATCCTCTGACAACTATTAGGACCTTTGAATGTTGAAAAAACTTGGTCCCACTGACACGCTACCAAATCACTACCACGTGGACCAATAAAAAATTGCTATTTTGTACATGTTGCAGTGGACCCACTTGTTTGAAGAGTTATGTCACCAAGGAGAATCAACGGTTGTTTGAATATCACAAGCTCTGACACTGGCCTACGCGAAGATGAGATGATCGTCGGATCTTTAGAATTGGGACCCCACTCTGACACAAAACCTAGATACCACATCTACGGCCAGTCTTAAAGCCTGATACATTTGAAGATTCCTTGTGAAAAATAGACCACCGTAGATTAAAATCTTGATCCCGCCTACAGAGTTAACCACACTTGGATTGTGTGAACCAATGAACAAGGAAATTTTTGTTCATGAGAAGAAAGTCCTAACCATGGTTAGAATAGGTGAATACGTAGACAAGGGGTTCACTTAATCATGAATGAACCCAGGGTTGGAACATGTAAACACATGAATAAAGACCATTCACTAGTTCACCAAATGACTTATCCGAGACCGCTAGGAATTTAGAGGATTACATGAACAAGGTGTTTGCATAATCACCAAAACTTTAGAAACACCACCAAAAAATTTTAGCGAACTGGTGAACATAGGAAAATCAAATACGCACATGCTAAAAGAAATCACTTAAGCTGTCGATAAAGTAACTTCAAATTAGAACAAGGGCTTAGGGTTTTGAGGGTTAAAACACCACAACGGCTACTTTTCAAATATTTTGACTTGCAGACCAGGGGCTTAAATAATTTGTAGAGGCCAAGAAACATAACATGAGGCCATAAAATTTTGTAGAGTGCTCGACAGGGGTAAAACAGAGACTTTGGAATTGGATTTAGCCAAATTTGCACACTTCATGCAAATTTGGTTGACAGTAACCTTTAACATGGTTGGCTCCTCATAGAGCTCACTTTAGAAGAGTGAGAATTTGGTGGCATGTTACTGGTGGTTTTTCCCAAATTGGGTTTCCACGTTAAATCCTAGTGTCATACTTGTGTGAATATTATTTGATGTGTTTAATAGTTAAAAGTTTTATTCTGCAAGTTGATTATTTTTGGATAGTGGACTGGAAGTTTATGTTACTAGTTATGTTCTATAGAGACCGAGTTGATTTCTAAATAGATCTAAGTTGGTTGAAGTGTTGAAATTTTTAATTGGTGCATCTAGACCTAAGGATAATTGATTCACCCCCCCTCTTAGTTATTTAAAATCATTATAACAATTGGTATCAGAGCTTGTGGTTCTTGTAAGGAAAAAGTTTGAAGGTACTTGAAGCTAAAGATCAAGATGTAGAAAAAGGAGGTACCAAAGATGAACAAGGAGAACTTCCCTGCATGGAAAAGTTTGATGAAGTTACACCTAGCTGGAATTGGAGATACCAAAAAATAATGTGGAACATGAATACATAACAATACTGTCACCTTTGACATCCCAATAGATGAAGGAAAAGAAAGAACACAAAAAGGCAATGTTGGAGATTGCATCAGCCCTAAGTTATCCTAAATTTGAAGACATAAAGGACTGTACTACTGCAAAGAAAATGTGGGACAAAATGAAAACTATCTATGGTGGATACAAAAATGTACTAAGAGCCAAATAAAAGCTTGAGAGGTAAGTTTGATGAAATGAGAATGTTAGAAGGTGAGACTATTATTTAATATTGTGCCTGAGTTAAAGAAGTCATGAATGCTATTAAGGAGCTAATAAAAATATTGATGATGAAATTGTTATTAGCAACGTATTGAGAACCCTACTTCCTATTTATGTTATTAAAGTTTTTTCAATACAAGAATTGAGATGTTCTCCTAGTAACAACCTAACTTTGGAAGGTCTAGTTGGTAGGCTTACTGCTTTTGAATTATCAAATTTTGATAATTTCACTACTCATAATATTGAATTTGCATTCAAATATCAAATGGTTCTTCATAAGTCCAAGAAAGGAAAATAAAAATGTGTGAACAGTGATAGTGACACTTCCGATGATGATCTTGAGGCATTGATGGCTAGAAGACTACCTAGAGGAAAAGGAAAATTCAAAGGTTAACTTCCTATAATCTATTTTTCATGTAACAAAGTTGGCCATATTGTATAAAGATCTCATGATAGTAATGACAAGGATGAAAGAAGGGAAAGTAAGTATAAAGACAAAAGGGATGATAGAGATTATATAAGGTATAAGGACTACAAGGAAAAAGGTAAGAAATCTTGTTATATTGTTGAAGAAGAAACTAACATGAAGATATCTACATGGTGAAGATGAAAATGTCTTTGGCATTTTTGTCAAAGAGGGAGAGATTTAGAAAGAGTTACCATTAATAGTTGATGTGGGACAGATTCATAGATAGAGTTACAATAAGAAAATGAGGGAGATATTTGGTGACTTGAGGAATAAGGGAGAGATTCAGAAGATGAGAGATTCAGTAAAATGAATGCATAGACAAAGAGGGAGAAATATATCCAAGAGGGAGTTGATATTTGCATTTGGATGCGAATCAAAATGAAGCTAAGGATATTAATGAAGATCTGAACATAGAGAGAGTTGACAAAAGTTGCTTCTATACATACTTTTTGGATTGTATGGTAACTATGAAAATGGTTAAGCATATGGTATCATATGGTGTTACCATCAATGCCAAAGAGGGAGATTGTTATAAACTACAATTGAAACAATTGTTATATTTTCATTGATGTCAAACATTAACTGGTGAGATAGTTTCTATCTCGTAAAGTTCCATATCATTTTATTGATGAAGAGGATTTCAAAAGAGGAGATAACAAGAAGACCTAGTGAAAGGTTGAGTTATGAGAAACTACAATGGGTACTTGATTACTTGGCACATTGGCAAGGTAATGAGTTATTTATCTATAACACTAAGTAAAGAAGATAATTGATTTTAATCTTAGAAGAGATGAGGAAAGAAAGCCTGCAAGCATAGGCTTGACTGAGAAAATTAGAGCAGCAAATTAAGAAACTTTAGTGTAAGCTGAGTGATGCTAGTATTGACCGAGTGCCAGTATAAGCTGATAAAATTTAGTGTTGACTGAGCATCAATAATTATTGAGTATCAGATAATTAACCAAGTGAAGATAATAATTGTCAAGAAGAACAATTTTAGCAATGACCAAGTTATCCAGTGATGACCAAGCAAAAGAACATAGTGATGATTGAGTGTCAGAATTTTATAGTTTGTGAAAGAATTGAGATTCTTAGCTGACATATTTGAATTCTTGGAATATGTAAAATGTGTGGAAGATAATGATGAATGAAATGGAGTATTTAATGCATGGTAAACTATTTTCTTATGGATTCAAGGAGAAGTTTTGAGAAGTATTTAGAAGGATAAGAAGGTGAATGAAATATTGGAAGGATTCAGTGAATGTGACCTAAACCTAAGAACTATGGAGATGATTAAGTGAAAAAAGATTAAAATTCCTAATCAAGAAGGTATAAGGATGACCTAATTGTAGGTTATTCAGAGAGGTTGATTCAGTTGATTGGCGAACCTAAGCAGAAGGTTGTGAAGAGCTAAGAAGAGTTGTGGTAATTTCTTGAAGGATTTCCAAGCAAATCAGTGATGGAGATGATAATGAAGGCCAGTCAGTGGATCAACATATGAGCTACATTGGATCTACATTTGTAAAGTGAGTTGTATGTTTCATATCAAAACCTATTGTTACTTTCTAACTATTGTATTAGTTAAAATCCTTTAATCAAGGTTGACCTAAAAGTCATTTGTAAATATTATAATCAAGGTGACATTCTAATGGGATGTTCTTAAGCCCTATAACAAGGCCACTTCTGATAGGCTGATTAAATCCTTTAACAGGGTCACACCTAATAGTGTGTATTGTAACCTTTAACAAGGCTGGATCCTCACAAAGCTCACTTCATAAGAGTGAAAATTAGGTAGCATGTTATTGGTGGTTTCTCCCAAATTGGGTTTCCATGTCATACTTGTGTGAATGTTATTTGACGTGTTTTACAATTAAAAGTTTTATTCTTCAAGTTGATTACTTTTGGACAGTGGACTGCAAGTTTATGTTATAGTTATATTCTATAGAGACCGAGTTGATTATTGAATAGATCTAAGTTGGTTGAAGTGTTGAAAAGATGAATTGGTACATCTAGACTCGAGTATAACTGATTCACCCCCCCTCTCAGTTATTCTAAAATTATTATAACACTTACAAGTTACACACATTTCTCTTTTTTCTTTAATCCTTGTTTTTTTACCATCCCACTCTTAGATCCCAAGAATAGACATAAATTTTATTGCAATTTAGTCAAATTTTGTACTTATAAAAATATACTTTTTCCAATAAAACACATTCACAATTCATAGATTTTCTCCATAGTAGTTTATATTTTATAACTTTCAACTCTAGCCCCTAGTTTAAAAATGTAAACATTGCATTGAAGCAACCATCCTCCTCCTGAAATTCCCTCCTAATATCCTATGAATAACATAAGATCCTTATGCCCTTAAAATTGCATTAGAATAACTTAGACTTCTAATTGCACTCTCCCTTTTTGGTTTTCCATACAAAGATTAAAATGCCATGGTTAAGTTTCAATCCAAAACTTTTGCGGGTTATCTTCTTTCAATACACCAAAAAACCCACTCAGACTTGTCCAAGTTAGGAGGTGGGACATCTCAAAATTCTAAAATTTTACACTATATTTAAAGCTTCTAGTCAATTTCACACCTCTCCCAGCCCATCTCTTTACTCTATAAAATGTTTAATGTTTTTTACAAACTGTCTATCTAGCTTTTGAAATAAAATGCTTAAAGCCAGAATGAAAATAAATATGGATAGTAAAAAGCAATCTAGTAGTAATTTGAATAGTTCCATCAATAATGCACCTTTTCATATAAAGGTATCAAATTTATTTATGTAAATAAGAGCCCAATCCCACCTTCCTCTGGCAAAATAGTATCACAAAATGGAACAACAAGGTACATAACTTGATTTCTCCTTTTTAACTCACTTCCAATTCTTGTGAATCCAATAATGGAGGTATGATTTTAATAGAACAAATAAAAACTACAACAAAAAAAACCAAAAATGCAAGTTTTTATTATAAAATATTTATTTTTCTACAAGATCGTGTAAAAGATACTTTTCCTAAATATGGATGGCGTTTGAACTACCTATTTCTTTTTCCATCTTGACCTTTATTTGATCAGATTTATTATTTGTCTTTTGCTTCGTCATTTTTGAAAGCTCTTGGATTAAACAAGAGGTGGACTTCCACATTTGATCTGCAAGCACCTGCACAATTAATTTCTTCCTTGCATTGAGAAGCAACTTCTTCAACAATACTTAGGTACACAGATAAGGTGGAATTCCTTCATCTATCATCTCTTCAAAATACTTTTGTGCTTCCTCATATTCTATTATCTTACAAAATCCATGAATCAATGTAGTATAAGTTGTTACAGAAGGATAAAAGCCCCCACCCTCCATGTCATTCCAAACCTCTAAAACCCTATCAAAGAATACAACATTGATGAGAATCTTTATTAGTATATTGTATGTATAGTCATTAGGATTTCAACCATAATTGTCCATCCTTGTAAGGATCCTCATAGCTCTTTTAACTTGACATTATTTGCAATGAACTCTTTGAATGGTATTGTAAGTGCATACATCATGATAGGATTAGGTAATACCGAGAGGGGGGTGAATCAATATTACTAAACTTTAAATTAAACTTCAACCAATTGAAAATAAACCATACCAATGCTGAAATGAAAATAACATAAAAGCACAACACATAAATCATGACACCATGATTTTATTTCGAGGAAACCTTGGCCAAGGGAAAACTACGGTAGGGATGGTACCCACAACTATGCACTAAAATATTATATCCCTGTTAGGACATCTAGCCTTGTTAGGAGCTGATTATTACATAGTACATTTACTTGTTAGAGGAATACACAACCCTGTTAAGGGATACAAACACCTAGTTAAAGGTGGTGAGCATACAACTCTTACAATAAAAAACTATCTCAAAAGAGTTCTCCAAAAATTAACAATACAAGCACTTCCTTTGCTTAGATAGTTCCAGTTATAGCTCTGTCAAACACTGATATCACATATTCTCTTTGATCTTAGATTCACATCCATCACATAATCATCACATCCATACATATTTCTTTCATAAAGAACTCTATACTTATACAAAATCTTCCATCTATTCGGCTCTCAAAATACTTCACAAAACATAATAAAAACTTATGAAAATGCTAAACATAGAGTCGAAGATCATATATTACCAAAGTTTTAGCAATATACAACATTTATCTAACTTAGCATGTTTCCATACCAACTAATCTTGCCTTAATCTTCACAACTGCTTATGTGCCCTGTTATACTGATTCTCTATCTTTGCATACCTTCACAATAGTGTATCTCACTGATCTGATCACCAAAAAACATGCGACCTTAAATGAAGGTCCAACATATCCCAAAATGCCTTCTACTAACTTTGCAAGCCATAATACATTATACATGATCATTGCTAACCAAAACTGTAACACAATATGCTGTTATCCTGATTATGTACTTAGTCAATTTCATGACTGTGACTCTAGTACCAAAAATCTTTGCATGTGATCACTCCAGCATAAGTTTTTCCATAAATGACAACCCTCAAGTGATCCCTAGTGCTCTTAAACATTACTTGCCAACAATCTCTCCCTTTGGCATTGATTGCAACACTTAGTGAAAAATGACTAAGTGTCTAAGGGCTTTGGCATTGATGGAAACACTTAGTGAACAATGACTAAGTGTCTAAGCACTATCTCCCTTCTACTTGTATACATATATTTTTTTGTTCTTTTTCTTTTTTTCTCTTTTTTTTAATTCTTTTTTTTTCTCCTTATTTTCTCTTCTCTTCTTATTCTCTTCTCTTCCTCTCTTCATTTCTTCTCTTCCTCTCCCTTTGACATCAATGGAAAAGGTACTTACAAAATTTCAAAACTTTCTAAGGACAAAAAGATTTAGTGCTTACTCACCAGATTTAAGATATCTTGGAAAGAGTTTTCCAAGGTATTTACTTCCTTTGCCCATGACTTGATCAAAATCTCACCGACATGGATTAGTCCATTCAATGCATGTGATGAACATTGTCTTTGCTGCTTTAAGCTCAGTGGGTAAAGATTTAGACATTGATCATTCTACCTTTTCCATCTCTGATAGATGAGTTTCAAGCATTGAAATATTAGGAGTTATTAGGATCTTCAACAAGCCAAATTTGTCTACTACTCTCCCTTTCTCCATTTCCAGAGTACTGATTTTATCCAAAAGCTTGGATGTGTGTTTATCCATTTCAATCACAGTTTTTGAAGATGTTTCACAACTGTCCATTAGTCTATCAAGGGTAGCCTTTTCCTTGGCTATAATGTCTTCAATATTCTTCATATGTCTACAAGGATTTATGCAGTAAATGTATATTTTTCTTCCTTGTGCTACACATCTCTTAACCTTAAGTGTAGTTTCTTTAAGAATATCCAAGTCCCATGAGATGGACTGAAAAACTTCTTTCAACTTTTTCTCCAAGAAATTATTCTCTGCCTTATTCTCTGCAATCTTCAGTAGTGACTCAAAGTGACTATCAAAGTTTTATAATGCCATGCCTAGGTTTTCTTCCTCATCCTTACCTTGAAAAGTAATAGGTGTAGGGAGTAATATGTTTATTGTCTCTACTTCCCTAGTCATTACCTTTACTCTTTTGTCTCCTTTTTGCACTGACCTTTCCTTATCCTTAGAAAAAGCCATGGATGATAGCCTCATGAGCTCATCCTCATCCATGCTCTCCACATCTACACTTACTAGCTTCTCCATACTTGCCAATAATAGAGTAGAAGAGGTGTCAGGTTCTTGCTTTTTTTCCATTCTAACCTCAACTATTTTTTCTATTTTAGTCTCTTCTTCCTTCCTTTCCTCTTGTTGTAGTTCATTCTCCTGTATCTTCTCTTCCTGTTTATCCTCTGATTTCTCCTCCTCTATCTGTCCTTATACTTCAACTTCCATCGCACTGTCTAAGTTATTCAAAAATGGATCATTTACATCATGCAAAGCCTCAAGGTTCATAGGAACACCAGAGAAAAAGAAGTCTGGTTGCATGCTAGCTTGTACACTTGCATCTATCTTGGAGCTTTCTCCCAATTCTAAAGATGTATACTTGGTAACCTTGGGAGGTGAAGTCTTCTTTGACATATCACTCATTAGGATTTGATCCAGTGCCTTTTGAGTGTCCTCAATTACTTCATCATATTTCCTTGCCATGATTTTCACTAATCTAGCCTTGGTCCTCAACAAGGGCTTCAATTCATTAATTATCCTCTCCCTTTCTTGTATAGAAACAATAGGTAACATGTCTTCTATGGCCTTGTTCCTAATGTTTTCATCTTTAGACTGTACCAACTATTTCCTAATCTCCAACTTGTTGTATAGTTCCTTAGGAATGCTTCCTTTAATCCCCAATAAGTTCTTCTTAAAAACCAACAAGTGCTCAATTAAGGTATCCTCAATGATTTCCTAATTCTCAGGGTCATATCTCTCATAATATCTATTTATAGTCTTGAGATTTCTATCTTTTATCACTCTCTTCTGTAGCGATTTAATGTTTGGTTTCCATAGATCTTGTGGCCTCTTCTATACTTTTTCTTCTTCCTTCTCAATTACTTTATCTTCTTTCTTCTTTATTTCCACTTCTACCTCTTTTTCCTTAGGATTGCTCTACTCGGTAGATCTTGTAGATCTTCTAGGAGTGTTCACAAGTACAATTTCTTATGCAGTCTTCTCTTGTATAGGTGATAGGTTAATTATGTCTAGTGTAGGGCTTACTATCTTCTCTACCTCAAAAGGAATAGGTGCACCAATAGCCATGCTGGAAGATGCTTCTATCTTTGATCTTATGTTCTTCAGCTTCTCTCTAGTAATTCCTACCTTTGTAGTGATGTCCTTAATAATTTTACTAATCTTTCTTTTCCTTGTAACTTTTTCTTATTCTTCTCTAACCTTTTCAGACTTCTCCCTATATGTTCCCCATCTCTCTTCAGTAGGGTCTATTTCTTCTACTAGTACATGCTCTACCTGCATAGTCAAGATCTCATAACTGACTTCATACCCCATAGGGTAACACCATTTCCTCCTAGGTTCCATTGCCTCAAAGCACACACAATCAGTTTCAACCATGAAACAAATAGCATCCTTATACTTTTCAACTAGGTCTTAAGGTATCCTATACATTTCCTTCATCTGCCTTTGTAGAATTTTAGTCATAGCAAATAATTCTCCATCTACCCAATTCTTATCCTATCTTTGGTAGCTCTCATAGATCTGAATTCTAGTAGGTACATTATCCTTCCATGTCCTAGGGTGCATGGCAGGGAACTTGCACACAATGTAGATGTACATATGAACCAATAATGATCCAAACCTGAATGCCTTAGTCTTATCTTTCTTAATAACCTTTACATTATCTAGAAATTGATGTGCAAGAACTTCACAAAGGTTGTACTTCTTGTTCTCCTTAACCATTCTATAAGCCATCATGATAACTCCAGCTGATATTAAGTTAGATCTACTACTATAGAATAATTTGTAGCCTAATATCATTGCCACTAGCCTCACATCTTGTTGATAGATGTCATTGATTGTCATATCTTTCTTATCCCATTTGGAATGGGTTAGGGTTTCCACCCGTTTCTTTATATTCTTCTCTACTACTGGAAGGGATCCATCATTATCTAAACCTGTTATTTCATGAATCATCTATGCACATATCTTCATTGGTTGTTCTCCAGTCCATATAAACTGATCATGGATTCTATTAAGAATTATCTTAAACCATTCAATTTCAATGAATTCTGCTAGTAGGGTTAGCTTGATGATAGATTGATCCTCTAGGTGCTTAAATTATTCTACCATTGATCAATCTACTTCTATCATTGCATCCAATTCACTATATATCTTTACATCTCCTATGATTTCATACTTGTAGTGTATATATGCCCTAATATCCTCTACATGCAACACACCATTAGGGGTTTGTGAAAATGCTCCTTATGGATTATCCTTAGAAGACTTAAATGAATGTTTCTTAAACTTATACCTAGGTCTATCCACTACATCAAAGATTACTAGTGCATCCATAACTTTCTCAATGAGTATAAGTCTAAATACCTTTAACACACTAAAATCTGGAACTTTGCTTCATGCGATCACATGATCTCTTTGCTAGATGACTGAAATGCTTCACAACTCTTCTCTCCTTAGTCGCTGATCAACAAATGGTGCATAAATGATATCCTTCAAGCTCTTTTATCCTTCGCAATTTGAGTGAGTGCATTAATCACAGGTAACTCAACTTCGCATGTTGTCCAGTCACTACAAATCTCACAAACATGGAAAATGAATCTCCAAGTGTTGTGCTCTCAACCACATAGTCCATAGTATCTATACATACTATACCTAAGCTCGCATAAGCTTACTCCACAAACACAGGGGCTGGATATATTCTGTTATCTGCATCCAATGCTCCCCCTAAGGCCATGTGGCCTTCTAGGTAAATGTCTCAAAGAAATCTTCATGAGATGACACAATATCATCTACTATATCTCCTTGAACCAATGCCTTGTTGAAATATTTCACCTTCCATATCTTGTAATCTTCTTTATTTTTTGATTTCTTGAAGTGATTCTCAAACTCATTCAAATACTCAGTAAAATTTTTTCCACTATCACCAACTTTCTTCTTAATAACCACATGAGGTGGTCCTCTTGGTTCTCTTGGTCCTCTTCTGTTGTCCTCTCCATTGTATCTACAAAAATTTTCTGTGTCCAAGGTTTTTGCATTTGTAACATTTAGGTGGTCTCCTTCTATCTTGATTTGTTTACAACTTATAATACCTTGTAGTATGCCCAAAGTTATTGCATTTGTGACATGTGATCTTCATTGTTGAATCTTCTCTAACATAATCTTGTTTATATCTTGAATGGTCTAGTTTTCTACATTCTACTTTCTTGTGTCCATAATCATAATAGTTATAATAGTAGCTAGTAAAAGGTTTAGAGGTACCTTTACTTCTACAATCTCTCTTCATGTGTCCAACTTTGTTGCATCCAAAGCATCTACCTCTAAAAGGTATGATATGTTCTTTAGGTTCTTCATGAGTAGGTATTTCTTTAGTCTTTGCATCACGTGTTTCTTCATTATCCTTAGAACGTTCTCCTTCATTAAATCCAATTCCGATCATGTCTCCTTTAGGTTTTTGTCTTGCTCTTTGCTCATCAATTTTATCACTGCTCATATGCAACTTCTTAATGTGTAATTTGGCTTGAGTGAGTTCTCCTTTAATGATCTAATTGTATTTCTCCAATTCATGACATTTATCCTTGTAATGATCAATTTTAGTCTTGATTTAGCCTATCTACTCATTTGCTTCATTCAGTGACTCTTCAACTTTGTTTCTTGCATGTTTTTCATGTTGAATCTCTTTAATCATCAGAAGATTGATTTTCTCTTTTTCTTGCTCCATCTTCTTCACTTGGTCTGATGTGTCATTGTAGGAATCCTCTTTGATCTTGTCCATAAGGTCTTCTTTCTGACATCTTGAAGTTTCAAGTTGTTCCTTTATTTTCCTAATGAAACCTTCTGCTCTTCTCAATTTGAATTTCAATTCGCCTTTCTTAGCCTTTTATTTTTCTAGGTCTTAAAGTGCTGCTTCAAGGTTTTCTTGCAAAAATTTTGAATCCACTTTGATCCCCCTTAAGTTTTTAGGCTTTCTCTCCAAGGGCCTATAGCTCTGATACCAATTGTTAGGATTAGGTAATACTGAGAGGGGGTGAATTAGTATTACTGAACTTTAAATTAAACTTCAACCAATTGAAAAATAAACCATAACAATGCTGAAATGAAAATAACATAAAAGAACAACACATAACTCATGACACCATGATTTTATTTTGAGGAAACCCTGGCCAAGAGAAAACCCCGGTGAGGATGGTACCCAAAACTATGCACTAAAATATTATATCCCTGTTAGGAGATCTAACCCTGTTAGGAGCTGATTGTTACATAGTACATTTCCTTGTTAGAGGAATACACAACCTAGTTAGGGGATACAAACACCTGGTTAAAGGTGGTGAGCATACAACTCTTACAATAAAAACCTATCTCAAAAGAGTTCTCCAAAAATGAACAATACAAGAAATTCCTTTGCTTAGATAGTTCTAGTTATAGCTCTGTCAAACACTGATCTCTCATCATCTCTCTGATCTTAGATTCACATCCATCACATCATCATCACACCCATACATGTCGCTTTCATAAATCACTCTATACTTATATAGAATCTGCCATCCAGTTGGCTCTCAAAATACTTCACAAAACATAATAAAAACTTATGCAAATGCTAAACATAGAGTCGGTGATCATATATTACCAAAGTGTTGGTAATATACAACATTTATATGAATTATCATGTTTTCATACCAAATAACCTTGCCTTAATCTTCACAACTCCTTATGTGCTCTATTATATTGATTCTCTATCTTCGCATACCTTCACAATTGATGCAGGAGCATCTCGGGTCCTTGGCAATCCTATGTCACCAAAAATATTTGGAGTTTGTTTGTGTTTCTCAGTTCTTGCTTTAACCAAGTTGGTCGGTAGTTGTGTTGCTCAATTTCCTGCTTTAACTGAGTTGGTTGGTAGTTGCTCGGTTTCTTCTTTAACCGAGTTGGTCAGTAGTTGGTTAGTTTCCTTTGGTTACCGAGTGTCATCAGTTATCTCCTGGGAGGTCAGTTAATTCTTTGGTGCTCGACATTGCTTGTTTGCTGCTTGGTTATCTTGCTCACCGATGGGTTTAGTTTTGTTTCTTGTTGAGGCTAACTTGTGCATTTATATTAGATCACATAATTAATGCTGGAATCCATCATTGGGAAGCATGTGGTCCTAGATTTGACTATTACATCCATTGATTATGGATCTAAAGGCCAACGTTGCTTGGTAGCTTCTTGTATAAATGTAGATGTTTGGTAGTAGTTTAGGGAAGGAGTTAATTTAGAAGAGAAGTGCTAGACTTTGTAACAGATCCTCACATGTTTGAGGACTTCTGAGTTTCATTGTAATATTAGGCCATAACCAAGAAGGCCTTATAGCCCAGCATGTATGATTCCTGTTGATGAAAATTAATTAAAGATCTGACATTCTCTCTCTCACTTTGTCATTGTTATTTCTTTCGCATGTGTGTTGTAGGCTTGGATCATTAGGGTGTGTCATCCTTTGGCCCCTATTGCTCCTTGCCCTTGCGTCAGGTGGTATCAGAGTGAGGTTAGATCTTGATCTAGGTCTGCGGATCTAGGTTTGTTGGTTCCTCTTGAAGCCCTAGTTGATTGTTGTGGGGTAGCAGATTGCGATCTGACCTGCAATTGCAAAGGGTTGTCAAGATGGTTCATGGGAGGTGAGATGCAGATCCAGGATTGGTAGATATGCTAAGACAGATTGCTGCAAGATTAGAAGTAGTTGAAACAGCCCAAAGAAGAGGCAGACATCTTGAAGATGTTAGTGATGATGAAATTAAAGAAGAACAGGTGAATACATAACCCACTCCTGTTATGGATCAAGTTGAAGAAAGATTTTTGAAGGCTTTGACAAGTCTAAAGTGAACACCACATTTCAACCCTCCTGAGTATAGTGGGAAGCTGGATTCTGATGAATTGCTGGACTGGATCACCGAGATGGAAAAGTATTTTGAATATGAAAATATTCCTGAGGATAAGAAGGTAAAGATTGCAAGCACCAAGTTGAAAAGTCATGCATCTTTATGGTGGGAACATCTGCAATTGGATAGAAAAAGGAAAGGTAAAGACAAAATCAAGGTATGGAACAAGATAGTAAATAAATTGAAAGGAAAGTTCTTACCCTGTGATTATCAGATTAACCTAGTTTGGCGAATGCAAAGTTTGAGATAGAAAGATAGCTCGATAAAAGAGTACTGAGGAATTCTATAGATTGGATATTAGATCTGGACATGATGAAGATGATGTGGAAAGAATCGGCAGATACCTAAATGTTTTGAGAGTTTCCATCCAAGAGGAAATTAGTATGGTCAAGTTGGAAAGTATTGAAGAGGCTTATCAATTTGCTTTGAAAGCCGAGGAGAAATTGAACAAGAGACATGAACAGAGACAGAGAGGAAGAGGTGGTAGATTCCCTAGAGGAAGAGGTAGATCTAATGGTGAAATTGGTAGATCTAAACCAAAAAAGACAAATCTAGACAAAGGCAAGACTGAGTGGAAAGGTGAAAGTTCATCTAGAGGTAGAGGCAGTAACTACCGAGGTGGTTATAGCAGAGGAAGTTTCTAAGGAACTTGTTACAATTGTGGAGAAGAAGGACATAGGTCATTTGAATGTACACAAGCAAGTAAGAAGGCTGGTAGCAGTAGGAATGTTGTGGTACAAGAAGAACCATTGAATGAACCTGAAAGGGATAATAACTGGATGGTGAGGAGAGCATTATGGAATGAAAGAAAGAAGGAAGATCCGGTAAGGAAAAGTTTGTTCAAGAATAGATGTAGAGTTTCTGACAAAGTGTGGAAGGTGATCATTGACAGTGGTAGCTCAGAGAACCTGGCATCTGAAGAGATGGTCAGTAAACTGCAGTTGGAAAGATTGGCACATGAAAAGCCCTATCAAATTTCATGGATCAAGGATCAACATACCCTCTTGGTAAGTGAACAATGTTATTTGAATTTGAAGATTGGATAGTACTATGATAAAGTGTTGTGTGATATCATGCCTATGGATTGTTTTCATATTTTGTTGGGTAAACCTTGGCAATATGATAGACATGCTATATATGATGGGAGATTGCATAAGTATACTATTGTGGCTGATGGAAAGAAACAAATCTTATTACCATTGATGGAAGAACCTGTTAGTAATGTTTGTACATTTGTGAAAGTTTTCTTGATGGAAGGAAGGAAGTTTGTTAACTCTTTGAAGAGGGATGATGTATGTTTTGTTGTGATTCCTAATAAACCGAGTAAGAAAATAGGAGATAATGTCCCAGAGGAGATTGATAAGTTACTCACCGAATACAATGATATCATTTCTGATAATGTACCTAATGGTTTGCCACTGAAAAGAAGTATTGATCATTGTATGGATCTAATCCCTGGAGCTAGTTTACTGAATAAGGCACCTCATTGGTTGACACCTACCAAGAATTAGGAATTGAACTAACAGATTTAAGAGTTGCTAGAGAAAGGTTTGATCAGAGAAAGTTTGAGTCCTTGTGCAGTACCTACTTTATTAGCACTGAAGAAGAATGGGGAATGGAGAATGTGTACTGATTCCAGAGCAATCAATAAGATAATAGCGAAGTATAGGTTTCCTATACTAAGAATGGATGACATAATGGACAATTTGACTAGAGAAAAGTATTTCACAAAGATTGATTTGAAAAGTGGGTATCATTAGATTAGAATCAGAGAACTTGATGAATGGAAGACTGCTTTCAAAACAAAAGAAGGTTTGTATGAGTGGCTGGTTATGCCTTTTGGTTTAACTAATGCACCAAGCACTTTTATGAGATTGATGAATGAAGTTTTGAAGAAATTCTTGGGTAAGTTTTTGATTGTATATCTTGATGGTATTCTGATATTCAGTAATACCAGAGAAGAATATTTGTTGCATGTAACACAAGTTTTGCAGAGATTGAAAGAAGAAAAGTTGTTGATAAATCTGAAAAAGTGTTCATTCATGAAAGAAGAGATTGTGTACTTGGGATTTGTTATTTCAGCTAATGGTTTGAAGATGGATCCTAAAAAGGTTGAAGCTATTTTGAATTGGCCTACACCTGTGAATGCTACTGAGGTAAGATCATTTCATGGTTTGGCAAGTTTTTACCTAAAGTTCATAAGGAATTTCAGTTCAATTTGTAATGCAATGAATGTGACTATGAGAGGAGACAAAAGAGAATTCAAGTGGACACATGGAGCTAATAAAATTTTTGAGAATCTGAAGCAGAAGGTTGCTGAATTAATTATTTTGGCACTACCTAATTTCAACAAAGTATTTCAAGTAGAATGTGATGCAATTGGAAGTGCAATTGGAGCTGTGTTGAGTCAAGTAGGTAAACCTATTGCTTTCTTTAGTGAAAAGTTGAATGATGCTAGAAGGAAATATTTTGTGTATGATCAAGAGTTCTATGCTATTGTTCAAGCACTAAAGAAATGGAAACATTATTTGATACTAAGTGAATTTGTGTTATATACTGATCATAAGGCTTTACAATATTTGGGTAGTCAGAATAAGTTGAATCAAAGACATATGAAATGGGTTGAGTATTTGCAGAGTTATACATTTGTGATAAAGCATAAGAGTGGAGTCACTAACTGAGTTGCCGATGCATTGAGTAGAAGAAGATCTTTGATGACCGAGATGAAAATTGAAGTTCTTGGTTTTGATGAGATGAAAAGTTTGTATGAAAATGACCTTGATTTTTCTGAGCCATGGAGAAAGTGCAGAGCACCTATTCAAGATCAACGTGATAATAAATGGTATGAATATTTTATTTAGGAAGGTATGTTGTTCAAAGGTATTCAGTTATGTATACCGAGAGGAGTAATGAGAACTAATTTGATAAAAGAGAAACATAGCAGTGGTTTGGTTGGACATTTTGGCATCAATAAAACATGGAATTTGTTGAAAGAAAAGTACTTTTGGCCACAGTTGTATAGAGATGTTCAGAAATTTGTGAAAATTTGTGGTATTGTCAAGTTGCAAAAGGAGTAAGACAGAATAATGGATTGTATACACCGATTGCTGTACCTGAGAGACCTTGGATTGATATCAGTATGGATTTTGTTCTTGGCTTACCGAAGACAATAAGAGGTAATGATTCAATATTTGTTGTTGTGGATAGATTTTCTAAGATGACACATTTTATACCATGTAGAAAGACATCAGGTGTAGTAAATGTAGCAGATCTTTTCTTTAAGGAAATTGTGTGATTGCATGGGTTACCGAGGAGTATTATCTCTGACCGAGATAGTAAATTTGTTGGTTATTTTTGGAAAACACTTTGGAAGAAATTTGGCACTGAGTTGAAATATAAACCGATGGATAGCCTAAAGTTGTGAACAAAAGTTTGGGAAATCTTTTGAGATGTTTAGTTGGAGACACACCGAGTAATTGGGATTCTGTGTTGGCACAAGGAAAGTTTTCATATAATAATTCAATGAATAGGAGTACTAGAAAGACACCATTTGAAATTGTGAATGGTACACAACCGAAAGGAATATCTGATTTGAGAGACATTGAGGATGAAAATAAAAGAAGTGCTGAAGGAGTGAAATTTGCTGAATACATGAAGACATTGCATGAAGATGTGAAGATAAAACTGGAAGATAGTAATTAGAAATACAAAGATAGAGCTGATAAATCAAGGAGATACAAGAATTTTGATGTTGGTAATGAAGTGATGGTTCATTTGAAGAAAGGCCGGTTTCCTGTTGGCACATATGGAAAGCTGAAGATGAAGAAGTTTGGACCTTGCAAAATTTTGAGGAAATTTGACAGTGGAAATGCATATGAGATTGAGTTACCTGATGACATGGACATATCACCGATCTTCAACATTTCTGATTTATATGAGTATCATGAACCTGATGAAGAAGTGACAGTACCGACAGAATATCCTAAGAATCAGAATGATGAAGTGGAACAGATTTTGAAGGAAAGAGTTGGTAAGAGCACAAGAGGAAAATAGTATATGGAATATCTGGTTAAGTGGAAGAATAGACCGATGGAAGAAAGTTCTTGGATTTCACAGTCTAAATTGGATATAGCTTAGACCAGGCATACCAAATGATTCTGAGAATCATTTCAAAACAACCGCAGGTGTCTGATGCAGGAGCATCTTGGGTCCTTGGCAATCCTGTGTCACTAAAAATATTTGGAGTTTATTTGTGTTGCTCGGTTCCTGCTTTAACTGAGTTGGTCGGTAGTTGTGTTGCTCAATTTCCTACTTTAACCAAGTTGGTTAGTAGTTTCTCAATTTATTCTTTAACCAAGTTTGTCGGTAGTTGGTCGATTTCCTTTGGTTACCGAGTGTCGTCGGTTATCTCCTGGGTGGTTGGTTAATTCTCTGGCACTCGGCATTACCTGTCTTCTGCTCGATTATCTTGCTCACTAATGGGTTTAGTTTTGTTTCCTATTGAGGCTGACTTATGCATTTATATTGGATCATAGAATTAATGCTAGAATCCATCATTGGGAAGCGTGTGGTCCTAGATCTGACCATTACTTTCATTGATTGTGGATCTGAAGGCCGACGTTGCTCGGTAGCTTCTTGTATAAATGTAGATGTTTGGTAGTAGTTTAGGGAAGGAGTTAATTTAGAAGAGAAGTGATAGACTTTGTAACAGATCCTCGCATGTTTGAGGACTTCTAAGTTTCATTGTAATATCAGGTCGTAACCGGGAAGGCCTTACAGCCCGGCATGTATGATTCCTGTTGATGAAAATTAATGAAAGATCTAGAATTCTCTCTCTCAATTTGTCATTGTTATTGCTTTTGTGTGTGTGTTGCAGGCTTGGATCATTAGGGTGTGCCATCCTTTGGCCCCTATTGCTCCCTGCCCTTGCATCAACAATAGTGTATCTCACTGATATGATCACCAAAACACATGCGACCTTAACTGAAGGTCCAAAGTATCCTAAAATGCCTTCTACTAACTTCTCAAGCCATAATACATCATACATGATTATCGCTAACCAAAAATGTAACACAGTATGTTGTTATCTTGATTATGTACTTAGTCAATTTCATGGCTATGACTCTAGTACCAAAACTCTCTACATGCTATCACTCTAGCATAAGTGTTGCCATAAATGAAAACCCTCAAGTGATCCCTAGTGCTTTAAAACATTACTTGCCAACACATTCAACTTAACACCTTTGTATAACATCTCACCTAGTAACATGTATGCATCATCAACTTTGTTTGTCATGCAAAATCTAAGAATCAAATCATTATATGTTTCAACTTCAGGCACGAGTCCATATCTTCATTCTAGAGAGCACTTTCAAGACACGGTGGAATTTTTTTTATATACCTATTCAAAGACTCTTAATCTCATCCTCATATGTGCTAGAATAAGGTGATTGCATTTTCACCTTCCCCATCAAACCCACAATCGTAGTGTTGTCCTTATGCCAGTTAATTCTACTAACTTTTACTTTTAAATTTTACTTTCAATTTAGATCCTCATCATAGTCATTAACATTTGTTACTCTCATGGATAGGGTATTGAAGAACTTGCATGGGCGATCAATCTTGTTTGGATAGTAGAAATTGGAGACTTTTCAAAAGGCAGACAAGGAATTTAGAGTTTTTTGTAAAGAATTTAAAGTTAGCAAGGCCCTCTGCAAAAAAATGCAGAGGCAATTCAGAACCCAAAACATACATATTTTATTCTGATTAGGTAAATATGAAATAAATGTAAGATAGATCTTAGGAAAACACATTATATCTTGTTATGGTCTCTACTAAAAGTGACTACTTTCAACAATGATTTGACATCTCTATTTTCAGATTTATGTGTTTTTTCTTTAAATTAGAAACTAAATTAATAATGGAATTCATAACATTAGAGATAGATCAATGCCAAAGGATGAATACAAATCAATATCATGCACATGATGAGAGAGTAGTTGATGAGGGGGACATTGACAAATATCCATGTCCATGTAAAAGATGTCTTGGTGGAAAGGTTGAAAAAATGAATGTGATTTATCTACATATGATAAGATATGGGTAGTGTGGTATAAGTCCTTGGGCTTATAATTATTATGAAGATATGATAGAATTGTAGACAATGAGAGATGAAGGGGTAACAAAAATAGATGAAGGGGCACAAAACGTAGATGAAGAGCCAAAAATATTTGACAGAGGCTTTGAAGTTGATAGAATGTTGGATGAGGGTCTAAATGATGATTGGGCCAAGACAATGGATGATGCTTTAAATCCTATGTATGCTAATTAAAAGTTAAGTCATTTGAAAACAATCCTTCAAATTACTAACTTGCAAGTGGGGCATGGTTGGACAAATGAGAGTGTAGATCAATTATTGGCATTATTAAGTTCATTTCTACCAACTAAGTCCACATTGCCAACAAAATGGAGTCAATGTAGAAATCATATCAACAAGATTGACTTAGCATATGAAAACATGCACATATGTGTGAATGGTTTTGTATTATTTTGTAAAAATATTGCAAATGAGAGTGAATGTCCAAAATGTCATGAAGTGAGGTATAGACAAGGGTTGAAATCAGCTATGGTTCCTAGAAAGGTTCTTCACCACTTTTTGATAATCCCACAATTAATTAGAATGTATAGGTGCAGAGACATTGTTGAATTGTTGTAGTGACATGCTCAAAATAAGCGCACTAATGGAAAACAATGACATGTGCCAGATTCTAAGACATGGATGAAATTTGATAATAGATGGCCATATTTTTCTCAAGATCCTCGTAACATAAGGTTGGGTTTGGCTCTAGATGGGGTGAACCTATTTTCAGATCAAAGTACTAAATGGTCAACTTGGCTAGTGTTTCTAATAAATTATAACTTGCTTCCATGGTTAGTACCTAAACCATTTTTCTTAATATATTGAATTAATTATACCAAGAAAGAAAAGTGTGATGTCATAAATAATAGATGCTTATCTGGAGCCATTATATGATGAGATAATAGAATTATGGAAAGGAATTGAATCAATTTAATATTTAATGAATGGTCAGTCAATAAAATTCATTTTAAGAGCTTCCTTATTGTTTACAATTCATGATCTTCCTGCATATGGTACATTGTCGGGTCTCTCTATTCATGGATACCATGGATGTCTTGCTTGCAACTTTAATGATTTTGTGAGGCACTATTTTTTTTTGTTGATGTTTCAACTACATGTAGAATAATTTTATAAAAGAAACACAAAATAAAAATGTCTCAATGCTAACAAAGTTATTGATATTTGTGTTGATCATGATAAACTAGTGGAAAAGAATGTGCAACCCAATAATAGTTTAATTGAAGTTCAAGTAATATAATAGTTGTTATGGAATTTTTTTTATACCTTTTGCATTCTTTATTTAACTTATATTAACTTTACATGATGTTTAAACCACATGTAGAACAATCATATAAAAGAAAAAGAAAAAGGAGAAGACATTGTTGATAGTGATTATGTTAAATATGAAGGCATACCAGTCTCCCCAATTATGGTCTACTGGGATCTTCTCCATGAAATCCCTGGGCCTAAGAAACTTCTTGATTTCTGTGACAATCTATGGTCAAATTTCCCTCTTAACAATTTCATTAGTGGCTTAACAAAATGCTCTTTAAAACATAGATACAATGAGAATGTAGACCTCCAGTCCCAATTTTTTAACCACATTTATACAGGTTGTCTGAAACCTTGGACATCATACTCCTTAACTGGTTAGGCTTCTCCCCAAGCATTATTCTCTTGTCCCAACAATAGAAACATATGCAATAAAAATGAATAATGCTTTAAAAGTAATTTAGTTGATTCCTTTTGTAAACTCCCTAATTTCGTATTAATCTTGTCAATGACATAAGTAGCAAGATAAAAATACCTAAGGTCCTTGGAATGCACATTAGCTGCAAGTAACAATAAATCAGTATTCATCAGAGGAAGGTTTTCAATCCCAAGTACCCGACCAACAATCATGTATGTATACTAAAGATAAGGATAAAACAATTTCATATAATATGAGGGGCCTTCATTTCTTCCGAACACTTCTCTTGTATCTCCATCCTTAAAGTGATGAAGGAGAAATTCCCAACACTTGAATAGGCTTGCAAGAGTGAATTACTCCTGCCTCAACTTATGTATGTTCAAATTAGTTTCTTATCCTAGCTCTAGCTAGAAGAATTTCTCAATTGCCTTTTTTGTGATGTGAATCAAGGGATGACCTGAGGCTGCCTTCACCATTTTAGTACTAAGGTCATATCTCTTAATGATTTTTGCAATAATTCAACATTCACAAATACATTTGGAACAACTAATCTTACTATATTGGTCTTCAAAGGATGGCATACTGGGGTTCTCTCCAATCTTCTATTGTAGTGAAACATAAAGATTTCACATCCCCTATGTATTGTCCATATATCCATTACTTCCTCGCATCTATCTTCAATTCCTTCCTTCCCTTGTATCACCTTCTTTGACCTCTTATTTGATAGTGGGAGATGGTCCAACAAGTCCTATTTTAGATGCCTTCCCTCAACCTTATGACCTCTGAAAATCCTCTTTTTGAAAACTTGTGAAAGCCTCTAACTGACATGTTGGGTTTATAATTCATGTAGGTGCAATCAATCACAATGGTCATAAATAAAAACTTAAACAGTCACTTCAGAGTTCTAAACATTAAATTTTATTTGTGCTTGACATTCATTTCATTGAATTCGAATCATTAGGTGCCATCGAGTAACTCCTTACAATCATCTTCAAAACAATATTTATTGATCAACAAAAACCCTTTGTTCTATCCCATTTCTCCTTTCTCGATGCCCTAATTTATTCAAAATCTAGTTTTAAATAATATCATTCACCTTTGCATGAAAAATCTTCTTTTCGAATAACCATAAAACTTTGTTGATCCATTAGATAACTTATTTGATGCTTCATTTTATCTGATAAATGAACAAGAAATCATTCTCCAACCCAGTAACACCATATGTTTCATTTCTTTTCAGACAACTATCGATCGAGCATGCTTATGTCATCTAAAAAACCCCTTTTAAATGATTCAAAACTTCATTTTACTTGAAATTATTGATTCTTTTAGCACCTTATTTGTCTTAATGAAACATGCCCTCCTTATCCTTAGAAAATTCCTTCGAATAATTTTTTCCTTCATTTTAGCAAACTTTCTAGTTGTTTGAATACCATGTTACATGATGATTTAGTTCAACTTCTTGTGCATTTTCCATGTGTGCTTTTTGCTGCATCATCCATGTTGGATACACTCATCGTTCATTAACCATGTTTTCACCACATTCAATGGAAAGTTTTATTCGACATTACATCATCACTTGGGCATATTGCTACCTTCCTTATTTTCAAACAACTCTTGCATCATTTCATCTTTTTTTGAATTACTCAACATAGTGTTTTGTCTGATGAATCATTGAGGGGGGGAACCACATTTCAAGTAAGTGTGGCCATTGAAGATCAATACTTTAACTTACTTGAAGTAAAATCTTAGACAATAGTGTGGTTCCCACTGTCTTATCTCCTTTTCTCTGAATAAATCATGACCTCAGTGAGGTGCCTTTTGTCTTGTTCGATAGTCCACTTTACTCGACATCTCTTTTCAAATGAGATGAAATATTCTTGCTTGAATAACTTATTCTATTCCGACTAATACCTCAAAGAGGGTCCCACAAACACATTCCCTTTTCAACCATCTTCAACATTTGATTGTTCTTGTTTTATTTTACTCAATACTGCATCTTACTTGATATTTGTCACTGGGCCCCATAGGCTATCTTTCATTATATTTTCTATCGAATAAGTTTTATTTCACTACCACTTGCTTCTACATACTTGATAACCCACATTGTTCAAAATTTAGGGCTTCATGCTTTATCAACCAACTTCTTACTTCAGTGTTATTCATTCTAAATTTATTTAAGAAGTCATTTTGTTCGATGCCTTTTTATGGTGGTCCATGTTATTTCTAAAAAGATACAGGTCACTTCCTCAGTGGCCTACTTCTTCACTATTTCATTTTAGAGAAGTTATTTGTTTTGATTGGGGAACTTTTGAATTACTCAAAGTGTACTTTTATTCGATAGATTTCAAACTGTTGACATTGACCAAGTAAGATGCCACTTATGTGTATTTCCATTCTATTGCTCTTAGATAACTAATTCCTTTTCTTGATATTGTTTCCACTTATTCAATACTGATCTTTTCTTGATTCCATGAAGGATGATTTTTCTCAATCACACCTTCTTTTCTAGGTGGACAGTTCACTCTAGTTGTTACTCAATGGATGATTCCACCCAGACAAAGCATTCAATATCTATGGTATCCTATCATGCAAATGAAATAATTATAAATTAAATCCTTAACATCCTTGTAGTCAAGCCTCAGGATTTAACAAATATGCAAGGCTTCAAAGGGAAGGCTAGGGAATACAACATAAAAATTTAATTGAATAAAATTAAACCCTATCAGGCTTCCAATTGGATTTTCTTCAAATTTTAATAAGTCTTTCCAATAAATCTAAATCATAAATATCCTGTAGCCATTGCATTTCATTTCTTTGATGTACTCTAGAACAACTCTCAGTTCTCGTATTTTTACTCATTTTGAACATTTAGAAGGATGTCAAAACATTGTGCTAAGCCTCCCATTTTGTGTGTAACTTGTTGGAGATTTACTAATAGGCCAGTACTAACTGTATGTTTGTCATTAATGACAATATATGGTAAGTAGCTTGTGTGGAAGACTTATGTAGTAAAATTTTAGTATATGTAGCATGGACATGATATTAGCATGACATTATGGGCGCGGAGATTAATTGTTAGTACAAATAGTTATATAGCAGCTTGTGTCAGCAGTGTTCTTGACAGAGTAATAGACATTATTTTGTGTATGGTTGTTTGTACAGTTATCATGGAGCCTTGTGCACTTGGGTATGTGTTGAAGACATGATAGTGATGTTACATTCATGGATGCAGTGTCTAATGATCAGTATAAGTTAAGTTATGCAGTCGCTATTTGCCAGTAATAGTTTACTGTGCTTATTCAGAAGAGCTGACAAAGATTTTATTGGTTCCGGAGTTGCACCTATCATTTTGGTATGCACCCTTGGATTTAAGCTTAGAGAAGAGTTAGTGATGTTTGGTTAAGAGTGCATGAATTAATTCAACTTGAGGAGAAAGATCCAATTATTTTGGTAGAGTCGATAGTGTGTAGCATGCATCTACAATTATCTTATTGGACAGGTCCCAGAATGTGTTGCATGCTTAGTAGAGCTAACTAATTTATTATTGGAGTTTGTTATGAATTCTTTAATATGATTTCAAGGTGGTTCTAATAGGTTGACTTGATTATATCATTTAGAGGAAAGATATTTATAGGCAGTCATTTGTGATTGCTTGAGTGTGGTTCATGGTTGATCAAGAAGAGAAGAGAAGAGTGTGTGAAGTGTTGAGCCATCGGAAGAAGGTCTATGTGACCAAGTAAAGTGTTTGTGCTATACATTGGAACTGATCTAGATAGAAGGTCTAAGCGCAATTCACCAAGATCCAGATATAGTGTGTATCTATTATTTAGAAGGTTGTAGCCTTTGCCTCTTTGAGCAGTGTGCTCTTGGACAGTGCGTCCTCTCCCCTAACAAGGACTATTGTAAAAGACTCCTAACAAGGTCTGACCCTTGACCAGGTCTACTGTACTTAATATATTGTAAAGAAACTCCTAATAGGGTTAAGGATCTTCTAACAAGGATCATAATACACTAGTACAAAATATTAGTCGGTGTCAATTCCCATCAGGGTTTTACCTATTTGGGTTTCCTTGTAACCAAAATATTGGTGTTGTGTTCAAGTGTTCTTTCATTGTATTTATGCTTAGGTTTAAGTAAACTTAATTGGATAAAGAATTGAAACTTGTAGATAACTGATTCACCCCCCTCTCCCCCCCCCCCTTTTAGTTATCTGTTGGGACTATTCCTAACATAACTCACAATCATTTCTTTTTATTCCTTAAGATGATATCTTTGTGAGGCATTTTTTCATAAATTTAGTTGTCCTATATGCACTTTACAGTTAACATGTTTTTAGCTTATGACTTTTGGTTGTATTTATTGGAGTTGATGAGTAAACAACCCATAGCTCCCAAGAACACCTACATGCAAACATCTATCACAGAAAGAGAGAGAGAAGCAAGAAGCTAGAGAGGCCTGAATGCATGGATCCATGAAAGAGGAGACACTCTTGATGTGCAAAAAAATAAAATCCAATTCAATAAAATTAATGCTTCTCAATAAGATTACAAGAGAGATCAATCCTTATAAAAGGAGATTGAAACCCTAACAAGGGTGAACAAACCTAGGTTGCATGATAATAATTAATAAAACAATTAATTATTATATGCCTAAAGTTTAGCTTAAGTAAAAAGAGATAATAAGTGACTTAGTAATTAAATCAATATGATTTAATTAATAAGTAAACACTTCATTAATCTAACACCCCCCCTTAAGATAAACTTTGGGAGAAGCTAAAAACCTAGAAAGAACCATTGAAAGCAAATGGGTCCCACCAACAAAAAGCCTAATCAGGTACCCAAGTACAAAAGAGTCTCTGTAAAAGAGGAGAATTAGAGAAAACCACAAGGGAAAAACTCTACTCCAAAAAGAGACGAAGACTAGTCTGAAGGACTGAAGAAGCCTCCAAAACTAGGAATGTTCCAGAAAATATGAATAAGGATGAACATGTAGAACATCATTGAAGCAAGAAGTTATAAATTCTGTCAAGAAGTAACCGATGACCTGAAGATCCTCCACTGAAATATGACTAGGTAGAGAAGACTGTAATTCAAGTATGAGTTCCCTCAAATGACACTACACAAATCAGGAGGCAAACAAAGGCAAATAACTGAAGTTGAAGATACAAAATAATGTTATCTATACGAGTGACCTCAAATGACACTACTTGAGTCAGGAGGCAAACAAAGGAAAACACCTAAACTCAAAGATACAGATGGCATAAAAAAACCAAAAGTTTGAAGAGCTGATCAATCAAAGCTAGAAGAGTGCATCCAAAAATAGGAAAGAAAGAATGTCCATATGGTAAATGATCCATCTCACCATAAAGCATAGGTACCTAGCAACTACATCCACCTAGTACATAGAATCAAATAATGAATACATAGCTCACACTATCAAACCAAGCCAACAATAGAACCAACAATAGAAACCCCTCCATAATACTGACAAGGGAGTACAATGAAAGGTACACTGAAAAGGATGTGCAATATGAACTACATGATGGAGAAGAATCTAAAACATTGAAGGTGCATAGAGAGTACAAAAACATATAGAGATACTTGAGGCTAATGTTGTTGGAGGAAAGCTCACATGAAATTTTTTTCCTTGATTTGCATGCCAGGACGGTAGAATTTTTGCCTCAATTTGCATGTCAGGGTTGTACGACTTGACATGCAGAAATATTTTCCTCAGAAAGCTACGACGTCTGAATAGGGCATGCCTTATATGGATCCAGGGGTTTTTGGCAGCTTCGAGCTCAATAGTGAGGTCTCTCTCTCTCTCTCTCTCTCTCTCTCTCTCTCTCTCTCTCTCTCTCTCTCTCTCTTTCTATTTATGTCCAGCCTCCGTCTAACTCCCTCTACCCATACCTATTTCTTACTAGTCTTTATAACCTCCTTTCTATCTCACTCTATCTCTATGTCTACTCCCTATAGATATATCTTCATGTTCATCTATATCTCATTATCTCTAGATCTCTCATATTTTCTTCATCTCTCCCTTCACTTATCATAATAAATAAATTAGTTAGAGGGGGAAGGGATGTGATGGTGGGGGGGAAGAAGTGGGATGGTGAGATGATAGAGTGATAAAGAAGAAAGGGAGAAGGGGAATGAATGAGATATGAGGTAGAGAGAGAGAATGGGGATGAGGCAACATGAGAGAGAGAGAGAGAGAGAGAGAGAGAGAGAGAGGATGGTGAGATAAGGGAGGGGAGAGAGTGACATATAGGGGGTAGTTAGGGGGGATAAATGATATGGAAGGGGTCTTAAGGGATCCTAGGACACATTAACATGTCCTAGAACCCCTTAAGAACCCTTACTATATATTAGTGTATACTAAGGGGTCCTAAGGGGTCGTAAGAGGTTATAAGGGGTCCTAGGACACATTAATGTTTCATAGAATTGCTTAAGATTCGTTAGGACCTCTTAGGACCCCTTAGCATACACTAATGTATGGTAAATGGTCTTAAGGAGTCCTAGAACACACTAGGAACACATTAATGTGTCCTAGGACACATTAAGAACCCTTGAAACCCACCATATATTAGTGTATGGTAAGGGGTCTTAAGGGGTTTTAAGAGGTCATAAAGTGTGCTAGGACACATTAATGTGTCCTAGGACCCATTATGACCTCTTATGACCCCTTAGGAATCCTTACCATACACTAATGTATGGTAATGATTTGTAAGGGGTATTAAGGGGTTCAAGGACACATTATTGTGTCCTAGGACCCCTTAAGACCCCTTAGGAACCCTTACCATATATTAGTGTATTGTAAGGGGTCCTAAGGGGTTGTAAGGGATCTTAAGGGGTTTTAGAACACATTGATGTGTCCTAGGACCCCTTAAAACCCCTTACTACCCCTTAGGATCCCTTACCATACATTAGTGTATAGTAAGGGGTTCTAATGGGTCATAAGAGATCATAAGGGGTCCCTGACACATTAATGTGTCCTAGAACCCCTTAAGACCCCTTAGGACCAATTACCATACATTAGTGTATGGTAAGGGGTCCTAAGTGATTGTAAGAGATAATAAGGGGTCCTAGGACACATTAATGTATCTTATGACCCCTTATGACCCTTTAGGACCACTTACCATACATCTTAGGGGCCGTAAGGGCTGTTAAGGGGTCCTAAAACATATTAATGTCTCCTAGAACCTCTTATGACCCCTTAGCATAGACTAATGTATGGTAAGGGGTTGTAAGGAATCTTAAGGGGTCCTAAAACACATTAATGTGTCCTAAGATCCCTTAATACCCCTTAGGAACCCTTACCACAGTGTGTCCTAAGACCCCTTAAGACCCCTTAGGACCCCTTACCATACATTAGTGTATGATAAGATGTCCTAAAGGGTATTAATACCCCTTAAGACCTCTCAAGGGGTTTTAAGACCCCTTACCATACACTAATGTATGGTAAGGGGTTTTAAGACCCCTTATCATACACTAATGTATGGTAAGGGGTCTTAAGAGGTCCTAGGACATATTACTACCTCCTAGGACCCCTTAACACCCCTTATGACTGCTTACCATATATTAGTGTATGGAAGGGGCCCTAAGGTGACGTAAGAGGTCATAAGGCGTGCTAGATCACATTAATGTGTTCTAGGACCTCTTATGACCTCTTGTGACCCCTTAGGACCCTTCACCATACACTAATATATGGTAACAAGTTGTAAGGGGTTTTAAGGGGTCCTAGGACACACTAATGTGTCCTAGGAACCTTTAAGACTCCTTATGACCCCTTATTACCATACATGACTCAAAGTACTTTTATGATAAATTTATCATGTGGGTTTTGTAGAAATTATCATAAAGTTGATTGCAAGTTTTCTTGCAATAAAATCCTCATTTGGGATGACTAGTGGTTTGGGTATGCCCACTTTTGCTTTCCTTGTGGGTTGAACACTTCAAAAAAAATTTATTAAGAGGATTGGATGTTGGGTTGATGACTATATTTTGGAGAATAAATGGGCGGACCTTTCATCTTTTGATCCAACTCTATCTCCCCTTTAGGACTTTCTATCAAAGGTTCATATTCTTTCTATTTAGTGTGACAATTCGATGGTTTGGGTTGGATCAATGGATGGTTCTTTCTTGACTCATAATGTCTTCAAGCTTTAGAATTAAGTGTGCTCTCTCCAACCCTTTTGGGATTTGGTTTGGAATTATAACTTGATCCCGAAGATCAACATTTTCTTCTAGCTCAAAGCTCAAAAAAGATCCTTGTGATTGATAATTCATGCAAGAGGGCTTTGCCATCCTTAATAGGTATTTTTGTGTAAGGGAGTGTTGGATGACACTTTTCATATTCTCTTTAGTTGCAAATTTGTTGGAGATATCTAG
Organism: Chamaecyparis obtusa; assembly: GCA_027943335.1. Taxonomy (NCBI): domain Eukaryota; kingdom Viridiplantae; phylum Streptophyta; class Pinopsida; order Cupressales; family Cupressaceae; genus Chamaecyparis; species Chamaecyparis obtusa. Next base: position 140,545 of record BSBK01008525.1, read on the forward strand.
GCCCATTTCTTCAATTGGTGGGTAGAATCACTCCATACCTGGAGAAATTTCACCCAGACAAGACCCTCTTGTTACCAAATCATTTTTTAAAGGATATGAGATTGGGATTCTGCATGCATATAAGGTGGAAATCTTAGTAATTGAAGACCTCATAGCTGAAATAATTGGTATGTTTATTGAGGGAAATAAGTTTAACAAGGATTGAAAAGCTTTAGATGAAGAAATTAATATCTTGTTCAAAGAAATTGAATGAGAGAGGGTCAAGAAAATTATTGATGGGGGATATGATCATGCATCCATCAAAATAATTTGGGCTAAGGTTGGATAAGTATTCATAAGGTACATTACCCTTGATGGTCACTTTATAGGACTGTTTAGCTATCATTTCATTATTTTAATTTATTTTATAAATGATAGATGGATTTATCTACCTTCCTATATATTGTTTTGTCTCTCTACAATGGATTAGTGTGTATAGGAGGAACCCCAACTCCCCAATGCTCCATGAAGGTCTCATCCTCCTAATCAAGAAGTATGGTAAAGATTTGTCTAATCAACCTAGTCTTCCAATTCGAAACAAAAAAAAATGAAATTGCATAGAATATTCATAGGTATTATTTTGATTTCTCTTCCAACCTAGAGGATGACCCATCCAACGTAGAGGCTTTCTACCATCTTGGCAATCACACACACCCTAAGAGGATAAGTATGCCATCCTTAAAAATAAATTTCTATATCATCGTTTATGTTCTGCTAATGTATTTTCCTCTAATGGAGAATAATATATCATTTATAAACTTAGTTTTGTTATTTAATAAGGGAACACTAGTTTATGTTGATATCTCTTTGACTAAGAGCCAAAGACTATTGAGTATCTATTTTATGTTTGGTTTAATGACATTATCTAAAGTTTGTCTTTTTTTAGTGACTATGATATGTGGGTGCTATTAATGACTTATTTTCTTCACGGTTGACCATATGTATATTTTTAAATAAATTTTTGTCCTTATGAATAGTTTTATAGTTTTAGTTGAATGATAATTTTATAACCACAATGTGAAAAAAAACTGCAATTATTTCTAAATCTATTATTGTTGAGTGATTAAACTACCTTAGCTCAAATTTAACATGTATGAAATGAAAAATCATGTCCTCGTCATTACATTAGATGGATTTAGTGGTAGAATAATGTGCTCAAGCATATATCACACTTTATTTGAATTTATGGGTACCAAGTAGTGTGTTTTTGCATCTAGACCCATGACATCACCAACACATGACTTTGTCATGCCAATTTTGAGCTAGAAGAGAAATATTTTACTTCGTCTCTACAACCATGTGCAACTACAGTATTAATCAATAAGTAGAATGTGCAAATACAAGTAGCCCAAATTTAAGTCCATTTTTATTGGCTAAAAGTTAAGAAAAAAGTTTCTAAGGATCTATTTGATCTCAAAGAGCTAATCAAATGCATCAAAGATGAGTCTCAACTCTTAGCCACATTTCTTTCAGTTATTGGGGTCTTTGGTCATCAATATGATTAGGTTTTAAGATTCAAAGAGGCATCTCCTAATTTTTTTATTTTATCAATTGCCAAGTTTCACCCTCCTGGAGAGCTTTGTGTGAGAAACTTTTAGGAGCTAAAATGCTTGTAGACGTGATTCTTATGATTTACATGCATCTTACACATACCTCAATGTAGCCCTTGAGCTCACAATGATCATATATGGTACCAGTCCCCCCATTAGCATTTAGTTTCTTCTCAGCCATATGATAGAGTTGTCCTTAGTTGACTAGATAATTGCACGTTTTCTTATCTTATCTTGCTTATTTGATTTCCCAAGGTTGTTGATTGACCTTATAATTTTGAACAAGCTAATATTAATGATACTCTTTCCATATGAACTACTTGTATTTCCTCTTTAATCTAATATATTATAGGCTTACTACATTTAATAAAAAATAAATATTGATGGCACTCTTATAGATTTGGAGCTTATCGCAAATGATTAATATGTCTTGATGTATAAAATAAACAAGATGATGATGACCTACTTCATATCATTGCATTCTAACTAATTCTATTCATCAAATAAATATTTTTTTATAAGATAAGCTAATAATTTTTTATATTAAATAATAAAAAGTGACTATTTTCATTTATCTTTATATTCTAACAAAACATATAATTAATATATATAATACTATCTCGTAAAATTTTTTTAAGTCTATAATATAACACTTGCTTTCATATTATAAAAATAGAAATTTGAAGTGGGATTGTATGGTTTTTCATCAAATGCAGCAAGTACACATCTATGCTGAATTGTAATTTCCTGTAAAACGTATATGAAAAGGTTACCCATATTTCAATCAAGAGGATAATACTTTTAAATATCCACTGAAAGATAAAGTTATTTCGCATTGAACATGCATTTTAATATATAAGTATTTGGCAGGTTTGCTCGTCTTCTAATCAATGTGTATTTTATTCCTATACATGACAATATTTTGCGTCATTTTTGATACCGGTTTATCACGTCTTAAGAAAGTGTTGAGTCATTATTGAAAAGTTTTCCAGCTGAGGCTCTTATATTCCACAAGAATTAGAATGATACCTTTGCTAGCTGTAGAGAATTGAAATGGTAAACGATCTTGTTTATTCCCATTTAGAATGCTCTGAACAGAAATGGACAAAGTCGGTCTCTGCAATAATATATTTGCTTGCTGCTGGGAAACGATGAAATCACTTTAAGAAAAAAAAAAGTCTTCTCTGGCAGCTAAGGAATTGATACAATAAACGAGCATGTGTGTCCTTATTAAAATAGAAGTTAATAATAGAACGGTGTGAGTCACGAGAGAGAAAAAAAATAGGAAACGTTGCAAATTGAGGGAACGCATTCATATAAAGGAAAGATTCTGTTTTCTACAAAATTTACTAAGATAAAAGGAAGATAAAAGCATTGTAGTTTGTGTTATGTTTGTGTATTTTTTTAATGGAAGATTTTATATTATTTATGATTAATTTTATTATCTGAGAAGGGAGCATAAGCTTATGTTGAGATATTTTGATTAAAAGTGAAAAATTGATGGATATCTATTTTGGGTTTGGTTTAAAAACACATGCTAAGTGGTGACTATTTTGAATGACTTTTTTTTGTGGGGGGTTGGCAAAATTCATAAAGCTTGTAATATATTAGCTAAGTAAACAGTGCATATGGAAATAGAAGGGAGCAGTTCCATACATGAGGGGAGAGTACAATCAACATGTGCAGGCCACACCCTGAGTGGGGGAATTGATCAAGCCTCAACACACACAACTAGATAGATATTATATAGAGTTGACTACATTGAAGAAGACAAAACAACATAAAACATAAGAGCACACGATAGAAGAAAAGATGGACTTAGTGGGAAGAAAGAGACCCTCAAAATAAGGCTAGAGATTATCCAACTTAGTGACAAAAAAAGCAAGCCCAAAGATGTAATCCCATAGCATAAATTTATCCTCAAGAGCGAAGAAATCTTTATTATTAGAGTGGAGGATACTCATGGATGCATATTTATCATTTGCCATCGTCAACTTGAAGAGCTCCCACACCTCCACAATCTTTTCTTCACATCCTTCATTGTCGAAGTCAAATATACGCCCAAGCCTACCTAAGATTGTGTTTGGATTGATGGTTTGAATCCCTTCAACTACATTCCCCCAGTTATGGGAAACCACCACATGATTACTCACAACCAACACCCAATCACATTCATAGATAGATCTTAGGGCAGGTCCCCATTAGACTGTTTAGCTCAAGTTGGCTAGCATGCTCAATCTTTATAGGAATTATTTATAGAGCATATATAGATGTCAACATCTTTGCCATTATTTACAACAATATGAATAAGCATACATCTAACTATATATAGATGTCAACATCTCTGTCATTATGTACAACAATATGAGTAAGCATACATCTAACTACAAGCCTCCTTCGACTAAGTGGCTACATGCAGGGGATCTCATATGTCTCCATCTTTATATAGCTGATTACAATGATATGAGTAAGCATACATCTAAACTACAAGTCTTTGTTGACTAAGTAGCCATGTGCAGAGGTCACTCAGGTGTCGAAACTGGGCCAAATGTGCTTCACGGAGTTTGAACCTTGGTGGATGGGGCTTTATATATTTCATGCCATCATCCTCACTAATTGTACTCAACCAATTGAACTTCAACCCCTTGACATATGCACTTAAAATTTGAGATAAAATGTTGAAAAAAAGAAAAAAATGAAATTCTAGAATCGGGTGATTTTTTTACCAATATGCAGTTCTCACTCTTTTTTTTATAACTTATTTCCAATTCCTAAACAGTAGCTGCTCTACTAAATTAAAAAATTATATTTTGAATTATCTTGGACACTCCAATTGATTAAATTTAGAAAGAATATACATTTAAGTAATCTAATAAACTGAATTTTTCTTTTCCCTTTCTGAAAATTAAATAAATTACCATATGACTGTTTTGTATTTAGGAGATTTATCTTTTACGTGTAGTTTATTGTTGATAAGGGAGCAAGATTTTATGCTGATATCAAGGAATGATAGATATCCATTTTGTATTTGACTTAAAAAGCAACCTTATTAATTGTGACTTTCTTCCCACTCATCTTAAATCATATTAATAAATGAATTCTATAAAAAAATAATTAAACGAAGCATCTACACAAGACCTGTATAATATTCTGTTTAAATCTGACCTTGAATCTCAAACTTGACATATAATCAAATAATATATCAACTTCGTCAATTACTGAACAAGTCAAACAACCGGGCAAGTTAAACAACCATTGTGCCCATGACATTGGGAAACGACGTTAGTGGGAAACTGTCCCTGGTGAATACCCGATGAAAATTTTAACATATAGAGTTTCGAGAAGTGCGCATTAGTTCAAGAAATTTTATAAGATTTTGCATCGAAATGGTGACGTTATCATTTCGGTAAGAGTGGTATTTCGCACCTTCGAGCTTATTTTATTGCTGCAGTTTTGAACAGAAAAATTGGTCGTATTTGGCAGATTTGATCTTTCCAACACATGTAAAGAATGCTTTTAAGCATGCTCAATATATTATAAATATGATAGCCTCTTCTCATTAACAAGGAAGTGAATTGGAGTTTGAGCAGAAGATCTGAGATAATTGGGTGATTGAGGCAATGATGAAGAATTCAATGGTGGGTATTTTAGTTGGGTTATGGATGATCAGCTGTTTGGCTGCAGCTGAAAAGGGGGGTAATGTGCCAGCAATGTTTGTGCTTGGTGATTCGTTAGGAGATGCAGGGAATAATAATTACATTCCTCACTGTAAAGCTCGTGCAAACTTCACACCTTATGGCGTCTCCTTTTTCCCCCACCCAACTGGTCGCTTTACCAATGGCCGCACTGCTTTCGATTTCCTGGGTTAGTGTCATTTATTAATTCAGATTTAGATGCTTAACTGCACTTCTCTTGGTGTGTATTTTTAGCTTTACCCATTGTAATTTTAGCTTCACCCATTAACCGTCTATAATGTATTTATGTTTGCAGCTACCTATTTGGGGTTCCCCTTTATCCCTCCATATCTTCAGCCAAAGGCAAATTTTAGCAGAGGGATAAATTTTGCATCAGGAGGTAGCGGATTGCTTGATTCAACAGGAGCTGGACAGGTATGTTTGTTTTTCTCAATCATTTCTTTTGATCAATTTAGAAGTAAATAGTCAGTCAGGAATGGTGGGTGGATAAGGATGTGACAAATAAACATCCTTAGAAGGTTGTGTTCTGGAGTTATGACCCTTTAATCTGTAAATACTGAGCAAACCCTGTGTATTCTTCTTGAGATTTGTTTATTTTTTATCATTTATGGTAAAAATGTTTCTCATAACATAACAAGATCGATGGACAACATTAGTTTGCAGCTTATACAAGTGCGTTATTTGAAACAAATGACATTCACTTGCAAATATTACAACATCAGAAAAGCTCTAAATGAGGAAAAATTTTGAAATAGAAATCTAGTAATGGTTACTCCAGATCATTAGATGTCAAATTGGATCACAATTGACTTCAACCTAAAAAAAGATATCATTTTTTTCTTCAGGTATTTTATCCAATACTTTTCTTGAATACAGGGTTTGAGATCTTCAAAATCAGATGAATTTTGTTTGAAAATGAGTCACACCTAAACAAAAAACAGGAATGGTGATGTAGAGCTGGCAAGGCAGTTCTATGGTAGAACACCCTAACAAGTGGGTGGTCGTAAATTTGACTTTTAAGTAGTCTACGGAAATTTTTTAAAATCATCTTCTTGAACTCTCTTTCATCTTTGTGATCCAAACATTTTTATTCAAAAATTTATGCACAATTAAATTTAGAAATTTGCATAGAATATTGACATAGATTGTGAAAATCTAATATTGTCCCATATCCTGCTGAGTAATGCCGGCCAAACTAAGATCTCCAAATATTAACAGTATGGTCCAAAAGAAGTGTTGGAAAATAGATTAGTAGATCTAATAATGGGAAAGTCAATTGTTACAATCCTTTCTGTTTCTTGCATAATAAACTGCCATTGCCTGTGCAGCATTCTTAGTTCTTACAATCCTTTCTATTTTTGAAGTTTTGGTTGTGTATGGATCCAGTTAATGTCCTGTCTTGCAGTTAGCTTAAGTTTCCTTTATTTACCTCCCTTATGTAATAGCATATTCCCAATGTAATTTGCACTATTGTGTCACATCTGTTAAATGCTGCCAGTTTTAGTTTCTCTTTTTTACTGAGTTGATTAATACAAAATTTCCTGATTTTGAGCATATACAGAGTCTCATTTTAAGATTACAGTCTGATTTTTCTTTCTTTCTCAGTATGAGCTCTGTTTTTTTATCATTCTCCTTCAGCTACAACCCTCCATTTCAGGAATCTTATCAAACTGAATGTTGGCAACCCACTTTTCCATTGTCTCTGATTGCTGCTGATTAATTCAACTGGAAAAAAGAAAGGCATAACTGGCTATTCAGTTTTTAAAATGTAACAATATATAAGTTTATATATTGATATAAATTATTCTTATATACCATAGTTTATATATCCTTTAAAATCTTATATATCATAACTTATGTATTGATACATCCTACCGTTCTCAAATTCTTATACAGTACAACTTATCTATTGATACATCCTAAAAACCGAAAGTTGTTTCCCTCCCCCAAAAAACTTCTTTAAGAATTTCCCTAAAATTGATTAAAAATACAGACAAATAAAAACACAAAATAAGAGAATTGATTTATTTTATAGATAATGCAAGACTGTCATTCCACCAGAGATTTCATGGCAATAATTTTTTTTTCTATGTGCTTTATTTTAATTAAGCACGCCATTACTTATATGTATTCAATTAGAACTTATGCTTTGTCCTCCTAATCCTCTTCAACATTGCAGAATATTATCACTCTGAGTCGCCAAGTATTTCAGTTCCAACACTTTGCTTATATCCTGAGAAAGACACACCCATCTGGAGCTGCACAAGCGAAATCCTACATAAGCAACTCTTTATATTGCATTACAATTGGAGGAAATGACATTGGTGCCTATATTGCCAATTCAACTCTCCAAAACACTACTACTCCTGCACAGTTTGTTACATTGCTCCTCTCCAAATTTGATCAGTACATGGCAGTAAGTTTCAAAATTCCCACTCTACATATTATCTGAAAGGAAGTCAATAATTTTGTGGGAAAAGCATATAATTATTGAAATGCGACTTGACAGGGGCTTTATCGAGTTGGGGCAAGAAAATTCCTTGTGGTGGACATTTCAGCTGTGGGATGTACTCCTTATACAAGACTTGCTGGATATAGTATTGCCAAAGGTGCATGTTTGGAAACCGCAAATCAGCTGGTTGTGGCATATAACACTGCATTGAAGTCACTTGTGGATCGCCTCAGTAAAAAATTAGCCGGAGTAACCATCATCCATACCAACACATATGATTATTTTATCAACATAATTCAGAACCCTGAAGCCTATGGTAAATTACACTCCTACCCAATTTCTCAAACATTAAAACTTTTTGTTTGTAAAAATTTTAAGGATTGGGCGGCTTAAAAGTAAAATAAATCTCATGTAGATTTCTGGATGCAGGATTTAAGAATGCAAGCTCGGCATGTTGTGGATCAGGATTGTTTAATGCACAAGTAACCTGTGGAAAGACAACACCACAGAATCTGTTTTGCAATGATACGAGGTCATATGTGTTCTGGGATGAAACCCATCCCACTGAAAAAGTTTATTCCATGATTTCACGCCAGATTTGGAGAGGAAATTCTTCATTTATTTCCCCGATCAATCTCTCTACACTAGTCTCAGGGAAAAAGGTTTCTGGTTAATGATGATGCACAAACCCTTCATCTTTAATTTAGCAATAAATTTTTTATTGTTTGCAATAATAAACAATATCATGCCATCATATGGAGATAGGGCATGGTGTGTTATTTAATATAACAATAATTTTTTATTCCTTACAATAAATAATAAACAATATCATGCCATCATATGGAGATTGGGCATGGTGTGTTATGCTGTCTTGGCATCTGGTTTTCTAGAGAGAATGGCTGCTGTCATATTATACTTTTTCAATGGATATTGATGTATGTCAAACTTATGTTAAAAAGTGTATTTTTAAAGGGTTATAATAAAAATATATAATCATATAGCTCATTGAAAGTAAAAGAGTTAACAAATGTGATATAATTTTAAAAAACTAGACATAAGCAATAGTATTTAGGGGTTGGGGTGATGGATAATCATGGTCTATTAGACGTGTTTATTAGGAAACTTAATTGTCTTTAACCATTCTACTATTAATGGTCTATAAATTATCAAAGATTATAGTTTAAATTAGTTATTAATTTATATAATATAAATAGGGTAAATCACGAGAGCAATTAAATTGGCTAATTGAATGAGAAATCAAAGAACATCATTATAATAATAACCACACCATAAATAATTGGAGAAATCCCTTGTAGATAAAAACTTCATAAAAATTGAGTTGCATTCGCTTAAATAATCTAAATGTCATTAATGCAACTAATCTAGTAAAACAACTTATTGTAGTACTATTTGATGGTTGATCAACAAATATATAATTGTAATAGTGGCCAAGTGGTCCTCATGTTTCTTATCATAAAAGTCATTTAGTACATAGTGCTTGGCTGACATGTCTATTTATGTGTCTATCAATCATCCAATAACTCATTTAGACACATTTTCTAGTTTTATTCTCCATTAAACAATGTAGCTTCATAGTAAACTATATTTATTAAAGTAGTAAATACATATTTTTTTGTTGATGAGTCGTAGAATGATGAATTGCATGTGCATAAGTTATAATAAGAAAAAGAAATTGGGCAACATAAAATTCTATAAATGTAAAATAAAATCTATCCTCTATATTATCATTGTAACTTAATAATTCTAAATAGTTTGTATTCAATGAAAAACTTGTTTATATTAACTAACAAGGATGTTTGGTTTAAGATTAAAATGCATAATAATGAAGTAGTTCTAGAAGTAGGAAAATGTTTATTATGATCAATACAAATAATGATTTAAAAAGAGAAATAGAGAATGCTTATTATGGCCCAGACTAAACATAATCTCTTGAGTGTTGTAATAGTTTGAAACAGATAAAAAGTTTTAATGAAAAATGGAGAGTGCATTATATTTAAGAAAATGTGAATAAGAATAAGATTAAAATAATCTAAATGATGAAGAAGCTAATGTTTTCTGTTGATGTAAACTGATTTCTCATCATACTTTGTCATGCTCCTTCCAAGAAAATGATGAATATCACAACAAGAAGCTTTCAAGATGGTCATCACAGATGCCTCCAAGATCTAGCATTTAAGTATTGCACATTGAAGTCATTCTTGGATTATTATTTTTTCCAAGAAGGATATGGTTAAGGGATTACCATCCATAGTACAACCTAATACAAAATATAACATATTTTTTAGGAAAACAATATAGGTGGTCCTTTTAGTCAAGGAACTCTAGGAGAGAAAAAAACATTCAATGTGGTGCATATACACTTATGTGACCTTATACAAACTATCATTATAGGAGAAAATGAATGTTTTGCAACCTTCATTGATGACTATATAGTAGAAAGAAATTGGTCTACTTTTTCAAGAATGAAACTAAAGCCTTTGATAAGTTCAAATAATTTAAGGTTGTGGTTGAAAAATAATGTGGATGCTTTATCAATGTACTTGGAATAGATAGAGAAGAAGAGTATGGGTAAGGACCTTCCAATTCGAAAGAATTTTTTCCAACCTTACATATCTTGCAAGAAATTAGGGGTACCCATTTAAAAAACATATGCGTACCTATTTTAGGCTCGAATGCGTGATCTAAAAATTCAAAAAATGGGTACCCATTTATCTCAAAACGAGTACCCACTTCAAAATGGGTGCCTATTTTGAATTGTTTTTAATAAGAATCATGCCTAGAATCTCATTTTTACACATCGAGTTATTATATTTAAGGAACGTGTATGTGTTTTTAAATGTGAATGTATTTTTTAAAAGTTGAATTCACAAGCTACCCTTTGCATTGGATTTTGTTTTGGGATAGGCTTGGTGGGACCATGCCTATGCTTTGGGCCTGCAAAATAATAGCTAAGGCATTAGAATCCTAGATTTATGCTTTTCCAGAATTTTTTTAAGGCCTTTACCAATTGAAGTATTTGACAAAATGAAAACCCAACAGATTTCTAACTATACAAAATTCAAAAATGTAAATTTCATAGTCATTTGATTAATTTTACTATTTTTTCATTATTTATTAATAAAAAAAGGTACATAATTTTAAAATGGTGAGGTCTACTAAAATTACAATAACTTTTTTGATTTTATGTTTGTTGGAAAATAAATTATATGACATCAATCTGCATAGAATTTCCTTTAAGGTAAAAAAAATAATTTTGAAAAAATGTTAAGTTTTCATCAATTTATGGTGGTTGTAAACTAGAGGTTTTAAAAATATACTTTACAGGCAATTAATAATTAACAAAAAACAAATTTAATATTAAAAAAAACAAAAATATGCTCATCAATATTTGATGTCATAGGTATCTTTTCCCATAAAGATTCACAATAATTTATTCATTTAGGTCAAAATATGGTGGTTGTACATGTGTGTGGTATGGAATAAATTACATATTTTAAAATTAGACTCAGAGGACTACATTTTCTATTATGAAGGTTTTTTGAGATTCAATCTTTGAGTGCCTCAATTTTTGACATCAATTGATAAAAAAAAATTGAAAAACAAGGAAAATATTTCTACTTTTTGTCCAAAAGTGGGACTCAACATCTTGCATCCACATGTATGGATCTAAATAAATTTTTAATTTTTATAGAAATGAGTTTCATCAAAATAGATTTTATAGCTACATATGTTCCAAAAGAGAATAAAGTACCAAAGAGAACAAGTTTGAGTATCATTGAGATGTGAAGATGCATTTTGAACACAATGGAATTTCCAACTAATTATTGTTGTGAAGAAATGAAAAAAATAGTATGTACATACCAAATAGATGTCATTTAAAGGCCATACATGACAAGATTTTACAAACATGGAAAAAATAAAAATGTAGTGCAAAGAACCTTAGATTTTTTCTATTTCATGACATACGTTTTCATTAATGCCAATAGATATCCACAATCCATGAAATATAACACTAGTAATTTTGGATTTGATTGTGTATATGATTTTTTTGTATCAACATTTTGGATCACACTCCATGATCCATCATCAAGATGAAAGTGATCACAAAGAGCATGGAAGACGAAAGGTAAAAATTAAATAATAATGGAGAAAAGTGAATCTTCATGGGCTACAATGGACATTCCAATGAATATAAATTATATCCTCCTAACAAGTTAAGAAGTATGTTATTAGTAGTCATGTTGAGTTCAAAGAAGTGCGAGACAATATTCTAGATACCTCCTTAGTTATTTTAGTAAAGAAACCTAAAAACAATGAATATGTAAATAAATACCAAAATTTTGTAGCTGTAGCTAACATGGATCCCAACATAGATATTTTAAGTTCATTAAAAAAACTTTTTGGAGCTCAATACACAACTCTAGAGATAATTATACCAATTTAGGATCTCTAAAGACAGATATAATTATAACCTACAATAGCTTTGAATATGAGTAGATAGTTCCAAAGTCAATCTACAATAGATATAGAGACTGTAACATAGTTTTTAAGACTTTCTAAAATAGTTATGAAGTCCACTAATTACCTTTAGAGACATGCTTCATAGTCAATTCTAGCTCCAACATTAACAACTTAGAGCCAACTCTTACCTTGTGTACACTATGAAAAGGGGATCATGTAAAAAGGATAATATCTCCAATTCATATGGCACATTGGAATAAAAAACCACCTTAAAAAAAAACATGATTGACACCACTTGGTAGGTAGGATGCCAATGCAATATCAATGTCTTGAAGAGTTTCTACTCCTTTATTTATTAGAATTGAGAAAGAGGAAAATGATATGCAAAAGACCAAATAAGAGAAGATTTGATCTAATTCAACTGAGAAGATTGATGTAAAAGGGAATGAGGATGAATTTTAATGAACCTAGAAATGAAATAGAAGAAGTAAACTTTCAAACTTGAATATTTGACTATTGGGGTCCTGAAACGACCTGTAACTACAGATCTAAGACTTGGAGGTTGTAACCTAGCTTCCTGCCAAAATTGAGCTCAAAATAGTAGGGACATCGTAGAAATGGTGACATGTCCTCATGAAATGTTGAGAATGGCAACATGTCCTTGGTATTTTCAATATCTAAAACTTTCATAGATTTTGTGATTGTACCTAGTCTACCCAGATATGATATAATATCTCTATAACCTATTCCCTCACATAGAAAAATGGGGAATAAGGTTGGATAAAGGGGTTTTCCTTAGTCAAACCCATGTTTAGGAATCAACCTTGAAAATAAAATGAAATTGCACAAGGAAAGATGAAGTAGAAACTAGATCTAAATTGTAAATCACCTTATACCTTGATGATGCAATTACTCTTTGGATGTGATAACAAATTTTGATGCAATAGCTTGATCTAAAAGGACATCATGAAAGAAATTCCTTGGATGATGGACATTGTATTTTTTTCCCAATTCTTGATGAAGAAGAAGAATTCTTTGGATGATTAAAGACTTGAATGTTTGAAGACCTTAAGAATTCTCTTGAAATATGATTTCTTAATTGATTCTTGATCATGAAAGCTTTCATTTGATAATGGATCTCCTATATATCAAAATTAGGAGAGATAAATGATTTATATACATATCAAATCATTTCAAGGGTTAAAACTAAGGCAGGCCGCCAACTAAAGAAAATATCCTACTAAAATCTTGACATAGACTTTTTTGGTGAAATTTGGACCAAAAAATCCATGGACAAATCACCATTGGTGACATGTTCTATGACTAATGGTCCATAATTTGGTTTGGGTCCCCAAGAAATAGGGTAGAAGTAAGATATTTAGATATAACTCATTCTGAGGTCAGGACGGGTCATGAAGGCTTCAAATAGGGATATGGGACATAGGTGATGAAATGAATTATTTGATTAGAGGAAAAATAGAGGATCACACTTAGAGATAAGGGCCAACCTCAAGTTTAGAAAAAAAAAATCAATATATAACTTATTTATGTTAATTTAAAGGTCCAATAAGTGTCTACAAGAGAGTGAAATTAATGTGGGAACCCATACATGCTAAAATGGGGCTAAAATGAACACCTAATTAATGGTGATTATTTTTAATGATGATACATTTATCCCCCACTTTAGAAGAACTAAAATTCCACATCCTCACAGTAAAGTAGAAGACGTAGAGAAAAAGATAAAGGTCTTAGGAAAATTTTGAAGAGATAATATATCAGTAAGTTTAAGGATAAAATCCCCCAAAATAACGATCTTATTTATTGTGCATCCATATGAAAGGACACATAAAACAAAAAAATCCTAAATCTTACTAAGATTCCAAGTCAAATAGTTGATGAGACCTCGCTAAAGAAAATATATCAATTGCTAGCATAATGCTCAGAAAGCTATTGCAATTTGCACATGTGTTCACCTGAAAAGATAGAGAATACACATCAAAGATAAGAGAAGACTCCATGTTCTAACCCACTGGAATAGCTATGAGAGAGAGAGAGAGAGAGAGAGAGAGAGAAGGGGGAGAGAGAGGGTGATGAGAGAGAGAGAGAGATAAGGGGGAGAGAGAGGGTGATGTGTGTGTGTGTGTGTGTGTGAGAGAGAGAGAGAGAGAGAGAGTTTCTACAAAACTATTATGAATCTATGATGCTTGATCATTGATCAATGCCAAATGTCAAAGTCTTCATAACTAGATCTTAGGATCAACAGGAGCTGGACAGGTATGTTCTTTTTCTCAATCATTTCTTTTGATCAATACAGAAGTAAATAGTCAGTCAGAATTGGTGGGTGGATAAGGATGTGACAAATAAACATTCTTAGTAGGTTGTGTTCTGGAGTTATGACCCTTTAATCTGTAAATACTGAACAAACCCTGTCTATTCTTCTTGAGATTTATTTATTTATTTATCATTTATGGTAAAAATGTTTCTCATAACATAACAAGATCGATGGACAACATTAGTTTGCAGCTTATACAAGTGCGTTATTTAAAACACATGACTTTCACTTGCAAATATTACAACACCAGAAAAGCTCTAAATGAGGAAAAATTATGAAATAGAAATCTAGTAATGGTTTCTCCAGATGATTAGATGTCAAATTGGATCACAATTGACTTCAACAAAAAAAAATATCAATTTTTTCTTCAGGTATTTTATCCAATAGTTTTCTTGAATACAGGGTTTTATCCAATAGTTTTCTTGATTACAGGGTTTGGAATCTTCAAAATCAGATGAAATTTGTTTGAAAATGAGTCACACCTAAACAAAAACTGGAATGGTGATGTAGAGCTGGCAGTTCTATGGTAGAATACCCTAACAAGTGGGAGGCTATAAATTTAACTTTTAAGTAGTGTATGGAATTTTTTTTTAATCATCTTCTTGAACTCGCATTCATCTTTGTGATGGATTACAGAGTGATCTAAACATTATTTAAAAAAAAATTTATACACAATCAAATTTAGAAATTTGCATAGAATATTGACATAAACTGTGAAAATCTAATATTGTTCCGGATGCCCCGCCAAACTAAGATCTCCAAATATTAAGAGTATGGTCCAAAAGAAGTGTTGGGAAATAGATTAGTAGATCTAATAATGGGAAAGTCAATTGTTACAATCCTTTCTGTTTCTTGCATAATAAACTGTCATTGCCTGTGCAGCATTCTTGGTTCTTACAATCCTTTCTATTTTTGAAGTTTTGGTTGTGTATGGATCCAGTTGCTGTCCTGTCTTGCGGTTGGCTTAAGTTTCCTTTATTTACCTCCCTTATGTAATAGCATATTCCCAATGTAATCTGCAGTATTGTGTCACATCTGTTAACTGCTGCCAGTTTCAGTTTCTCTTTTTTTCTGAGTTGATTAATACAAAGTTCCCTGATTTTGAGCATATACAGAGTCTCATTTTAAGATTACAGTCTGATTTTTCTTTCTTTCTCAGCACGAGCTCTGTATTTTCATCATTCTCCTTCAGCTACAACCCTCCATTTCAGGAATCTTATCAAACTGACTGCTTGTAACCCACTTTTCCATTGGTTCTGATTGCTGCTGATTAATTCAACTGGAAAAGAAAGGCATAAATGACTATTCAGTTTTTAAAATGTAACAATATATAAGTTGATATAAATTATTCTTATACACCATAGTTTATATATCCTTTAAAATCTTATATATCATAACTTATGTATTGATACATCCTACCGTTCTCCTCAAATTCTTATACAGTACAACTTATCTATTGATACATCCTAAAAACCGAATAGTTGTTTCCCTCCCCCACAAAACTTCTTTAAGAATTTCCCTAAAATTGATTAAAAATACAGACAAATAAAAACACAAAATAAGAGAATTGATTTATTTTATAGATAATGCAAGACTGTCATTCCACCAAAGATTTCATGGCAAATTTTTTTTTTTCTATGTGCTTTATTTTAGTTAAGCACGCCATTAGCTATATGTATTCAATTAGAACTTATGCTTTGTCCTCCTAATCCTCTTCAATCTTGCAGAATATTATCACTCTGAGTCGCCAAGTATTTCAGTTCCAACACTTTGCTTATATCCTGAGAAAGACACACGCATCTGGAGCTGCACAAGCAAAATCCTACATAAGCAACTCTTTATATTGCATTACAATTGGAGGAAATGACATTGGTGCCTATATTGCCAATTCAACTCTCCAAAACACTACTACTCCTGCACAGTTTGTTACATTGCTCCTCTCCAAATTTGATCAGTACATGGCAGTAAGTTTCAAAATTCCCACTTTACATATCATCTGAAAGGAAGTCAATAATTTTGTGGGAAAAGCATATAATAATTGAAATGCGACTTGACAGGGACTTTATCGAGTTGGGGCAAGAAAATTCCTTGTGGTGGACATTTCAGCTGTGGGATGTACTCCTTATACAAGACTTGCTGGATATAGTATTGCCAAAGGTGCATGTTTGGAAAGCACAAATCAGCTGGTTGTGGCATATAACACTGCATTGAAGTCACTTGTGGATCGCCTCAGTAAAAAATTAGCCGGAGTAACCATCATCCATCTCAAAACTTATGATTATTTTATCAACATAATTCAGAACCCTGAAGCCTATGGTAAATTACACTCTTACCCAATTTCTCAAACATAAAAACTTTTTGTTTGAAAAGATTTCAAGGATTGGGTGGCTTAAAAGTAAAATAAATCTCATGTAAATTTGTGGATGCAGGATTTAAGAATGTAAGTTCAGCATGCTGTGGATCAGGATTGTTTAATGCACAAGTAAGCTGTGGAAAGACAACACCACAGAATCTGTTTTGCAATGATACGAGTTCATATGTGTTCTGGGATAATACACATCCCACTGAAAAAGTTTATTCCATGATTTCACGCCAGATTTGGAGAGGAAATTCTTCATTTATTTCCCCGATCAATCTCTCTACACTAGTCTCAGGGAAAAAGGTTTCTGGTTAATGATGGTGCACAAACCCTTCATCTTTAATATAACAATAAATTATTTATTGTTTACAATAATAAACAATATCATGCCATCATATGGAGATAGAGCATGGTGTGTTATTTAATATAACAATAATTTTTTATTCCTTACAATAATAAACAATATCAGGCCATCATATGGAGATAGGGCATGGTGTGTTATTTAATATAACAATAGTTTTTTATTCCTTACAATAATAAATAATATCATGCCATTATATGGAGATGGGGCATGGTGTGTTATGCTGTCTTCACATCTTGTTTTGTAGAGAGAATAGGTACTGTCATTATACATGCTTTTTCAATGGATATTAATGTATTTCAAATTTATTTTAAAAAGTGTATTTTTAAAGGTTTATAATAAAAATATTTAATCAATGTATAGTTCATTGAAAGAAAAAGAGTTAAAAAATGTGACATAATTTTTAAAAATAGATATAAGCAATAGTATTTAGGGGTTGGGGTGATGGATAATCATGGTCTATTAAACATGTTTATTAGGAAAATTAATTGTCTTCAACCATTCTACCATTAATGATCTACAAACTATCAAAGATTATACTTTAAATTAGTTATTAATTTATATAATATTTAAATAGAGTAAATCATGAGAGAAATTAAATTGTCTAACTAAATGAGAAATCAAAGAACATCATTATAATAATAACCACACCATAAATAAATGGAGAAATCCCTTGTAGATAAAAACTTCATAAAAATTGAGTTACATTCACTTAAATAATCGAAATGTCATTAATGCAACAAATCTAGTAAAAGAACTTAGAGTAGTACTATTTGATGGTTGATCAACATATATATAATAGTAATAGTGGCCAAGCGGTCCTTATGTTTCTTATCATAAAAGTCATTTAGTGTGGTGCTTGGCTGACATGTCTATTTATGTGTCCATCAATCATCCAATTATTCATTTAGACACATTTTCTAGTTTTATTCTCCATTAAACAATATATAGCTTCATAGTAAACTATATTTATTAAAGTAGTAAATATGTAATTTTTGTTGATGAGTTGTGGAATGATGAATTGCATGTGCATAAGTTATAATAAAAAAATGAAATTGGGCAACATAAGATTCTATAAATGTAAAATAAAATTTGTCTTCTTTATTATCATTGTTCCTTAATAATTCTAGATAGTTTGTATTCAATGGAAAACTTGTTTATATTAACTAACAAGGATGTCTGGTTTAAGATTACAATGCATAATAATGAAGTGGTTCTAGAAGTAGGAAAATGTTCTATTATGATCGACACAAATAATGGTTTAAAAAGAGAAATAAAGAATGCTTATTATACCTCACACTAAACATAATCTCTTGAGTGTTGTAATGGTTTGGAAAGGACAAAATGTTTTGATGAGAAATGGAGAGTGCATTATATTTTTAAAAATGTTAATAATTATAAGATTAAAATACTCTAAATGATGAAGAAGTGAATGTTTTCTATTGATGTAAACCGATTTCTCATCACACTTTGTCATAGCTCCTTCCAAGAAAATGATGAATATCACAACAAGAAGCTTTCAAGATGGTCATCACAGATCCCTCCAAGATCTAGCATTTAAGAATTGCACATTGAAGTAATTCTGGATTAGTATTTTTTTCAAGAAGGATATGGTTAGGGGATTACCATCCACTGTAGAGCCTAATACAAAATATAACATATGTTTTTAAGAAAATAACATAGGTGGCCCTTTTAGTCAAGGAACTCTAGGAGAAAAAAAAACATTCAATTTGGTGCATATAAACTTATGCGACCTTATACAAACTATCATTATAGGAGAAAATCAATGTTTTATAACCTTCATTGATGACTATAGTAGAAAGAAATTGCGACCTACTTTTTCAAGAATGAAACTAAAAGCCTTTGATAAGTTCAAATAATTTAAGGTTGTGGTTGAGAAATAATGTGGATGCTTTGTCAGTGTACTTGGAATAGATAGAGAAGAAGAGTATGGGTAAGGGTTCCAATTCGGAAGAAGTTTTTCCAACCTTACATATCCCGCTAGAAAGGGGTGCCCATTTAAAAAAAAAATATGGGTACCTATTTTAGGCTCGAATGCGTGATCCAAAAATTCAAAAAATGGGTACCCATTTATCTCAAAACAAGCACCCGCTTCAAAATGGGTGCCCATTTTGTTTTTTTTAAAATAAGAATCATGCCTAGAAACTCATTTTTACACATTGAGTTATTATATTTAGGAAATGTGCACATGTTTTTAAATGTGAACTTATTTTATAAAAGTTGAATTCACAAGCCACCCTTTGCATTGGATTTTGTATTGGGATAGGCTCAGTGGGACCATGCATGTGCTTTGGGCTTGCAAAATAATGGCTAAGGCATTGGAATCCTACATTTATACATTTCCATAATTTTTAAGGCCTTCCCAGTTGAATTTTTTGATGAAATGAAAACCCATTAGATTTCTTACTGTACAAAATTCAAAAATGTAAGTTTCATAGTGATTTGATTAATTTTTCTATTTTTTTATTGTTAATTAATAAAAATGCTACATAATCTTAAAATAGTGAGGTTTACTAAAATTTCAATAACTTTTTTGATTTTATGTTTCTTGGAAAAAAAATTATATGACATCAATCTGCATAGAATTTCCTTGGAGGTTTGATTTTTTTTTGAAAAAATGTTAAGTTTTCATCAATTTATGGTAGTTGTATACCAAAGGTTTTAAAAATATACTTTACAGGCAATTAAGAATAATTAACAAACAAACAATTTTTTTTAAAAATGCTCATCAATATTTGGTGTCGTAAGTATCTTTCCCTATAAAGATTCACAATAATTCATTCATTTAGGTCAAAATATGGTAGTTGTACATGTGTGGTATGGTCCTGAAACAAGTAATTTGAAAAAAGTAATTTTTAAACATGCCTACTAAAAATAATTTCTACCATGTGGGTATTGAGATAAATTACATATTTAAAAATTAGACTCAAAGGACCACATTTTTTATTATGAAGGTTTTTTGAGATTCAATCTTTAAGTGCCTCAAAATTTTACATCAATTGACAAAAAAATTGAAAAACAAGGAAAACACTTTCACTTTTTGTCCAAAAGTGGGACTCAATATCTTGCATCCACTGTATGGATCTAAATAATTTTTTAATTTTTGTAGAAATGAATTTCATCAAAATAAAATTTATAGCTACATTTGCTCCACAAGAGATTAAAGTACCAAAGAGAAAAAACGTATGAGTATCATTGAGATGTGAAGAAGCATTTTGAACACAATGGACCTTCCATATAATTATTGTTGTGAAGAAATGAAAAAAATAGTATACATACCAAATAGATCTCATTTAAAGGCCATACACGACAAGATTTGAGAAGCACGGAAAAAATAGAAATGTATTGCAAAGAACCTTAGATTTTTTTCTATTTCATGACATACATCTTCATTAATGCCATTAGATTTCTACAATCCATTAATTATAGAAGCCAGTGTTTCTGGATTTGATTGTGTATGTGAGTTTTTCGTATCAACATTTTGGACCACACTCCATGATCCATCATCAAGATGAAAGTGATCACAAAGAGCATGGAAGATGAAAGGTAAAAGTTAAATAATAATGGAGAAAAGTGAATCTTCATGGGCTACAATAGAGATTCCATGGAATATAAATTATATCCTCCTAACACTAAGAAGTGTGTTATTAGTAGTCATTTTGAATTCAAATAAGAATGAGACGATATACTAGATATCTCCTTAGTTATTTTAGTAAAGAAACCTATAAACAATGAATATGTAAATAAATACCAAAATTTTGTAGCTATAGCTAACATGGATCCAAACAAAGATATTTGAAGTTCACTAAAAAAAAATTGGAGCTCAATAGACAACTCTAGAGATAATTATACCAATTTAGGATCCCCAATGATAGATATAGATATAACCTACAGTAGCTTTTAATTTGAGTAGATAGTTCCAAAGTCAATCTACAATAGATATAGAGCCTATAACATAGGTTTTAAGACGTTCTAAAATAGTTGTGAAGTCCACCAATTGCCTCTAGAGACATGCTTCATAGTCAATTAGCTCCAACATTAACAAGTTAGATCCAACTTTTACCTTGTGTACACTATGAAAGGGGATCATGTAAAATGGATAATATCCCCAATTCATATGGAACATTGGAATAAAAAACCACCTCAAAACAAAATATGATTAACACCACTTGGTAGGAAGGATGCCAATGCCATATCAATGCCTTGAAGAGTTTCTATTCCTTTATTTCTTAGAATTGAGAAAGGAGAACGATATGTAAAAGACCAAATAAGAACATATTTGATCTAATTCAACTGATAAAAATGATGTAAAAGGGAATGAGGATGAATTTTAATGCACCTAGAAATAAAATAGAAGTAAACTTTCAAACCTAAATTTTTGACTGTTGGGGTCGCGAAACGACCTGTAACTATAGATCTAAGACTTGGAGGTTGTAACCTAGCTTCCTACCAATTTGGATCTCAAACTAGTAAGGACATGATAGAAATAGTGGCATATCCTCATGACATGTTACCTCTATGATGGATCCATCAGTAGACCCTTGCGCACTCAATTCTTGTAGTCATTCAACCACAACTCTATAGCCATGCTGGAAGCTAATTCTTTTGTCATCTACTATGAGCGGTCTATTGAACTCAGAGCCCTGCATTTTTTCTTGGTATCATGAATTTTTCTTTCATTGTTTCATCAAAACAAAATAGTTTGCAATTTATAAATATTTTGATACAATTTTTCATTTACTAATACTTACAACTTGTGTGGAAAGTTTTGAATAATGCAGGAGGGTGCTTGTACTTCAAGTTATTCTCTAATGTTGTCCTATACTGGCTCCTCAAATACTTCATACAGATTACCCAAGAGTATTTACCGCTACACACATACTATTTATTGCTGCCCTGAATCCACATAAAAGATAAAAGACTATACCCACTGCCTCATGAAGTATTTGTTATTCTAACTAGTTTTTTCCATTTTATGTTGAGTATTCTCATAGCTTGTGGGATGCTTATACCCATGCAAGCATAGTTGCAAGTTCTTCAAGCATAAATGATTGCATGGGAAAAGCATCACACAGTATATGAGAATATTGTGTTCTCAAATGTTGAAGGTATGCGGCAATCCTCTAATGACAGTCCAAAGTTTTTAACATTCAAGAGTAAGATAGGTAGCTTTGTTAGCTTATGGTGACTAATCAAGAAAGTACTATCCAGGAAAGTATTGTATACATGTCGGCTATTTTTGGGCCGACATGTTGTAACTCATTCTAAACCTAAAGCAAAAAAATATTGTATAATATAGCTTAGGGTTAGGGATTTTATTATGTATGATTTTAGTACTTGTGGTGGAATTGAGCTATAAGGGATTACAGATTGAAATCAGGTTGTAATCACTAGATAATAATAATATTGGACTCGCTATTGGTGGACGTAGCCTAGGGATTGGGTGAACCACGTTAAATCTTTGTGTCTTGCATTCTTTTCTGTGTGGTTTATTATTTTTTGATATTGGTTATATTTGCATGTAATTGTTATTTCTGCCTTGTTAATCCTAACAAGTGGTATCAGAGTGAGGTTGTATTTTTTTAGTTATCCTTTGCAGGAAGATCTCACGGTTTAGTGGGAGTCTCACGGTTGAGTGGGAGCAATGGCAGACGAGGGTAGGCTGAAGGTTGACAAGATTAATGGGTAGAACTTTTACTTATGGAAAATGCAAATGGAGGACTATCTCTATTAGAAGGATCTATGGCAGTCATTGGAAGGAAAAGCCAAGAAACCAACAAGCATTTTTTATGAGGATTGGGAAATTCTTAATAGAAAGGCTCTTAGTAGTATTTGATTATGCCTAGCACAATCGGTGGCATTCAATATTACCTTAGCAACGACGACTGAAGATTTGATGAAAACTAGCGAAGTTGCATGAAAAGCCCTCCGCTTCAAATAAGGAATTTCTCATGAAGCATTTGTTTAATATGAAAATGGTGGAAGGTGGGTCATTTTCTAATCATTTAAATGAGTTTAATACAATTACCAGTCAATTAACTTCTCTTAATATTATTTTTGATGAAGAAGTTAGGGCTCTCTTGATTTTGTGTTCTTTGCCTAAAAGCTGGAATGGCTGTTAGTAACTCTATTTCTGGTTCTAATACCCTACAATTTGATGATGTTATTGGTGTTATTCTGAGTGAGGAAATTCGTAGGAAAAGCTCAGGTGCATCCACATCAGGTAGTGTCTTAAACGCACAAAATAGAGGTAGAACCAATGAGAGAGGAAACAACTCTGGAAATCGTGGGAAATCAAGAGGAAAATCAAATGGAAAGAGGTCTAAATCCAAAGGGCCAAATGATTGCTGGTGCTATTTAAAATTAGGTCATCAGAAGAAAGACTACTAGTCTCGGAAGAATAAAGGAGACAAACAAGAAGGTAACAAGGAGGCAAATGTGGTAAGTAATAAACTTGAAGAGGATGCCTTGCTTCTTTCTTTAGAAAGTATTGATGATTCATGGGTTTTAGATTATGGGGCTTCATTTCATGCTACACCCCATAGAGGTTACTTTCATGATTATGTTCAAGGGGATTTTGGGCTAGTTTATTTGGGAGATAATGAACCCTGTCAGATAGTTGGAAAGGGAAAAATTAAGATTAAGTTGCAGAATGGGAATAATTGGCTACTACAAGAGGCAAGACATGTTCCAAGGCTGAGTAGGAGTTTAATTTTAGCAGGGCAACTGGGTGATGAGGGTTGCATAGATACTTTTAATGATAGAAATTGGAAGGTTTCAAAAGGTTCCTTAGTAGTAGAAAAAGGTGTGAAAGTAGGCACCTTATATCTTTGTACAGGTCATACTATTCCTTCTACTTTAATTGTTTCAGAAGATAATGAATGTTCAGGAACAGTGGCTACAATTGAGCAGGAAGAACATCAAACTATTGCTGTAGATTTTGACACAACACTCTGGCACAATAGACTCAGGTACATGAGTGAAAAAGGTATGAAATTACTTCATTCAAAGAAAGTTTTACCTGGTCTGAAATATGTCAATATGGATTTATGTGAAAGTTGTGTTTATGGAAAACAAAAGAGAGTTAGTTTTATAAAGAGTGGGAAGGAAAAGAAAAATGAGAAATTAGAGCTTTTGTATACAGATGTACGGGGACAAGCTCAGGTACCTTCCCTTGGTGGCTCTCTATATTATGTTACATTTATAGATGATGCAACAAGAAAAGTTTGGATTTATTTCCTTAGATAGAAATCTGATGTATTTTAAACTTTTAAGAAATGGAAATGCTTGGTTGAAAATGAGACTAGTAAAAAGTTAAAATGTCTCAGATCTGATAATGGTGGTGAGTATTACAACACAAAATTTGAAGATTATTGTTCCTCTAATGGTATTCGTAGGCAGAAAACTATACCAAGGACTCCACAAGAAAATGGAGTGGTTGAACGCATGAACATGACAATAATGGAGCGTGCAAGGAGTATGAGGTTGCATGCAAGGCTGCCCTTAAACATGTGGGTAGAGGCTATAAACACTACTATTTATTTAATCAATAGAGGCCCCTCTGCTCCTTTGGAATGTGGTATTCTAGAGGAAGCATGGAGTGGTAAGAAGGTGAGTTATTCTTTTCTCAAAACCTTTGGTTGTGAAGCTTTTCTGCATATAGATTTTGAAAATAGACCCAAGCTGGAAGCCAAGTCAAAGAAATGTGTATTTTTTGGATATGGCATTGATGAATTTGGTTATAGGCTTTGGGATTTTGAAAATCATAAAATTATAAGAAGCAGGAATGTCATATTCAATGAGAAAGCATTGTACAAAGATCTATTGCAGCAGCATGAGAAGAAGAAAATGATTATGTAGTACTGGATGATACTCCAAAAGATGATTTCCAGTAGTTCCTTATGCTCCACAACAACATCAACAACAAATACCACACACCCCAGTGAATCAAGTAGACGGTCAACAAGGCTAAGTAGACCTCCAGAAAGACTCTCTCCCTCCTTGTATTTTATTTTGTTAACAAATGCTAGTGAACTTGAATGTTATAATGAAGCTGTACAGGTGGATACAAAGCTTTAGTGGGAGTCTGCAATGACAGAGGAAATGGACTCCTTGCTAAAAAATCAAACTTGGAATTTATGCAAGTTACTTGCAGGTAAACAGGCTTTATAGAACAAATGGGTTTATAGGCTGAAAGAAGAGGATGGAGGTAAGAAAATATTTAAAGCCAGATTAGTAGTAAAAACATTTGCAAAAAAAAAAGGTATTGATTTTGATGAGATATTTTCTCCAATTGTTAAAATGACTTCTATTCATACAGTTTTATGTATTATGGTTGCTGAAGACTTTCATTTAGAGTAGCTTGATGTTAAAACAACTTTTCTTCATGGTGATTTGGATGAAGAAATATATATGGTACAACCACAAGGATTTGAGGTCAAGGGTAAGGAGAATCTAGTGTACAGATTGTAGAAAAGTTTATATGGCTTGAAGCAAGCACCTCGACAATGATATATTAAATTTGACACTTTTATGAATGAGCATGGATATACTCGGTGTCATTCTAACAATTGTGTTTATTTTAAGAGGTTGGATGATGATAGATACATTATTTTTTGCTTATATGTTGATGATATGCTTGTAGTTGGGTCTAACATGAATCACATTAAGGGGTTAAAACAACAGTTAGCACATTCATTTACTATGAAGGATTTGGGGGCAGCAAAACAAATCCTTGGTATGAAAATTTGCATAGATAGGAAAAATAGGAAGTTGTCTCTATCTCAGGCTGATTATATTGAGAAGGTGTTGCAACGTTTCTCTATGGAGAATGCCAAAGTTGTCAGCACACCTTTTCCTGGTCATTTGAAATTGACTAAGGAGATGTGTCCTAAGACATCAGAAGAGGAGGTTAAAATGTCTAAGGTACCTTATGCTTCAGCTGTAGGGAGCTTAATGTATGTTATGGTATGTACTAGGCCAGATATTTCACATGTAGTGGGAGTCCTTAGTCGATATATGAGTCACCCTGGTATTAATCATTGGAATACAATCAAATGGATTCTCAGATATTTGAGAGGTACATCAAGTAAGTGTTTACACTTTGGGGGATCTACTACTACTATACAAGGCTATGTTGACTCAGATTTGGCAGGAGATATAGATAGCATGCGAAGTACTATAGGCTATGTATTTACTATTGGTGGGATAGTAGTGAGTTGGATTTCTCGACTAAAAAAGGTGGTTTCTTTATCCACTACTAAGGTAGATTATGTTGCTGCTACAGAGGTAGCTAAGGAGATGATATGGCTTCAATTCTTCATGGAAGAATTGAGACATTCATAGATGGATAATTTTCTGCATATAGACAACCAAAGTGCCATTCATCTTGTGAAGAATTCTACTTTGCACTCAAAGACAAAACACATACAGTTGCAGTACCATTACATTCGGTCAGTTTTGGATGATGGGTAGTTAAAATTGGAAAAGATACATACAGATGATAATCTAGCAGATATGTTTACAAAGGTAGTAACAAGGGAGAAATTGAACTCATGTTCAGCTTTAGTTGGTCTCCTAGATTGAATAGAATAAAGGAACAATTGAGTCCAGGGTGGTTTGATCCAATGGGAGCCTCATATGGTAGCAGTATTGCTCTAGGATCAATCTCCAAGTGGGAGGTTTTTTAGTGTGGATACTGATCAGTCACCAAGTGGGAGATTGTTAGCTTGTGGTGATTGATCAGGAAAGTACTATCTAGGAAAGTACTGTATACAACATGTCGGTCCAAAAAATAGCCAACATATTTTCAACTATTTTTGGGTCGACATGTTGTAACTCATTCTAACCCTAAAGTGGCAAAATATTGTATAATATGGCTTAGGGTTAGGGATTTCATTATGTATGATTTTAGTACTTGTGGCAGAATTGAGTTGCAAGGGATTATAGATTGTAATCAGGTTGTAAGATCACTAGATAATAATAATACTAGACTCGTTGTTGGTGGATGTAGCCTAGGGATTGGGTGAACCACGTTAAATCTTTTTGTCTTGCATTCTCTTCTATGTGATTTATCATTTTTTGATATTGGTTATATTTGCATGTAATTATTATTTCTGCCTTGTTAATCCTAACAAGTTTCATTATAGAACTGATACAGGATGATAAGTGATGCTATCAATAGTATTCATCCAAATGATCACTTTATAAAACAACAAGAATTTTTAATTAAAAGCATGTCGAGATCAAGCAATAATAGTGTATTCAAAGGGTATGTGCAAGATCATGGTATACCAAACTATGACCTTAAGTGGCAATGAAAAATTAAAAATTAGGTTAGTCAACTTGACATAAAAAGTTGAACATTTTATCAACCTTATGTGAAAAAGTTGTAAAATTAGAATCTATAGGAAATTGAATGTAGTTTCTAAACTACTAGCCCTTGTCTAGAAAAAAATAAATCTAATTGCTCAAAATTTTAGATTTCAATGCAGTAGTACAAAAATTTTAGGGAAAAGATAAAAAGTACATGTATGTCTAACCACCTTAATCACAATCAAATGATGATATATTTTCACAAGATTCTAGATATAAGTAGTAGATTCATGCCTAGATGTGACACATATTTTTGTGTAATTTTTTCCCAAATAAATAATTAATTATAATTTTTTTGCTACAACTTATTCAAAATAAAAAAACTCTTGTGTTTAACCACCTTAACTACTTCTAAACTTTACAAAATTGAAAACTTTTTTTTTCTTATAGTAGGCAAAGCATAGAATGTGACACATGTTTCAGATTTCAAAAAGGTTAAATGATTTGAAAGTTATAGTTGTTTTTCAATTAGTATGTCAATTAAGACTTTAAAGATAACCCAATTAAAAAATAAGTAATAATTACTTGATAAGTAGGAGATATTTTCCACAGCAAGTCAAATTGTGATATTGCTATCAGGATTCAACTGTGTAGTTTTTTGAGTCAAACTCATTGACCCATGATTCATGAGTAGTGGTTCACACGAACCCATCTCTCATGAGAATGAATGGAACACTTAGCACTCATTGGATCTAGGTGATGCTCACAGAGGTGAAGCACCGGGACTTCCCGAGAGGTCACCCATCCTAGTACTACTCCAGCTCAAGCACACTTAACTACGAAGTTTCGTCCATGGTTAAACCCACTCTTCTTGCGTCCTCATTTGCAAAACCTTCACCAAGTGTTGTGCCTTATGAACCATTCATTAGAAAGCCCCTTAAGCTCATCAATTGATAAGTACGAGTTATTTTGACTTGCTGTGGAAAATATCTCCTACTTATCAATTGATGAGCTTAAGGGGCTTTCTAATGAATGGTTCATAAGGCACAACACTTGGTGAAGGTTTTGCAAATGAGGATGCAAGCTGAATGGGTTTAACCATTGAGGAAAGTTCATAGTTAAGCACACTTGAGCTAGAGTAGTACTGGGATGGGTGATCTCCTGGAAAGTCCCGGTGCTTCACCTCTGTGAGCATTACCTAGATCTAATGAGTGCTAAGTGTTCTATTCATTCTCATGAGAGATGGGTTCATGTGAACCACTACTCATGAATCATGGGTCAATGAGTTTGAATAAAAAAACTACATAGTTGAATCTTGATAGCAATATCATAATAATTACTTACTGAACTCAAAATTTGACAACAATTATATTGATGGAAAGCTAATAATGTCTTAAGAAACCCTTTTCATTTCATCAATTTTGGGTGAAAAAAAGGTCATCAACTACATGGTCGAAGTCTCGAGATCAAAACAAATCTGGTGAACACGCCTTATGGGTTGACCATTCATGTTTGGCATTGCCCAAGGCAAATACCAAGCCTAATTAGATATTTGATAATTTCAGATATCTGATAATATCGGATATCCGAAATCTCCCGCCTAGCTCAAAATTATATTTTGACTGCTTTTTCAATTTTAAGTTACATATTACAATTTTTTTTATGTTAATATTAAATGAGTTGTCTGTTTTTTTCAATTTTAAGTTATATATTACAATTTTTTAAATATTAATATTAAATGATGATAGCATAGTATTAGTATTATATAAATTTTTATATCAGTATTGTATTACATTATTATTATTTATTTCTCTATTGTATAATAGTATAATATTATTATTAAATATTTATTAAAATATTTATATTATATGTTCAATAATACCTAAGGGAGAGGGGGAGAGAGAGAGAGAGAGAGAGAGAGAGAGAGAGAGAGTTGTTAGATCATTTTTTATGTCCTAGAGATGATGGATGTTACTTTTATAGAGAATATTGCTTAAATGACAAGTGTTTAGAGTGTGGTGGGCAAGTGAATTTTGTTGAATGTTTTCATGAGGGCTGCGAACACAATTTTGGAAAGACAATTATCCACAAAAAGGTATATGAAACCGTTAAATATGCATTGAAAAGTGGAGGTGAAGGCTCTAGATGTGAGTTGGTTACAAAAGAATGCAATGTAGCTGATTTTATTTCAGATTTGAGGAAGAATCTTTTTTACAAGTATGCAAGGCATAGTAAGAGGTCTCAGTGGTTGGATCAACAATTCAAGATGTGTAAGGAAACTTTCCCGATTGGCACTATTATATTGGTTGTTGACTTTTTAGAGAAATATACATTACAGCCCCAAAACGAGTTGTAAGCTCAATATTACAATTCTATTCAGGTTGCTATTTTTGTGCACATAGCATATAGACATTACCCTTATATTACATAAGATGACCGAAAGATAATCAAAGAGTACCATTTTTATATGAGCGATGATAGATCTCACTCTCATAAGTATGTCTAACATTTATTTGAGAATTATTTTGAGTGGGTGCGGGAAAATAATATTACTATGGATAGACATCTCATTTGGTCAGATAACTGCACAGGTCAATTAAAAAATGCTCGTATGTTTTATTGGTTAAGTAGAATGCATGTAGAGAGAGGTGTACCTTGAATATTTGGAGTTTTTTTTAGGCCGGTCATGGAAAAGAGGAGCATGATGGAGTAGGTGCATGCGTAAAGAGAGCTCTAGTTAAGGAGAAACTAAGGATTTCATGTGTGAAACTCCTTGATGCTCATTCTATTGTTGATTGGTGTACTTTAGCATTATCACAAGGGGGGACTCTTGATTCAATAGTGCGTAGATTATTTTGGTTGGTTGAGTTGGGCACAATAGGAGATAGGTTGGATTGTCAAACTGTGAAAGATTCTTCAAAAATTCATTCATTTAGAAGCTCAGAAGCTAGTACATGGACCATTTAGACATGAGATTTGGCTTGTTATTTTCTGAGGTTTCTTTAGTGTGATTGGGATTAGTGTGTTTCAAGTGAGTGGGTTGATACATGGGTTTCACATTATCTAAATCCTTTGTCTATCACAATCTTTGTAATAAATGATGACATGATTTGTTCACTTGACTATGACCACATTTCAGATCTTCTACAACTAGGCCATGTTTTTGCATTGGTTGCACCACAAGGGAATGATGAGAGATCGGATTACTAGTTAGCATGTTGTGTACGGGGAAAGCAGAAACTTGCACAATCGACGTCATATGATGATATGTTCACATATCCAATAGGATCACATGTTGTTGCAGGAACATGGTTGCGTACATATATGATTAGAAACAATTGCATTTCTACATTTGAAGACTAAGAGAAGCACAAAACCATTCTCATGTATTCACACCTTGTTATAACAACCAATTTTAAGTTGTTGAAACATCAAGGAAAAACAAAGACGAAGGAACTTTGGACTATTAGTACTATTGATCATGAAGCAATATTGAATACCCTCAAGCAGAGAGATGACCCTTCAGGCACACTTCAGTAACCAATAAACTTGGTTTTGTATGTGGATTGTAAATGCAATTGGATACATATATGACATATATAGAAGATCGAGGTGTGCATTTGATTAGCCCATCTTTTATGACGGTAAACTTCACTGTGCATTGGCTAGTCATGTTCTTTGGTTCATTTAGTTACTTATACATTCATAATCATTTTGTCAACCTATATAAACTTCTTATATTAAATCTATTAACTTTGGTTCTGCCTTCTGAATGTAGGGATTGGAATGTAGTTGTCATTGAGTACCTGTGTTAAACTTATACACTTTAGGAGCGGAAAGGACACTTATTTCTTATATATAGTTGTGTATCTAATATTTTGTATATAAAAACAATAATCGAATGTAAGTGCATATTTAGATGCCAATTTTTGTATATGAAAACAACAATTGACTGTAATGTGCGCCATATTTAGATGCAAAATTTTGTATATATAAAAATAACAATCAAATGTAATGTGCATATTTAGATGCCAAATTTTGTATATAAAAAATTTGATGCAAAATTTGAAATATAAAAGAGCCCATGGGGTTGATTTGCAAATAGTAAGAGCCCACATGTGTATCGTCTTAATGCCATGTAAAGTGCAAAAATTGTGTTTCCTTACTATGAATGTTGTATCCTTATATTTGTATCATCTTAATTTGTATCCTTACATTTGTATTGTCTTAATTACATGTACATTTGTATCGTCAAATGATGTAATAGTTGGAGTCATTGAGTCAAAATTGGTCAAATGTGTCCAAAGTAAAATGGTGATTCCCTGGGGTGAAGGGATAGTGTTGAAGGATTGCATCCTGGCACCAAATAGACTATGCCATTAGCTCCTTTTGGATAGGTAAATGCTAGTGACAACCACATTTCAACCACTGAGTCACTAGAACATTCATGAACATGCCAGACCAAAGTGTCCCCAAGTTGCACTAAGCATGATTGGGCAGCGATCTTTTGAGGTTCATATCTCAGACCCCATGAGAGGTATTGGAAAACCATGAGATGATAAAAGACCATGTTTCTGAGGCCTACAATAACCTCTTTACATTTTGGGAGATTCAAATTTTCTTGAATTTGGCACACCAATCTCACTTGATGCCAAAACTTGCAGTGAGGGTCAGTTGAAAGTTACACCACTGGGTTTCTTCCATACCATTCATCCTGACACCAAATAGACTATTCTATTAGCTTTGGTTGAGTGGGTAAATACTAGTGACAACCCCATTTTTACCACTGAGTCACTAGAACATTCGTGACCATGCCAGACCAAAGTGTCCCCAAGGTGCACTAAGCACGATTGTGCAGCGATCTTTTGAGGCTCGTATCTTACACCCCGTGAGATGTATCAAAAAATTGTGATATGCTATAGGACCATGTTTTTTAGGCTTACAATAACCTTTCTACATTGTGGGAGATTCAAATTTGTTTCAATTTGGCATGCCAATCTTGCTTGATGCCAAAACTTGCAGTGAGGGTTAGTTGAAAGTTACACCACTGGGTTTCTTCCAAACCATTCATCTTGGCACCAAATGAACTACACCATTAGCTCTAGTTGGGAGCTTAAACACTAGTGACAACTCTATTTCAACCACTAAGTCACTAGAACATTTGTGACCATGCCAGACCAAACTATCTCCAAGGTGCACTAAGCATGATTGGGCAATGATCTTTCAAGGCTCATATCTCAGACCCCATGAGAGGTATCAAAAAACTGTGAGATGATATAGGACCATGTTTCTAAGGCCTACAATAATCTCTCTCTATTATAGGAAATTCAATTTTTTTTGAATTTGGCACGCTAATCTTGCTTGATGCCAAAACTTGGAGTGAGGGTTAGTTGAAATTTGCACCACTATATTTCTTCCAAACTATTTGTCCTAGCACCAAATGGACTATGCCATTAGCTCTAGTTGGGTAGGTAAATGCTAGTGACAACCCCATTTTGACCATTGAGTCACTAGAACGTTCATGACCATGCCAGACTAAAGTGTCCCCAAGGTGCACTAAGCATGATCGGGGAATGATCTTTCAAGGCTCGTATATCAGAACCTGTGAGAGGTATCAGTGAATCATGAGATGCTATAGGACCATGTTTTTGAGGCCTAAAATAAACTCTCTCTATTCTGGGATATTCAAATTTGTTTGAATTTGGTACATCAGTCTCTCTTGATTCCAAAACTTATAGTGAGGGATAGTTGAAAGTTGCACCACTGGGTTTCTTCCAAACCATTCATCCTGGCACCAAATGAACTATTCTATTAACTCTAGTTAGGTAGGTAAATGCTAGTGACAACCCCATTTTGACCACTGAGTCACTAGAACATTCGTGACCATGCCAGACCAAAGTGTCCCCAAGGTGCACTAAGCATGATTGGGCATAGATCTTTTGAGGCTCGTATCTTAGACCCTATGAGAGGTATCCAAAAACCATGAAATGCTACAAGACCATGTTTCTAAGGCCTACAATAACCTCTCTCTATTGTGGGAGATTCAAATTTGTTTGAATTTGGCATGCCAATCTCGCTTGATGCCAAAACTTGCAGTGAGGGTCAGTTGAAAGTTGCACCACTTGGTTTCTTTCAATCATTCATCCTGGCACAAAATGGACTATGCCATTAGCTCCAATTGGGTGGGTAAATGCTAGTGATGACCCTGTTTTGACCACTGAGTCACTAGAATGTTTGTGACCATGCCAGACCAAACTATCTCCAAGGTGCACTAAGCACGATTGGGAAGCAATCTTTTGAGGCTTGTATCGTGGACCCTGTGAGAGGTATTGGTGAATCGTGAGATGCTATAGAACCATGTTTTTTAGGCCTACAATAACCTATCTCCATTGTGGGAGATTCAAATTTTTTTGAATTTGGCATGCCAGTCTCGCTTGATGCCAAAACTTGTAGTGAGGGTTAGTTTAAAGTTGCACCACTGGATTTCTTCCAAACCGTTCATCTTGGCACCAAATGGTCTGCACCATTAGCTCTAGTTGGGTGAGTAAATGACCACTAATTCAATAGAATGTTCATGACCATGTTAGACCAAAGTGCCCCCAAGGTGCACTAAGCACGATTGGGCAGTGATCTTTCGAGGCTCATATCTCAGACCCCGCAAGAGGTATCAGTGATCCATGAGATGATACAAGACCATGTTTCTAAGGCCTAAAATAACCTCTCTCCATTGTGGGAGATTTAAATTTGTTTGAATTTTGCACGCTAGTCTCGCTTGATGCCAAAACTTGCAGTAAGGGTCAATTGAAAGTTGCACTATTGGGTTTCTTCCAAACCATTCATCCTGGCACCAAATGGTCTGTGCCATTAGCTCTCATTGGGTGGCTAAACACTAGTGACAACCTCATTCAGAACATGAATTCAGTAGAATGTTCATGAACATGTCAAACCAAAGTGTTCCCAATGTCCACTAAGCACCATTACGTATGTTGGTGAGCATTTTGGTATGTCAAGAGGCAAAGTGGGACCATTCCTAGGGTAAACCTATCCAACTAGATGTGATTGAAGCATTGATTTGTGCCCACAATGGTAAAATGTTTTTTCTCCAAGGGAGATGGGGACATGACCATAAAGGATCATTGGCAAATTCAAAGAGACCAAGGATGGTCATTTGAATGCATTGTGGAATGTGTCTATGATTTGAAATAGAGTAAATTAATTTTATATTATCTTGTTATCACTTCCATGTCTGTATTGCATAATTTCATTTGAATTTGAAGGAAAGGAATTAACTAGTGTCTTTTACAATAGTGTTTGGTTGCAGGGATATGCAAGATATATGGTGGTGGAGAGACCACAAATGGTGGTAAATGTTTATTGAAGGTGCATGAAGCGGCACTAGTCATTGTTGCAAGCATATACTCCAATGGATGAGTATATTTTGTGATGGATCTATGCTATTGGGGTCTATAGGGATGTGTTAGATCCATTGGGGGGATATAGAGAGATTTTCAAGAGTCTTTTTGAACAAGCCTTTGCCTACAAACCCTAGAAAGGAGGGTTTGGTACCTAGAATGATAGGTCATTATTTTCTCAATAACAGTTTGACAAAATCTTGATGTAGAAGCATCATTCCATGAATGTTCTTACTGATTCTGATGGAATGATGCATCTTTGAAATTTATAATAGATTTCTAACTTGATACATTGCATAAGAGTTGATTTGACAAGGTGATCACCAAATTTGTGAAGTGAACTTTGAAGGATTCTCTTGGTTGAGAGCATTAGATACACATGAATACAATATAGCACATAAATTTTGAATTCACTTAAATGATGAATTACACATGTGAACACACGTAGCACATAAAGCGTACACATAAATTTTCTTAAGTCATGAAGTATACATGTAGCACATAGATTATAAAGCATACACATGAATTCACTTAAGTCATGCACGTAGGCCATACACATGAATTTAGGTTATGAAGAATATACTTGAATATATATGAATATACTTAAGGCATAAATCATACACATGAGTACATACACACAAGCATATTTACATACTAACAATGAATAAATGAACACACAATTAACAATTTGGATCGAATATCAAGTTTCATATTTATCAAAATGAACAATAATTATGCACATATTTACAAAATCAACATATCTAGATACAATGTGGCATACACCATGTCAAAATGTGTCATATGAAATCTCAAAATAAGAAGTTCAACTAAAAATGTTTCAAGGACATCCTATTCTACTAGTGGATCATCAAAATGTAGCCTCTTTGAAGTACCCTTTGGCTCTTATGGATATTGCATTTAAACACAAAAGTGAAACCCCAAGTTAGATTACTTAATTTATATGGTTTCTACAAATAAAAAATAAAAATTTAAAATCATAGTCAACAATAATAAATAAATAAAAACTAAAATTGAAATCTCATGTAGCTTGCCTCTTCGTCTCGTCACATGGATAAGAGACCTAATAAATGTCCTTGGTAGTGAAGGAACAATGTCACCAATGTCGACTCTAACCTATATATGTTTACGAACATGAGATTGATCTACGAGTTATACTATTTAATGTTAAATCCTTGGTAGAAAATATATGTTTACAAAATAATTGAATTGACAATAAAACTTACTTGTGTTGAACTTTCTTCAGGAAATGTTGGCTGAGTCATCAGTGATACAAACCCTTGGCATTCTACCTCCCTCAAACTAGGGGTGACCTACAAAAGTCAAATAGATACTTCATACAATCATGACTTGATCATATTATATATGCTTGATAGTAAAATACACATAAATAACTTTATAAATATATGTACCATGGGGCTATCATTGCGAATTGAGATTCCTATGACTCTATCATGCTGAAAGGGTCTCACGACATCATCAGACACCACCCTCTATCAAATAAACCATATAAATTAAAAATGAGTACGCACAACTGAAAAGTATACATATATGCATAAATAAACTAAATTACTTAATTACCTTCCCCTTGTCAATGAATGATGCCTAAACCCCCTCACATTTCCCCCAGTGGCAACTGGTGACACCTGCATCAATATGTAATAAGATGATCGCAAAAATTAGAAAACACATGTACATATACTATTATTAGAATTTAAGGAAACCAATGAGTACATTAAAATATATGTACCATGGAAGTGTCAAGGCCAAATGATATGGATGAAAGCGTGGATCCCTCCAAATGTTCCATCTTCTCCTATGTCATCAACTGAACATAAATATAACACATAAAAAAACATAAGTGGGAAATCATTATAAGAAAATTCTACTAAAAATACGAACATTTAAAATTAAATACAATGTAAAAAGTTAATTGTTTACCCTTACCATAAAAAAATAAAAATAAAATAAAATAAAAGTAGGAGTCCATGACTCTCTGTGCCCTTGATGCACATCTTTATGAGGTGCTTCAGTGCATGTAGTGTATTGTGTAGTCGTCCACCTCGAAGATGTAGTTATATGCATCACTATCATTCAGGGGACCTAAGAACAGATTCTTGCACAGAATGCAAGTATGGGGCACACAAACATGTGAGCTCGTAGAGGATGTGGAAGGGCCAGAAGCATCAACATGAGGAGGAAACAATGTCAGGCATTGCATAGCCAGTAGATCACTCAAGGTGTGAATGGATCGAATAGTCTATGAGCCAACCTCAGTAATAATATCAGGATGCTACACTGTAGGAAGTGGTGAAATCTTGGGAGGGGGGACATATGTGTGGGATTTCACTCGGTGTACCCATGGCTTTTCCTAAGGAGCGCCTAAGC
This sequence comes from Chamaecyparis obtusa, assembly GCA_027943335.1. Classification (NCBI taxonomy): domain Eukaryota; kingdom Viridiplantae; phylum Streptophyta; class Pinopsida; order Cupressales; family Cupressaceae; genus Chamaecyparis; species Chamaecyparis obtusa. The sequence goes on from BSBK01008525.1 coordinate 177,968, forward strand.
CTACACCCTAGTTCAGTCTCATACTCCAATAATTTACCTTGTGACCAAGAACAAATTCAACATACAATTTTTTCATGAAATAAAATAGGACATCCAAATTGTTGTGAGGTGGTCTATCAAAAACCATCCACCAGCGGTCCCAAAAGTTATCATGTATTGCATCATTTGTGCACCATTTAATTGACAACTTGGGGTTTTTAGGGTCCACTTTTAAACTGGTTTTGGGATCCACAAAAAGATTACATATGTCATGTTTTGTTATGTTTAGGTTCATAACTTGATCGTAGTCAAGCCCATCATCAAACTGGGCGTGCATGGAATCACACCAAATAAGTACAACATTGTGTTTCTCTATAAGTTTCTCCATGTTTTCAATAATGGTGTTCAACATGGAAATCATGGGGCACAATGTGGGGATATTGGCATATGTGGTCTGATATCCTCTAAGCTGATTTAGATTGTCTCCTATGAGATCCTCTAAACGGTGAGGGTTTGAGACTGGTTCATCTTTTGAAAGTGGGGGATTGTTTGGAGGTGGTTTTGGATTATTTGTGGGATCAATGGGAGGGTTTTCTTATTGATTTGAGTCCATGTCTGATTGCAATTAGAACCCAAATAGATAATTACAATTAATTTATAAAAATAATTGAAAAACACATTTAAACCCTAATTTTTATATAAAAAACTACAAATTTCAATAAAAAAACAATAAAAATTTAAAAATTTAACTTACTTTTTCTTGTTGAGAAAATTAGATACGAGAAAAGATCAGATATCTGAAACCTAGATCCGTGTTCAATGTTTGCACAATGAAAATGTTGAATGTGGTCGCGGGCTTGAATTATAATTTTTTGGCAAAAATCGGATATCCGATTAGGCCTGTGCTTTGGATTTTGGCCTAGCTAGGTGTACTAACACCTAGGCCTACTAAAAAGTCAACAAACTTTTTAGTGCAATTTTGGACAGGTGAAAAGCTTATTTTTTCACATCACCACTTTTTGGCATACCATGATCCTGCACATACCCCCAAAATGAAGATTTATCAAAGGATATATGACTTATATATAGGGATATATCAAAAGAGTAGATTTATCAAATGATATATATAACACAATGGTGTAGCTCACATGGATGGTGCAGAACATGAGGAACCTAATGTTATAGAAGTTCTACATGTTGAATCAAAGATGGAGGATGATTTTTTTTTCCAATAAGGATGACATACAGAGGAAGGTGATCAGATTGTAATGTCTAATGTGGTCTCAAGGGAAGAGACTCTAGTTAATTTTTGTGGGCCATTAAGATGCCTTAAATATGGTAAGCATGAAGGATACATGGGTAACCTCATAGGTATGTCACTTAGAGACACTTGGAGTTCAAATAAAGCCACTTGCAGATGTATGGTTGGACCAGAGGTCTAAGGACCAACAACATTATGAGTTTAATCTGCCAAAGCACAGAAAACATATGATGAAGATTGAGGTTGTAGTAAAGGGTAAAGAAAATGCTCAAGCTTGGGAAAGTACTCCATGGAGGGAGCCATGGAAGTTTTGTGACAAATTAGAAAAGTACCTATGTTGGGTAAACACTCAGACAAGGAAGATGTATACAACAGATGCAATGGAGAGTAATGACCAAATAATGACCCACATTTTTACCATAGGGGGCACTCCAACAAATCTAATCATAAAGGTTCACAAGTAGAATGACCAAACAAGAAATAGGTGGAATGATGTAGCTCTATTTTTTCCCAAGGTCAAAATAAAGGTTTCTTTGTTTTTCCTAATGTTTTGTTTTGTAGGTTTCCTTTCCAAGAGGACTTGGAAAGCTTTTACCCTAGGGAGTATGGTGCAGAGCACCTAAGGCTTGGAAGACTATCAAGGGGGTCACTTGGTGGACCTTGACTAAATGAAGATATTAAATTCTAAAAATACCTACAAGGTCCCAATATTTTGAAATTTGGGTCATTAGTGCCTATAAACTATATTATGGCTAATATTGCCATCATAGGGAAAAGAGCCCTACAAGGGTCACCATATAATGAGAATGAGGGTTATTAGTATTTAAGAGGTTAGACATAGGATTCAGGATCTTTTGTTCAATGTTAAAGGTTTATAGAATACCATTTCTTAATGTGTTAGGAGGTCATTCAACTAGTAGACATCTAGTTGCTGAGTTGACAACTTAGTTGTCAACTTGATAATATTTGATCATTTTTCGATAAATGGGCTACAAGGTAGTTAGAAAAAGTTGGGAGAGTTGTTAGAGAGTTACCATGATTGGGAAATGGATAAAACTAATGAAAAAAAAAGGAGAGAGAAGGAAAATGCATAGTTAGCATTCACTGTTGTATGAACTGTAGAAGAGCCCTTGTAAAAATAGTACAAAACTTAATAGATTTGGGCATTTCCTTGAATACTTATTATTTGAAATATCCTATGTATGGCTATAATTAATTTTAAATTTTATTTTTTATGGAAATGAATTTGTTTCCAAGACTTTACATATTGGTCTTGATTGTCTATACTGTGACAATGTCGGCTAATGTACAAATTTCTTATTTTAAAGAAGGATAGAGGGTTCAAGTGTCTTGTGTTATCACTGTTCTTCATGGTATGAACCCCAATATGCATGTGATATGTTTTATAACTATCTTGGGGTAGGTAAACAATCAAAAGATGGTGTAGCTCTCTTAAACAATGGGATTGTGCTTGGAAAATGCACTAAAAGAGTGCCATAGGTATAGCAGTGGGCATAGTAGCCACAAGAGGAGGTTTTCTTAGGTTGGAATCCATCTATATAAATAAAATAAAAGGTGAAATGACTAGTGGGAAGTTCTAGAAGTGATGGGATGGCATTGAATAGAAAGCCCTAGTTTAGTATTCCTTAATTTGAGGGTTTGGTGCATGGGGGGTTAAATCGATAGGGAATCTCAAACAAAGTGGAAAATATATATTTTTGAACTATAACTCAAGATTATTTCATAGTAGGAAGGTTTGAGGAAGAGTTATTATAGTATTTTCTTTGTAAAAGTGCCAAATTAGGCCTACTAGAAAAGGTGTGGACAACAGTTTTTAGGGATGATATTACAAAAGAACAATAGCACAAGATTCACATATGTTAAGAAAACCAGAAAAGGTTATTTGAAACTTTATTTGGTTTAGCAAGTTATTAGGAACAATTTGGAGTAACCCAAAGAACACCTGCTGGATAGGGCTAGATGGGTTTAGGCATAAAATGAGAATTTGATAGCTGGACACTAAAAGCTTGCAATGAAATATGATAGATCTTAATGTTAAGATATTATAAGGCTATTAAGACCATTAGAGGGAATGAAATCAGTGTCTAAGGTAGAGTTTCATGTTAGAGTACTTGCATGGTGTGGAGTCTAGTGGTATGAGAGTTAATGTTTTGGCCATTGGATGATTTATTTTCTTTTCTAAGATTACATACTGATTTTTGAATGTTTCTAATACTTTTGTGAGACTTATAAATCACCTTTGAATGTATTGAACACTAGTGATGATTTAGTCTAAGATATTTGGTGCTGACAGTCATTATATTTCTTTGGTTTTTTCAAATAATATTTGGTTGTTTGAAGGGTACATGGTCATTCCATGAATGCCAACCAATGATCCTCATGGAATTAACTCTACTTACATGTATCATATTTTTCTAACACAATAATGTATAGATAAAGTGACTGAAGTAGGTGATCACTGTGACAAGGTTTACGAATTTGATAAAAATTGCTTGGATAGGAGTAGCAATGGGAGATCTAGCTTAATGATGCAGGGGCATTCTAGGGTACTTGGAAAATTTGCATGGTGGTGTGTTGAGATGGTTATGTGTTACTCGGTTGTAGCTTTAACCGATGGTCTTAGTTATTGAAGGAAGCTTGGTCGCTAAAGGAACTCAGTGAAACCTCTAGTGCTTAGTGGAACTTATGCTCGATGATGCCTATGGTGCTCGATTGACGTGCTTACTCAATGATGCTTGTGTTGCTTGTTCATGCTTGGTGTGCTTAATTGTTTCACTAGTGCTCAGTTTTTTTGTGATGCTTGGTAGTTTTGGTTTATCGACTAGAGTTCTTGGAGATTTGGTTGGCCAACTTGGTGCATTTATTGTTGGTAGCTTTTGTTGTATTCTCCTATGTAGATCTAGGGGCTGACATAGAGAATTAAATGTTTGTAAGGATATTTGAGAGCCGATTGTTGTTGCATTTAATATTTTTTTGTAATAAGAACCAACTTGGCTTAGGAGTTAATTATTTCTTCCAGCCGACTTTTGGTTGATGAAATGTATTTAAGGAGTGTTTGGGTATATGTTTAGGGAGGCAGTGGAAGTAGCTGAAAAGGATAATTGTTGGATCCTGCGAGATCTTAAAGATCAGATTATTTATCTGATACTTTGTAATAGCAGAGCTAGTGGTTTCCATGCTTGGAGAGAAGGAGATTTCTTGGAGGCTTGTGAGCTCAAGTTTAGATCTACCTTAGGGTTTCCATCAGTTTCTGATGTGATTCAGAACTGAACTAGCTAGGAGATTGCAGAAATACTTTGATTGTATTTGACCCTATCTTGGAAGGCCTTACATCTAGGCATGTTAATGAAAATTTAGTTGAAAACATTATTTTGTTGTGTTATTCCGCATTGTGGTGTTTGGCTACATGTTTGGTATATCCTTAATTGAAACCTCCTTACATGTACTATGTCAGGTGGTATTAAAGCTTGAAGTTCTTGAGTGTGTAAACTGATCTTTGAGTTGAGGCTATTTGCACCAGGACCTTGGTTGGTGATTTGTTGCTTTGGGTTTTTGAAAATCTTGAAGGATTCCTTCGAAAAGATTGGAACCTAGAGCGATTGTAGATCTCTATGATGTTTTGGAATCTAAGATTGCAGAGAAAGTTAAAGTCGATTTTAGATCTGAGATGGAATTGATGAAGAATGACATGATCGCTGAGGTCATGAAAGCTATTGCTAGTATGCCAAGGAATCTTGATACTGAAGATGGTTATGAGGAGGCTATTGAAGACTTTGAAGCTACTGGATCTAGTGGAGATGACTGGAGGGACAAATCAGGTGAAGATAGAACTGGTCGGTTGTATAGATCTGGAGCTCGGTTAAGTACTGGTTATCAAATGGAAGTTTCTACTTTCTCTGGTACTTTGAGACTTGAGGATTTGATTGATTGGATTGGTGAAGTAGAATATTTCTTTGAGCTTAAAGAAATTGAAGATCCTCTTAGAGTAAGATTGAAACAGACTAAGTTGAAAGGACATGCTGCTCTTTGGTGGAAAGAATTACAAAGAGATAGAGAAGATGAAGGTGAAATTACTGAAAGAGTTAGTGTATTTGGGATTTGTAGTTTGAGTAGAAGGTCTAAAAATGGACCCAGAGAAAGTGAAGGCTATCCTTGAATGGCCTACTCCAAGGAGCTCTACTGAGATAAGATATTTTTATGGTTTGGCTAGTTTTTACATAAAGTTTATCAAAATTTTTAGCAGTATTTGTGGACCCTTGACTGAAACAATGAGAGGGGATAGAAAAGATTTTAAGTGGACTAATGGGGCAGATAACAGTTTTAAACTGTTGAAATAGAAAGTTACAAAACAACCTATTTTAGCACTTCCAGATTTTAACAAGGTGTTTCAAGTAGACTATGATGCTAGTTGTACTGCAATAAGAGTTATTATTGTTGGAAATATTCAAGACTATCTAGGTTACTGAGAGGGGAGGGGTGAATCAGTAACTTCAAAACTTTTAATAGATTCAAATCTTAATAATATTAGATTGATAATCTGACTGCATGCATGAGTAACAGAAAGAATAAAACATTCATAACACTTAGAACACAGAGATTTGGTAACCCAGAAACCTTCCAAGTAGAAAGTAAAACTGGGGTGGGGATGATACCCACAAAACTTCAATACTACAGTATAAAGTTTGCCTGTTAAGGCTTACAATGATCACTTCTGATGATCTACCCTGTTAGGAGCAATAAGGACTACTAGGTCCACCTTGTTAGAGGATTTACAAACATACAATGAAGTATGCACTCAGTTAAGAGATTTTTACAAAGACTGTTAAGTCTACCCGGTTAAAGGATTTCAAGCTGATTCACCTGTTAGGATGAAACAGTAGATCTCTTACTTGCAATTGTACTTGCTGATTGAGATTCTCTGATGTACTGATCACCTTCTGTGATGGATAAATCTTTGCTACTTCTTATACTGATGTAGCCCTTTGTAATTCGCTTATCTCTGCCTTTCTCTCTTTTTCATAATTGTCTATTTCTTGTCATCATTGGATAAGACATAAAACATTGTTTATATATCAATCTAAGTCAATTCCAAAACAATTACAAAGTCGGCTCTAAAACAAGTAAACACAAATATTACTGAGTCGGCCCAAATATAGTTACACGGTTACTGCAAACTAACTCGGTGACTTTCTGATACTCAGCGTCCACTGCATTACTCAACATCGTCATGCACTTGATAGAAGTGGAAACTCGGTCCATACTAACCACTCAGTCATAGTTTTGAACTTGGTAAATACTGGAGACTCGGTAGACAAAGTGTTACTCTGTAGAAACTAAATTTCATGTTTAACCGTGTAGCACTCGGTAAACACTGTGAAACTTTGCGAGCTCGGTATGCACTGTTCTACTCGGTAAGCTCTACTCGGTAAGTACTGATCTGCTTGGTATGTATTGATCTACTCAGTATGTACTGATCTGCTCGGTATGTACTGATCTGCTCGGTATGTACTGATCAGAATAAGTGTTGTCACTAATGACAATCATGCTTAATGCCAACAATCTCCCCCTTTGGCATTAGTGACAAAAACACTTATAGCCAAAACTTATATACAAGAATCATGCTGAATCTCTTTTTTGATTTTTCAAAATTTATCTTTTTCAAACTGATGTTTATATATTTCATGACTCCCTTATATAGAGTACTTTCTCCCCCTTTCATATTATACACTTTCTCCTATACATTTTCTCCCCCTTTTTGACAATAATGCCAAAGGTGTATATACAAGTATTTTACAGGGAGAATCCAAAATGTGAAAGAAAATTAGAATGTACCTTCATGATTAGTGCCAGAGTTCTGTCCCAATTCTCTTGCAGAATCTTGCATGTTTGGAGTGTAATTTGGACTTCTGCAAAGAGTTCAATCATGTGGTCTGCAATGGAAAATTGATTGTCATGGAGTAATGCTTTTGAGTGAACAATGTGCTTTTGCATTATGTCCATGATGGGAAGGATCATGTTTTGAATATCTAGCAATGTTGACCAGATCTTTGTATCTTCTTTTAATAGTTCCGACTGCCTATTTGATAGGAATGTTATTTTCATATGATGTGCAGAGCTTGAACTAGGTTCAAGTTGCAACCTCTGTATACTATCCTTCAGATCCTCATCAATCTTATTCAATTTTTCTTTGACTTCCCTAGTGAACTCAGCAACATTACATAGCTTAGCAACAAGTGAGGTAACATTGGAATAGGAGGATTCAATATCTGTCAAAACTAAAGATAATTCTACCTGATTAATAGCTATATGCTGAGCAACATGCTCAAGCACTTTATTGTCAAATTTCTTCTTGGCTTTCTCAATAATCTTCTCTGACGCAGAGGAATCCTCATGGAACTTGTTTACTGCCTCAGCTAACTGTAACAAAATATGTTGAGAGGAATCAACTTTAATACCTAATGCTTCTGACAAAATATCCTTTGCATCTTCAATAATTTTATATTCCTTGTCCCTTTCTTCTTTTAGTTTCTTTTGTTTTGCTTTCTTTTGAAGGAGTTCACCAATGTTTTGCATTTGGTCTGCTGAAAGATTTGCAAAGTCTAATTTTGGAATCTCTATCTCCTCATCTAAGTCTATATCCTCTTCTACATTCTTACTCAGAAATCTTGTACTCGATTGAGCCTTAGGATCAACTGTTATTGCACTTAATGCCTTTGTAGAAGTTATTGTAGACATTGTAGGACTAGCTGTGAAAAATGATAAACTACCAACTGGAATACTTGAAGGGCTCAAAACTGAAGTATTCACAATTGTAGAATAAAAAACTAAAATACTTATTGAAGTATCCAGAACTGAGGTACTTACTGCTGGAAAACTTGATATGGAAGTAGGTACTGGAGTAGATACAGGAGACTGCAACTCGGTAAAAGAGGTGGTAGTCATTCCTGTTGATGATTCATTGAGTTGTGGTAGTGATGATTTGACATTTGATGTATCTGTGGAAGTTGTCATAATCATACTTGAAGTTATCTTCGTGCTAGGTGTAGCAACTTTTGCTAGAGAGTGAGGAAGTGAGGCAATGACTTCTGCAGCTATCCGAACAATATTATCTTCCTCATCACTTTGCTTGTCTACCTCGGTATCTTCTTCATGTTCATCACTGTCATCATCAATATCCTTGATTATCACTATTTCCACACTCGATTTGTGAAGATTATAGATGTTTTTCCATGTGGAAGTGGCACTCTTCACAACCGACTCAATATCTTTGATCAAAATCAAACAACTGTTAAATTTGAGTGTCATCTTATTTTCATTATCTATCAATGCCTTATTAATTTCAGCATTTTTCAAACTTGGCATTAATTGCCTCAAGGTTTGAGCATAGATGTCCTTGACAGTTTGTCTTCCATTGGACCATCTTAACTTGATTTTGTTCAGCAGAGTTCCTAGGATTTGAGAAGCTATCTCTTCAGGTGAGTATTTCCATCTTCCTATTTTCTCGATAATAGCATCTTCAATTTCCTACTGCTCTTCCTTAGATCTGATTTCATATCTTAGAGATTTAAAGTTTGCAATTCCAGATCCTTCTTTCATATCCTTGATCTTTTCTTTTAATGAAGGAGGAGGCCTTTTGAATACTATTTCTTCACTGACTTTGCCTGCCTTGCCTCTTGCACTCCTTCTTGTAAATACTGCAGAGGGTTGCTTGAGTGCCTTGGTGATGAATGCTTTTCCTTTCTTCTTTGCTGGTGTTTGTTCTTCTTCCTCCTCATCCTTTTTCTCTTCTTCTTCTTCAAGGTCCTCTCCTTTTTCCTCAGCTGACATTAGAGGTGTGCTAGCTTGTATTTTGGCCAACCTCTTTCTTCCTTTGTTGACCGCCTGTGGAAGCTTTATACTAAGCTCAATTCTCTCCTTAGCTTCTTCATATGTCCCAAAATATGGTGCCTTTGGGTTAACAGGTTGATTAATTAGGGCTTCAATAATATTCTTGGTTTCATCAATATTTACCTCATAGGGAAGAGGTTTCACATGTACAATCCTTGGTTTTGCTGCCTGTATATATAGATTATCACAATCCACCATAAAACAAATATCATCTTTGTAATCTTCTACCAATTTCTGTGGAATCCAGAATCTATTGTTCATTTTCTCTTTAAATGATTCAAAGTAGTTATGCATTATGCTTTCAAAATTGTCACCCATTTCTGAAATGTATTCATTCATCTGATAAAGAATCGGTACATCTTTTCTCCATACTACCGTGCCTTTTGATGGGAAAAACTTTTGAGCATAGAAAAATAAACAAACCAACAGTGAGCCAAACTTACATGGATTGTTCTTTGAAGTTTTGATGCTCTCCATGTTCTTGTTGAACTGTCTCAACAAAAGATCTGCTAGTTTAAATGACAGATTGTTCTTTACAATTTTATACGCTAGGTCAACTGCTTCACATGGAACACTGTTCTGCCAACTTGAACTGTATATCTTGTGAGCTACGATATGTATATCAAACTTCAATTTTGCATCAGTAATTCTGCTTATCTTCATACCTCTACCATCCCACTCGGCTAGGGTTTTCTCTTCCAGTTCCGTCTGACCTAGGGTTTTTGTAGATTTTGCTTTGTCAAGCATGGGAAGACCAGTGATTCGGTGAATCATCTTCTTCATAATCTCTACTGGTTGCTCAAGCCATATTTTACCTTCATGTACTCAACTGAGGATATATCTGATCCATTTTATCTGAAAGCTCTGAGGCAAGTGTGTGATGTGAACTAAACCCTTATCTTCCAAATGTTGATGCTCCGGTTTGAGAACACCATCGACACATAGTTCCTCATAGATAGTATCTATCTCTAGGGTTCCAAGCTCTTGAATTGTACACTTAAAATGACTGTGAATATCGTTAATAAGAAGTACCTTAGGAGGAATCCGAGATTGAGCTCCACTCAGGTCTAGGGTTCCGGCAACTGCGGGCACAAGTTTGAAATTTGGTGCTTTCCATTCTCCATGAACCAACATTTTTGAATCTTTCTTTATTTTAGCGCTGGATAATGCCATGGTAGCTCAGTGAACACAGTAAATTCTTTGAGCAAAGAGAATATCTTACTGAAATATGCTTCGAAACGCTTGACTGCACTAGGAGACTTTTGTTTGCGGTGAATAGTGAACTTGATTTCACTCCTTTTGTTGAAACTTTGTCATTAATGTTCAGTATGAATTAGGGTATAGAATTAGACAGGCTGTCATCCACTATGAATTAATTGCTCGGTGAAGACTCTGCAACTCGACGATCATATGAATTTATACTTCTCTGACCTTACTCGGTAACCAAATGAAGTTAGGTTACTCCCAACCTTGCTCGGTGATAACTGATACCGACCTTCTGGTGATCCTGCTATATCTTGCATACTGATTTGGATCTATCTTCCTTTTAGTTCAGGAACTATTTTGTAATATGTCTATGAAGATATAGTTCCAGTACTTTCTTGGAGAGTAGTTAGAGCTCATAGAGCCACTCCCTTCATTAGTGACTTCAGGATTGGTTTGCTCGGTAGGTTTAGGAATCCACTTCTGTCTCATCTGCTTCCTAATGATATTTGCTTTTTCTTTCTTTTCATTTTCAATTTTGCCTAAATTCATGCAGTTTTTAGCTATGTGACCAAGCTTAGTGCAATTATAACATCTTATGGTAGAATCCCTTTTTCTCAAGTGGTGCCTTACACAATTCATGCCAATGTGTCCATATTCTCCAGAGTAATGACATCTACACCAAGTGTTGTAATCCCAACCAAACATTGCTTTAATAATTTATTCTGCTGGATTGGGTGTTTTAGTTCTACATTCTGATGCCTTATGACCTTGTTTGCTACATTTGTGACATATGCCTTTAAATCTTGGTTTTTCCTTGCATTCATTTGCTTTATGACCAAGCTGATTGCAATTGTAGCATTTTCCATTGAATTTTGCTTTTCCATTGCTCCAACATTTGTTTGAAGTATGACCAGTTTTTCCACAGTGATTATAGGTAGGTTTCTGATTCTTTTGAGTACCTTGTTTGGAGGATTCACCTTCCTCTTTGTATCCAAGTCCTACTTTTCCTTTTTGCCTATGTAGGTTTCATTCATACACCTGATTCATATCTTCTTGAGATTTCAACATTCTTTCATTGATTTGCCTTTTAGCATCTAGCTCACTCATTACTCTTAAATTGATTTTCTTTTCAAATCTCAGCTCTTCTCTCATGTTTTCATTTTCTGATCTTAGAGTCAAGATTTCTTCATTTGCATTGGAGATTTGATCAATAAGATTTTCTAGCTGAAGAGTTTTATTCTGGATTTCATTGTTCTTTCCATCTATTTCATCTTTCATCTTGTTTCTTTGTTCCAAGACTTCACAGAATCTTGTTGACTGAATTTCCTGTTCTCTTTTCAATTTTCTCACTTCTTGCAGAGATCCATTCTTTTCTAGAAGTTCTTTGATTGCATTGTTTGCTTCATCTGAGCTGCTTGAAGGGAAAAAGTCTTCAATCTTTTCTTCAACATATTGGTGGTCATTGATCTGATTTGCAAGTTCCTTCCTTCTTTTTAGGGAAAGGGAAAGATGCTCTCTTGCTTCTTTGAGTTGAGTTATGGCCATTTCCAGATCTAGCTTTTCATTCTCAATTACTTTGTTCAATCTAAATATCTCCATTGTCCTGAATCTTTTCTCAAGCTGTCAAACTTTATTCTGAGATCCACTGAGCTCTGATACCAATTGTTGGAAATATTCAAGACTATCTAGGTTACTGAGAGGGGAGGGGTGAATCAGTAACTTCAAAACTTTTAACAGATTCAGATCTTAATAATATTAGATTGATAATCTGACTGCATGCATGAGTAACAGAAAGAATAAAACATTCATAACACTTAGAACACAGAGATTTGGTAACCCAGAAACCTTCCAAGTAGAAAGTAAAACTGGGGTGGGGATGATACCCACAAAACTTCAATACTGCAGTATAAAGTTTGCCGGTTAAGGCTTACAATGATCACTTCTGATGATCTTCCCTATTAGGAGCAATAAAGATTGCTAGGTCCACCTTGTTAGAGGATTTACAAACATACAATGAAGTATGCACTCAGTTAAGAGATTTTTACAAAGACTATTAAGTCTACCCGGTTAAAGGATTTCAAGCTGATTCACCTATTAGGATGAAACATTAGATCTCTTACTTGTAATTGTACTTGCTAATTGAGATTCTCTGATGTACTGATCACCTTCTGTGATGGATAAATCTTTGCTGCTTCTTATACTGCTGTAGCCCTTTGTAATTCGCTTATCTCTACCTTTCTCTCTTTTTCATAATTGTCTATTTCTTGTCATCATTGGATAAGACATAAAACATTGTTTATATGTCAATCTAAGTCAATTCCAAATCAATTACAAAGTCGGCTCTAAAACAAGTAAACACAAATATTACTGAGTCGGCCCAAATATAGTTACACAGTTACTACAAACTAACTCGGTGACTTTTTGATACTTGACGTCCACTGCGTTACTCGACATCATCATGCACTCGGTAGAAGTGGAAACTCAGTCCATACTAACCACTCGGTCATAGTTTTGAACTCGGTAAATACTGGAGACTCGGTAGACAAAGTGTTACTCGGTAGAAACTAAATTTCCTGTTTAACCGTGCAGCACTCGGTAAACACTATGAAACTTTGCGAGCTTGGTATGCACTATTCTACTCGATAAGCTCTACTCGGTAAGTACTGATCTGCTTGGTATGTATTGATCTGCTTGGTATGTACTGATTTGCTCGGTATGTACTGATCTGCTTGGTATGTACTGATCTGCTCGGTATGTACTGATCAGAATAAGTGTTGTCACTAATGACAATCATGCTTAATGCCAACAATTATGAGCCAAGAAGGTAAACATGTTGCTTACTTAAGTGAGAAGTTAAATGATGCCAAGAGAAAATATTCTATTTATGACCAGGAATTTTATGCTATAGTTCAAGCATTAAAGAAATGCAGAAACTATCTTCTTCCTAAGGAGTTTGTTTTTTATACTGATAATCAAGCTTTGCAATATTTGAATAGTTAGGGAAAGTTGAATCGGAGGCATTTGAAATGGGTTGATTTTTTTCAGAGTTATACATTTATTTTGAAACACGGGAGTGGAAAGTCTAACATGGTAGTAGATGCACTTATTAGAAGGCAACTATTGTTGATAGAGATGCAAATTGAGGATCCAGAGGATCCTAATTTTAGAGAAGCTTGGAAAGCTTGTACATAACCTGTTACTCTAGATAGAACAAAATGGTTGGATTTCATCATCCAGGATGGTATGCTATTCAGAGGAAGTTAGTTGTGCATTCCATGAAGCTCTATGAGGGAGAATCTTATCAAGGAGAATCATATCGAAGGATTGGCTGGACATTTTGGTCATGATAAAACCCTTGCTTTGGTTAGTGAGAATTATTATTGGCCATAGTTGTAGCAAGATGTGAATAAGTTTGTAGAGAGTTGTAGAGTATGTCAAATGGAAAAAGGAGTAAAGTGAAATACAGGGTTGTATCATCCATGACCTATACCAGAGTGTAAGGAAACTCAAGTGCGGAAACAACTTCCTACACTAATCTCTAAAGGAAAGTATTGTGCAAATTCTTTTAAATCCTTACAATTTCAGAATTGTTAACTACTTTAACAATGATATTGCAGCCATATACTATGCATATAGAAAATAGAGAATGACACAATGATTTACCCTGGGGAAAACCTTTCGGTAAAAACCTCAGCACTCCAAAACTTGTACAATGTATTAATCAAAACTATTACAGTTTACAATACACTTGCAATGCAAGTTCTTTCAAAAGATTTCCTACTCTTGAAGACAAATTGCGTCAGCATAAAAATGTTCCAACAATACACTAACTTCACCTATCTTCACACCCTAAAAAATGCTTATATCATGCGCTTCCCTTTTTAGGGCAACTTCCAAAGATAGCCATATTAGGGTTTTACAATTCTCTGAGAAAATAGGAACCCGAAAAATTTTAAGAAGAGTGTACAGTACTCAACTTTATTAGTTTGCCACATCTCTTGCATGTCTTCACCCATCATTGAATCTTCCAGACATAGCTCTTACGTGTCATAGGAATCCATCATAACCGTTTCAGCCATGATCTCCTTACACACAATTTAAGATGCCGGCACATCAAGTGGAGTGACACATCAACATGCCAACTAGACATGTACACTCACACTTAATTACATTATTTGAAAGAAATACATTTTACAAAACAAATAATAAGAATAGGAATTATCCAAGGTTGAGACACCTTATTCCTAAGATTCTCCCACTTGTCGAACACCTTGTAAGAGCAACAGGAACATAACAGAAACTAACCGCTATAGGCCAAAAGGCCCATAGACTCTGAACACCATCTAAACTTCTCAGTGCCCACTAGTTTCGTTAACGCATCTGCAACATTCTTCACAGTATCTACCTTCTCCAAATTTACCTTTCCATCTTCCACCATATCTCTCACAAAGTGAAACTACACATCAATGTGCTTCGTTCTGGCATGAAAAGTTGGATTCTTCATAAGGCAAATAGCACTCTGACTGTCACACCAAATAGTAATATGTTCTGCATCAAAACCAACATCAGAACACAATCTCCTAAGCCAAATGGCTTCCTTACAAGCATGAGTAGCAGCCATGTACTTAGCTTCTGTAGTGGACAAAGTAACCACAGGTTGTTGCTTACTCATCCAGCTGATAGCACCACCAAACATAGTGAACACATAAGTACTGGTGGATCTCCTGTTGTTAATATCACCTACCCAATCAGAATCCACAAACCCATGAATACAAACTAAATGTGGAGATCCAGAAGAGTTACCATGGTAACATATGGAGTAGTCTGATGTACCCCTCAAATATCTGAATACTCGCTTAATTGCATCCCAATGTACTCGTCCAGGGTTAGCCATAAACTGACTCAGGACTCCCACTACTTGGGCAATGTCTGGTCTAGTATAGACCATAGCATACATAAGACTGCCAACTGCACTAGCATAAGGTACTCTACTCATGTCCTCCACCTCACTAGGAGATTTTGGACAATCATCTACATATAACTTTGTTCCCATAGAAATAGGAACACATAGTGGTCTACAATCTGCCATGCTCAACCTATCCAACACAGACTTCACATACTTACTCTGACTCAACCAAAGTTTTCTATTGAACCTGTCTCTACTGATTTCCATACCCAAGATGTACCTTGCTGCCCCAAGATCTTTCATCTCAAACTATGCTGACAACTGAGATTTAAAATCAGAAATCATACCCTTACCCTTCCCAAACAGCAACATATCATCAACATATAATGCAACAATAATAAGGTGATCATTTTCAACTCTAGAATAAACACAATGATCTGATTTTGATCTTACAAATCCAATTGACAACACAAAGGCATCAAACTTAAGGTACCACATCCTAGGAGATTGCTTCAAACCATATAGAGATTTCTTTAATCTGCAAACTAATGATTCTTTACCTTTAATAATGTAGTGCTCAGGTTGTGACATATAAATCTCTTCCTCCAAATCACCATGAAGGAAAGTTGTCTTCACATCCATCTATTCTATCTCTAAATCATATGATGCAGCAAGAGATAACAAAAATCTAATGGATGTCAACTTTGCGACAGGAGAGAATATTTCACCATAATCTATTCCCTCTACCTATGAATACCCCTTTGCAACCAATCTAGCTTTGTACCTTTCAACACTGACATCTGCATAGAATTTCTTCTTGAACACCCATTTACAGCCAACAGATTTTCTCCCTTTAGGCAAAGGTACAAGGTCCCAAGTTTTGTTTTTCTCCAATGAAGCCATCTCATCATCCATAGCCTCAATCTAAGAACCTTCATCTTCCATGCCCAAAGCCTCTTTCACGTATCTAGGCTCATTAGTGTTAGTAATGAAAGCAAAAGCACAACTGGAATCTAACATAGAATAGCCAAACCTTTCTAGTTGCTTTCTTTCTCTCATGGATCTCCTCAAGGGTTGAGGTTGAGGTTTTTCTTCCTCTTCTTCTGAACTATCAGAGCTCTCCTCATCATTAGTCCCAACATGGTCTCTCTGTTCAGTCTTCTTAGGGGTAGGAGGAAACTAAACACCATCTTTTTCCTTTTATTTTTCATCTGGTTGTAGCACAATAGGAGAAGATGTTAGCTCTCTGAAAATAACATTTCTACTATGAAACACCTTACTAGTCATAGGATTCCAAAGCTTGTATCCTTTCACACCAACACTGTATTTGATGAAAATACGTTTGACAGCTTTGTTTTCCAACTTAGATCTTTTCTCCTTTGGAACATGTGCATAAGCTTCACAACCAAAAATGTGAAGATGTCTAATTGAAGGCTTCTTACCAGACCACACCTCCATGGGTGTCTTACCAACAAGAGCTGATGTTGGAGATCTGTTAACCAAATAGCAAGTAGTGGCCACAACTTCAGCCCAAAACCTTTGTTCTAAACCAACTCCACTAAGCATACTCCTAGCCTTCTCCATCAGTGTCTTGTTCATTCTCTCTACAACTCCATTTTGCTGTGGGGTATAAGGGGTTGTCTTATGCCTCTCGATACCTCATTCTTTACAGAACTATTCAAACTATGTGGAACAAAACTCACCACCATTATTAGTTCTGACACACTTGATTCTTTTACTAGTCTGATTCTCCACAAGAGCCTTAAATTTATTGAACCGACTAAAAACCTATGTCTTACTTTTCAGGAAATATATCAAGTCCTTCTGCTGTAATCATCTATAAAAGATATAAAATATATAGAACTAGAGATAGAAGGAACTTTTACAAGACCAAAAACATCAGAATGAATAAGATCCAAAAGTCCAGAAGACTTGTGAGAACTGGAGTAGAACTAAACATGATTTTTCTTACAATAAACATAGTGTTCATAGAAATTGAACTCGAGATTACAATCATTTAGCCCCTTGATGAGATTTTTAGTTTTCAAGGTCCTAAGACCCTTCTCACCAATGTGGCCAAATCTCGTATGCCACAACATTGTCTTTTCTGCAAGAAGCTTACCTTCCAAAGTGTTTGCACCCTTAGGTACACTTACTACACTGCCATCAGAACCCATTGCCATAGTCTTCTTTACTACTCATTTAGATGGTGGGGATGAAGTGATAGTCGCTCTCTTCTTTGAAATAGAAGAACTATTGCATTGAGAAATGCAAGCATCAAGCTGAAACAAAGTAACTCTAGTGAGTACCATAGAACCTCTCATCATCTTGCATCCATCTTTCGAAAAGACAACTTGCACACCTACATCATTCAACATACTTACAGATAATAGGTTTCATGCCAAACTTGGAATGTGCATAACTCCATTGATTCTCTTTACTCGTCCATCAGGAAATCTGATAGTGACCCTTTCACGTCCAACTATCTTTAGGTGAGAATCATCACCCAAGTACACCTTTCCACCATCGAACTCTTCATATTTTGAGAACTAGTTTTGATGAGATGTCATGTGAAAAGAAGCACCTGAGTCAGCCAACTACACATCATCAGATGCATGGGCTTCCAAAGTTGCAATAAAAGCATCTCCATCTTCTTGAGATTTTTTGGAAGCTGAATTTGAGCCTTTCTTCTTCTTCTTCGATTCTTTGCAGTCCCTCCAAAAGTGCCTAGATTTATCACAGTTTCAACATTTCACCTTGGACTTTCCAAGAGTCTTAGAACTCCCACAGGATTTGGATCTGCCCTTCTTTGACTTGTTGTCATTCTGCTTTCCTCTATCATTAGATCTCTCATGAATAGAAAGAGCTTCCTTAGATGAATCCGAAGTCTTTCTTCACATCTCCTCAGATAGCATCAAAGACACCACATCATCCATATGGAATGTGACTATAGTACTTTTGAGAGCCATCACAAGATGGTCCCACGAATGCGGCAAGGAACAAAGCAGGGTCATACAACAATCCTCCTCCTCGATCTTGGCACCAGATGATGCCAACTATGCAATCAATAAATTGAATGCGTTGAGATGATCAGTTACGAATCCACCTTCCTCCATTCTTAAAGAATACAACTTCTTTCTCAGGAACAACTTATTCACTAGATATTTGGCCTGATACATAGACCCAATCCATTTCCACAAAGAATTTGCAGTAGTCTCATCAAGAACATTTAGAAGAATGACATCTGCTAGACAGAGTCTGATGAGACCCTTAGCCTTCCGATCCTTGATCTCCCAATCTACTTGAGATATAATTGCAGGTTTCACATCAAGTGAAGTAGCCTCCCATAGATTATGGTCTTCAAGCATGTCTTCCATCTTGAGTTTCCATAACTCAAAATTAGTGCCATTAAATTTATCCACCTCCATTCTACTGTATGAGGAACTTGCCATCTCAATCTACAAATAAGATTCATAATGCTCTGCACAAAACTCCCACTCAACTTGAGATTAGCTCAAAAAACCCTACCCAACAACTAGGATCAAAAGTTGATCAGGCTCTGATACCACTTGTAAGGAAACTCAGGTGCAGAAACAGCTTCCTACACTAATCTCTAAAGGAAAGTATTGTGCAAATTCTTTTAAATCCTTACAATTTCAGATTCATTAACTACTTTAACAATGATATTGCAGCCATATACTATGCATACATAAAATAGAGAATGACACAATGATTTACCCTGGGGAAAACCATTTGGTAAAAACTCCAGCACTCCAAAACTTGCACAATGTATTAATCAAAACTATTACAGTTTACAATACACTTGCAATGCAAGTTCTTTCAGAAGATTTCCTACTCTTGAAGACAAATTGCAATAGCATAAAAATGTTCCAACAATACACTAACTTCACCTATCTTCGCAACCCTAAAAAAATCTTATATCATGCACTTCCCTTTTTAGGGCAACTTCCAAAGATAGCCATATTAGGGTTTTACCATTCTCCGAGAAAATAGGAACCTGAAAAAATTTAAGAAGAGTGTACAGTACTCAACTTGATCAGTTTTCCACATGTCTTGCATGTCTTCACCCATCATTGAATCTTCCAGACATAGCTCTTACGTGTCATAGGAATCCATCATAACCATTTCAGCCATGATCTCCTTACAGACAATTCAAGATGTCGACACATCAAGTGGAGTGACACATCAACATGCCAACTAGACATGTACACTCACTTAATTACATTATTTGAAAGAAATACATTTTACAAAACAAATAATACGAATAGGAATTATCCAAGGTTGAGACACCTTATTCCTAACATAGAGAAGCCATTGGAGGATATCAGTATGGATTTCATTCTTGGCTTGTCAAGGACTCAGCGGGGACATGAGTCAATTTTTGTGGTGGTTGACAGATTTTCAAAGATGACACATTTCATTCCCTACAAGAAGACTAATGGTGTTGTTCATGTAGCATAATTGTTTTTTAGAGAAGTGGTGAGACTACATGGTTTGCCAAAGAGCATAGTTTCAGATCGAGACACTAAGTTTGTTGGATATTTATGGCATACATTATGGAAGAAGTTAAAGATAGATTTGAAGTTTAGCTCATCACGTCATCCACAGACTAATGGACAGACATAGGTGGTGAATAGGAGTCTGGAAAATTTGTTGAGATGTTTGGTTGGAGACAAGCCAACAGGATGGAATTGAATTTTACCACAGGCAGAATTTGCATACAATAATTCTGTCAACATGAGCACTGGTAAATCACCATTCTAGATTGTATATGGTAGTAGTCCTAGAAATGCATTTGAGTTGAGGAAGATAGACAAAGGAGAAATAAGCAGTGCTGAAGCTAAGGATTTTGCAGAACACTTGAAGAACATTCATGAGAAGGTGAGGAAGCATATTACTAAGATGAATGCATAGTATAAGGCTAAAGCGGATGAGAAAAAGAGGCATAAGAAATTTCAAGTTGGAGATGAAGTCATGGTTCATTTGCGGAAGAAGCGATTTCCAGTCGGTACATATAACAAGTTGAAAATGAAGAAGTTTGGGCCATGTAAGATACTGAAGAAGCATGATTCAGGAAATGCCTATGAGGTAAAATTGCTTACTGAGTTGAATATTTCACCAGTATTTAACATTTTAGATCTGACAAAGCATCATGAAGGGGGTGTTGAAGATGAGATCACAGAAGCGCAGTGGAGTATTCTAGCTACTACTTCAGCTACCAAGGAGATTGAGGATATACTGGATAGTCGTGTTGGTAGAAGCACAAGGAACATGACATATGAAGAATATCTAGTCAAATGGAAAGGACGGCCTGTTGAAGATTCATCATGGCTGATAAGGGAGGAGGTTAATCATCTTGGTTTTCCTCTTCACACCTGAGACGTGACCGGGTCACTTCTCAAATTACCCCGAGTGTGATGTAGGAGCATCTTGGGTGTAAGAGAAATCTTGCATCACCCAAAAATATTTCTAATTTCTTTTCAATAAGGGCTATCTTGTGTAGAGCTACTATTTATGGAAACTTACTATTTTTAGTAAGTTGGTCATACAATCTCGAAATGTTGTGATTTCATAGGTGGAGGTTCATCTTAGTCATATCAGCCTACCAGTTGAGTTTCATTGCCACATCATCTGTATTGGTGAAGTTATTGAGGTTTTTGGGTACAAAATCTTTCAGGTCAATTTTGAAGGCCTTAGAGGCTCCAGATCGGGATCGACCCCTGGTTGACTATAGCTTGTGTGAGTCAAGCACTGTAGATTAGGTCCTGCCATTTCTAAAAAGTGGTTATAATATAAAAACAGAGCTACGGTTAGAAAGTTATGGCCTCTGAAAGTTGGGCTACCTAAAATCATATTTTGTAATTCTTTTGAGCTAACCCTATTGTAAAAATTATGAAAATAAAATAGTTCTTTATTTAGTTGGCCTTAATGGCTATATTTCTAGAACCTTCTCGAGTGGTGGAAACTGCCTATATAAGAAAGGTCCGTAGTGTTGTCTAGGGTAGTTCTAGGTATTAGATCTAGGTAATGATTCGAGGTTTTGGCCTACAGAATATTGTAATGGAAAATGCCCATGTGGCTTTGCATATTGTAATTCTCAAATTTGTAATTCCACATTTGTGGAGATAATAAGAAGCCCATTTTCTATTCTTGCAAATTGTTGTTGTTTTGTTGTTTCTATTATGTGTTTGTGGTATTAAGGGGAGCACCCTTCATCAAGTGGTATCAGAGGAGTTCTTGAGTGTGTAGATAGATCGCTGAGTGTGAGGCAGTTTGCACCAGGACCTTGGGTTGGGTGAAGTTTTTCTTAAGAGGATGTGAGTGTGGAGAAAAGAAAGAAGAAGATGACTTTTGTGATTGGATGGATTCTTAGAATCCATAGACTTGAGAAAATTAGAGAGAGGTATCAAGAAGAGACAAGAGTTGCAATACTGGATTTGAAGAAGCAAGTGGCTGAATTAGAAGCAGAGCTGAAAGAGAGAAGAGTGGTTCAAAGAGATGATGAAAATTCTTTGGATGCAAGAAAGAAAGAAGATAACTTGGAGTATCACGCATGCGGCACAAAAGAAGAAGAAGAACATGAAGATGAAAAGATTAATGAACATGCAATTGAAGAAGATGATTTGTCAATGAAGATTGTAGCAGTTGAGGAAGAGTGGAATACCTTGGTTGGAGGTCATAGGAAAGAAACCGTTACATGCCAAGTTGAAGACACAAAAGAAGAAAACAAAGATGAAGATATGAAAGAGGTAAATTCTTATGAATCATGGGATGCTAACTTTGAGATGGATTTGAAAGATAATGATGATGATTTATATGAAGACCTTGCAAGTGATGTTTGGTATGCAATAGATGATTTGCATTGTATTATAGATGCATTAGATCCTACAAGATTGGAGGAGAATGAGAGTTACAATTGGATTAAGTTGATTGTAGAGGAGCATCATCAACAACGGATACTTGATCCAGAAAGGTTTTGGAAAAGAAGAAAAAAAAAAGAGAAATATATCAGCAACGGCCACTTCATTTTGTGAATCCATATTCACAAAATTTTTCTTACCTTGGGTGTCAGATGCAGGAGCATATTGTATCACAAAATAAAAAGGGGCATGATAAAAAAATAAAAATAAAAAATAAAAAATAAAAATGGTGGAGAGAGAAAGTGACGAAAATTGAAGGAGAAAAAAAAAGGTTATTTCGTTTACCAAGGTGCATAGGTGAAAAAAAAATATTAAAAAAAAATAATAATAAATAAAATTATTTATCGAGGTGTGTAGGTGGCATTTTAGAAACTTGTAGAAAGTTCTTGCATATAATATTTGTAGCTAGGTAGTTACACATTTCTATTTTCTTATTGGCCACAAAGGCAATGTAATTTTCTAATTGGCCCACATGGTGGTGCTTAATATTAATTGGGTGGGTATTTAATATTTGTATCAAGGTAGTTGCATCTATCTTTTATCCCACATTGGTTGTGTTGTAATATCTTGGGTGGTAAATGCCTATATAAAGAAGGCATATGAGCATTCATAAGCAATCTCTCAAGTGGTTGAAGCTCTCAGATTGTAAGCTCTTGGATTGTAATATCAAAGGATGTAAGACCTCTCATGTTGTAGATCTCATATTTGGAGGAATCTCTCATGTTGTAAGATCTCTCAAGTTGTAACAATTTTCAAGTATTAATGTATGCTTTGTAAATAATTTTGTCTTCTGTTTGTCTCCATGTTGTTATGTCTTTGCTTATGAGTTGGTAAGGGTGGTGTGGCCCTTCATCAGTGGTATCAGAGTGTCCTTCATCAAAAATGAAGATCAATTGGTGGAGGTTAATGGTGACTAAATTGAAAGCTAAGTTCATACCTGTTGACTATGAGCTTGACTTGTTTAAGAAGTTGTAGAATCTAAAGAAAAAAGACTTGACTATGGAAGACTATACCGAGGAGTTCTATAGGTTGACTATTCGGTCTGGACACAAAGAAATTGGTAAGGAAAAGGTATCTCAGTATGTGAATGGTTGGAGATTCAATATTTAGGATGAGCTTGGTATGCTGAAGATTGATTCAGTTGAGGATGCTTATTAGTATGATCTGAAGGCAGAAGATAAGTTTAAGAGGAGACAACATGGTAATTCCCAAGGGAAGGAGAAGATTGATCACTCGGTGAAGCATAAACTGACTGTTGAAGATGAACTAAAACTTGCGGAGCCAAAAAAGAAGATAGGTAGGCTTATCTTTAAAGGAACTTGTTATAATTGTGGTGAAGAAGGACATAGGTCTTTTGAGTGTACACAGAAGAATTTTGGTGATAGAAGGATTAATGTGGTAAATGAGAACATTCAGAATGAACTTGAATCTAAGAACTTGCTGGTTTAGAGAACATTGCTCGATGCAAAGGAGGAACCTTGTCAAAGGAATAACTCATTCAGAACTTGGTGCAAGTCTAGAGGTAAACTTTGTGATGTAATTGTTGATAGTGGTAGTATTGATAACCTTGTTGTTGAGGACATGGTTTAGAAACTTGGTTTGAAGCAAATGAAGCATCCTTATCCTTATAGGATTGGTTGGTTGCAAAATGTTCATGCTCTGGAAGTTACGGAGCAGTGTCTTGTTGATTTTTAGATTGGCCAGTATAAGGATCAAGTGTTGTGTGATATTGTGGAGATGAATAGTTGTCATATATTATTCAGTAGACCTTGGTAGTATGATTGCAAAGTTGTGTATGATTGTGTCAAGAATGTGTTTAATGTTGAGAAGAATAACAAGAAGCTTTTCTTGATGCCTTTTCTGGATATAACACTCGGTAGGAGAAACCTGAGCTTTGGTAGCTGAGATGAGTTGATAATTTCTGAAAGGATGGATCAATATGGAGAACACACCTTTGTGTTATCAAGAAAAGATTTGAAAATATAGAGGAAGCAGAAGTGGAAGAGTTTGCAAGGTGAAGATTTGAAGGGCTTGTATGTGAAGAACCAGTTCAAGGTTTATGTGTTGAATCCCGGAAGATGTTCTTCTAGCCTATGAGAACATCTTTTCAAACTGGGGTGTTTGATGTAGGGGCATTCTAGATACTCAAAAAATCTACATGGTGGTGTGTTGAGATGGTTCTGTGTTACTCGGTTGCAGCTTTAACCGATGGTCTCGATTATTGAAAGAAGCTCGGTCATTGAAGGAACTCAGTGAAACCTATGGTGCTCGGTGGAACTTGTTTTTGGTGAGGCCTGTGGTGCTAGGTCAATGTGCTTTCTCGACGATACTTGTGTTGCTCGGTCATGCTTGGCATGGTCGGTTGTTTCATTGGTGCTCAGTTGTTTCTCTGACGCTCAGTAGTTTTGGTTTACCAACTTGAGTTCCTGGAGATTTGGTTTCCCGACTTGGTGCATTTATTGTTGGTAGCTTTTGTTGTATTCTCCTATCTAGATCTAGAGGTCGACATGGAGAATTAAATATTTGTAAGGATATTTGAGAGCTAATTGTTGTTGCATTTAATATTTATTTGTAATAGGAGCTGAATTGGCTTAGGAGTTAATTGTTTCTTCCTGTCGAATTGTGGTTGAAAAAATGTATTTAAGGAGTGTTTGGGTAGATGTTGAGGGAGGCAGTGGAAGTAGCTGAAAAGGATAACATTTGGATCTTGTGAGATCTTGAATATCAGATTGTTTATCTGATAGTTTGTAATAGCAGAGCTAGTGTTTTGCATGCTTGGAGACAAGGAGATTACTTGGAGGCTTGTGAGCTCAAGTTCAGATCTGCCAAGTAGGGTTTCCATCAGTTTTTGATGTGATTCAAAACTGGACTAGCTAGGAGATTGCAGAAATAATTTGATTGTATTTGGCCTTAACCCGGAAGGCCTTACAGCTAGGCATGTTAATGAAAATTCAGTTGAAAACATTATTTTGTTGTGTTATTCTACATTGTGTTGTTTGGCTACATGTTTGGACTGTCCTTAATTGGATCCTCCTTACCTGTGCTACGTCACTTAATAAGGGGTATATGTTTTCTATTTGGAAGTGTCTAGAAATTTTATTTTAAAGGTGAATCCATCATTGTTTGGGTGGAGAAGTGATTGGAGGGTAGACAATGAATTCAACCTTCAACCAACTCTAGATTCCAACCACCATTCTTGGACTTTGATTCTTCATCAATATTCTAGTCCAAATCTCTAATCACATAAACTCATAATTGTTTCCTCATACTCTTGTGAATATCTACACAAAAATCTTATCACCCAATTCCTGGCCCTTGTTTGGATCAACTCTCATGTACTTAGACTCATCCAATACTCTAACAACATGGAACACCTTTGCACTCAACACTAATTCAATTTTGTTCATGAACAACATAACAACTAAACATTATCCTATAAGATTCACCATGCATAATGATAAGACAATCACTCAAATTGATATAAGAAAGGATTCCTTATCTTCCCAACCACTGGGAAACCCTTATAACTCTCCTAACTCTTGTCTATACAATCCTAAACTCATCTTATTAACATCCTTAGACTCATTACCAAGAATGGTCACATACACATTTCACTGTCAAACTATGATAGTATTAGTTTTCCTGCAGACATACAAAACTACCACCCATGTTGTGGTCTTGTACTCCCTCCATGGTTCTTTATTCTATCAACTCTCCTCTATGATCTTACTCAACCCTCTCAACACTTCTAAATATCCCTCAAATGATTGTATTGAAAAATTTACCACCAAACTGCATATTCACTACCCTTTAACAGTTTATAGTCACTTTGGGGGCTCCAAAACACTTGCCAAATATTGTATTCTTCTTGCAACCATAAGGGAATAATATACATTTTTTTCTCCTTCATCTCCCCAAGAATAAAGGTTCCATGCATGTGAAATAAATAAAACTACATTAAAACACCTTAAACAAGGGTTTTTAACAATCTATGACAAACTAGCAGATCCCTAGATACAATAAGCCAATGAAGATGATTACAAACACCACAATGCTCTTAAAACATTAATGAGGCTCCCTTTCACTGAGCTCCTTCAAAACGTTTATGTTTGAATAGTGAAAATGTGGAACCAAATGAATGTTACAATATAAGAAACATGTAAATTGCAATAATAAACTTGTTTATTTCAATTCTATTCAATCAAACTTCAATACATCTCCATCCCCCTATGTCTTGGGCTTCTATGACCTTTATAAACCTCTTAAACTATGTATCCTACACCCAATCAATTTTCCTAACTAACAGTGCCAAACTATGTTGAATTAGGGTCTGATATAGAGGCTTCAAATGAGGTATGGAACTTGGAAGATTTTGAGTATGCTTGTACTGGCTATTCAACTTATGTAAATAAGAAAGGCACACTAGCTGATCATAAAGTTTCCATATTGCATAGGCATCGAGGTAAAATGATTGCATGTATAAAAATTAATTTCATTCATTGTCATAATTTATGGGTTAGGGGCATATTATTACTCGTGTAGGTTGTTTAGTCCTCCCACACTCCTTGGATAACAATATTAATCTTCTCAACATAATGTATATATATTTGTGTGTGTGTGAGAGTGATCAATCAAGACTCCCGAATTATCCAAAATTGATTAAATATAAGGTCCATGAACTATTTGAGGTTCAATCTTAATCTAGAATTCAAATATTCCCTAATGCACCTAAAAATAGGCTTCTTCAAATTGGTGGATCTAAAGTATTATCAAATTTATTCAGTTTTTTTATAGAGAAATTCAAATATTTGGTGAAACACTTCCATAGGGATTATTTATCATATACCACATACATAATGATGCAAAGACCTTTGTCAATTTATAATGAGCCACCTAATTTAGCAAGAATTTAACAAGGGTTTGAAAAAGAAAATTGAATCATTTCAAATATATATAGAAATGGAAGTATTCTAGGTGGGTTGGTGCTTGCTAAATGGGAAGGGTATTGAAGAAGAGTGTTATTTTGGCAATAGATCATGGTCTTACTACTCCTCAAACCTGGATAGAGATCAAATTTATTAAAAATCGTATCAACATGACAGAGTAGTGGCAAGAGATTGCGATAATAGTGCTTTGCAAGTAACATGATTAGGAGTTATTTCAAAGACACAAGAAAATGGATCAAAATAATGATCAATACCAAAAGATAGAAATAAAGATGAGTGGGAAGAATGATGATAAATATACCACCAAGAAACACAAAAAAAAAGTGAATATTGCCAGTGAGAAATCATGAATGAAAAATACAAAGAGTAGTCAAGAGATCAGAACAGTGGTGTATAAAGGTTTGAATAGGGAGTACAATGGATCAAGGACAATGAACAATCAAATAAGTGGAGTCAATACATAATATATAAAAACAATTACTGATGTGATTATTTATGTTCATCATAGTGAAAGATCACAAAGGTAAACACAACTATTGTTTATCTCCATAATGTTGTTGTGAAGAGAGTTCTTTTCAAAATGATCATTCCTAGAAGGTAGTAAAAACAATATCACAGTAGGCATCATGTTTCTCTAAACTAGCCACCAAAGAAAATATAAAGTGGTCATGACATGAGATTAAATATTAATAGTCCAAGGTCTATTATAGTAGTCAATCATTGTTCTTAAAGGTTTAATGCTTAAGTTATGACCACAATAAGGTCTCCCAAAATTGAAAGCATGGATTGTGCCCCTAAACAGAGTAGAGATATAAATAACTCACGAAGGAAATAATAATGATGTGATAAAGATGCATTGATAGTAGTGGATAACGACAGAGGATTATAAGTAATATATTGAATGTCACATAAATATGAAGAGGAATAGAGATAGACCATGTCTTAAAGAGTAGATGCATGGTATTACATTTCATTATCCTGCAATCTTGAGCATCACTATAGCAGTCCAAGAACATGAGTTTTAGAGGCTATTTTCATAAATACAATAGGGAAAATTCACCTAATATAGTCTCAATAATGCCTGAAATAGAGCCAATGAAATAGAAAGATTGTTTAAATGTGAGGGGGAAAGAGATAGAGTATGCATAAGAGGTATGGTGAAGCTATTCTCAAGAATGTAGGTATATATGTTGTTACAATGTAGGACAAAAGTCAAGGAAGTGTATAGATGATGGGTTTTTTACAAAGATGCAACACAAGAAGAAGATGGTGAAAAAGTAGAATATAAACAATCAGGGAAACTATAAATATTAGACAAACCTCAATTATAAGGTTCACAAGTGTATGATAGTGACTACATGTATCAAAATGAAGTCTACATGAGTGCACAATAGGAGTAGTGAAGGCAATGTCAATATAAGAAAATAAATAAATTCATCTCACAGTCAAGGATGTTGGTCATATAGCATAAGATGCAAAGATAATTAAGTAGTAGTTATTTTATCAAGGGAAGACAAATAATGTGTTGATAGTGCCCTGAAGCATATAGTGTATAGTGTTATCAAAGCAAGAAAGTGAGATGAATCAGTGATAATATAAAGATTATGGAATTGAATTTTGCTACTGAACATCAAAGTCAATGAATAGAGCTACTCAAAATATTCAAAACTAGTTTAAGGAACATAAGTACATTTCTTTTTATGAATTATGGAATCAAGGATAGCATATTATTATTTATATCATGAATACAACTAAAGAACATGTCCATAACACCATGTTTTGCAAAATAGACTAGTGATTGAGTTCCATTAAGACAACGATGAAATATTAAAGAGAGTAAGTGTGTAATATG
Source organism: Chamaecyparis obtusa (assembly GCA_027943335.1). Taxonomy (NCBI): domain Eukaryota; kingdom Viridiplantae; phylum Streptophyta; class Pinopsida; order Cupressales; family Cupressaceae; genus Chamaecyparis; species Chamaecyparis obtusa. The sequence goes on from BSBK01008525.1 coordinate 206,967, forward strand.
ATTAGGATTAGTGAAAAAGAAATAATAAAAATAGTATTCATTATCACCGTGATAAAACAATGAGAATGTATGATAGTCATGATAGTGTCAAGACAACAGTGATAAAGTAAACAATAGGTACACATGGTCACTTAGATCCTTGAAATATGGAGTTTTAAAGAAAACATAATATTCAAGGTTCAGTCTAAGATCCCACCTTGATATAACACTAGTTGAAGAAATGTTTGAGGTCTCTAGCAATTAGCACATAGTGCCCTAATGCTCAAAAAAATTAGGTTTGATAATAGGTTGCAGATAATCTCCTACTTTCTTCATGAATATCGACTTCCACTGCTATCGCTTCATGGCCTTTGGCTTCTAGTGCTATCGCGTGAAAAAATAAAAAATGAAATAGGGTAACTTTATCTTTTTAAAAAAATGTATGCTCTCAACTATCGCAATTGCGACATTGTAGATGGTGTCAAAATTGCGACACTATCAAACATAATTGCAAAACAAACCAATTTCACAAAATATGCCTCTCCATAAAAAAAAAGGCCCAAATGTACTAGTGTCAACTTACTTTAAATACAAATAACCCAATCAAACTTAGGTTTGATAAATGAATAATATAAGGAAAAGGCTAATTAATAGGCTTAGATAACAAGGTTGAGGCTTGGGAGCTTTATTTCCCTCTATTTCCCTCCTTTTTCATGTATTTTTCTCTTCAAAATAGGTTTTTCAACTTCTTCATCATTAGGTTAACACATCTTCAAGTGGGTATTTGTAAAATTACCACCATAATTTCACACATTTTCTAAGATTTCTAACCATATAATTTTTTATATTTTTGGACAACATTACCATAGTAAAGTTTTAATTTTCTTTATCAACGTCTCCATGGTTCTTAGAGACATATGTGTACCATTTTCTTAATAACTTTTGATGTGCTTAACCAAATTTACGAAAAATTACATATTATTGTTCTACACTTGATTCCATGCACTTTATAAAAAGAAATTTTTTGTTTTCAATTATTTGTATGTAAGTTATGTCTAGTGCATGAATAGACACCTAATTTTTAGGATACGCCTACTTCAAAAAATCATAAAAAAAAATTACTCAATAGGAAATTACAAACATATAAAAATATATATCTCTCACTCTTGTCTATCTTTCTACCAAAGGGTTTTTCAAAATAATAAATATAACTAAATCTTTTTTGATGCGCACGACAAACACTATGTTATGTTTTTTTTGAAAAAATTAGAAATTATTTTTATGCATAATGGATTTGATCCTCTTAATCTTATCCATTTAAAAAAAAACTTTAGTATTTTAGAAACTATATTCAAAGTAACACAATTTTTTTCTTTGCACCTACTCTAATCTTGAGCTCATAAACTTGTCAAATTTCTCTTCCAAGATTAGGTTTACATGATTTCAAAAAAAAAGTGGGCGCTTATACCCCCATTTTGGCTCACCATCTTGGTGCACTTACCTCTTTATTATTTAGAAAAATATAACAAAGTTCTACATACAAAAACTTGTATATAATCTTCCTCACACCAAATAACATTATACATATTTTATATTCTACCGCTTGTATGGATGTGGCCATATAACAAATGCATACAAAAATAGATAGTCTATTTGAACTGTTATCAAAGATAAACAATAGAAAATATAAGATCTCAATTTCTAGCCATACAACTTAAACTTGTATTTGTTACAGTTGTAGCAGAAATAACCAATTACGGTTTTGTCATAACAAATGTCTCATGCTCAATTTTCCTTCACCAACACTCTTTGTTGCATGTTTGAGATTCCTTTATAGTTTTATATTTGTTAACACACAGATGGTGTCCACTTCATATCTTGAATTGGTTTGCTATAAAAATGACCAATAATAGACAATATTAAGATTATCATTCTATTCCAAAATAAAAAGCAATCTTATGACCTGAAAACATAATCAAATTGGTGCCACATGGAGAACCACATCATCTTTTAAAATGATGACAAAAATAAGTTGTAGATGAATATTATACTCAACTATTCTTGTCTCAAATGCGACGAGAAGATCTACACCTACAAAGTAAAATGTGGAGAGCTATATGTCCCATGACGTAAAATAATAATATTGATTAGAATCACTAAGTAATTTCTATATTTTAATCCCAAAACTATATTAAATACTACTTATATATATTAAATCACATGAAACATAAGATGGTAAAATGAGATGAAATGGAATGGAAGTAAAATAGGGGAGTATGAAGGTACATAAAATGGATTGAAATGTGGCATAAAAATGTCCATCATAAATGGATCTTATCAAGAGAAATAGATTTTGTATTTGCTGATTTTATTAAAATGTGTTTCTTGCTGTGTACCGAGATGATCTGATAGCCTATTCCAAGATAGAAGAAGAGCATTGTGCCCATCTACAAAAAAAAACTATCAAGGTTGTAGAATATGGTGTCTCCATAAACCTAAAGAAATATGTTGTAGAAATTGATTGTGCAATTGTACAATATTCAGGTGAATGAGGTGATTGAAAAACCACGCACCAAGGTGTGTCTTCAATAGCATTTATAATGTGTTTTTGGAAAGGTTTGGGATTTTTCTGCCCCTTATTCTTCTTTGTTGAATTAGTTTTCCATCCTTCCATTGAGTATTGTAAGGATGATTTTGCAGTTTAGGTTGTCTAATAAAATTATTGAATAGTTTCTTCTTTTGTTCAACACATTTGTCATTTCTACTAGTATTAAGATTCATGGCTTTCAAGGCATTGAGAACCTTGTCCCATTTGTCTTCCTCTTTAGGCTTTGAGCCTTCAAAGACTTTTCTTCTTCTTATTTTCATTTGTTGAACAGGTTAGGATCTTCTCTTCTTCCTAGCTTTCAAGAATCTCTTCTACTTCTTTCAATATATATGTCCAGCTTAAAATCATCCCTCAAGGTATAAGGGTCTTTATCTCTGAGGAGATATGCCATCTTTGCATCAAATGCATTGAAATAAGTTGTCAGGAATACATTCTCTTCCAACCTTAAGACCTAAAACAACTTGTGCATATCCTTTTGAAATATTATGTTGAAATTAGTAACTACTTCATTTGGTGACTTCTTGATGTTTTTGAATTCATTCAACATAAAACTAGCATTAGATTTATCACCATATTTCTCCTTGAAATATTTTTCAAACTCTTCCCATGAGCCAATACTTGCAGAAGCTAATCCTCTATACCAATCCCTAGCATATTATATTATATAATGTATAAATAACATCATCATGCTCAACCTCATAATCATTCATTCTATCATTAAAAGATCTTAAATTGTCTTACTTGATTATAGCATTATTTCTAGTAAATTGAATTATCTTATCCCTTAACTCAATTGGAATAGGGTTAGGATTATTGGGAATTCCATCAAAGAATAGTTGTCTATATCTTTCCAACTAAATAGGTCTCCTCTGATATTGTCCTCCAACATCCTAACCACTGGTACGTGCTCTAATGTTTGTTCGACTTTTTGTACATTGAAAATCTTGGGCTAACTCACACCTTGAGTTGCAACTTGGACCCCTTGCCATGTGTTTGCAACTCCTATGCTTTCGGTGACTTGAAGACCTTGGGAAAGAATAGTTGTATCCACATTTTTTTGTGTTGGTAGGCTTGAGTTGAAAACACCTTGCATGTTAGATGGTAAATCACTAGACAAATCATTATTTAATGTTGATAACTTAAGGAAATTAATTTTTCTTTTTATCTTTGCATTAGCAGCTTCCCTCTCTACTCTCTCTAATTCCTTGGAAAGAGTTTCACTCTCTTTTCTTTCCTTTTCTAGCTCTATACCAACTTGGGATAAACCTTATGACAACTGACCTTGATCCTTCTAGATACCTTTTTTTTACCTTTGTCCAAATTGAGCTTATAAGTTTGAACACTTGGATGAGGAATAATAGGACCTATTGGCTTTTGTTGAGGATTTTATTGGATTTTAGGTTGATCTCTAGAAGTCCCCTCAACTCCATTCAAATATTTTTCTTACAATTGAGCCATCAACATTTGGTTTAGGATCATCTTGATTCATGACTTTAAGTGTAGCCAGTTTTCTTATTAGGGCATCTCTCTCAATGAAAACATTGATAACCTCATATTATTTCTTTATTTCTTTATTTCTTTTTTCTTTTTTCTTTCTCAATTCCATTTTTTCTTGGAGTTATCTTCTTAGATTATTTATATCTCCAAAAACTTATTCAAGATCTGGTAATGTTATCTCAGATCCAGAAGTATTACCAAGATCAATCAGATATTGGTCCCCTTATTCCTGAACATGTACATAAGGAAATTAATCTATAAAACCATGAAGAGGAGGTACACAAAGGATGCTTTCTACTTAGGGACTTCTTCTAGACTCAGGCCTCTTCTCTTCTTAGATTATTGAACTTGACTTAATTCGTTATCTTGATGTTGTATTTCTCTTGGGCAGGTGTTTTAAATAATGAATAAAAATATCCCATGCCATCTAATTTAGAATTCCTAGAGGATGTTTTAGAACTTTCAAGAACAAGTTGTAAAGAAGCTCACTTGCATTCTTAAATCTTGTTTTCCGTGATGCAAGACCATTGCTGGTTTCTCCATCTCTTCTTGTCCATCTTTTCTTTGAGACTTTAGGAAGCTCACCCTCTAATTTCTCTTCAGAATGCTTCTTCAAAAAGGATTTGGTATCTTTTCTTTACTCATGGTGAGGTATCATTCAAAATATATTATAAATCTTTAAAATATACATACTGGTGCAAAGATCTTATAGTCACCACTCAATTAACCTTGGGGTACCAAATATATGCAAATACTTGGTGAGTTATAGACGACACTTACAAATATCACCCTCAAATGAATATGAACTCTCATAGGTGATCTTAAAATACAAGAAAATACAGACACTGACGTAAAAATATGGGATCAACCTTCAAATCATAGAAAAACACTTATAACTCTATGTAATTCTCACAATGGACAAAAACACAAAATAAAAATTTAGCTAATAAATCCCTATGAGATTCACCATCTTTTTGATGACTCAGATGGGTTAACTTGCTTGGAAAATTATAACAAATATTATGGGATTGATTTAACAAGTTTTCCACACTTCTGTCCTATGTAGATTTGCCATCTTATTGGTTCATAAAAGGGTTTAGACTACAAAATAGAAACCAAGTTGACCTTTGAATTTTCTATTGAGAAGCCAACTCCATAGAAAATATATCCAGGACTTAGACCAACTGACAAGGATCTATCAACCCTTCTACACTTTGAGCTCTGTAAAACTTGGGAGGGAGATCTCTTAGTGAATTTAAAACCTCTGCACTAGAATTGTAAACAATACCAACATAAAGCAAATAATCTCATATAAATGCTCAACAAAGAGGGAGAATGCTTTGAAATGGCTAATTCCTAGTGATCCTCTACCACTTGGAGTATGAGATAACAACAATATACATTAAAGTATTTAGATTTTGCATGGTTTAAAATAATTTTATGGTAAGATCCAAATGAATGTGAACACTAAACTAATAGTAAAACCAATACAATTTGTAATCAGTGCCTTATTGCATTGAGGACTTGAGTTCATAAGAAATAAATGACATATGACAAACTTTCTCTAATAGCATAAGATCTAAGAAACTATTGCCTTACAATACTTTTCCACTGTAATATTCCTGACACAAACTTCTTATCAAAATCCTTGTATAGACTCTATAAATCTACAATTCTATTCAAGGATTTAATTGACCCATTAGATCAAAGCATGAAAAGGAAATTACATACACAACAATAATGAACTAAATGAGACAAATGCTTGATTCATTTCATTCAAAATATAATAAAATTGTACAAATGGAGAGAACTGGATTTGAATCATATTTCTATTATATTCAACTGCTATCTCTTCCATATACAACAACTTTACTACTCATTACTCTTGAAACGTATATAAAAATTGATACTAACACCTTCTATTTGCTTTGTAAAATGATTTTACAACTTGTTCGTACTCACCTAGACTTCTTACATGGGATCAACACTTTGTACTTAGAGTTTTTGGAATAGAACCCTATTTCTTGGCCTTGAACTCCCTTTTATAGAAACACGGGAGTGAACAAGCTATAGGCCATATGGGACACATGTCATTAGTCCATTGGAATATTTAACTCTCATTACAATAGATAGTTACATATAAGACAAAATGCTTTTTCTCCTTTGTAAAATATTCCTTGTACTTCTCCTGCATAACATTTTGTTGATCTGAAGATTTCACTTAGGCCCATAGCCGTTGTAATATCATTCTACAAGGGCCCGTTTGGTGCATGGAATACCAAATGCCAAATATAGTCAATTTTGGAAGATGCTGCAATTCTGGAAGATACAAATCGTGAAAATGATTTCCGAAATATGGGATGACCTGTTTGGTTCACCCGGAAGATGACTAAGAAGATAACCTGTTTGGTTCACTACAACAACACTCCTACAACAAAACCCCCACAGAAAATGAAAAAGGGCAGACGTAGCACCAGTCTAATAAGGGTGGGTAGTGCCGCTGAGCCTCCTCTTATTTGCACCTGCTCCCATGAGATTGTGGTAGTCCCAGTTCCTCCTCATCCCAAACCAACGACCATTAATCATCACATATAGAAAGCCATCATCAATGGAGACGAAGGCGGGTAGCGTTTATACTAGTGGTGCTACTCAGAACTGAGGATCCCAAGCGGGCAGAAAAGTGTGCAGCGGAGGTGAATGCTGCAGCAAATGGGGTGGTGCGGAACCATCGACGACCATTGGTTACTCTATCAAGGTTGCCAGAGAAATTGCGTTGAACATTCGATCTAGAAATGGAGAACCAGCTTGGTGCCCGCGAACGAAAATGAAATGAAAGTTTCAGCTGAAAATGAAATTTTGGATGTCAAAATATTATAAACGGCAAATAGCAGACCTGACGGCACATAAAATGGGCATTCGAAAATGGGAATTAGAGCCTCTAATTCTAATTCCACCTTTTCAAGTGGAAGATGAAATACTCATTTTGTGGGCAAAATTGGAATTTCAAAATTCCAATTCCTATTTGTTTGGATGGACACAAACAGAAAATTCACTAATCCAAAAATGTTATTTCGGAATTAAAGCCCATATTCCATGTACCAAACGGGCTCCAAAAGATGACCACTATAGAATATGCCAAAAGGTGTTGCCAGACTGTCATAATTTTATTTGGAAAAACCCCTATCTTTCTGTAACTAGGTAGTCGACCCAAATCCATATCGCCAAGTGCCATCACCTCACAAGCTCACAACTTCAAAGAGCTTACTTCACTAATGGTTTTGGTGTTGCGACTAAGTATCTACTAACCATCAAACTTATTGTCGCATTCTCACGACTGCTAGCATTATTCCCTTCAAACCACAACGAGACTGGGATCATTGAGTTTAATAGCCCTTTTATCCTTGGTCGTAGCCTCATAACTATTTTATGTTACTCATCTTAACTGTTGTGACCATGAGATCATTAGAAACCTAACCACCATATCCTCGTCATTCCCTTGCAATATCAAACTATAAATGGATCTAACTATGGTTAGGTTGTGATCATTTCCAACATTACTTCTTATTGTCTTTTTTGTGCCACATGTTTCCTTCCATGTTGGCGCATTGAACAATTTTGATCAGTCAATCTAACATTGACTTCTAGCTTAGAAAATGGACCCATCAAATGACCAATAAAAAACATCCAAGTCACTGCCTTTACACCTCATCATCTGGCCCTGGCTTCCACTAGCACTGGCCAACCAAGGACACGTGTCAACATATTGCAATGTCGCAGTCCCTAAGTTCCTTTCATCTTTGATCGTGGGATGACGACAACTGACAAATCTATTCACAGTTTATCCCACCGCTATATTTAAGCTATTTAACCATTATTGTTAACCGTTGAACACCTTTTCCTACAGTTTAAAACATCTATGTCCATTTTGAGCACATAAACAAAGATGGGACATTAAGTAGCTCACACATTGACTATAATACACCTGACACAAAATAGGAAAATATTTACAAAGGTTCCTTCAGCCACTTAGAGGGTGATAGATGGTAGCCCTCCTACTATGTCGCGGTCAACAAGGTGTTTAGGGGGACATCATTGTGGCATTGTAGGGCCAATGAAAAGGTGACACACAAAGACCAATAAGGTAAAGGAGACTTGTCTAGAATGAAGACCAAACCAGGTTATTATTTTACTCTTAAAATATGACCACGGGCACACTTAGACTTAGGAAAATAACACTTAGAGAAATAAAGGAAGAATTCGACCCGACATAAAAAAAAAAAATCATTAGGAAATATAGGTGGCCCCTCCTCACGTTGAAATAATCGTACACCTTATGAAAAAAAAGTTGCGACAAAACATATAACAAACCTAGGGTTTACATAAAAGATATTAGAAATGCATTAAATCCTAAACCTTAAACCATCAACAGAGAGCACAAACTGTAGGATAAAAACTAGATTTGACCAAGGTGACTTAAAAAAATTGCAAGACATTTTGAAGAACTATCAAGATGCATTGCAGTACGATGTGAATGAGTCATCCTTCACCTACTTATCCTACACTTATCTTATACCCAACCCAATTGCGATGAGAATGGACTCATGTTGTAGTATGGGATGCACTACAAACTCTTTTTAGTTGAGCTTTAGTCAAGGTAGTCACCTTTAAAGCCTAAACCTAAGGTCTTTAACATTTTTTCTTGAGATTGTTTGTTGGGTCCCATATGGATGGGATAGACAAGACATCAGTTCACATAGTTGGGATTGCCACACCCCATGAAGATGTAGAAGGGAACTTAAGAAATTAGGATGATCAACATGACTTTTCTTGATTATCTACTTGGCCAAGTATCTAAAACTAATGATCACATAATTTATTTTTTGCTTACACGATTATATGGTACTATGAATTAATCTTCAATATCAGCTCAAAATTGGTTTTGGTACTCTTATATACACTGATTTTATGTTAAAAAATTAAAAATTGCTCCTATTGTTGGGTTTTTATAGATTTCCAGTTGCTAAGACTTCTATACCTGATCGCATTTGCCAAGAAGAAACAATATTCTTGATCTCTCCTTCCTTCTTGAAGGATGCTTTAGCCTCCATTTTTTTTTGCTCTTTTTTTAGTGTTTTTTCTAGCAGGCGTATGTTTCTAGAATTCCTTTTGGTTCCTACAATTCTATGGGGCCAGGCTAGCTTGCCTAAAGACCACATCACGTCAAATGACATTTATGAATTATTATTTAATACTATGATATCTCTATAAGTACCAAAATGAAAAATTTGATATGAATTTGAATTAAAGTTTATAAAAAAATCTCGTTAAAAATGAATAAGAAAACACTTTTACTATTCTTGGAAATATAATCACTTTTAAAATTTCATAAAAATTAACTTTTAAGGATAAAAAATCCTAATCTTCCATTTCACTCTTATGTCTTATTATGATATAGAGATAGTTAGCAAAAGAGAATTGAAAATTAAGCTTTACTTCTATAGGTTGGTGAGCTATGGGATGACAATATTGAAAAGTATGGGAACTATTGTAAAGTAATAATACCTTCAAATAAAGTGAATTTATCAAATAGAAATTTAGTGCCTAACAGTCATTGTTATCCAAAATAATTCTTTAACTAGTCACACCTTCTTCTAGTGGGAAAACTATTTCTCAAAGCAGTATAATAATAACACTTGTATTTCACCAAAAATATAGACTCTTTCAACACATCATATAGGTGATACACAAAATTTATTTCACCAAAAATATAGACTCTTTCAACACATCATATAGGTGATACACAAAAGTTATTTCACCTAGTCCTACAGTATATCATTCTAGTGAAGCATCAAGTTTAGTACGAACCTCAATTTCTTGAAAAAATTCATGCTAGTATTAGATTGGTAATCAAGAGTACATGGAAGTGTTGGAATATTTAGTCTTGCTTACCAACATTTACTTAAGAAACTCTTCACAATCTCATTAAATATAAATCTTCTCTTTTGTCCTCGTGGTTGATATATTTATGTAAGAGTTTGACTATATTTTATTTTCTTGTAAAATAAGAAAAATTATATCCAATTTTTTCTATCATTTATGATAGGAATCATCACGAAAGTGGAAGAGCAAAAGAGAATTCTATATATTTATTAGTCTCATTTTATGACGTGAGAGAATAATAGATAGCATTGTTATATTGTAGCATTTCTATCAGCAAGTTCTTGTTTTGAATAAATATATCCTCTAATTTATTGTTTATTAACTTTATATAATAATGTATCATTATTTCTTCTTACCTATTCTAATTCTAATATGAGTTCTGGATTAATCCACTTATGACCCATCAATTTATTGTACAAATGTGGCTGGCTCATTTTTGACATCTTCCTTAGACCTCATGTTAAATGCTTGATATTTTTAATATTGATCCAGCTTTAATTTTATGTAGTATCACTCACTGGTTAGAGTGTTCTACCATTGAGCTATACCCTGTGTGGAATCAATCCCGCTATAATTTGGATATGACTAATTCTCTTTGATCATCTTAACAATTTTCAGACCACGGTTTTTCCACATAGGATAAAACCTACGAGGACTTTATTTAACGTTGAATTTTCACCCACTACTTTGTTTTTCTCGGAAAAACAAGGGTGATGTACAACTTTTTTAGGTTATAAGTCAATACTGAAGTCTACTATCCCGGATAAACTAAGAGTACGCATATTCAACTGACATCTTCAATCTTACGAAAATGAGAATAGTCACAATGCCAGCTATGATCGTTGAATATATGTAAAGAAAACTATACTTAAACCTTTGTTCTATTTATATAATAGCCTGTTCTCATTGATAAGTACCAGAGGTTGAGATTGAACAGGATTGCTGGGTTTTTGGGCTGTTAATGGCTATTATGAAGAGTTCAATGTTAATTGTTTTAGTTGGGCTATGGATGATCAATTGTTTCGTGCAAGCTGAAAAAGGAGTTCATGTGCCAGCCATATTCGTGTTAGGAGATTCGTTCGGAGATGCAGGAAATAATAATTACATACCACACTGTAAAGATCGTGCAAACTTCATACCATTCGGTGTTTCTTTCTTTCCTTACCCAACTGGTCGCTTTACCAATGGCCGCACCACTTTCGACTTTCTGGGTTTGTATCATTTCTTTTATTAAAGATTTTGATGCTCTTATTTTAAAGGTACTTGACAGAAAAAAGGAAAAATGAATGAAAGTGTATAGTTTATGGATAACAATACATTAATTCTCCCTGTTTTAGACTGGCATGCAGTCCCTCAAAAATAATTTGTTATTAATATCTAAGTTCAAGTTCAGCACTCTTAAATTTCATTAGGATTGTATTGTATGATTATGGTGCAGCTACCTACTTAGGGCTTCCCTTTAGTCCTCCATATCTGGAGCCAAAGGCAAATTTTAGCAGAGGGATAAATTTTGCATCAGGAGGTTGTGGATTGCTTGACTCAACAGCAGCTGATCAGGTCTCTTCTCCTTTCTTACCTTTCCTCAAAACATCTTAATAAGAATTCAATATTGGGTATGAGATAGAAATATTTTTATTTAGATTCTTCACAATTACCTCTGTTTTTCTATACCTGGGTTTTTCTGTAAAAGTTTTGATTAGAATCTGAATTTCACTAATTACATGATTTAGGAGAGGTCTTCTTCTGTAGCTGTTTGTTTATGTCATTTATTTTCTCTTTCTATACGATAAACATGGGTGTTTATCTTTGTTTCACTTCTAGATTGCTTGATATGGACAACTTGGTCTTCTAAATTTGTAATTAAGTTAATAATTTTAAAAGGGTTTTATATTAAATCAAAGCTTTAGAGGCCAAGCTATCTCAGCGAGAAGGCAATTTACTCACCAAGCAAGAAATAAAACATTAAACTCCTTGTTAAACAGTTAACTTCAACACCAGGCATGAAAATTTCTCAAAAGACTGAATTTTAAGTTAAAAATTATTGATTCTTCTTTAGAACATTGCTCTAGAATGTCTCTGGGAAAAAAATTGCAAGTTTTTCTTTGGTTTACGCCTTCCTACCAATGATAGCTCTTCATGCATCCATTTGTTTCATCTTTATGAAATTCATTGTGGTCCTATATATCTATTAAGTCAATTGTATTATGGTGAATTATAAAAAGATCATATCGAGGCTTCTCCTTCTAATAAACCTTTTTTTAACAGAAAATATTCACAACTATTTTTTCTGGGTCTTCCTCCATAATTTCTATTTAAAGCGATCTATAACTGCTTTTATGCTCTTCCTCCCTTCTTCTCTGCCTCTTTTGTAACTTTGTTGGAATTAGACTAGAATTGGGATCGTCAAATCTAGAAATTGGGATTGTGGATGTTTGTGTTCAAAATATGAAAATGGAATATGAATTTGTTAATTCCCATTTACTCCCAAAACCAGCATTTGAATCTTCCATATAAATAGGTGAAATTAGAAAATCAATTCCAATTCCACTTAAAAGGGAATTGAGGGTAAAACAAAATTTCGAATATTTTGAAATCCATAAACAAACAACATTTTCCGCCTTTTCATTATGAATTCCAGGTGAACCAAAAGCTTCAGCGATATTTCAAAACCCATTTTCGAAATTTAGAACTTTCAGAATTATCAAATACTGAAATTTGACAATTCCAGTATTATTTAATTCCAGCAACCAAACATAAAAAGAATATAACAGAAAAACCAAGTTTTTTATATATCTAGTTAACAGAGTGCTGCTGCTTCTTTTACATACAGACGTTTATATCAGAGTGCTCTGTTTCACTTTTGCAGAGCTCAAAAATCCCTTGGACAGCAAACTTGTTCACACAAACAAAGTCAGCGCCGTTCTGCCTTTTTGCAGACAGAGAAAACAAAAGACAGATTTCTATTCTAATACAGACTTGAAAATCTCTTAATAGACTGCAGCAAGTAAAGGGAAAACAAGTCAGAACAGGGGTATGGGCCAGTTCTATTGAATGCTATTAATGCTAGACTTAAGTTTGAAAACAATTGACTGAGTTGTTAAAAGACAGTTATCATTCACTAGGTAGTTGTTGCTTAATTCAGTTTTAGTTATAGATTATCATACGTATTTAAACTTTTTTCTTTCATGATCACTAGTTTAGTTTTTTAGGGGCATGTCTACATTTTTTATCTCGGAGAATAAGATTTTTCATTCATGATCAACACTAGAGTATTTTTTGGGTATTTCTCCATATCTGTGTGAATGTTCTCTAGATCACCATTAGATTCTTTTTGCCAACACAAATATGTCAAGATTCCGCTTAATATTTTTGTAGGGGTTTCACTAATTCTTCTGCATTCCTTCTTATGATCAGAATATTATCCCAATGGGTCACCAAGTAGTTCAGTTCGAGCACTACTCTCATATCCTGAGGAATACATACCCATCTGGAGCCGCGCAAGCAAAATCCTACCTTAAAAAATCCATATATTTCATTTCAATTGGAATAAACGATATGACCTCCTACATAGACAACACAACTCTCCAAAACACCACTTCTCCTCAACAGTTCGTTACAGCGCTGGTCTCCAAATTTGATCAGTACATAGCTGTAAGTTTCAAAAGCCCTACTTTACATATCATTTTTGTAAAAACATCTATCATTTTATGCAAGAATAACATCTCTACTGGAATGTGATTTGACAGAGGCTTTATCGCGCTGGGGCAAGAAAAATCCTTGTAGTGGGTAATCCGCCTATAGGATGTATTCCTTATCGGAGACTTAGAAATCAAGGGGAATGTCAGGAGACCTTAAACCAGCTATATGTGGCATATAACACTGCTGTGAAGTCACATATGGGCCATCTTAGCCAAAATCTATCTGGATTATCCATCATACTATTTCAATCTTATGATTATCTCTTGAACATAATTCAAAACGGTGAAGCCTATGGTAAGATACACTCCAAACCAGACTAGGAAACCTATATTTTTCCCATTTTCAGGTTTTGAGTGATCTAGTTACTGAAACAGTATAATGTGAATTGTGGGATGCAGGATTCAAAGAGACAAAGTCAGCATGCTGTGGATCAGGATTGTTTAATGCACAAGTACCCTGTGGAATGACGAATCCAAAGGATTTGTTCTGCAATGATACAAGTGCATATGTGTTCTGGGATGGACATCCGACTGAAACAGTTTATGAAATGTTTTCAGAACAGATATGGAAAGGAAATTCTTCTGTTATGTACCCATTTAATCTTTCTACACTAGTCTTGGGTTAAAAAGCTTCTCATGGTTACAAATAATGTCTAATCTCTACATCCTTGTAATCTCCGATAGCAAAACTGTAATCGTTACAGAAATTCCAGCCATTTTAAATCTTTTTTGAATGGGTCAAAATTTGATTTGAATACCATGCATTTTTTCGATGGATCAACAACTTCTTTTGAATACAATGTCCATACACTATTACTTATATTAAATTTATTTTAAATACTATAAATCAGTCAAAAGTTTAATCTATTATACAAACAAATTGATTAGTGAAAATATATCAAAAGTCTAATCTACTGTATAAAGAAATTGACTAGAGATATTTTAATTGTAGCTTAATTTGTCAAATACATGCAAAACAGAGGAAAATTCAAAAATTAGTGAAGTAATCCTTTACTTTATATGTACATTTCTAGTCAATTTGGATGTCCACATGTTAGTATCACTTCAAATAATATAATCAATAAAAATTCTAATCTATTGCACAAACAAATTGACTAGAGATATTTTAATTCTAGCTTAATTTGTCAAATACATGCAAAATAGAGGAAAATTCAAGAATGAATGGAAGTAATACTTGGCTCAATATCTACATTGGTAGTCAACCTGGATGTCCACATGTTAGCATCACTCTAAATAATATAATCATTCAAAAGTATAATCTATTGTACAAATAAATTGACTAGAGATAATTTAATTCTAAATTAACCAATCAACTACATGCAAAACATATGAAAATGAGAATGAGCGGAAGTAATCTTTGACTTTATGTATAAATTGCTAGTTAACTCAGATGTCCAATGTCCACATGCTAGTATCACACTAATTAATATAAACAATCAAAAGTTAAATCTATTGTACAAACAAATTTACTAGAGAAAATTTAACACTAGCCTAGCATGTCAAGCACATGCAAAACAAAGGAAACCCCGAGAATGGGTTGAAATAAAATTTTACTTTATACATACGTTTCTAGTTAACTTGGAAGTCCACATCGCTAATTTAATTCGGGCTTAACCTGTCAAGTACATGAAAAATAGAAGAAAACTCCAAAATTTTCAGAAGTAATCTTTGACTTTACGTGTACATGGATAGTTTACTTAGATGTCCACATGTTAGTAACACAACCTTAAGCGAATGGGTACTTTAATATATAAATAGGTGATCAATCTATTTTATCTTTTTCTCCAAGGAGAGTGATATTTGTGGGTTAAGTTTAAGCGATACATTTTAAGTTTTAATTTGTAAGTTTGGGTTTTTACAACATGCTAAGCATTCATTGAATAGGGTGCTCTTGAAGTTGGCCCCTATTAGCTCAATATTTTCACTTTTTTTAGCCCATATGTTTAGTCGATTTTTATGTTATCACATTGTCTTAGGTATCTTATGCTGGAAAGTATGGCCTACAGTACAATTTTCATAAGGTGGGTTGTTTGCATATTTAACATTGGAAAAGAAAAGAAAGATGTGCCTCAATAGTATAAAAATAACAACATCAATAAATCAACAATACAATTACTTTAAAATAAAATAATCTAATACTACCTCAATAATATAAAAATAAAAATATATTAATAAATCAATGCCTGATTTACTATTCTCAATACAAACCAGAGGTCAAGCTTCTTGTATTAAATTTATTATTAGGAATGTTGATGTCAATCACATTGTATTCAACAATAATAGATTTTTAGTAAGAAGACTTGTATAACAATGGACCACAAGAAAGTTAATCAAGGTCTAGAAGTATAAGATGAATATAATTTTAGTTTAAACAACAGATTCTAAGCTTTGACTTGCTTAAGTGGCTCATATGAAATTGCACCCTCTTTTCTAATAGGACACATTAATATGATTTTAGATGAGTCATCTAAACAAATCAAGGTGAGAGTCAACAAGACTCACTAAACATTGACTACTTAAGTGTTTGTTCAAATAGGCCCTAGTTAACTCAACTTTTCACAACTTTTTTAGCTAACTTTTTTGCCTAGTTTAGATTTTTTTATATTGCCTTAGATATCTTATGTCAAAAAGTACAAACATTGATACAATTTTTGTAACAAGAGTGCCTTAGGTATCTAACATCAGAAAAGAAGGTAAAAATGTGTAATTAGTTTTCTAGTTATTAAAATATATTGGAGCATGTTTTTCCTTTTCTTTCCCAATGTCAAATACCCAATGGACCTACATTATAATTTTTTTTACTATGGCCCATACTTTCTAGCATGAGATACCCTAAGCAATGTGATAAAATAAAAATTGGCTAAGGATATGGGCTAAAAAAAATAGTGAAAAGTTTGAGCTAACATGGGCCAACTTAAATAGTGACCAATTCAATGAATACTTAGTATGTTGTGTAACACCAACCTACACATTAAAACTTAGATTATATTGTTTAAACATAACCCATGAATATCACTGTCCTAACAGAAAAATATAAAATAGATTTATCACCTAAATATAAAGTCCCCATTCTTTTAAGTTCATGTTAGAAATATGTGGACATTTTCTTGTCAACTATCCATGTAGTATAAAGTCAAAGATTACTTCTGGCAATTTTAGAGTTTTCTTTTATTTTTCATGTACTTGACAAATTAAGCCAGGACTAAATTATCTCTAGTGAATTTGTCTGCGCAATAGATTATACTTTGTAAGTTCATATTTGTATCACTAAAAAAGTATTGCTATAAAAGTATGGTTCTTTGCCTAAGTGTGGGTTTCCAAAATGAATTTTTTGAAACAATGATCATTGTAGGAGTAAATATAGCTACCAGATGGGAAAATTAGTTGCTAACTAAATCATACAAACCTAAATAAGTTTTGGCCTCTCAAAATACCAATTAGAGTATTAAAGACCGACAAACAAAGCTATCAAAGATAATAGCCTCATAAAAAATACACGTTGTCCCCTATGAACAATATAGTTGATCTTGTCACAAGTGTAATTACCAACCAAGGTAGTTACAAAGACTCACAAATGAAATTCTAATTTTGACCATCAAAAATATATATACATGATCTCCAGATTTTGATTAATTCAAGGGTTTCCACAAAAATATCATGATAAAAATAACTCATTGGCCAAGAAAAAGACCTAGTTTGATCAATCTACATATGACATGCTTGGGCCAATAAGTTTTTGTATTAAAAAATACGTGTAATTAATGAAATAATACTGGTGACCAATAAGGTTTCAAAAAGCCAGTTTCCCAATGAAAATTTTCACTACTAAAAAAATTGAAGGCTAATCAATATTTTGTTTAAGGGAGGTAATATTTGTTAAAATTTTAAATGTAGATTAAATTTGTACAATTTCAGATGGAGCAAAATATCTACAAAGGAATAATGCTAGATTGATCAAAATGAATTACACAACCACAATAGTTGAGATTTCAATAGTTGGGAAATTCCTTTGACACAAAGAAGAGCTAGCCTATATAGACTTTGATACCATGTTTGAGTTTGCAACCTCCTAATCCAAGATCAATGACTGTTGCAACTTCCATGAATATGGAGAATGATAGAACACCAAGGATGATAATTAATATTGAGATGGAAAGCAATATACAAAGAGTGTGCTTATGGAGGCAAGACAATAGATACAAGCATCAATGAGGTGCAAGGGTAGGTACAACCAATCAACAATAATATGCCAACTATTGGCACAAATAGTAATGTAGGTAAACAATAAAATATTAATAAAATCTTAGAGCTAACCTTCTAGTAATCAGCCAAAGTAAACCTAATCTTGTGAGTAAAGAATAGTTTACTCCAATAGATCTTGGCTCAACAAAGTACATTCTTAGGATAGAAATTGGAATAGATAGAGTGAAAACAATACTAGAGCTAGAGTAAGTATGTGAGCACAATTTTACAAAAATTCAACAAATATAGGATTCTAGACCATTACGTGTTCCTTTTACAAGTTGAACAAAGTCATCTAATTCATATTATCTCACATTCCCATCAGAGATGAAAGACATGATGGGAAAATTAGTTGCTAACTAAATCATACAAACTTAAATAAGTTTTGGCCTCTCAAAATACCAATTAGAGTATTAAAGACCGACAAACAAAGCTATCAAAGATAATAGCCTCATAAAAAATA
The DNA here is from genome assembly GCA_027943335.1 of Chamaecyparis obtusa. Lineage (NCBI taxonomy): Eukaryota > Viridiplantae > Streptophyta > Pinopsida > Cupressales > Cupressaceae > Chamaecyparis > Chamaecyparis obtusa. Next base: position 225,415 of record BSBK01008525.1, read on the forward strand.
CATGTTGTCCCCTACAAACAATATAGTCGATCTTGTCACAAGTGTAACTACCAACTAAGGTAGTTACAAAGACTCACAAATGAAATTCTAATTTTGACCATCAAAAATATATATACATGATCTCCAAATTTTGATTAATCCAAGGGTTTCCACAAAAATATCATGAGAAAAATAACTCATTGGCCAAGAAAAGGACCTAGTTTCATCAATCTACATATGACGTGCTTGGGCCAATAAGTGTTTGTATTAAAAATTGCGTGTAATTAATGAAATAATACTAGTGACCAATAAGGTTTCAAAAAGCCAGTTTCCCAATGAAAATTTTCACTACTAGAAAAATTGAAAACTAATCAATATTTTGTTTAAGGGAGGTAACATTTGTTAAAATTTTAAATGTAGATTAAATTTGTACAATTTCAGATGGAGCAAAATATCTACAAAGGAATAATGCTAGATTGATCAAAATGAATTACACAACCACAATAGTTGAGATTTCAATATTTGGGAAATTCTTTCGACACAAAGAAGAGCTAGCCTATATAGACTTTGATACCATGTTTGAGTTTGCAACCTCCTAATCCAAGATCAATGACTGTTGCAACTTCCATGAATATGGAGAAATGATAGAACACCAAGGATGATAATTAATATTGAGATGGAAAGCAATATACAAAGAGTGTGCTTATGGAGGCAAGACAATAGATACAAGCATCAATGAGGTGCAAGGGTAGGTACAACCAATCAACAATAATATGCCAACTATTGGCACAAATAGTAATGTAGGTAAACAATAAAATATTAATAAAATCTTAGAGCTAACCTTCTAGTAATCAGCCAAAGTAAACCTAATCTTGTGAGTAAAGAATAGTTTACTCCAATAGATCTTGCTTCAACAAAGTACATTCTTAGGATAGAAATTGGAATAGATAGAGTGAAAACAATATTAGAGCTAGAGTAAGTATGTGAGCACAATTTTACACAAATTCAACAAATATAGGATTCTAGACCATTATGTGTTCCTTTTATAAGTTGAACAAAGTCATCTAATTCATATTATCTCACATTCCCATCAGAGATGAAAGACATGAGTAGAGTATCTTACCAAAGAGTGATTATAAGTTTGATGTATGCTATATATAGACCAAACATTTCTTAGGTAGTTGGAGTTCTTTCTATATATACGTTGAATCTTGGTAGAGTTCAATGCGGTGAAGTTAAATGAGTATTTAGTTATTTGAAGGTTACCTCATAATTCTAATTAGTTCTAGTTAAATCTTTATTTATGCTTTCACATCAATGACCTTCACTGCAAGTGCTAGTTTAGACAATAATGCTATTTCACTCCCTGCTACTAAGTTCCATCTAAAATGTGCCAAAGACAAAAAAAAAGAAAGAAAAAAAAAGAAGTTATTCTGTTTTTACAAATTTTTATTATTTTCAATCATAAAATATGCAGATCATGAAGACGAGATGCTAAAAATTTCGTGAAAATCTGTTGTATTTTCCGTTTTTTGAAATTTGATCAATAGTATATTTTGGATAGAGCTTAGCCGCGTCCATTTAATTGGAAGGACTTTGGCCGAAATTCGTCACGTTCGCGTCGGGAAACAGTCTGTACCGGAATAAACCACATCGGGAACATTTTTCAGAATATAGATTTAGCCGATAAGACTATTTACCTGGGCGGATCCTGGCGGGACAAGCGTCACGTTCAAGTCCAGAAACAGTTCATGCCAGAAATGACATCGGGAAATTTCGTGGGAATTTCATCACGACAAATGGGACACCGAGCTAGTTGCAGAGGAAAATGGGACACCCAGCTATTTGCGCACCGCGTGCGTCAACACCGCCTCTGTCGATTATTACAAGAATTTGAGATGAAAAATTTGGGAGATTTGGAAGCGTTTTCGGAAGGTAACCTGGAGAGCGTGCTTAGTAAAGGCTCCTCTGTTCAAGCAACTGTAGCCGCTAAATCATTTTTGCACAGAGGTTCTGATGACTATACTCTCCTGTCGTGCTTTAGCAGGCGACCTGCGTAGAAGAAGTTACTCAGTAGGGGGTTTCACCGATTTCTGTGAACAAAACGCATTTCCAGGATTTCAAAATGAAGGTATAAGACTTTATAGCTTACTATTTGTTGGATTAATGTCCATATTTAAACTGAAACATAATCTTTGTTCAAAATCTGCAGAAAATGGAGTTAAAAGTGACGATATTTGAAGGTATGTTGTCCGCTTCTCCTTTTCGCTGTGAAACCCCAACCCTAGATTTATTCTAGTGATCTGATGTGTAGATTCTGTGGCTGTGGATTCTGGTTTTGAATTTTTGTTTATGTCTCTTCTTGTAAGGTTTTTGTTTTGTGTGCTCAGGTAGACAAGAAGAAATGCATGATTCCTAAAGTAGGGGAGACATAGGGAGAGTCAGAGGAGATAGAATGTGAATCCGAATTTGCGATCGAAGCCCCCACTTCAAGAAAGGTAAGAATGATAGTTCTTTTTGTCTGCAAAGCGTATTTTTATCTGTGAATTCTTTTCGAAGCAGCCCGCTTTAGGTGAAAAGCCATACAAAATTACATTTTAGGAAAAAAAGTTATAAGACTAGGATTCTTTCTAAGCACAGATTTCACTTCTTCAAATATAATCAACTCTGCAACTGGACGCTGATTTTCATTGAAACCCTGTTTCAGACCGCTCCCACCACTAAATTATAAAAATTGACTGAGAGATTGCTGACAAACTTGATAACTTCCTTAATCATTATTAGACTTCAATTATTTGCCTCGTACTTTATTCATGCAATAAATCTGTGGGAGGTTTAACTTACAACCACTTGTGCCATGTGCTGCCCTCAACACATTAAAGCCAAGTCAGAATAAGTGTAATCATAATAATAAGAGAAAGATATCCTGAAATGTAGAGTAATAGCACCATTAATTAGGGCAAACTGCTAGCCAATATGCAGAGCTGAGACTTTTACCATTCACTGGTCAATAAGATCACCAACCTTCTAGCAACTGACGTGAATGCCCTGCCACCAAATTCATCTGCAACCAAGCTTTAAACTTGGATGTTCAAATAAACAAATCCGGCATATCAGCTAAAACTTAAAAAATATGATAGTCAAGGGAGTAGCCCCCATAGCTTGATTCAGTACAACCAAAAAAGTGCAAAAGAAGTCATTGATAATCAGATATGGTTACAAAACAATGAGGATTGATTCCAGATGGTTTGAATGTTGATGGTGAATTAGATAATTGGCATTGAGGTTAGGCTCAAGACTGTTTGAAGTTGCAGGTACTTAGGTTCTGTTAGGTGATTTCGGATTCCACATTTGCTCTAGGTTTTAGGGTCATTTATATAGCAATTAGGTGAATAAAGCCTACAAATATTACTACTTAGGTGTGATGACGGGAAAGGTGTTGAATTTGTTATTCCAAGATGCTATCCACAATTCACTAATTCATTGATCCCAAAACAAAATACACCTGTGCAATTGGTCAAAGCTGTTTAGATAAAATATAATTTTACTTGAAACTACAAAACCCACTCCAATCTACAACCCCTCACCCTTCTGATTAATTTAAGCCATTACCAGCACTGAACACCATTTCCAATAACAGTAAATTCATAATATTCCCCCACGGCCTGTCACTGCCTTCCTAAAACCCCATTCTGTAATCAGGCATAATATCACAGTGGTCAATCGACAATCGGCTGTAAAACAATACAACAATATTCCTTTCATTTATAACACACACACACACAATTATTTTTTTATTATTTTAAGTCCAAAAAAATCTTTACACTCACAGGTTATCCCACAATGATAGCAAGGACCCTGCTTGCCCATGTATGTGTATTTATTTGTTTCTTCCTCTGCTAACTCTGCCCGCACAACATGCAAAATAACACCACTAATTAGAAAAGTCAGCTGCAAACATTTCCAGCCTTGATGTGTGTGCGCCTTGAACAAGACTTGTAGGAGCTTGCAGGATTCATTGCCTGTACTTAATTTTTCAACTATTCTAGATAAACATAGTTAAATTCGGATGATGAATAAATAAGTGTGATAGGAAATATCGATTAGAAGTCTTTAAATGTTCGTATTAACATGGAATGTGGAATCTTTAATGTCTTTTATACTGTAGATAGATATATACAAATATGGATCTAAGGACCTAAGGAATACTTTCCTGTTGAGTTGGTGGCCTGGATGGTCCTTTTCCACTGGATTGATTGTTTATAGTAAGATCCTCTTCCATTAGGTTGGTTATGGTGGAATCCTATTTGACTGAGGTGGGTCGGTTGGCTGTAGTCCTCTCTTATATAAGTGGACTATACCCTCCTGTAAGTTAAAAGAAAGTAGTAAAGCCTTATCCCTCTCTTACTGGAAAGAGCTTAATCATTGGATATAGTTAAGTTTAACTCGAATCAAATTAAAACTGACAAAAATTGACAATTACATGGGCATCCTAGAGCAATTGGTAAAGCAGGACAGGGGAGATTAGAAGTCCCTTCCCCTGTCTCCATACGAGGTACTAACATGTTAGGAGCCCATCTGTTTAATCCAATGGTTTAAAGTTTAAACAATAGTCCCAAGCATTCATTTTCTGAATCTCTTACCTTCTGTAATTTTTTTTGGCTTATCCAATAATTGTTTATCTTTTTAACTTCTGAATATCTGCAATCTTTTTTAGCTCTGTTGTTTTAATCTACTGTTTATGATGGATGGGTATATTGCAGGGTTCAAGTATACAAAAGGGGCTCATGATGTAGTGAGTGTGAATTCAGGAGGTTACAAGAGCTGCAATAAAGGAGAATCCCCATCCCTGACATCTGGTAATGACAAAGTAACTCTGAAGAAGGGGCCCAATTACTTTAACTGCAACTTCACTGGCCACTGCAACAGTGGTATGAAAATTGTTGTTATAGCAACATAAGCCAGTATTTGTTTCAACTTTAAAACAAAGTAAAAATATTGTCAACAACTACAGTAGGCATCTCTTTAAGACTTTGAAGGAATGTAAGATGTTCAAAGATAAAATCCAGTGGAATTCATTTAGAGATTTAACTGTTGGAGTTTCATATTTCTAGGATACTGCAAGAGTGCGTGCACCAGGCACTGCATGGATTTGGGAGCAAGCCATACACGTTTTGAAGACATAAAAAAGATGATTGCATTCTTTGATCGGTCTGTATTTCACTTGTAAAGTTGTATTTCAGATTCTCCAATTGAACTGTATTCCACTTCAATTGAACTGTATTCCACTTGTATGGTTGAATATGTTGTTTTAGAATCCAGATGTATGCTACAATAGTTCTGCAATTCTTTGACTGGACTGTATTTCATGCTATTGGCGTAACCATTGCATCTTGTTGGTGTAAGTGCTAGGGATTCCATGGCCATGGTTATCACATCAAATGCAGCAAGTATAAATCTACACTGGATTTTGATTTCTTTGAAGACATAAAAAAGATGATTGCATTCTTTGATTGGTCTGTATTTCACTTGTAAAGTTGTATTTCAGATTCTCCAATTGAACTGTATTCCACTTCAATTGAACTGTATTCCACTTGTATGGTTGAATATGTTGTTTTAGAATCCAGATGTATGCTACAATAGTTCTGCAATTCTTTGACTAGACTGTATTTCATGCTATTGGCGTAACCATTGCACCTTGTTGGAAGTGCTAGGGATTCCATGGCCATGGTTATCGCATCAAACCCAGCAAGTATAAATCTACACTGGATTTTGATTTCCTGTAAAACAATATGAAAAGATTGCACATATTTCAATTGTGAGGATTATGCTTTCAAATCTCAACTGACAGATTTAATATTTTCACATTGTAACATGTATTTTAATATATTTGGCAGGTTCACTCGTGTTCTAATGCTCATAGTGTGTTTTTATTCTTAGATGACGATATGCAGAGTCATTTTTTATCACATCTTAATGAATGGTTGATTCATGATTGAGATTTTTTCGAGCTGGTGCTCTAGTATTCTATACGAAATAAGAAATAGAATAATACCTTTCCTTGCCGCTGAGAATTGAAACAATAGACTAATCTGAAAAAACCAGTCGCTATAATAATTTTTTTGTTAGCTGCTGCAAATCGAGGCAATGAATTTAGGAAAACTATCTTCCCTGGTGGTTAAGAATCGATAAAATAAAAGATCATGTTTATCCCTTATTAAAATAGAATTTAATTTTAATTATAAAATGGTAGGAATCAAAAGAGAAAAAAACACTAGTCGTGGCAACTAGAGGACACCATTAACGTAAGGAAAGATTTTAAAAAAAATTTAATAAGATAAAAGAAAGCTGTGCATCAAAGTTTGTGTTCTGTTTATGTATTTTTTTAATGGAAGATTTTATATTATTAACAAAAAGTTTTATTATATTATAAGAAAGCACAAGCGTAGACAAATATCTCTTTGACTAAGAGTAAAAAACTGATAGATGTTAAAAAGGGAGAGATGTATAGGTGGGAACGGCGGTTTGAAGGTAGCAGGGCACGTGATCATGGCAGAGATTTGCAGTGGTTTGGTCCAGATCATGGGAGAAATAATCAGGTAAGGCATTTCTAGCATAATCAGTATGGTCGGGCATCGCGGCAGGGAGGAAAAAGGTTTAAGAGACTTGTTAAGCAACCGCAACCCATTTTTAACATTTGCGAGGGTTTCAATGGATACGAAAGATTTAAGGAAGCGTATGATGAAAATGAGGGTTTCATGCGATACCCATCTTATGTTTCATGACCAAATAGTGTCTCTGTCCAAAACCCTAAATTCTTGAGTAGCCCCAATAGCATCACTGCTCAACATAGGGCATATGCAACATGCAATGAAGCGCCTTGTCCAGATCTAGGAGGTTCCCACTCCAAACTAAACACAACGATTAAAGTTTGGTGAAAGAAGACTCAGAATCCGGATGTGCAACTAGATAAAGGCTTACATCATATGCGTATAGACACTAAACAAGGTGGTAAAGGCATAAAGGGTACCCACAATGGTAGTGATAAGGATCGCACCTATACGATTACTTTTCCAGATCATCTCCTTTTGTTGCAGGTTTCTTTCTTGCGAGAAACAACGCTCATTGGTAAGTTTTGGGACTCGTCCTTGCATATTTCTGAGATTTTAGAATGGACTAAAAAATATTGGGCAGGAGTTAAGGATGGTTTTTTTTATTGATACTGAATACAAGTTTTTTGTTATTCATTTTGAGTCGAAAACCAATAGAGATTTGGTCCACAAATTTAAAGGGTGGTTTCGTAAGGGTTTATTTCTTTACACTTTGCCATGGATTCCAAACTTCAAGCATGATCCTGTGTTGTGTAATTTTATGCCTTTTTGGATTTCATTTCCCTCCTTTCCATTGGAGTACCGAGATCTAGAACTCATAGAAATGCTTGCTAATAAACTGGGCATCTTCATTAAGCATGATCTCATTCCATATGAGGATGCCCATTTGTCTGTCGGAGTGTGTTTTATCCTTAGTCTTTCAAAGCCATTCCCAGAAGCTTTATCTATTCATTCTAAATGGAGAATATGGGAGCAACAAATAGTTATTCAAAATTTTGCGACTGGATAAACATGCTCACACTCTAGGCCATTTTAATACCCAATGTCAAGGCTCTGATCAGATACCTGTGGAAATTTGCAGTGGTCACGGTACTGATCCACTTTAATGTGGCTTTTATAAGGCCCCAAATACTCCTCATGAAATATTCACAAATAATCAGACAAAAGAGGCATCCCGGCAAAAGGATGATAATACTTTTATACAAACGGTGGAGGTTTAAAACTGTCAGAAAATGTCTTCTCTATCTTTGTTAGAGTTGCAACCTGAGGTATACAAAGTTCTCTCTTTTTTTTATCGATTGGGTTAAGTTGCAACTTGCATCCCAGGATCCCAATTTTTACCCAAAACAAATTACTTTCCAATCCGAAAGCTTTTAGGTTCCCACTAATCTGACAATGTAGTTTTTCCTATTCATGGGGTTCCTGTGCAACTTCAAATGGTTTCTTCATCCATTCCTGTATGTAATGAGAAACCTCTCTCTACAACAACAATAATAAGTATTGATAATATTGACAATCTTGTTCAATAATTGATGGTCCACAATGGCCCGATGAACATAAGCCCATCACTGTCTCTGTCTCTGCCCCCTAATAACAGGACAATATCTAAAGAGGAGGTGGATAGAATGGCTAATCATTTACTTATTTTTGTTGCTTCACAAATGTTCGATGAATTAGTAGAGGAGGAGCTGTGTGGATCTAACACACATCGAAAAGCGTTATTTGGAACAAGCAAAAACATTCCAGACGGTATTATTAACTTAGATGGTAAAGAGAATTGTGAAGAAAAGATAGATGTAATTGTAAATGAAATTAAGTTGGATGAGAAGGAAGTGAATTTGGAAGAAAAGAGGCAGTGTTAGGAAGTGCAAGATTTGCATGATGAAACTGATGGGGAAGAGAGAGGGTATAACTCAAACTTAGTGGCCTCGCAGGACGTACTGAATACCAGACAAGACAGTGTCATAAGGGTGATAGAAGAGGAATATTTTGATAACATTTCAGCGCAGATATTGGGTTTGGAAAATGTCCATCAAGAAAATCAACAGCTAATTGTGGATATGGACTTAAATAAAGATGATGAGCTAATTGTGGATATGGACTTAAATAAAGATGATAATATGCCCATACCTTTTGAAGTTGAAGAGAAGATTGGTTTTGATTTTTACCAATAATTATCAATCTCACAAACACCATCTTCTTTTAAACCAGATATAAAATAGAAACCCACCAAAATAAGAGAGGAAATAGAGGCAGGAACACAACCCATACTTGATGAGAAATTATCATCTGCCAAGAGATCGACGAGGAGAACTAAGTGTTCTCCTTGTCAGCAATGATGATAATTTCATGGAATGTTAGGGGGCATTAATGCCTCTGACAAAAGACATAGAATCAAACAACAATTTGATTCTTCACAAGCTGATTTAATCCTCCTATAAGAAATAAAATTATCCAATGATACCTACCAAAAAATAGTACAGAAATGGACAAATTGAAAGTCAACACATGTGCAAGGTATAGGGGCTTTTGGTGGTATAACTACTTTGTGGAATCCTAAAACAGTAAAGGGACAAGTTATTAAGCAAGAGACTAACTAGCAACTATTCATAGTGCATAATTTTGAGTTGTCATTCAACATCCTAAAGGTTTATGGGCCAATCTCCACACAAGACAAGAAGCGAACTTGGGTAGCACTTTCCTCGGTTAAACAACACTATGCAGATCCAAACTTTGTTTTAGGAGGAGATTTTCCTCATATGAGAAGAAAGGTGATATTTATCCCTTATCAAAATTATGGAGGACTTTAGCTCATTCATAAAAGATAATGATTTGATAGATATTGTCCCACACAATGACATTTTTACATGGACAAATAGAAGGACATGATTCCTCCAAATTGCAGAAAGGCTTGACAGATTCCTCATTTCACAAAGTTGTAAAATACAGGATTATAACTTCCAATCAGAAATATTACTTTTACAAGGTTTGATCATTTTCTCATAGTATTGGATGTTACTAAGTCAACAACACTGTCAGGCCATAGGCATTGATTATCTTTCAAATTTGAAAAAATATGGTTCCGCCACCATCACTTTCATCTATTATTGAGACAATGGTGGGTTTCTTCACCATATAATAAGGGCACTAAAATGTTTTAGTTTTATAAAAAAATGTAGCATGTAAAGTCACAAATAAAAATATGGAATAGATAGGTTTTCAAAAATATTTTCGCACAAAAAGAATTGGTGGAAAAGGAGTTTTCTGAATTAAATGAACATATTATTAGTCATGGCTTGGATACACCTAATTTTGAAAAACAAAATCAATTGCAAGAGGAAAGAGAAGAGTTGTGTAAGAGGGAAGAGGTGTACTGGAGGTAGAAATCTCGTCAGTTATAGCTTAAAGAGGGAGATAACAATACTAAGTTTTTTCATGTCTACTAAACAAAAGCGTGCAACAAGTACAATTTTTTCACAAATAAAAATATGGAATAGATAGGTTTTCAAAAATATTTTTGTATAAACAGAATTGAAGGAAAAGGAGTTGTCTGAATTAAATGAACATATTATTAATCATGGCTTGGATACACCCAATTTTGAAAAACAAAAACAATTGCAAGAGGAATGCAAAGAGTTGTGTAAGAGGGAAGAGGTGTACTGAAGGCAAAAATCTCGTGAGTTATGGCTTAAAGAGGGAGATAACAAAGTTTTTTCATATGTCTGCTTTAACAAAAACATAATATAAGTTCTGATGCACGAGGTATACAAGATGAGGGTGTTAATTATTTTGAGAATCTCCTTGATCCCCCTTTTTCTCCTTCCTCACAAGAGGCTAGCGAAAATGAGCTCCTAGATGCCATTCCCTCTTTAATTACCTCGTATGACAATCATGCCCTTTTGGCCCCATTCACCTAGGCAAAAATTCACAAGGTGGTATTTTCTTTGCCTCCACACAAGGCTCCTGGTCTAGATGGCTTTACTACACTTTTCTTTAAAAAATATTGGGATGCAATTTCTTTTGATCTGCTTGAAACAATGGAAGATTCTAGGAAAAGTGTGTCAGTCCTTAAAACTTTAATTCCACAAATATTGCTATCATTCCTAAGATCATGGAGCCCAAAACTTTCATGGATTTTAGGCTCATCTCATTGTGTAATACGGTCTATAAAGTCCTCTCCAAGGCTATTTATTTGAGGCTAGAACATCTCATTACAAAAATTATCTCTTCAGAATAGGGTGGTTTTGTGCCAGGAAGGGAGACAATGGAAGGGGCACTAGTAGCTCATGAAGTTTTACATTCTATAGATTTAAACAAATCATTGTCATTTGTGATTAAATTAGACATGATGAAAGCATATGATAAGCTTAATTGGTCTTTTCTTTTCAAAGTCCTCCGAAGATTTGGGTTTGATGAGAAATGGTGTAAATGGATCAAACCTTTCATTTCAGTTATTATGAATGGTTTCCTAGTTGGTTCTTTGGCAGCTTCATAGGGGGTTAGGAAGGGTGACCCACTGTCTCCTTTTTTATTTATAATCATGGTAGAAGCATTCAACATGATTATTAGATATAGAAATGAGAAAAGCTTTTGGCAAGGTACTCACATCATAGGTACATCTGTTTCAGTCACACATTCTTTGTTTGTTGATGATACTCTCGTCTTTGGTAAGTCATCTGTCCCAAGAGGCCAATCACATTAGGAAGACTCTAGACCTATACACTGCTATTTTAGGTTAAAAGATCAATCCCCACAAATCTAAGATATACATTTTTAACACAAATAAGATCATATTGAGGAAAATTGTCAAAATCTTGGGGTTTACATTGGATGCTCTCCCATCTACATATTTAGGCATACCATTCTTTATGGGCTCAAATAAAGCTAACTATTGGAAATCTATCATTGAAAGAATTAAGAGTAGAGTGTCAGCATGGAAAGTTAGATGGTTGTCCTGATTGCCAATTTTGATTTGATTTGATTGATTTGATACACCACTCTGATTTGAAAACCTGATACTACATGCCCCACTGATATGCTTCACTGATAATAGTTCAAAATTTTAATGCCCCAGATTTGATGATGTTTGATGCCATTTTGTTACTCTTATGATGCCCCCTCAGAAATGAAACAGATTGATCGCCTGATAGAAAAATGATGATTATATTGATTGATATTGATCCAATATGTTTTCATTTCTAAAACACATTGATGATATGCCTGGTTCAACAATTGTACGTCCAGATAGATAGGTCTGTTGTAGTTAAACGAAACAAGTGATTAGGATATCAGGATAATGGTACCAATGAATGTTTGATTTGTCAATCTGATAGGATAGTAAAAAAAAACTGATAGTAGAACATTGATAGGTAGATAACTAATAATTCGTTGTCAAGACATAGAGACAAACAAATGGTACTAGGTGTGATTGCTTGATACTTTGATAGGATTGATACTGATAATTCACTGATTGACTTGAAATAATTCATTGATATAAAATACTGATATGATTCCCTTGATTTGCGAAACATGCACATTTCTATAAGTTATATATACAGACTGTTGCTTCTTTGATTTTAGACCTAGGTCAGGAGTTTTGACCCAGCCAAAGTATCACATTATTGAGATGTGTGGTGCTAGTGATGGATTGAGTGGTCCTACAGGATCGTGATGATTGATTATGGATCTGCTTATTGATTATTTGTATCATGTTTCACTTTATGGATCAGGACTTTGATTTATCACTTTATCATTGATATTGTATCTTGATATACAGATTGTTGGATCTTTGATGTTATGAACATTGATATGATGATATGGACTTTGCCTTGATTCCCCCCTTTTTGATTGATCAAGATAATTAACTGAAACCCCTTTTCCCTTGGAAAAATACCACAAATCATGCACTTAATCTAAGATGAAAATGCAATGCAATGCAACTAATTGTCACTAGCTTTTAGCAAAGAAATGCCATAGAGAAATATTTTCATCATTGAGCATTGTAGGACCAGAAAGCAAGTACAACCATCACTGACCACATCATGATGATATGAATACTGCTTTTAATCGCTTTTGGTAACACCTTTTTGGAAAGTAGTACAACCCTCACTAGTTGAATGACCAGTATGAATACCGGTTTCAATGGATTCGATGTTGCAAACAAAGGTCAACCCTCCACCCTATATGAAAGTCCTCGATGATTCTTTGATGACCATGTCATTAGATGAATTCACATAAGTTGTTGGATCTCCCTCAAGACAGTCACTTAAAGGCACGAAAAATATCATGTCTTCATCATCACCAATCTAGTCGAAACATCATCGATTAGCTAAAAAGATGTGATAAAAGTCAATTCAATAAAGATCATCAAAAGCTTCAAGTGTTTTGCAATGTATCAAGATTTTCAAAAAGAATTTCCAAACATTCTGATCTTTTAAGTGTTGTCAAATTTTAATCCTGAATACTAAAGTCAATGAAGGCTCAAGGATCAAGTTGTAGGATCAAAATACGTGGTTGTGAACAATGATATCCATCAAAGGTTCAACAAAAATCTCTTTCTTCTAAAGCTCTGATAATTCCCTCTCTGATGTGTGACCGAGTGTAGCACTATTGAATCCGTTTGAGTTTAATGCATTGCGTCCGGTGAATTGATGTTTGTTTGTTGAAATCCACCGATTAAGATCAAATGCCCCTAGTTGGATAGGAAAAATGTTGGACTTGGGCAAACTTCCAAAATATTAAAAAAGCTCGGTTTATGCCAGATGCAACTCAAAGCACTTTATGCAAGAAATTACCAACTCTCGAACAAGATCACATTGGTTTGCCCCCAATGTCTAGCAAGATGTAGGACAAGAATGATGGATTTTCCAGCTAATGGATTAGAGATGGAAAGGCCATGATGGATGAAGCATGCAAATGTGACTCGTAAGACCATCTCCTCAATATTACCCAAGCCAAGGAAAAATGATATAGCAATGTGAAGCATGTTTTTGGATAAGCCATGGAAACCAATGATGCAGTGCTAGATAGCATATAGGATAATGATATGTTGTCATGAAAATGAGGGAGCCAAAAGAAGTGGACATGTCAAGAAGTTCTTGATAACAATTTTTGTACTTTAAGTTCTTCATTTTGATCAAGACCAAAGGATCAATTTGGGTAAGATGTGGATAAGATAACACAATCCGGGTAAAGAGGTGATGTAGGCTATGCAGGGATGCTTTGGGATTATGGAAAGACTGTCAAGGAATAATGAAGGTGAGTTTGGGATAAGCAAGATCATGATAGGATAACATGGATGCAATAAGTATATAAGTTGATGGAAAGGATAACGGATGTCAAGATACTTAATGCTCATGAATGTGTTCAACCTTGTCAAGATGAAGGTGAGAGAGGAAATATGGATGATAGCCTGGATGAAACTTGCCCCCAAGTGTAGAGTGCAAGAATGCGAAATTACGCATGACACCTGTTTACCAAATTTTCATCATGGTATTTGTTTCTCTTTACTTTTGCCACCAAGGTGCCTATCGCTAGGTTTTCACCAAGGCACTTTTTTTTTTCTCTTTTTGTATTTTTCAATATTTTCCAAACATCGGGATCTTTGGACAATGCTCTTCTAAAAGATATGCTATAATAAACCATGGGTATGACTGGGATGCTCAAAGATATTGATAAGAGGGATGGAAGTATAGAAAGTAAGTATTGGAAAATGAATGTGAGGGTAAGAAGAAGGTATGTTGTAGATGAAAATGTTGGCAAGATCAACTTTGACACACACTTTGAAGAGTAGTGGAATGATGGAGGAATGATAGATGACGGAGGTAAGGACTTTTTGAGGTAGTGGATTTTGGGATATAGGAACCTGAATTATACTTGGAAAGTGGAAGATGTTTGGGAGGGGATGAAATGGAAGCCTTTGGAAGCTTGAATGTTAATTTTGATTTTTCTTTTGTGTGCAAGTCTTTCAAAAGTGACTTGGGAATCCACATAGTCTTTGATTTTTCTCTCTTTTGTGATGCTTTTGAATGCATTTCTTCAATGAGGGATTTAGGAACCCACATTTTCTTTGATTTTTCTTTTTGCTTGGTGCACCTTTGCGGCCTTTTGGATATTTCATTTTTCTTTGTGGACCTTTGTGGTCTTTTGGATATTTCATTTTTCTTTTCATTCACATGTCGATTAGATGAGACATTGTGATTTTTATACCCATATGTATTCTTGGATTTATGATTTTTATGTTGCACATCAAAATTGCTTCCAAAAGATTTAGGAATTGTGGATGAATATGAATAATATGGAGGGGTCATATGGATTGGTGTTTGGAAATTCTTCAAGTATGTGTGCCTTTGTTGATCTTGATACATGGTAGGGTAAGTGAATGGAGAGCTAGGGATGATAGGAATGGAGGATGGAGGAATATGTGGACCTAATATGGATGGAATGGATGAAGACTTTTGTTTTGGGACATAGGAACCCAAAATGGATTTGGAGGATAGTGAAGGCATATGTTGTGTTTGAATGGAGGGATATAAGGTGTGAAAGGGATATCAATATCTTTGGAGGGAGCTGCATTGCCCAGGTTCTCATCTTTAAGATTTATCTTTATACCAATAGTTCCATGAGTAGCTTTGATAGGAACACATTTGATAGGATCAAATGAAGCTTGAAGGGATTTATTATCATGCAAGGGATTTGGAAGAATGATGATTTCTTGAGGTGAACATGGAGGAATATAACAAGGAAATGATGGGATAATTTGATCTTGACAAGGATCTTCGAAGGGTATAGAGAGGGTATTTTGCTCTTGATTTTCAATATGCTCATTGGAAATTGTGGAAGGGATATCTTGATCTTGCTTGGGAAGTGGAGAAAATATGGAACTTTGAAGGATATTTGGTTCTTGGAATGGAAGGATATCATCTTGGAAGACATGAAAGGATGCAAGGGGATCATCACAGGGTTCTATAGATATGGGACCTTCATCAAATATGGGAGGGGATTGTATATAATCTTGATCTTGATCTTTATCAACATTTGTTTCTTTTCTCTTTGGATTATCCTCTTGACATGGAGCCACTTCTAAGGACAAGGTAGATGTTTGGATATGTGTGGGGGATGTTTGGAAGAATAATGTAGGATCCTTTTGAAGGGGTATAACAGGCATTGAAGCACATGAAGCTTTGGGGTCCAAGATCTTTGAAGCATGGAAATGATCTACAGTAAGATGTAAGTTAGCTTGGGTTTCTTTTAGAGGTAGCCCTTGAGGGTAGACATAGTCAATGTGAAAAGTGTCATCATTAGGCTCATTCTTTGATGGAGGAATTTTGGATAGTTGTGAAGCTTTGTGAGATGAACGAAAGATGAAAGGAGTACAAGCTATGGGAGAAACCTTGCTAGATGGAGGTTTGTGCATTAGGTCTTGCTTGAGAGTGGTACTTTTCTCTTCATACTCTTTATTATCTTGATCACAAATAGGATGATCATGAAATTTCTCTTGATCCAAGATAGTTTTGTTGCTCTTAAATGTTTCTTTTTGTGAGGAAGATGAAGATACAGATGGCCCATCATCATAAAGAAAAGGACACATTGATCTTAATGATGGCTTTTTAGATGATGTATCTTTTTGTTTTTCCTCATTCTCCCTCAAGGTTGATATGTCAAAATTATGAGGAAGCTTAGCCCCTGATTGAGCTAACTTTATGAAGTATGCTTCTTTATCCCTATTCATAATTAATCCCATTATTTCGATAAACATGGGATCTTGGATTGCTTCTGAAACTTCTTCTTCAGACACCTCATCATTTTGATTCCAATGGAGATTTTGGTCTTGATTTCGATAATTATGCTTCATAATAGGATTGATTCATTTCTCAAATAGTTCCATCATTATAAATCTTTTTTAGGAATATGATCTATTTGTTGCACTAATAAGGAATATCTCCGAAAAGGGTATCCAAAAATGATTTTAAAATCTTTCAAAACCCTTGGGAAATGTCCATTGTTTGCCCTTCTTTGTTTCTGGGGATCACTTGCCAATGTGTAGGCATGACTTCACAATTAGTACGTGGATACTGGAATATTCCTAGGTGGCACTCTGTAGGTAAGTACATAACTTTTCCCTATTGATGGGCGTTTCTTAATCTTTACCAGGCGTTTGTTGAAATGTCACATGCGTGACTTTCTTACTAATAGACATTTCTTGAATAGTCACACGCGTGACTTTATTGCGTATTTGCGGTTTTTCTCTATGTGCATGCGGTACTTTGCAGACCAGGTTGTAAATTTTAAATTTTAAAAGTTGTAAGATCAAGTCTGCAGAATATGCTTGCTTGAAAATGAAGTACAAACACAACACACACATCAAATTTGCACCATGTCCCTAAAACCACACTAAAAGTGTATGTTCTTGGTCGTTTTTCACAAGTATGAACAAGAATATCTTCCAAGAAATCTACCTAGAGTCAGATTTGGCTTTTAAACACGTTTGGCTCTAAAAAGGAAGATTACTACTTATCAGGGTTTTAATGAATACTTCCATTCTAAATCATGTCAAGCTCTTTTTCCCACTTGCAGGCTTCCCACACACACAAAAACACGATTTGGCGCAATCCAAAAGGACTACTAGAGGAAGTAAAGGAACTTGCACACAACCTAGTCACTCTCCTATTAAGGAAGAATGTATTTTTTTTTATAGTGGGTTGGATAGTACCGCAGCTAAAGCAATTGTCTCCCACTTGGGTCGTTCCCTCTCACTGTCCTCATAAGGAAACTCTCAGGAGGCAGGCCCTCTATTGCTCTATTTTAACTAGCATGTATAGAAAATAAGAAATTGAACTTAGTCCAACAAGTTTGGGAATTTGGTTCACTTAGAAAGTGAAGAGCATATCCCTATTGTTGTCCGTCGTTCCACACACTTTAAGCAACAATTGTTCTTTTTCAATCTCTTGACAAAGAGATTCTTATAATTGAAGTGTTTGGTTAATTCTTTATTTCTATTAAGCTAGATCCAATGAAAGCCACAATCTAAGAAAATGCAAGCTTGATTTGATGAATACCTCTCTTTTGTAGCTAGCAAAGGCTAGGCGCTTTTATGAGATTTTTGGCTTTTTGATTTGCTCACTCACCTAGTGGCGATTGTTCCTTCTCCCTCCTCCAACAAGTTAGTCAACAAAGCCATACAAAATGAGAGAAACCAAAGGAACAATTAAAATTGCAAATTAAGTGTTTTTGACAAGATTTTTCTATGAAATTCCAACAATTTAATGTAATCAAATTTAACTCAAAGTAGGGAATTTCATCTTGTATGCATCTAACACTTTAATGTAATGTTTGTACAAAGATCTTCTTCAAATTTCAAGCTATCCAAAATCACATTAGTATGAATCTCTTTTTCACATTTTACTTGGATCCTTACCTCTTTACTTGCTTGTGTGATTTTGCTCTCTAGTTTTTGAACTTTCCTGTATTTTCTCATCTGCGGCAAAAACACAGATAGAGAGTTAGAAAACCGAATTTAATAATTTGACAACAAATTTAAGCAAAAAAGTTAGGCATCATTTATCAACTAATAGGTGTCAGTTAAAAGTTAGTAGGCATCATTTAAATGCTGGTACACATCATTTAAAGTCTAGTACGCGTCATTTAAATTCTGGTATGCGTCATTTAAATGCTGGTATGCGTCATTTAAATGCTGGTATGCGTCATTTAAATGCTGGTATGCATCATTTAAATTCTAGTAGGCGTCACTTAAATGCTAGTACGCGTCATTTTAAGAATCACAGGCGTCACTTTCCAGTGAATCCAACGATTTTTAAAGATTAGTAAGCGTGACACTATAACTGACAGGTGTTAAAAGTATTGAAAATTGTGTATGATAAAGTATTTAAAGCGGAAAATAACAACTACTAGGCATCAGTTAAAGAATACTAGGCGTGACAGATCATGTAAGGTTGCGTAGTAAGAATCGTCACAGGGGGCAAAATTCAGCTGATAGGTGTCAGTTCTTAGATCACAGGTGTCGCTTTACGCTTGCAGGCATAACACTTTTGTTGGATATTGCTAATGCATGGGTGGTGATTAAGACATTTAATATGTTTAATTACTATGTTGTTGAATGGGCACTCATACTGTTGTCATTTGTGTTTTGTCACTGCTGTTAACATATGCTTGTATGAAGAAACCAGACTGGTAATCACAGTGTATGGAAGGTGTACGAATGTTTCAGATGCTGCAAAGTCAAATGAGAGTTCAAATGGATGTTGTGATCTTATATCTGAGATCACATCAATAATGGATGCATATTAAGGAAGTTACAACTGTTTTGGTAAAGACTAGTCACTGGACTATGACAGTGATAATTGACAGAGTTAGTCTCTGAATTTTTGGCATAGATTTCAGAGGGATTGGGTTCAAGGTATGCAATCTTGAAGGATGATGGAATATGTACTGAAGAATGTTCATTGGTCAGCGCAAGGTATGGAATGATTGGTGACATCATTTGGGGCATGTGCTTTGACGATGGCTTATTCTAAAGCTGACTCAGGAAATGAAGCGTGTGTTTTGTTTGACAAGCATAATTCAAGGATGTCATTCCTTAATTATTATAATGAAATCATTGTAAACTTGTTTTAGATACCATGTGTATCTTAGCAAGAGCTTATGTAATTGTTTGTAATTAGGAAAGCCTTATGGGCTGACCTGATCTTGGTAAAAAGTAATAAGGTATAAATGTAAGGTCTTTTCCTTGGAAAAGATATGGATGAATATATGTGATAGAAGAAGGTTACAAACTTGTGTTTGCTGTATATAGCGTAGAGGATTGTTGGTGGACTTCATTAGAATTGATCAAGCAAAGACAGTTGCTAGCAAACAGTTCAAAAGATTGTGTATTTCTTCATATACACTTGTTGCGAACTAGTGAGTTCATAAGGTGGACTTAACCTTATTTGGGCAGTGAGCCTTGGGCAATGAGCCCTCTTTGTTCTTTACTCCTAACAGGGTCTGTCCTCTAACAAGGACTATGTACTGTAATGTTTCAACAAGCTCCTAACAGGGCTATATCTTCTAACAAGGATTACTATACTCTCAGTACATCATTAGTGGGTGCTAATTCCCATCGAGTTTTTTTTACCTTTAACAGGGTTTCCCCGTAACCAAAATATTGTGTTATTGTGTTGGCATTCATTGCGTTCATTGGATCTGATATTAATAAGTTTAAAAGTTTAAGTTTAATATTTGATCATACAACTGATTCACCCCCTCTCTCAGTTGTATTGTGGACTTTTAATCCTAACAATTGATATCAGAGCGTGTGGTCCTTGGAGAGAAAGCTTAATAGCTTGAGGTGATCTTGAAAAATGGCATACTATAGGAAGGATAGTCCTAAGTTTGATCCTAAAAACTTTGACAGTTGGAAAAACAAGATGAGAACACATTTGCTATGTTTGGGCATAGACTACTAGATGATTGTGAAAAAGAAGGAAACTTTGAAGGCTGAGAATGTCTTAGGGCCAGCTACCGATGATGAAAAGAAACTATTTTTATGCAACATGGTCGCAAGAGAAGCATTGATCAGTGCACTATCTGAGGGTGAGTTCACTGAAACTAAAGATCTAGATTTGGCACATGATATTTGGAACAGACTAGAGGCACTCTATGAAGGAGACAAATATACCAAACAAGGGAAATTACAAAATTGGAAGACAAAGATCGAGAAGCTGCAAATGAATGAAGATGAAAGCATTAGAGCCTATGTTCAAAGGGTTACATAATTTGTAGTTGGAATCATAAATTGTGGAGGTACTGATGATGAAGAAGAAGTCATTGCAAAGATTCTCAGATCTCTAACTTCTACTTACAAATTCAAGGCAATGTCTATTCAAGAAACTATACCCCTGACTCCAAACTTTAGCAAAGAGATGTTGATTGCAAAGTTAACCACTTTTGAAGTTGCGGAATTGGGAGAAGCTGCTCCTAAAGTTGAATCTGCATTTAGAGAATTTGCACACAAGAAAGCATCTACACTTCCAAGCACAAGCAAAGAAGACCTGAGAGAAGAGCTTGGTGAGTATGTTGAGGAATGGGAAAAAATAATGGAAGAAGAAAAGAAGATGGGAGAACTTGTTGCACTGATCGCTAGAAGAGAGAAAAGAGGTAAGGACAAATTTGAAGGCAAATTACATTTGAAATGTTTTTCATGCAATAAGGTAGGTCATTTTGCATCTAGATGTCCTACAAGAATTCCTAAATACAAACCTAACTATGCAAAGATTAGAAGAGATAAAGAATGTTATTATGCCAGTGAAGGAATCTCTGATGATGATGATGATTTAGACAATGAAGAGATTGGATTTGTTGCTATTAAAGATGAACCTGCTCATGAAGAGAAAACATTAGTATCTCATGTTGACAAGAAAATTGAATGGATAATTGATAGTGGATGTTCTCATCACATGACTGGTGATAAGAATAAATTTGTTAAACTAGTAAATTATCATGGAGGTGTTGTAAGGTTTGAGGATAATCTCCCAAAATCCATCATAGGAGTAGGATCCATCATTCTGGATGGAAAGACCAATACAAACAATGTACTACTTGTTGAAGGACTAAAACACAACTTGTTTAGTGTTGGGCAGTTGATGGATAAAAACTTTCAGTTAAGTTTTGCTGATAGTAAGTGCTTTATCAGAAGCAAGGAAGGAAAACTGGTTGCTACCAGATCAAGATCTAGAGGTAATGTATTTGAACTAAACACATTTGGAGCCTCTTGTTTTGTTGCGAAGGTAGATGATAGATGGTTATGGCATAGAATATTTTGTCATGTTAACTTTGATAATATTGTGAAAGCAAGCATGGCCAATGCAGTAAGAGATCTGTCGAAGATTGTGAAACCTTTTAACAATGTATGCAGAGAATGTGTTATGGGAAAGCAAACCAAAAATAGTCATAAAAGAAAAACACTTACATCTAAAGGGAAGTTGGATCTGGTACATACAGATCTACGTGGGCCTAAAAGAACAAAGTCATACTACGGTGAAAGGTATTTCATACTGTTTGTTGATGACTTTTCTAGAATGATGTGGGTTACTTATTTGAGAGAGAAATCAAAAGCATTTGACAAATTCAAGTTGTTTAAAGCAATAGTAGAGAATGAATCAGGACTGAAAATAAAGTGTTTAAGATAAAAAAGAGGTGGATAGTTTACATCAGATTTATTCAATTCACACTGTGAAGAGCATGGAATAAAAAGACAAACATCTGCTCCTAGGACTCCACAACAAAATGGGATAGCAGAGTGAAGAAACAAAACTATACTTGATGTTGCCAAAACAATGCTGATTGAAGGAAATATATCTCATGTACATTGGAGAGAAGCTGTTGGAACAACAGTGTACACACTAAACCGAATTCAAATTAGAGATGGCACAAATAAGACTCCCTATGAACTATGGTTTGATCACACTCCCACTGTAAAATATTTCAAAATTTTTGGTAGCAAATGTTATATCAAGAGGGATGATGAGATAGAGAAATTTGATGCTAGAAGTGATAAAGGTATCTTCCTTGGTTACTCTGTTAAAAGCAAGGCATACAAATGTTTCAATATGAGATTAAGGAAGATGGTTGAAAGTAACAGTGTAAGAATAGATGAAAAATTTCAGATACAGGAAAGAATGTATGACAACAGTCAGATATCAGAAGTGAAAGAAACCTCTACTGCTACCGAAGAAGAACTTGTTGAAGAAGAAAGTGATGAAACAAGCAAGACTACTCCTAAAACTCCAAGGTATGTAAAAAATAACCATCCTGAAAATCAAATTATTGGCAATACTAGTCAGGGAGTACTAACTAGATCTAAAGTTAGAGAGGAAATTTGTTTAATTTCTCAAGTTGAGCCAAAGAATACAGATGAAGCCTTTAAAGATGAATCTTGGATAAAAGCCATGCAAGAAGAATTGGATAAGATAAAGAAAAATAATACTTGGGAATTGGTTCCAAGACCTAAAAATAATAATGTTATAGGAACTAAATGGGTCTTTAGAAAAAAAATGGATGAAGAAGGAACAGTTGTAAGGAACAAAGCAAGACTAATGTGCAAAGGTTACTCATAGCAAGAAGGCATAGACTTTGAAGAAACATTTGCTCCTATTGCTAGAATTGAGGCAATAAGATTATTCCTATCTTATGTTGCACACAAAAATTTCAAAGTGTATCACATGGATGTTAAATTTGCATTTTTGAATGGAGATCTTGAAGAAGTATACATAGAACAACCACATGAATTTTCTCTATGCAAAGACAAAGACATGGTGTGCAAATTGAAGAAAGCCCTGTATGGGTTGAAGCAAGCTCCTAGGGCTTGGTATGCAAGGTTGGACAAGTATCTACTTGGACTCGGATTCAGAAAAGGTAATACAGACAGTAATTTGTATTTGAGAACTACTGAAGATGGAATTCTAATAGTAGAAGTATGTGTGGATGACATTATCTTTGGAGGTAATAATGATCTATGTAAGAAATTTGCAAAAGAAATAGAAAGTGAATTTGAAATGTCAATGATAGGTGAAATGAAATTCTTCTTTGGAATGCAAATAACTCAAAATGAGAATGATATTTTCATTTCTCAGACCAAGTACCTCAAAGAATTACTTAAGAAATTCAGTATGGAAGATTGTAAACCGGTAGGAACACCTATGGTGATTGGAAACAAGCTAACAATTGATGATGAATCAAAATGTGTCTTTTAGACTCTGTATAGATCAATGGTTGGAGGGCTACAATATCTGACTCACACTAGATCAGATATTGCTAATGCTGTTGGAATTGTTGCTAGATATTAGGCAGAACCCAAAGAGACTCATCTAGCTACTGTGAAAAAGATACTGGGGTATCTCAGAGGAACCATAGACTATGGTTTATGGTATGACAGAAATGATAGCTTTGAACTTCATACTTATATTGATGTTGATTGGGCATGAAATATTGATGACAGAAAAAGTACAAGTAGTGGTGCATTTTTCCTTGGAAAAAAGTTGGTCTCTTGGCTAAGTAAGAAACAAGATTGTATAACACAATCTACTGCTAAATCAGAATATGTTGTTGCTGCTATAAATTGCACTCAAATTATTTGGATGAAACAAATGTTGATGAACATTGGAATAACTTTTAATGAGCTTGTGGTTATCCATTGTGATAAAACCAGTACAGTAAACATGTCGAAAAATCTGGTAATGCACTTTAAAACTAAACACATTTCTATCAAGTATCACTTCTTAAGAGACAAGGTGGCAGAAAAAGAAATCAAGCTTGAATATATCAGTACAAAAGAGAAGATTGCAGACATCTTTACAAAGCCACTACTAAAAGATACCTTTGAATATCTCAGAGGTATGTTAGGGGTTCAGGCCCCTCCTAGTCAGAACTAAATGATGCAGAGATGCATCAGTCCAGAAGTGCTCAGAGTCTCATCATTTTTTGGACTAGATGTAGGGATCTACTCCTCAAGGGGAGTGATCATGGAGGAAAAGTTTATATGTGAAGGCAGTTGGCACCCTTTTCCATTGTTGTCAAAGGGGGAGTGATGTTATGAAAAAATCCTCATTGTTTGGGGAGGTTGTTTAGTTGAAGGACTTTTGGGTTGATACAACTTTGGGATAAGATTTTCCCATATGTCGACATCAATGCCAAAGGGGGAGATTGTTAGATATTGCTAATGCATGGGTGGTGATTAAGACATTTAATATGTTAAATTACTACGTTACTGAATGGACACTCATACTGTTATCATTTATGTTTTGTCACTGATGTCAACATATACTTGTATGAAGAAACTAGACTGCTAATCACAGTGTACGAAAGGTGTATAGATGTTTCAGATGCTACAAAGTCAGATGAGAGTTCAAATGGATGTTGTGATCTTATATCTGAGATCACATCATTAATGGATGCATATTAAGGAAGTTACAACTATTTTGGTAAAGACTGGTCACTGGACTATGACAGTGAGAATTAACAGAGTTAGTCTCTGAATTTTTGGCATAAATTTCAGAGGGTTTGGATTTAAGGTATGCGATCTTGAAGGATGATGGAAGATGTATTGAAGAATGTTCATTGGTTAGCGCAAGATACGGAATGATTGGTGATGTCATCTGGGGCATGTGCTTTGGCGATGGCTTATCTGAAGCCGACTCAGGAAATGAAGCGTGTGTTTTGTTTGACAAGCATAATTCAAGGATGTCATTCCTTAATTATTGTAATGAAATCATTGTAAACTTGTTTTAGATACCATGTGTATCTTAGCAAGAGCTTATGTAATTGTTTGTAATTAGGAAAGCCTTATGGGCCAACCTGATCTTGGTAAAAAGTAATAAGGTATAAATGTAAAGTATTTTCCTTGGAAAAGATATGGATGAATATATGTGATAGAAGAAGGTTACAAACTTGTGTCTTTTGTATGTAGAGAAAAGGATTGTTGGTAGATTTCATTGGAACTGATCAAGCAAAGAAAGTTGCTGGCAAATAGTTCAAAAAATTGTGTATTTCTTCATATACACTTGTTGCGAACTAGTGAGTTCAGAAGTTGGACTTAACCTTCTTTGGGCAGTGAGCCCTCTTTGTTCTTGACTCCTAACAGGGTCTGTCCTCTAACAAGGACTATGTATTGTAATGTTTCAACAAGCTCCTAATAGGGCTATATCTTCTAACAAGGATTACTATACTCTCAGTACATCATTAGTGGGTGCTAATTCTCACTGGAGTTTTTACCTTTAACAGGGTTTCCCCGTAACCAAAATATTGTGTTATTGTGTTGGCATTCATTGCGTTCATTGGATCTGATATTAATAAGTTTAAAAGTTTAAGTTTTAATATTCTATCATACAACTGATTCACCCCCCTCTCAGTTGTATTGTGGACTGTTAATCCTAACAACTTTATTTCACATGCATTAGAGAGAATAAATACATAATAGAAGGAATCGCACAGGTGTCAGTTAACAGCTTGTAAGCGTCGTCAGAATAGTCGTAGGCGTCATTAAATCCTTCATAGGCATTATTTCTTCTATTTTCTATAAAATTCATGGAAAAGTGAAGATAAAAACACACAAAATTTGATAAAAATGTTAGAAATGAGACTTGAAGCCCCACGGTGGGCGCCATTTGTGTGTGTAAGTTTAACACCTTCATGAAATTAGGATAATCAACTACAATTATATGAAAATACAATACAAATTTAAGCTAAGAATTGAAATTAACATCCATGACATCCCATGGTTCTCTAACTAATTTGGTAAGTGAAACTCTCAGCCTATTCTCCACTAGTGACAAATCTAGAATGAGAAATATGATAGTACAATACTTAATCTAGCTCTCAAATGCTCAAATGTAATAAAAGATTCAATTCAAATGCTCTCAATTGCTCATAAATTGCCTACAATAATGATGCTTTGCAAATGAATTCTCTAAGATATTATTGCTCTCAAAATACCTCAAATTTATAGTAAATTCTCAAGGGTAGGGGCTAGAGTTATTTAATCATGATTTAGTCTTGGTTGAGTAAAAAACTTTGCAATGTTTTTAAATGGGGGAGCAATTTAAATGTTTGTCTCAAAGGTTTGGACAAGAAAACAAAATTGAGTGGATGAGATTCAAAGTTGAAATGTGTGATTGAGATTCACCTATTTTGGAGTGATTTATGTCTTTTTGTTCTCAATTCTCATTGGTTGCTCAAATTTTTGCTGAAAGATATTATGATTAATTAAATTCCATTAATTAATTAAATTAGCCATGTAAGGGAATATGTTCATTTTGATTTTTGATTTAAAAACTATATAGTTAATTGATTAAAATAAATTATATAGTGTTTTTGGTCCCTTTAAGCTTGTATTTAATTATTTAATGTCATCATTTGATTTTTTCTTTGATTTAATTGTTAAATGTCCATTTAAAATTGATTTGATCAATTTTGATGAGAATTAGAGCATTTTGTTAAGATTTTACAATTTGAATGATTTTAAGCACTTGCCCAGTTTTTAGTGTTTACAATTAGCAAGATTTTTTCTCATAAAGATAATGTTATCTTCTATTCCTAATTATTATATCTTAGTTCTCAAAGCCCCTGCATCAGTAGTACAAAAAATTCAAAAATTATAAGAGAGTTCCTATGGAAAGGGAATATGATAGAGGAGAAAAACATACCATTGATATCTCTAAAAAATACGACACTTAGTAAAGAGATGGGGGAGTGGGTCAACATGATCTATCAAAAAGAAATCTAGTATTTGGTGGTAAACTTACTTGGAAAATGTATAGCAAACCTAATAGTAAATGGTGTAAAGTTATGCAAGAGAAGTATTTGTATTCAACTAATCCAATTAGAATTATAAATATATTGGACCCACCTAAGGGTTCAACTATATGGAACTTTATGATTTTTTCTAGGGATGTAGTCACCAAGTATGTTTCTTGGGAAGTTCACAATAGAGAAAGTGTCCAATTTGTTAGAGTATCTATTTATTTTCACTTATTAATTAGATCATGTTGATTTAATTATTAAGTTGTCTATGTACTCTTTTTTCACTTGAGCTATCTCTTAGGTGCATATAATTAATATTTTATATTAATTATATTGTGCAACGTAGCTTTTTTCCTTTTAGTGTTTTCGTTCACCTTATAGGTTGAACTCTTGTAATTATTTTTCATTATCTTAGAATACAATTTGCTCTCACTCCGCTGAGATTTTCTAAGTCTTTACTTTTGGTCTCTTTGGTTTCCTTTCAGCAACAGGTTATTTGCATGCAAGTGTTCTTGGTGATCTGTGAAGTTGGATTTCTCAACTTCTACATGGTATCAGAGCTCCCATGCTGTTGTCTGTTTTGGTGGTTTTGAAGCAGTTTTTGAGATTAAGGGTTTCAAGTTTTTTCAGATTTGGTATTCTTTGCAAGACATTATTTTTTGCCTGCAAAATTTTTTTTTTTTTTAGCACTTTTTACAGGCACTGTAGTTCTTTTCTGAGTTTTTTTCTTCAATCTGGAGGAAGCATTTTTTTCTAGAGTATTTTGAGCAAAAACGGACACCACCATTGAACTCAGAAGGCCTGGGAGAGTAAAAAATCATATAAAATTTGTGGTTTTTGGCCACAGTGACCTCTGAGGAAATTTTTTTCATTCCTAGGCCGTACGACATGCTTCCAAAAAAAATAAAAAATCTCAAAAAATGAGCCGTTTAGGGCTTCTCTTGGGCGCTGCCAACGCACCACTACCGCACAGCCCCCGCCCGACCTAGGCTCAACCCTCGTTGGCGTGCTCAGCTCGAGCTCAGCCACCGCTGCCGCCGTCACCGCCGCATCACCACAGCGTTGCCTGGGAGCCGCTCGGCTGCCACCTCCACTGGCAGCCAGCCACCGTGCACATAGCGGTGACGTTATTGCTGATGTCACTAGCCAAAAAAGTTTTCTAGCATTTTTTTTCAAATTTTTTAGCAATTTTTTTGAAATTTTTCAACGACTTCTATTTTTTCGGTGACTAGAAATTTTTTTTGACGAGATAAGCCCATGACATGTAGATGGCCGTCAAATTATTTTCTGTGACTGGTTTTCTCCAGAGAGCTTGCATTTTGGGGATAGCTGCACTTTTTTGGTCCTACAGGGCTCATACGGACGCAAAATTTGACATATGATATATTGTTAGAAAGGTCTTTCCGATCCCGTCGCTCTCGTGTAAGTTTCATTTCCTATTTTTTTTTCCATTTGATCAGTTGTTTTTGGTGTCAAAGTGGAGACTTCATTTTTTCCTCTATACATCTGGAAATCAGGTTTTTTCCTTATTTCTTTTGTG
Organism: Chamaecyparis obtusa; assembly: GCA_027943335.1. Lineage (NCBI taxonomy): Eukaryota > Viridiplantae > Streptophyta > Pinopsida > Cupressales > Cupressaceae > Chamaecyparis > Chamaecyparis obtusa. Next base: position 253,837 of record BSBK01008525.1, read on the forward strand.
CTTACATTCTTATTTGAAGTGTATGGGAGATAGTATAATATTTTGTGGGGGGGTGTAAATTCTCTTTCTGTCATTTATTTCAAAGAGACCCTTCTACTTCTGTCTACTTTCTCTCAATGGCGGACTCTTTTGTCACCTGCCTTACACCTCACAACTATCACACTTGGAAATGACAAATGACCAGATTGCTTATGAAAAAAGGGTTATGGTCATGCCTCGATGAGGCTCATCTAGTTCTACAGTGGCCTTATGAGGCTCTTATGCAGAGGAATTAGATGGATGAGGAAATGGGCCTCATTGCAATGAATATTTCAGATGGGTTGTTGTTACATCTGGATGGTTTGACCACACCCAGGGATATGTGGAACAAATTTTCCACCTTGTTTGGTGCAATGAATTAGTTTAGGGTTCTCTAGATAGATGCAGAGTTCACCTCCTTGGTACCTGAATCATTCACCAGCATTGAGGACTTCTTGATGAAGTTCAAGTCTCTTCGATCTATTTTACAGGTTGCTGGAAAGACGAAGTTAGATGATGAGTGTATCTTTCTAATACTCTCAAAGCTTCATGGCCCTTATCATATTTTCACTTCTACCTTTTAGTCCACTATGGATGCATTGGGTGCACGACATGTTATGCCCTCTTTTGAGACTTCCTGTGACAGGTTGACTCGTGAGTAGTCCAAGCTCAATCAGATCGATTCACTTATAGGTTCATAGTCATAGGCATTGCTTGCCAAGACACCTCAGGATACACAGAAGCAGAAGCCGAAGCAGATATCTAATTCCTCTTCTCAGCACTCTACTGGCCCACCATCTTCTTCTAAGAAGGAGAAACATAAAAATGAGAGTCCTACATGTTCCTATTGTCAGAAGGGACCTCATGATGAGTCACATTATTTTCAGAAGAGATTTGATGGCTATGAGAAACAGATTTCAGATTTGCAAGCTCTCCCTCAGAAGAGCACTATTTCCTCTCCATCCTCTTCTACCTCACAGGGGTCTTCTTTTTAGTCTTCTTCCACATCTTCGACATCTGGAAAGGATTTTGGATAGGGTCATGCATTACGGGCTTCCATTGCATCCCCTTCACAGGTCCCTTAGATACTAGATTCAGGTGCTTCTCACCATATGACATCTTCTCTAGAGATCTTCTCTTCTTTTGAGGCTTCTCCTATTCCTCACATTCTCATGGGGAATATCATTGTTATGACAGTCTGCAGGAAAGGTTCTGTAGGCATTCAAGATGGCACATTCAATGATGTATTGTATGTTCCATCTCTATCTACAAACCTTCTCTCGATTGATCAAATTACACTCAGTGGGTCAGGGAGGACAGTTGAGTTCATGATAGATTTAGTCTTCATCTGGGATAGTGCGACATGAGGCTTTGTTGCTATAGGGACAGTTGATCATTCCACCCATCTCTACACCTTCTCACACTTTGGTCCACCATCTCCATTATCAGAGCACAACTCTCCTCTTACTTGAGGGCATCATGTGGGGCAGGTAAGTCATTTGAACCTTTGTGTTGTTTCTGAGACCACTTCTGTGACTGCCTCACCACATCTTGTTGAGGTTTCCTCTCTTTAGCAGGACTCTTCTTCAGTACTGCCAGACCCTCCAGCTCTATTCATTGAGCCACTAGGTGCAGCTGTTGAGGATTCTATAGAGGACATTCTTTTCCTCTCTCTTGACAGTGTCAGCGCACCTGTCATACCACCTACATTGGTGATTCCCTCTCAGGACTCTCGTGTCTACTTCTTTGAGCATCAGCTCGACCTTCCAGTGACACCTCATCTTTTGAGATTACCTCTTCAGTGTTCACTACCTTTCACTCCTTTGTATTGGAGTCATGGTGGTTTGTTCATCGATCCAGGGGTTCTTTCACTCCGGGGGGGCTTTGGAGCCTTGACCCTCTCTCATGGGGGGGTTGGTAGCACACATTGTACTTATGGCTTTGAGAGTCTCTTGAAGTCATTTTTCTTGTCCTTTTCTTATTTTTATATCTCTTTTTGGAGAGGAGTTTTTCCCACTAGGTTTTCTCCTTTGTCTCTGGCTTACAGAGATTTCCTTGTATTGGGTACTTGATCAGGCCTTGTTGCCAAGACCCATTTCCTGCTTTCATAGGTGTGCTAGGTTAGCTTTCCTCCTGAGCTTCGCTTAAGGGGGGGTGTTAGAGTATCTATTTATCTTCACTTATTAATTAGATCATGTTGATTTAATTATTAAGTTATCTATGTACTCTATTTTCACTTAAGTTATCTCTTAGGTGCATATAATTAATATTTTATATTAATTATATTGCGCAACCTAGCTTTTTCCTTTTAGGATTTTCGTTCACCTTATAGGTTGAACTCTTGTAATTATTTTTCATTATGTTGGAATACAATTTTCTCTCACTCCGCTGAGATTTTTCAAGCCTTTTCTTTTTGTCTCTTTGGTTTCCTTTCAGCAATAGGTTATTTGCATGTAGGTGTTCTTAGCGATCTGTGAAGCTGGATTTCTCAACTTCTACACAATTTCGAGTGGATTCTTGGAACGATCTACCATCTTTGAATAAAATTGATAGCCTCTCAGATGTTATTCCAACTATCACTTCTTGCTAGGGTTCTAAATTGATTGGCTATGTTTGTGCTATAGAGATTTACTTAGGAAAGGCTATATGGAAAGATCCATCCTCTCTCCCTATTAGTATTGGCAAAATCAATTGTCTTCAAGATATTTATAATACTCGAGTGATGTATATTTTAGCTGAGAAAGATAGATTAATACGGGCACCTTCAAAAGATGGTCACTGCTCCATCAAGGATGGATAGAGAGCCATTCAACAAATGCAAGATCAACAACTCAGAAAAAGAGCCTTCTCACTCTATTGGAACAAATTGGTTTTGCCCAAGGTAGGATGCTTTGCATGACTAGTTCTAACAAAGAATATTTTAACTAGTGATAGAATGGAAAAGTTGCAAATAGCTCAATCATTTCGATGCGTCTTATATAGTAAGGAAAATGAGATAGTGGATCATCTATTCCTACAACGCCCTTTTGCCCAACAATGTTGTCTCTTTGTTATGAATAAATTACACTTGGTTATGCCTCTTCCCAATACCATATGGGGGATGTTCTAGTCTTGGCCCACCCTTTACTCTTCATCACTGATTGCATGCATCTGGAAGTGTATCCCAGCCTCAATTATATGGTCCATTTGGTGGGAAGGAAACAAACGTTTATCCAGGTAGATATCTTCTCCCTTGCATAAGGTTTTGGATGGCATAGAAAAGTCTATTTCAGAGTTGGTTAATGCAAATGTGCAAAATAATGCTAAGTGTAATTCTCAATTCTCGTCTTGGGATGGTAACATTGTAAAAGAATGGAAATTGTTGTCTATTTCTCTCATTAGTTCCTTTAATAACAATACTAAGAAAGTTGTTGATTGAGCCTCTGTGAAATGGAAACCTCCATTTTTTAATTTTTTAAAGATAAACTTTGATGGTTCCTCAAGAGGTAACCTAAGGGACTTAGGAATAGGAGTTTGCATTAGAAACCATTTTGGAGAGGTACAGGCTTTTAAATATTTTCCTATTCCTCCAAGAACCAACAATATCGTTGAAGGTCTAGCTCTTTTGTCTGGTTTATCATTAGCAAAAAGAATGGGTTTTTCTAAAATTCACATCGAAGGATATTCTTCTATAATTGTCAATGCTTGCATAGACAAGAGAACTTTAAATTGGCAAATTTATTATTGTTTAAAAAAAACTTGGGCTTTATTAGATTCATTTTTAGAATATTGCATTTCTCATACTTATCGGGAAGGTAACAAGATGGTTGACCTTCTTGCCAAAATGGGATGTGATAAGATACACTTGGACTCCACGATGGACAACTATAATCTAGCTAATTATCCAAAATTGGCAGATATCATTGCCAATGAAAAGGTTTTACTTAAATGATTGTTTTGCACATTGAACAAGTACATTATGCAAGATTTTGATCATTTGACACATCATTTCAGGATGCAATTTATTTAAGGACCACACATGTGATCAATTGATCATGACTTCTCATCTCTTCGCAATCATACCACATAATGTTTCATATTATTTTTGCAGTGCTAACATGTGTGACATGACCATCTCTTTCAGCTATCATGTGTATAAAAAGCTAATGTGTGTCCTTAGTATGATTGAATTTCAATTGATATGCCTTAAATGCCTTGAACTTTCCAAAAACATCGGCTTTGGTTTTTGTTTATACATTGTCATTTACGATTAAATTAGACATGATGAAAGCATATGATAAGCTTAATTGGTCTTTTCTTTTCAAAGTCCTCCGAAGATTCAGATTTGATGAGAAATGGTGTAAATGGATCAAACCTTTCATTTCAGTTGCATTCTTTCCAGTTATTATGAATGGTTTCCTAGTTGGTTATTTGGTAGCTTCATAGGGGGTTAGGAAGGGTGACCCACTGTCTCCTTTTTTATTTAATATCATGGCAGAAGCATTCAACATGATTATTAGATATAGAAATGAGCATGGATTTTGGCAAGGTACTCACATCACAGGTACATCTATTTCAGTCACACATTCTTTGTTTGTTGATGATACTCTCCTATTTGGTAAGTCATCTGTCCAAGAGGCCAATCACATTAAGAAGACTCTAGACCTATACACTGCTATTTTAGGTTAAAAGATCAATCCCCACAAATCTAAGATATACATTTTTAACACAAATAAGATCATTTTGAGGAAAATTGTCAAAATCTTGGGGTTTACATTGGATGCTCTCCCATTTACATATTTAGGCATACATTCTTTATGGGCTCAAATAAAACTAACTATTGGAAATCTATCATTGAAAGAATTAAGAGTAAAGTGTCAGCATGGAAAGTTAGATGGTTGTCATTATTAGGGAGATTTTTTCTCATAAAAATAGTGTTATCTTCTTTTCCTAATTATTATATCTCAGTTGTCAAAGCCCCTGCATCAATAGTACAACAAATTGAAAAAATTATAATAGAGTTCATATGGAAAGAGAATATGATATAGGAGAAAAAGATACCATTGATATCTCTGAAAAACATGACACTTAGTAAAGAGACGGGGGAGTGGGTTAACATGATCTATCAAAAAGAAATTTAGCATTTGGTGGCAAACTTACTTTGAAAATGTATAGAAAACCTAACAGTAAATTGTGTAAAATTATGCAAGAGAAGTATTTGGATTAAACAAATCGAATTAGAATTATAAATATTTTGGACCCACCTAAGGGTTCAGCTATATGGAACTTTATGATTTCTTCTAGGGAAGTAGTCACCAAGTATGTTTCTTGGGAAGTTCACAATGGAGAAAGTGTCCAATTTCAAGTGGATTCTTGGAACGGTCTACCATCTTTGAATAAAATTGATAGCCTTTCAGATGTTATTCCAACTATCACTTCTTGCTAGGGGTCTAAATTGATTGGCTATGTTTGTGCTATAGAGCTTTACTCAGGAAAGGCTATATGGAAAGATCCATCCTCTCTCCCTATTAGTATTGACAAAATCAATTGTCTTCAATATATTTTTAATACTCAAGTGGTGTATATTTCAGCTGAGAAAGATAGATTAATATGGGCACCTTCAAAAGATGGTCATTACTCCATCAAGGCTAGATACAAAGTCATTCAACAAATGCAAGATCAACAACTCAGAATTGGAACAACTTGGTTTCACCCAAGGTAGGATGCTTTGCATGACTAGTTCTAACAAAGAATATTTTAACTAGTGATAGAATGGAAAAGTTGCAAATAGCTCAATCATTTTGATGCGTCTTATAGAGTAAGGAAAATGAGATAGTGGATCATCTATTCCTACAGCGCCCTTTTGCCCAACAATGTTGTCTCTTTGTTATGAATAAATTACACTTGGTTATGCCTCTTCCCAATACCATATGGGGGATGTTCTAGTCTTGGCCCACCCTTTACTCTTCATCACTGATTGCATGCATCTGGAAGTGTATCCCAGCCTCAATTATATGGTCCATTTGGTGGGAAGGAAACAAACGTTTGTCTAGGTAGATAAATTCTCCCTTGCATAAGGTTTTGGATGGCATAGAATAGTCTATTTCAAATTTGGTAAGTACAAATGTGAAAAATAATGCTAAGTGTAACTCTCAATTCTCATCTTGGGACGGTAACATTGTAAATGAATGGAAATTGTTGTCTATTCCTTCCATTACTTCCTTTAATAACAATACTAAGATAGTTCTTCATAGAGCCTCTGTGAAATGGAAACCTCCATTTTTTAATTTTGTAAAGATAAACTTTGAGGGTACCTCAAGAGGTAACCTGAGGGACTTAGAAATAGGAGTTTGCATTAGAAACCATTTTGGAGCGGTAAAGGCTTTTAAATATTTTCCTATTCCTCCAAGAACCAACAATATCGTTGAAGGTCTGACTCTTTTATCTGATTTATCATTAGCAAAAAGAATGGGTTTTTCTAAAATTCATATCGAAGGAGATTCTTCTGTAATTGTCAATGCTTGCATAAACGAGAGAACTTTAAATTGGCAAATTTTTTATATTCTAAAACAATCTTGGGCTTCATTAGATTCCTTTTTAGAAAATATTGCATTTCTCATACTTATCCGGAAGGTAACAAGATGGTTGACCTTCTTGCCAATATGGGATGCGATAAGATACACTTGGACTCCACGATGGACAACTATAATCTAGCTAATTATCCGAAATTGGCAGATATCATTTCCAATGAAAAGGTTCTACTTAAATGATTGTTTTGCACACTAAACAAGTACATTACGCAAGATTTTGATCATTTGACACATCATTTCGGGATGCAATTTATTTAAGGCCCGCGCAGGTGATCAATTGATCATGACTTCTCATTTCTTCGCAATCATACCACAAACTATTTCGTATTAGTTTTGCAGTGCTAACATGTGTGACATGACCATCTCTTTCAGCCATCATGTGTATAAAAAGCTAACATGTGTCCTTGGTATGATTGAATTTCAATTGATATGCCTTAAATGCCTTTAACTTTCCAAAAATGTCAGCTTTGGTTTTTGTTTATGCTAAAATGCAGAACACCTCTTCTTCTTCAAACTCGTCTAACTTGCAGACCACTCTGACAATGCCAACTATGGAGTATTGGCCAAGAAATTACAATGTTGTCATGAATGTAGAGGACTGGGAGAAGCTGTTCGAGGAACATATCTCTGATTTGCATCTTGGGGGTATTTCTAATTTTCACTGTCAACATTACCGGAGAAGCATGAAGAAATTGATAGGTGAGGAAGTTATTTATCCACATACTTCCAGACTTATCTTTCCATCACAACTAGTTTCAATTTTTTTTGTCAAATGCCTTATATTTGTTACAATATTGGGAATTATTGGAAAAAATTGTACATAAGACGGTTAATCCAGAGTATATTACGGGAAATAAATTATGATCGGTAGTTCAAAAGTATGATCTATGGCATGGTCAAGCCTATGTGGGTGGTGTTTTTTCGAGGCATTTTCTATTAAACAAAGATAATTTCACTTCACTGTATGACAGTATTGAACAGTCGATGGAGTGCTAGAACATTCGTCCACTTTAACAAGTGACTAGAAATCTAGGTAGAGTTCTCGATTCTGAATTGAGGTCTAAGGTGTTCTCCAAAGTAGATGCATTGTTGGCCATCTTGGGACATGAACATCAACTTCCAGCCTCACCTCCTATAGTGTCTTCACCCATGGAAAGAGCTCCATCATCTGGGCAATTTGAAAGAATCTGGTCTCAAGACTATCCTAACATAAGTGAGCCTTCTGCGTGGGATAATTTTATAATAGACATCCCATCCTCATTGCAGGAGAATGTGACTAATTAGTTACTAAAAGTGAGGCCAAACCATAATGCTAATGTGGATAATGTTTACGACCTGATAATTGTCCAGTATGGGGCCACAACCAATGGAGGAGTAAGGCTATTCAATTTGGGTTTCAAATTTTTTTGTCTATTGATTATCTGCCTCGGAATACAGTTGATTTCATCACATATTATGGACTGGTTTAGAGGTCTAAACCCTGATTGGATAGTATAAGGATGAGATAGTTAGACTCATATAACATGGTTTATCTTCAAGGGAGTGCCATGCTTGCATATCAGATGGTTATTATCTGTGAAACTTATTATATGTCTAGACTCTACTATGTAATAGTCGATGAGGGCTTGTATGATGGAGCCCAATTTTAGAATGCAAGTAAGTTAGTGTAGCATTGTATATGTAGATTGTGGGCTTTTTTAACGGTGTCCATCAAATTGACTACCAATTTTATGTATATGTATTAGGGTTTCCTGGGGTGTTTGGGAATTAAATTTTGTAGTGAGGTTTTGGGAGGGTAGTGTTTTAGGGTATACTTTCAAATATACATTGTTATTTTGAGCAAGGAATGGAGGTTTTCTTTTTTGGTTCTTTCCTCTAGGATCTCTTGAACCAGCTTTTATTATTAATATATATTAGTGGCTTGCCACTTTTGCCAAAAAAAAACAAACAAAAAAACAAATGGATGTCTATTGCCGGTTTGAGTTGGCTTCTATGGAGGCAAGCTTCTTTAAAAAATTCAAGGAGTGTTGTGTAGAGTTTTTAGGATTATTTTACAATGACTAGTCAAGAATCTTGTTGTATGGTTTAGGTTTAAAAGTTTTAGATCCGAAACTTATGAGACCTGATGATCTCATGCATTATAGAATGCTATGAATCAAAGGAGAAGAAAAAAAAGAGGGTCTTGTAACAAGATAGGGCACATTAACATGAATTTTTTTTATTTCTTACAAATATTTAATAAAATAAAAGGAAATTTCTATATCATCATTTATGTTCTACTAATGTATTTTTCTCTAATGGAGAATAATATACCATTTATAAGTAATTTTGTTATTTAATAAGTGAGTACTAGTTTATGTTGATATCTCTTTGACTAAGAGCCAAAGACTTATGAGTATCTATTTTAGGTTTGGTTTAATGATACTCTCTAAAGTTTGTCTTTCTTTAGTGACTATGATATGTAGGTGCTATTATTGACTTATGGATAGTTTTATAACTTTAGTTCAATAATAACTTTATAACCACAATGCCAAAAAAAAGTACAATTATTTCTAAATATTTCATTGTTGAGTGATTAAACTATCTTAGCTCAAATTTAACATATATGAAATGTAAAATCATGTCCTTGTCATTAGATTAGATGGATCGAGTGGTAGAATAATGTGTTTAAGCATATATCACACTTTGTTTCAAAATATAGGTGTCTAGTATTGTGTTTTTGCAACTAGGTGTTGGAGCATTAAATTTTGGGCAAAATTTGGAGTCCTATATAGTGATAAAACCCTAAAAAATGGCCTCTCAAACTCCATGCCCAATAATTAATGATGGAGTACATGAATTAGGATACAAAATTATATTAATTTTCAATTAAAAGTTGAGGGATTAAGAAAGGAAGCTTTGTGACAGGAACAATCAAAATTTTGTGAGCAAAGGTTTCATAGATGTTTGAATTTTGACCTATTGTGAAGATGATGTTGACAGAGACCTAAAATGATAAAAAATTAAAAATATAAAAAATACTTGGTTCAAGAAATCCAATTTTCAAGCTCTAGTAAAAATCTTAGCTTTTCACGAGGTGTTTTGGGTTTTCGACCAAGTCCAAATCCGAAAGATAGGTAGTTATTAGTTAATTTTCTGATTAATTTTTTCATAAGAAATTTTTAAATTTTAGCATCTATGGTGGTGTCTCTTCACCCTAATGGGGCGTGAAAACCATTCATCCACATATATATGTTGTGTAAAATGTAAAGGTAGAGAAGAATCATCAACAATGTAAAAAACTTATTATTTTCTAGTGCACTTTCTGCAAGTGATCTATTGTACATACGACTTTAAGGAGCATTAATATAAATTAGTTATTTTCTCTAATTTGGAGTTATGGATTTGATCATTCCTGATTGATTAGTCCTTTGTGATTTTATCTCCAAAAGGTAAAGTTTCTTTAAAACTTTATGTTTGGAAATTATTCCCATTATTTTTCAATTTGATAATTATAATTATTAGGCTCTATTAATTCTATCTTATTGGGCTCATTAATCCTAGATTAAATTCAATAAGACTGATTGTAGCATAATAAAATAATCAAAGACATTAAAGAGGAGTAGTTGATAGGAGGATTTAGGTTGTGTTCTCTATCTCACTTAGTTGTACATAAGATTAAAAAGGAACTGTCTCTATTTCCCAATAGAAGAAAGACACTGATCTATTATCCTTAAGTTGAAGTCTTTGTTCAAAAAAATTACAAGAAGAAAGTAGTCATCAATATTTATTTCAAACCAAATAATACATTATTTTAAAATATTCTTTCAAAAGCATTTCTATTATAGAATTTAAACAACATTCTATAATTGTGATACTCACAATTTGATTCCTCTCAAGTTCATTTTCCACTTTGAGAGAATCCAAAAGTTTTATATTCAGTTATCTGCTATAAAAAGCCTTTGAACCAATAGATTTGGTTAAGGTATAGGCCCACTAGCCTTGGTCCTGGAGAGCCATAATTGAGAAGTTCAAACCCCTATTGTGGTTGAACTTGTTCGTTGGCAAAAACAATTGGATTTCCCAGTATTAGATTGGCAAGTCCATAGGAAATCCAATCCTTCATTTTTGGGCACCAACACTAGGCACATGACAACACCAAAAAATAACTTTGTCATGCCAATATTTGAGCTAGAAGATAAATCTTTTACTCCCTCTCTACAACCATGTGCAACTACACTATTAATCTAGAAGTAGATTGTGGATAGTCATGCTACAAAAGTAGCTCAAATTTAAGTCTATTTTTACTAGCTAAAAGTTAAGAAAAGAGATTCTAAGGATCTTTTTGATCTCAAAGAGCTGATCAAACTTCTTAGATGATCAAATGCATCAATGATGGGTCTCATCTATTAGCTATGTTTCTTTTAGCTATTAAGGTCTTTGATCATCAATATGAATAGGTTTTAAGGTTCAAAGAGACATCTCCTTAATTATTTATTTTGTCAATTGCTGAGTTTCACCCTTCTGGAGCGCTTTGTGTGAGCAACTTTTAGGAGTCAAAATACTCAAGTAGACATGATTCTTATGATTCAAATGCATCTAGCACATACCCTAATGTAGCCATTGAGCTCACAATGTTGATTTATGGTACTGGTCCCCCCATTAGCATTTAACTTCTTCTCAGCCATATGATAGAACTGCCCTTAGTTGAATAGATAATTACAAATTTTCTTATCTTATCTTTCTTATTTGATCACCCAAGGTTGTTGATTGACCTTTTAATTTTGAACTAGCTTATATTGATGACACTCTTTCTATATGTACTACTTCTATTTCTTCTTTAATCTAATATATTATACACTTACTGCATTTTATCAAAAACAAATATTGATGACACTTTTGCACATTTGGAGCTTATCATGGATGATTAGGAATGTCTTAATGTATAAAATAAACAAGATGACAATGACCTATTTCATATTATTGGATTCTAACCTTTCTAGTCATCAAATTAATGTTTTTGCTTTAAATAAACTAATAAAATTTTATTTTAAATAATAGAATGTGACTATTTTCATTTATCTTTATATTTTAACAAAATATATAATTAATATAAATACTACTATATCATTTAAAAATTATAAGTATATAATGTAACACTTGCTTTCATATTATAAAGATAGAAATTTGAGGTGGGATTGTATGGTTTTGCATCAAATGCAGCAAGTACAACTCTATGCTGAATTGTAACTCCAGTAAAACGATATGAAAAGGTTACCCATATTTCAATCAAGAGGATAATACTTTTAATTTATAAGTGTTTGACAGGGTTGCTCGTGTTCTAATCAATGTGTATTTTATTCAAATGCATGACAATATTCTGCGTCATTTTTGACACCCTTTAATCACGTTTTAATGAAGTGCTGTGTCATTATTGAAACGTTTTCCAGCTGATACCTTTGCTAGTTGTAGAGAAGAATTGAAATGGACAAAGTCGGTCGCTGCAATACTATATTTGCTTGCTGCTTGGAAACGAGGAAATTAATTTAAGAAAAAAAGTCTTCCCTGCCTGCTAAGGAATTGATACAATAAACGATCATGTGTGTTCTTAATTAAAATAGAAGTTAATAATAGGACGGCGTGAGTCACGAGACGGAGAAAAAACAGGAAACCTTGCAAGTTGAGGGAACGCATTCACATAAAGAGAGAACTGTTTTCTACAAAATTTACTAAGATATGTGTTATATTTGTGTATATTTTTAATGGAAATTACTAATCAATTATACTAACCACAATTTTAAGAAAAGAAAATCTTACTACAAATGGAAGATAGATGGAGTTAATTGTTTTCAAATTTTTTTTTATAGAAATAATTTAATAAATTATTTTAAAAATTTTAAAATCATATATTCTATTTTAAAACATTCTAAAGTAATGTGGATATATAATAATAATAAAAATAGAAACATTTATATTATAAAATAACATAATTTATATATATTTTATATTATTAAATAAAATAATAAATTGCTTATTGTTGATGTTTTGTAGCTTCAGTAAGATAAACACTATGAGCCAATACTAGTGAAGATATATATATATATATATATATATGAGAAATTAATATAATACTCAAGAGATATTTTATATATCTATATATGTAAATATTAGAGAAATTAATATAATACTCAAGAGATATTATTTATATATATGTATGTATGTATGTATGTAATCATATTTATCATTATATTAATTACATAATAATGAATAGACATGTCTCTTCTTGGCTCATTCTCAATATAAATACAAGAGATTGTTGCATTTGGAAAACACATAAAATGAGATAGTGCTATTGCATTTGCAATGATCCTAAAAACCTTAACATGGTATTAGAGCCAAGTTGCAAATATAAGAGAGTAGTTTGTTGTTGGTGAATGTGTGACTGTCCCAGAAAATATAGTCTCAAATGCACCATTGGATTTTGTTAAATTTTTTATATGTTGGTGATAAACCAATTTAGAAGAATCTCACCGAAGCGATTGGAGAGAAAATTTTCGGTTCAAAAGTTATGACCAAATGTGTACGGGTCTATGCAAAAACAAATCTGTAAAAGAGCGAGGTTCATTCTTTAAAAGCCTAACCGCTTGAAGGGAGATCCAATCATTTTGAAGGTTGTCATAGTGTATAGAACCTTTGGATATTAAAGAAAGTTCATGTGAAGAATTATGGTAATGGTCAAGAATGACGACATCATTTTGTGAATTTGCATGATAATTTCTATATGGGCTCACCTTACAGAATGAAATACTTGAAATTTATAAAAGATAAGTATTTCATGTTTTATTAATGCACATAATTTTTAAGTTTGTAATTAATGCTATACTATTGGTTATTAAAATCTTGTATGCTTCTATCATTGGTATTTTCGGTCGAGATAGTTTAGTGAGCTATTTGTAATCTCTCTCCGACTTACCTTCAGGAGGGAAGCACAAGAAAATTGCATTCAAGGGAGAAATAACTAAATGCTTGCAAACAAATTGATGATTGAGACTAGATGCAAAGGGAGTCTGACATTTCAAAAGAAGACAAGAGGTTGATACAAAAACTTGAGCTTCAGAGGGAGCAAATAGAGGATATGATTAAATCAACTTTTCATAATCTCAGTCGAATTGATTTAGAGGGAGTAGACTATATCGAGATGGACTCTCCAATGTTCAAACAGTTAGATGACTATAAATTATGAATGCCTATATGGGCCCTGTGTAAATCATGAGGTAGTGATGACTTCCAAATGATTATCACTTGTATTTATAAGAGTTATTGAAAGGTGACGATCTTACAATAACTTGACCTTCTATTGTGATAGATATCGTGTGATGGCTGAAACAGATCACAATAGATGATTTCTTGCATGGTGGATTAAGTTCCTTAAATAGACCATTGACCTTCTATTGTGATAGACATCATGTGATGGTTAAAACAAATCACAATAGATGATTTCTTGCATGGTGGATTCAGTTCCTTAAACAAACTATTGACCTTCTATTGTGATAGACATCGTGTGATGGCTGAAATAGATCACAATAGATGATTTCTTGCATGGTGGATTAAGCTCCTTAAACAAACCATTTACCTTCTATTGTGATAGACATCGTGTGATGGCTAAAATAGATCACAATAGATGATTTCTTGCATGGTGGATTTAGTTCCTTAAACAGACCATTGACCTTCTATTGTGATAGACATCATGTGATAGCTAAAACAGATCACAATAGATGATACCTTGCATTAAGGATACATTACCTATGGAAATTTTTGAGTTATGGTGAATATCATGAGACTTGATATTCTTGGTCAGACTGTATCTTTCATATCATATTGAGGTGATATCTAAAATAGTTTTTGAGTTATGGTGAATATCACGAGACTTGAAATTCTTGGTCAGACCATATCTTTGATATCATATTGAGGTGATATATAAAATATTTGTTGAGTACATGGTGGACATCATGAGACTTGATGTTGGTAGGCCAATACTCTGAGTACATGGTAAATATCATGTGACTCAAGATATTCTATGGTTATTACTCCTAATATTATGAGATGATATTCTTATGAATCTATGACTTATGGTGAATATCATGCGACTTGATATTCCTAGTCGGACCATATCTCTAATATCACAGTAAATGATATCTTTTGATCCTAATCAAGTGTTTAATCTTCCCTGGCTAAGAGGGAGTGTTGATGTTTTGTAGCTTTAGTAAGATAAACACTATGAGCCAATATATATATATATATATATATATATATATATATATATATATATATATATATATATATATATATATATATATATATATATATATATATATATATATATATATATATATATATATATATATATATATATATATATATATATATACATGTCTCTTCTTGGCTCATTCTCAATATAAATACAAGAGATTGTTGCATTTGGAAAACACATAAAATGAGATAGTGCTATTACATTTGCAATGATCCTAAAAACCTTAACACATATAACAATTTTTCACAGTTTATTAATAAATTTAAATGTCATATTTATAGTTTTATAAATATTTAGGTTGTTAATTACGGTTAAAAAATGCAAGAACTGCCCATCACTTCACCAAATCACCTCCTAATGCATGCAAATTTGCACTTTGATCACTTGATTCAAATAAAGGCTATTTTTATTATTTTTACATTAAAGATAATATTTAATAAAAATAATTTATAAAATATCATTTTATTAAATATTTTTACAATTTTACACTTCACTTAACAAAATTTTAAACTTCACATATAATCAAAATTTATGAAATGGAAACTGAAATGAAGTTTAAAATTTTGTTAAGTAAAGTTTATCCATTTTAAATTTCACTTAATAAAATAATAAGTGCACAACAAAAGTTTAAAATACATGATCCTACAATGAAAATTATGTTAAATTTAAATTAATTTATGAAATGAAGTTTATGCATTCACTTAACAAAATAATAACCCCATGTCCTCATGCGTTTGCTTAAATGCAATTTCTGCTTAAATTTAAGCAATTAGGGTGTTCCCATGCAAACTTTTAATTCCAGGAAAAGGACAAATTGGAATCTTCTCCTACTTTAGTGAAATAGCTATTGTTTAGGAATTGGAAATAAGCTGTGGGAAAAAAGGGGGGACTAGAAATAAGCAGCAACTGCTTATTGAGAAAAGTTACACGTCTTGACCATATTTTTTCTATCTCTTTTTTATTTGTCTAAAATTTTGTTTCCAAATATATTTGTAAGAAATATGACTAAAAATTTAATTAAAAATGACATTTAAGAGGTTGTTTAAAAATAAGCAACAAACTTTACCATTCATGAGGTCACCCACTTTACAAATTGCTCCACAAAAAGTTGGGCAGCTGCTGCTAGCAAAAATAAGCTAAGCAGCAGCATGAAGACCTGCCCTAAGTGTGCAACAAAAGTTTAAAATGCATGAACCCACTATAAAAATCAAGTTATATTTTAAATTAATTTATGAAGTTTAAACTTCACTTAACAAATAATAAGTAGGAGGTTCGAGAAGTGAGCATTAGTTCAAGAAATTTTAAAAGATTTTGCATGGAAATGGTGACGTTGTCATTTCGGTAAGAGTGGTATTTGGCACCTTCGAGCTTATTTTATTGCTGCAGTTTTGAACATAAAATTGGTCGTATTTAACAGATTTGATATTTCCAACACAGTTCAAAACTTGCTCGTATTTAGCAGATTTGATCTTTCCAACACATGTAAAGAATGCTTTCAAGCATGCTCTATATATTAGAAATATGATAGCCTGTTCTCATTAACAAGGACGTGAATAGGAGTTCGAGCAGAAGATCTGGGGTGATTGGCTGATTGAGACAATGATGAAGAATTCATTGGTGGGTATTTTAGTTGGATTATGGATGATCAGCTGTTTGGCTGCAGCTGAAAAAGGGTGTAACAATGTGCCAGCAATGTTTGTGCTTGGTGATTCGTTAGGAGATGCAGGGAACAATAATTACATTCCTCACTGTAAAGCGCGTGCAAACTTCACACCTTATGGCGTTTCCTTTTTTCCCCACCCAACTGGTCGCTTTACCAATGGCCGCACTGCTTTCGATTTCCTGGGTTGGTCTCATTTATTAATTCAGATTTACATGCTTAACTGCACTTCTCTTAGTCTGTATTTTTAGCTTTACCCATTGTAATTTTAGCTTTGCCCATTAACCATCTATAATATATTTATGTTTGCATCTACCTATTTGGGGTTCCCCTTTATCCCTCCATATCTGCAGCCAAAGGCAAATTATAGCAGAGGGATAAACTTCGCGTCAGGAGGTAGCGGATTGCTTGATTCAACAGGAGCTGGACAGGTATGTATTGTTTCTCCAAACCATATATTAAGATCTCTCACAAAAATAGTTTTGCGTAAGATAATTGTAAGACCGATAGACAACTTTAGTATGCAGCTTATACAAATGAATTAGTGGTGATGACAAACAATCCTAAAGCACACGACATTCACTTAACAAATATTAAAACAACATTTTCTCTCAGGTATATTCAAAAGAGCTCTAAATGAAATACAAATTAGGTGTATGAATAGAAATTTTGAAATGGGTTCTTCAGATCATTAGATTTCAAATTGGAATACAATTGACTTATTTCTTTAGCAATTTTATTAAATTTTTTTTATATTGAATATAGATTTTTGAAATCTTTTAAATTAGTTAAATTTTGTTTGAAAATGAGTCACACCTAAATAGAAAATGGATTGCTGATAAAGAGCTGGGTGTTTTATGGTAGAACACCTAGCAACAAATGGAAGGCCCTACATTTGACTCTTAATTTAGTTCTTGAAAATTTTTCCAAATCATTTTCTTAATCTTTCATTTATTCTGATAATAGTTTGTCTGAAACAGTGATGATAAAATTTTTTTATAGACATTCAAATCCAGAAACTCGCATACAATATTGACATAGATCCTAGAAATCTAATAATATTAGTTAGTCTATGAAAAGTTTAATAGTATGTCAGATCCTGCTAAGCAATGCAAGGCCAAACTAAGATCTACAAATATTTAAATTAATTATTTATTGGGTTTGGATTGAAACTTGATTTGAAAGTTTATCGAATCTCCTTGAAACGAAAAACACTTTTTGCACTGATTCTCATCAAAGTCTGTATCCTTCAAGTTCATGATTTCAACAGTTCTCGAAAATGCCCTTGGTAAAGAAATATGCATGCTAACGTTATTAGTTGTTAGAATTCTTCCCAAATTTGAAGTTTTGGTTGTGTATGGACCCAGTTGCTGTTCTGTTAGTTGAAGTTTCCTTTGTTTACCTCTCCTATGTAATAGCATATTCCCAATGTAATCTGCAGTCTCGTGTAACAGCTGTTTAATGCTGTCAGTTTTAGTTTCTCATTTTTATGAGTTGATTAATAAAAAATCCCTGATTCTGAGAATATACAGTCTCATTTTAAGATTACAGTCTGATTTTTCTTTCTTTCTCAGTATGAGCTCTGTTTTTCCATCATTCTCCTCCGGCTCCAACCCTCCAAAACAGAAATCTTATCAAACTGAATGTTTGCAACCCACACTTCCATTGGTTCTGATTGCTGCTGATTAATTTAACTGAGAAAAAAGGGCATAAACGGCTATTCAGTTCTTAAAATGTAACAATATATAAGTTACTACAAATTATTCTAATACACCATAGCTTATATATTTTTAAAGTCTTATATATCATAACTTATCTATTGATGCATCCTAGAGATTGAAGAGCCGTTTCCCTCAAATTCTTATACACTAAAACTAATCTATTGATACATTCTAAATACTGAATAATTATCCCCCCCCCAAGCTTTTTCAAGAATTTCCCTAAAATAATTATTAGAAATACAGACAGAAAAAAACATAAGAGAAGAGAATTGTTTTATTTTATTGATAATGTAGGACCGTCATTCCCCCAAAGATTCAAAGCATGGTAATATTTTCGTTTCTATGTGCAGTATTTTAATTAAGCATTCATAGTATTCAATTAGAGCTTATCCTTTGTCATTCTAATCCTCTTCAATCTTGCAGAATATTATCACTCTGAGTCGCCAAGTATTTCAGTTCCAACACTTTGCTTATATCCTGAAAAAAACACACCCATCTGGAGCTGCACAAGCGAAATCCTACATAAGCAACTCTTTATATTGCATCACAATTGGAGGAAATGACATTGGTGCCTATATTGCCAATACAACTCTCCAAAACACCACTTCTCCTGCACAGTTCGTTACATTGCTCCTCTCCAAACTTGATCGGTACATAGCAGTAAGGTTCAAAATCCTAACTTTCCATATTATATAAAAGGAGGTCTATAAGTTTGTGGAAAAAGAACATCATTATTAGAATATGACTTGACAGGGGCTTTATCGAGCTGGGGCAAGAAAATTCCTTGTGGTGGACATTTCAGCTGTGGGATGTACTCCTTATACAAAACTTGTTGGATATAGTATTGCCAAAGGTGCATGTTTGGAAAGCGCAAATCAGCTGGTTGTGGCATATAACACTGCATTGAAGTCACTTGTGGATCACCTCAGTGAAAAATTAGCCGGAGTTACCATCATCCATACCAACACTTATGATTATTTTACCAACATAATTCAGAACCCTGAAGCCTATGGTTAATTACACTCTTACCCTATTTCTCAAACATAAAAACTTTTTTTTTGAAAAGATTCTAAGAATTGGGTGGCTTAAAAGTAAAATAAATCTCACGTAAATTTCTGGATGCAGGGTTTAAGAATGCAAGTTCAGCATGCTGTGGATCAGGATTGTTTAATACACAAGTAGGCTGTGGAAAGACAACACCACAGAATCTGTTTTGCAATGATACGAGTGCGTATGTGTTCTGGGATGGAATCCATCCCACTGAAAAAGTTTACTCCCTGATTTCACGCCAGATTTGGAGAGGAAATTCTTCATTTATTTCCCCGTTCAATCTCTGTACACTAGTCTCAGGGAAAAAGTTGTCTGGTTAATAATGGTGCACAAACCCTTCATCTTTAATATAACAATAGATTTTTATTGTTTACAATAATAAACAATATCATGCCACCATATGAAGATAGGGCATGGTGTGTTATTTAATATAACAATAATTTTTTATTCCTTAGAATAATAAACAATATCATGCCATCATATGGAGATGGGGCATGGTGTGTTATGCTGTCTTGGCATCTTGTTTTGTAGAGAGAATAGCTTCTGTCATATTCTACATGCTTTTTCAATAGATATTGATGTATGTTAAAATTATTTTAAAAACGTGTTTTTTTTAAGAGTTCTAATAAAAGTATCTAATCATATATATAGCTCATGAAAGTAAAAGAGTTAACAAATGTGACATAATTTTAAAAAATTAGACATAAGCAACAATATTTAGGGGTTGGGGTGATGGATAATAATGGTCTATCAAACATGTTTATTAGGAAACTTAATTGTCTTCAACCATTCTATCATTAATGATCTACAAACTATCAAAGATTATACTTTAAATTAGTTATTAATTTATATAATATAAATACAGTAAATCAAGAACAATTAAATTGGCTAACTCAATAAGAAATCAAAGAACATCATTATAATAATAACCACACCATAAATGAATGAAGAAATCCCTTGTAGATAAAAACTTCATAAAAATTGAGTTACATTCACTTAAATAATTCAAATGTCATTAATGCAACTGATCTAGTAAAAGAACTTATAGTAGTACTAGGTGGTTGATCAACACATATAATAGTAGTAGTGGCCAAATTGTCCTCATGTTTCTTATCATAAAAGTCATTTAGTGTAGCGCTTGGCTGACATGTCTATTTATGTGTCTATCAATCATCCAATAACTCATTTGGACACATTTTCTAATTTTATTCTCCATTAAATAATGTAGCTTCATAGTAAACTATAGTTATTAAAGTAGTAAATAAATATTTTTTTGTTGATGCATCTTGGAAATGATGAATTGCATGTGCATTAGTTATAATAAGAAAATGAAATTGGGCAACATAAGGTTCTATAAATGTAAAAAAAATCTATGTTCTTTATTATAATCATTGTTCCTTAATAATTCTAAATAGTTTGTACTCAATGGAAAACTTGTTTATATTAACTAACAAGGATGCCTGATTTAATATTGAAATGCATAATAATGAACTAGTTCTAGAAGTAGGAATATGTTCTATTATGATCGACACAAATAATGGTTTAAAAAGAGAAATAGAGAATGCTTATTATGCCCCACACTAAACATAATGTCTTGAGTTGTTGTAATAGTTTGAAAATGACACAAATTTTTGTTGAAAAATGGAGAGTGCATTATATTTAAAAAAATGTGAATAAGAATAAGATTAAAATAGTCTAAATGATAAAGAAGTTAATATTTTGTATTGATGTAAACTGATTTCTCATCATATACTTTATCATAGCCCGTTCCAAGA
Source organism: Chamaecyparis obtusa (assembly GCA_027943335.1). Classification (NCBI taxonomy): domain Eukaryota; kingdom Viridiplantae; phylum Streptophyta; class Pinopsida; order Cupressales; family Cupressaceae; genus Chamaecyparis; species Chamaecyparis obtusa. Next base: position 274,920 of record BSBK01008525.1, read on the forward strand.
AAATGAAGAATATCACAACAAGAAGCTTTCAAGATGGTCATCGTAGATGCCTCTAAGATCTAGCATTTAAGGATTGCACATTGAAGTCATTCTAGGATTAGTATTTTTTCCAAGAACGATATGGCTAGCAGATTACCATCCATAGTAGAGCCTAATAAAAAATATAACATTATTTTCCAGGAAAATAAAATAGATGGCCCCTTTAGTCAAGGAACTCTAGGAGAAAAAGGAACATTCGATTTGGTGCATATAAACTTATGTGACCTTATACAAACTATCATTATAGGAGAAAATCAATGTTTTACAACCTTCATTGATGACTATAGTAGAAAGAAATTGGTCTACTTTTTCAAGAATGAAACTGAAGCCTTTGATAAGTTCAAATAATTTAAGGTCGTGATTAAGAGATAATGTGGATTCTTTATAAATGTCCTTCAAATAGATAGAGAAGAAGAGTATGGGTAAGGGTTCCAATTTGGCAGAATTTTTTCCAACCTTAGAAATCCTACTAGAAAGGGGTACCCATTTTAGGCTCGAACACCTGATCCAAAAATTCTAAAAATGGGTACCCATTTATGTCAAAATGAGTACTCGTTTTGAATTTGTTTTTTTTTTAAATTATGCCTAGAAACTCATTTTTACACATTGAGTTATTATATTTAAGAAATGTGTACATGTTTTTAAATGTGAACACATTTTTTAAAAAGTTCAATTCACAAGCCTCCCTTTGCATTGGATTTTTTTTGGGATAGGCTCAGTGGGACCAAGCCTATGCTTTGGGCTTGCAAAATAATGGCTAAGACATTGGAATCTCATATTTATGTGTTACTATAATTTTTTGAAGGCCTTCCCAATTGATTTTTTCCACGAAATGAAAACCCATTGGACTTCTTACTATACAGAATTGAAAAATGTAAATTTCATAGTGATTTGACTAGTTTTACTATTTTTCATTATTTATTAATCAAAAGTGGTACATAAACTTAAAATACTGAGGTTTACTTAAATTTCAATAACTTTTTAATTTTATATTTTTTTGACAATAAATTATATGACATCAATCTACATAGAGTTTCCTTGAAGGTAAAAAAAGAATTTTGAAAAACTGTTAAATTTTCATCAATTTGTGGTGGTTGTACACCAAAGGTTTTGAAAATATACTTTACAGGCAATTAAGAATTAATAAAAAATAAATTCAATTATAATAATGCAATTCAGATTAAAATGAAACATTGTGTCAATTTATATTAATTGATTAAAATAAAACTATAATGGGATGAAGTGGAGCGGTAAGGTGGCATGGTTTGGTCTTGTTATTTTGAAGGTTCGAATCCTTCTATCCTAGCTGAAAAAATATTATTGGAAAAAAAAGAAGACTATACTTATAAAATGAAAATATGATTTCAATAAGATCTAAATAGAGAAAGCAATATTTTTATGGTGTAGGATGGGAATATAGATGACAACATTGAATAAAAAATGTAGAAAGAATATAATGCTCATGCAAATGAAATAATTAATGGGATGGAATTAATTATTTTATGATTTTCATCTACAAGAAGGGGAAATGGAAAAATCACTAGACACTATGGACATATATTTTTTGAGCCTTGGTTTGGAAAATTACCAAGTGATAGCATCCAAATCCAGACAACCCTAGGATATTTTGAATGGGCAATCTTGAGCCAAATCTATTTTCTAGAGACAATAGTTTTCTTTCTAATAAATTGATTAGTGTAGAGACTCAATCAAATTTATTCTAACAAATCAACATAATTTGTATTGGATAAAATTATTAGACACAATCTATTATTTGTAACTTATGTCTTTTGAATTTTATTTAATGCTTGAAAGTATTTTTGATTAAGTAAAACAGGTTTTACAGGATGCCTGAAACCCACAACAGAGTATTTTAAAAAGATAAGCTTGAAAACATAACAGAGTTTAAAGTTTTAGAAAACTAAGGAACAGGCCATGACAGGGCCAAGCAAGAAAAAACAAAGAAAAATTCAAAATAGGGCATGAAAGAAAGGCACTCGAGCTAGTTATGCCAAGCTCTTAAGCATGACAACCGCATTGCTTTCGAGGGCCTCCATCAGATTAGCAGTCTCTTTCACATTTTGAATATCTTGGGATCCTTAGGGATCAATTTTCTCCTTGTTTTTCCTGATTCTAGCCTTGGTTCTTTTTCCTGGTCCTTCAGTGGGCTCCTTCACATCATCCCTAGTCCTTTGATCAGCTGCGGTTTCCATTTTTTCTTCCATTTTTTTGATTAACAACTTCAAGTTCTCGTTGGACATTTTGAGGATTTTGAAGTTTTGCTCGGCTATTCCCTTCAGGGTATTTTCTAGGCTTATCATTTTGGATTCTAGATGTTGGACCCTAGTTTCCAGGCTTTGCTTTCTCTTTGTGGTGTGTTCCTTGTTGTCCGAGCTCTGAATTTTTTCTTTGAGGTCCTCAATTTCGTGGTAGAGACATTTGAAAGATCTAAACTGATCCAGCATGCTATTCTTGGTGTTGTTGAGGAAGTCCATGTCCATTTCCCTAGCTTTATCACTAAGAACCACTAATGCAGGATCTATCAGTTCTTCCTTGTGGACTTTTCCTTCATTTTCCTCCAGAATCTGTGGGTAAACAGCCTCCCTAATTATTCCCATTCGCACAGTAATGATGTTGAAATTTCTCCAGGCCTTTTTGCCTTTCCCGGTATCCTGACTGTTATACTCCGCACCAGAGGCATCCTTAGTTTCTTCTATCCTTATAGGAGACTGGTTAGTACCCTGTTCGTCAATGTGTTCTTCGAAAACAAGGTTGTGATTCTTAATATTGGTGCCAGTAGGGGGCTGAGGAGGAGGGGTTTTTTCCTCACTAATAGTTAGATCAACTGACAAGCAGCCTGAGAAGTCCTGCATTGTTTTGGGGTTTTCCTCTTTGACCTGTTCCTGCATGTCTACAGCTTCCATTTTGGTATTACCCTCATCATCTTCGGTATCCATTTCTTCCTCATTTTCATTGTACTCTTCCTCTGAGTTAACCTCCTTTCTATCCTACTTTTTTGAGGGTTTTTTGATTTTGACAGCTTTCAGGGGTGACTTCTTGGAAGGGGATCCCTTGTTCCATTTCTTCTTTTCAACTTCCTCACTGTCATCCAAAAGTTTTCCCACATAAGTGACCGAAGGAACATAGTCTGACCCTGAGTCCTCACTATTAGCTTTGCTTTCCTCTATTTCCTTAACCAGGATTTGGGCTTTAAAGAGTTCATAGATCAACAAAAGAAATCCTTCATGTAGGGTGGGCTTATCAATATTCTTATCTCTAAAACCATTGATATTATCCTTTATAGAAGAGTAGAGATAAAAAGGAATGGATATCTTAATACCATGCCTAAAATGATTCAGCAAGACAAAATGATAGGTGTGAATTCTGTCAAACTTGGTTCCCAGGGTGACATACGAGATCAGGGCCTTCAGAACATACTGCCATAGCATCTCCAAGCTCCCAAGAAGGTAGTAAGTGCCTGACTTAACTATGGCTTTCATCTCCTTGTCGTCTCTTGCAAACATTTTGATAGCAATGTCTGATATTTTACGGTCTCTGTAGAATTTTTTTTTTGACGATGGGAATGCTGGTGACCTTTGAAATAACCTCCTCTGTGACAATAAAAGACTCACCCTCTATCTCCACCATCCCTTCATTCTAGGTTTTGACATAGATTTTTGTGATTTCCTTCCTGCAACCGTGGAGTCTTTCAATAAAAGTTGTGATATCCCCTTTCTGTAAGGCATTCCAGACTTTTTTACGCCTCTTCCATTTCTCACTATTGATCTTTGGCTCCCTTTTATGCCTTTCCCCAACCATGGCTTTCGTGTAGGCTTTGGTTTTCCTCTGGTTTAGCCAAAATTTACTGCTTTTCATCTTTCTAATTGCCTTAGCTTTGAGCTTTCTAAAAGTTGGTTTTTTGAAATAATTACAAGATTTGGGGAAGGGGGCCCAAAAAGTGTGGATGTGACGCATTGTAATTACTCATGCATTTCCTCCCCAGCTTTTCATGAGTGAAATAAATCCTCCAAACAAGCCCTTTGCCATAATAATTATCTTTAATTATCGCATCGGTACTTTGGAGATTGTCTCCATCCAGAGAATCCAACTCTGCGTGATGGAAAGTATTGGCATGGGTCCAATTGATGTAAGCTTCCTTGCTGGCGGCTAGAAAGGCAGTCTAGTCAGCAGCCCAGATGGCGACAATGGTAATCACGTGATGAGTATAACTTGAATGCTTGAAAGTTTTATATATCACCAAGAAATAAAAATAATGATTAGAGTTCTAGAATTATTTTGAAATAATATGCTTAGCTTCAAATTGATTAAAATTGAAGGATTTTTCCAATTAAGAGCTTTTCTAGAAATTTTTATTTAATTCCATTTGTGGAAGTTAACAAACATATGAGGATAAAGATAGAGTCCAATTCTACATGTCAATGTCAACGGCAATAAAAATTGGAGGAAAATCCATTAGTTTTATAGATCATGAGGGTTTGAGTCCCTCTATCCCCATGTTATCTATTTTATTTTGTTATCAAGAACATAAGAAGTTTTAATTTTATGATCAATTTGTGTTTTCTTCAAATTATATATATGTGTGTCCTTCCATGTATAAAATTTAGATAAATTCAAATCAAACCTACCATTTTACTGATGTTGCACAAAAGTTAGTCAATAGTCTTAGGCATTGAGCAGTGGCATGAGAAAATTCAGAGTGCAAGAAAAAGAATATGAGAATACACATGCCATTTCCTTTCCCTCCTAGAGGACATATATCCATTATTAAAAATGGAGTCATATTTATCTTCATATTCTTTTATATTTTCAAATGTTCAACATTTATTTGAATATAAAATCATTAGAGAAAGCACAATAGTAATTGTTGTAGGTAATTTTGTAAATTTACAAGTTCTAAATGATACATTGGATTTTAATTTTTTTTGGTTGTCTTCATGTGCAACTTAATTACTTATAGCTATTGCTTTGTTCGTAGTAAGGATGTATGTTGTGAGATAGGTTATGCCGATAAGCATAAGAAAGTGGTCATTTCAAAGTGTCCACTTACCTACTTAAAATTATTCAATAGCACTTCACTACAAACACCTAAAAAATTGATGCAGGAGCATTTTGGGTTCCTGAAGACCTTTCTTAGTCTTGGAGGAACTCCCTGTTAGGGATATAGTACTTTGTTTTGGGTAGCTTTTTGAGTTTCTGTGTTGTGATGATCTGTAGAGATATTTGGCATGTGCGATGAAAGGGGTTTGTTCCTTTATGTTTGTGGAGGCTATCTAAGAACACATTTCTTGAGGTGGCATGGTTTGGGAGATCTTCTCTGACTGGTTCTGTGCATTTCCTACTTGGACTGGTTGGAAGATTAGTTATGTGATTGATGACTTTTGGGAGTTATCTTGTGTGGTTTTGTCTCATGGTTTTTGTACATTGTACCTATTCTTGGACCTTCTCCTATGAGTGCATAAGGATTGGATGGACTGTTTTAAAGTTAGAGTTGTTTACCTTGCTGTTGGAGTTGTATTTTCCTACTTTCCGCATGCTGATTGCGCATCATGTAGCTGTTGATCCTTAATGAATCAGAATTTTCACTCTTAAGGCCTTTAAGAGGATGTAAATTAATATCTTCACCTAAGACTGCAAATCCTAATTCATTATGAGTTGAAAGTTATGACCGTTTTCCTCGGGTATCAATTTTCAGCCAGTTTACACATGAAACTTGGAGTTTTTCATCTTGCGCGGTTCCATATGATGAGATGGGATCTTTCTAAGTTAGGATTATGTTCTTGGGTCATGTGTGGACCTAAATGTGGCTTCACATCATTTTTTATTATTTCTATATTTAGTTTTGGTTTCTCTCCTTAGGCTATCCACCTATAATGTAATTAAATGCCTGACTGGCCGACTTGTGGCTTAGTTGGCTATATATTGAGAGCTTGGGTTGATGTAGAGTATTAGAAGGAAAGATGTAGGGGGTGATATGATAGGAGAGTAGTAGAGTAGGATCAAGATGAGTAGTATTGGAGTGGAGTAGAAGCAGATTTATGAATCTGGGAGGTTGTAGCAGAACTAGTGGTTTGAGGGCTTAGGATGACAAGAGGTTGCTTGGTGGCTTGCGAGCACAAGTTTAAACCCTATCTTGGTTGTTCCTATCAAAGGCTTCCTGTTGCAGATCTGAACTAGTTGGTGGTTCCCTAGATCTTGCAAGATCTTGCAGATACTTTGTAATTCATTGTATAAGGTCGAAACCCGAAAGGCCTTATAGCCAAGCATGTTGAATGAAGATATATTTTGAAGCATATTATTGTTGTATTCTGCTGTGCATGTTGTTGTTATAACTAGAAGTGTAGGTTTGGACCATCCATTATTGGATCCTCCATTCCTGCCCTGCATCAAGTGGTATCAGAGCTTGAAGATCCTGAGTGTGTGGACAGATCGTCGAGGGTGAGGTAGTTTACACTAGTACCTTGGATTGAAGATGCCTTCGAGGAGGGAAGATTTGATGTGAGAGATGAAGATTTCCTTGAGTGAACAGATCGACGAGTTGAGGCAGGTTGTGAGGATGGAAAGTAGATCGCCGAGTATGTGGAGGCAATTGGAATCTTGCAATCAAATCATTGAGCAGAGGCAGTTACACTTTGAAAGGAACTTGATGGATAAGTTGGGTCAATTTTGGCCTAAATTCAATATGAGGATTGAAGAGATGATGAAGTCTTGTTGGAAGGAAGTTGTCTAGCCGATTAAGAGGATTATTTGGAGAAGAAGACACTTTGGTGTTGAGGAAGAGGTGAAGGATGAATTCACTGAAGATGATGAGATCTTAGTTGTTGGTTAATAGTAATAAGTCTTGTGATGAGTTGCAAAGATGGGATGCTGATGATGAGGGATTTTATATTGATCAATGGTATGCTGACATGGATTGTGGTGATTAATGGTATGTTGATTGGATTGTTGAGATTCATATGATCTTGATGTTTGAATGGATGAAGCATAGATGGTTGATTTTCCAATTTTTTCTCTTGTCCTTGATGGATTGGAAGCTTTTGGTGAAGATGAAGTTGATTGCAGATAATTATTTTGAGATTAAAGTATGGGACATACTTTCTATTTACCTCGGTAGTCTGATGCAAGAGCATTTTGGGTTCCTGAAGGTCTTTCTTAGTCTTGGAGGAATTCCTTGTCAGAGGGATACAATACTTTATTTTGGGTAGCTTTTGGAGTTTCTGTGTTGTGATGATCTATGGAGATCTTTGGCATGTGAAATGAAAGGGGTTTGTTCCTTTATGTTTGTGGAGGCTATGTCTAAGAACGCATCTCTTGAGGTGGCATAGTTTGGGAGATCTTGGATGATCATCTCTGACTGGTTCTGTGCATTTCCTACCTGGACCAGTTGGAAGATTGGTTATGTGATCGATGAGTGTTGGGAGTTATCTTGTGTGGTCTTGGCTCATGGTTTTTGTGCATTGGACCTATTCTTGGACCTTCTCCTATGAGTGCATAAGGATTGGATGGACCGTTTTAAAGTTAGAGTTGTTTCCCTTACTACTAGAGCTGTATTTTCCTACTTTTCACGTGCTGATTACGCATCATGTAGCTGTTGATCCTTAATGAATCAGACTTTCAAGGCCTTTAAGATGACCTAAATTACTATATTCACCTAAGACCATAAGTCCTAATTCATTATGAGTTGAAAGTTATGATCATTTTTGTCGAGTATCAATTTTAAGCCAGTTTACACGTGAAACGTGGAGTTTTTCATCTTGCACGGTTCCGTATGATGAGATGGGATCTTGCTAAGTTAGGATTATGTTCTTGGGTCATGTGTGGACCTAAATGTGGCTTCGCATCATGTTTTTTTATTTCTGTATTTAGTTTTGGTTTCTCTCCTTAGGCCGGACCTATAATGTAGTTAAATACCTGACTAGCTGACTTGTGGCTTAGCTGGCTATATATTGAGAGCTTGGATTGATGTAGAGTATTAGAAGGAAAGATGTAGGGGGTGATATGATAGGAGAGTAGTAGACTAGGAGCATTAGATGAGTAGTATTGGAGTGGAGTAGAAGCAGATTTGCGAATCTGGGAGTTTGTAGCAGAATTAGTGGCTTGAGGGCTTAGGACGACAAGAGGTTGCTTGGTGGCTTGTGAGAACAAGTTTAGACCATGTCTTGGTTGTTCTTATCAGAGGCTTCCTATTGCAAATCTGAACTAGTTGGTGGTTCCCTGGACCTTATGAGATCTTGCAGATACTTTGTAATTCATTGTATAAGGCCGAAACCTAGAAGGCCTTACAGTTGGTCATGTTGAATGAAGATCTATTTTGAAGCATATTATTGTTGTATTATGCAATGCATGTTGTTGTTATAATTGGAAGTACAGGTTTGGACCATCCATTATTGGATCCTCCATCCTTGCCTTGCGTAAAAAATGGTCAATACTTATGCACAAATGCCATATTAGTAGTTATATTCTATGGATACTAATAAATTTGCAAACTCCTCCAATCAAAATAATCTTCAAATGCCATGATTCGCTAAATTTTATTCTTCATATATCATTCCAATTATTCAAATATAAAAAATTTCTTATAAATTCCATTAATTTATAAGTTTGATCCATCTCATTCAACATGTGCAATTGAAGTGTTAATTTCCAGTTTAGAAAATTTGTTACCTTCATTGAAGCCTCTTATGTTTCTTTTATAGAGATAATAGATAATAGAATTTTTTTGTTACCTAAGACCCATGTGGCATGAAAGAATAGATAGTCATACATATTCTCATTAATTGTTATAGAGAAATTTGTAGCATGTTTGATCTTTTATGTTTCAATGAAATATTATATTGTGTTCCTTGTAAAGGAGTGTTATACTATACTCATATAGAGACTTGCATGAATAATTAGCATCCATATTTATACAGATCATGGTGTTTACTATAATATATTATTTAAAAGCCACTCTATTTTGATACTACTAACAATTCACCAAATTTTTGATGGGCAAATTCCTATCATCCATCATTGATAAGTTTGGTTTAGTTTAACTAAATCACATTTTATTTATATTTGTATGTAGAGCACTAGTAGCAACTTTCATTCACATTCCCCAAACACAAGCTCTTAAAAATAATATCAATGCTATATCTTGTCATGATTAAAAGTCATCACCTAAAATTTATGTCAAATAAGGTGTCATATTCTAGAATGATGGTATTGATTAGGTGACGAGAGTTAAGAAAATGTAATCCTTGGAAGTTGACAAGTAATGAATTGATGCAAGAGAGAAAGTGACCCAAATGAAGAAGAAAGTTGAGTATCCTAGTAGAACCCTACAAAATTTCTTGGCTTTTTGGTCTATCAAAACCCTAGAAAAAATTTCTTTAAGTGTGAAAACCTTGGTCCTAGCACAATTTTCCTAAACCCAAACTCTACATTATGTTTTGAAGTTGACTTGTTATGCTAGGTAACAAGCTTTTTACTCACAACTTCAAGCGTCTAGTTATTAGAATGGCTTGATTAAGAAATGGCCCAAACCACTTCAAACTAGGGTAGGGTGAGAAATTACTATTTTTAACTTGTGTTTTTAAAATTTTTGTATTAAATGGCTAAAGTCGGTACTAAAATAATGTATTTGAGACTATGCTTAAAGTGAATCTAAAATGAGGATAGTGAAATGGTGAATTTGACACTTTCATCTACATTTATTAAATTTTCTTAATATATTCATATTAAAAATGAAATAAAATTTAGATTTATAAATATATTAAAAATATATTATTTGATTAATTTTAAGATATAATTTTTTATTGTTTATATGTTAAATTAGCTAATAATGAATTTAATTTAATTTAATTTTTTTTTTTGAATTAGGTAATTTAAATTTATTTATTTATTATTACTAATATCTTTAAATAAAGAATTAAACATAGAATTATTTTTTGTTATAATTATAATATAATATTAAATTAACAATTTAAAATATAATCTATTATTATAATTATAATTACTTTATTTATCTCCAAATTCATGTATTTGTCATGACATAGGTGATAGATTTTGATGCCAATTCAAGGGGTGGACTCCTCTCTCACCCTCAATAGAAAAATCAAAACTTGATCATCAATTGCCATGACATCACATAAAACATATGTACTTACACCGATAAGAAAACTTAATAATTAAATTAAAGATTGAAAACATTTTATACAAGATTTAGATCGTTTATGCCTAGGGCTAGGACATCCTATTATTTTTATTATTATTTTATTCTATAAAGCAAGATCTCAATCCAGACCATCATTCTAACATTAATCTATTCATAAAATTGGAGAGATCATCGAGGAACTGAGCAGATAAAAGGATTATTCATCCACAAAAAGCAATGAAACGTATCTTCGTAAAACGCATTACCCTCTGTTGATCACTTTTTTATTTTATTTTTCTGAATCAAGCGCGTATTCTTTTAAAGCCTGTTCAGAGAAGCTGACTTTTGATTGAAAAGCAATTTGTCGGTAAAGTCTTCACTTAGGCCTCGTTTGTTTGCAGAATTGGAATTTGAGTCAAAATCTGATTATCTCAAAATCAGGTTTTGAAATTTCGGTTTTGTGTATTCGAAAGATAGTTTGGACCGTTTGGTTGACCCGGAAGATGGCTGAGACAATCCATATTTTGCGTTTGGTTGTCATTTTCGAAATTGAAATTAGAAGTGAGAAATTGTAATTGGTCGTCATTTTCGAAATTGGGATGATCATAATTCATACCAGAGCTTTAGAATATTGGGGAGAAAGTTACATAATATACACAAATAATAATAAAAATATAGTTGGAGATGTAAACAGGAACCTAATTCCTTCAAAATAGCTAATATTCTTTATCAGTGGCCCATCTTTACAGTTTGAATTTCGAAGTCTTTCTATTTATGGGATTGATTGATCAGAATTTTGTGAGGATACCCATATTAATATGACCATCTTGTTTTTTTCTCTGCCAAAATGTTTCAATGTGGGGCCCTCAGAATGCTGGATTGAGCTATGCATACTCACGGTATCAGTTGATTTGCTGCAGTTGAAGGTAATTTATTTTTTAAGACTGAAATTCAAATTCACTAAAATAACACCGCGGATGGTGCCTACCTCTGGTCAACAAATCCACCAAAGTAATACAGCTTCCACTTCTCACTAATCTCCACTTCAAAATGCGCACAAAAGTCACTCTTTTCTGGTTCTGGACTTTCAAGCCTGCAACAGTAAATGCCTACAATATCCACACATCTACCACGGTGAGAAGCCAACAATCAATGAACTCCCCAGTGATCATCTACTCTTTCAACTGCAGGCATAATCTGTAAAAATTTGCTTACTGTAAATATTTGCAGAAGAAACATTGAACAAGCAATTACAACCACACGCATTAAGGATTCACGTTGTATGCGGGAAAGAAGTTCATGGACCCGATGAAAATTTTAATTTGCTTCAATATTTTGTAAAACTAGGTTTTCTTTTCAAATTCCACCTCCCTGGTGGGAAGATGGTGCTGCCCGTTTTAGGGCCTAAATCTGGTTTTCACCTGCATAACCTGAATTGCATATTGGGGTTCCAAATGGCAGATTTCATGGAAATCGGGAAGTGTCGCCGCCAATTTCAGTCCAATTCCCGCAAACAAATGGCCGTTAGAATTTGGGATCTGTCGGTCACATTAATAGCCGGCCCATGAGGTAAAGTTATTTTAACTTAAACCTTTACGTAAGTTAATTAAAAATGAATGTAGTCTCCTCTATTTATAGAATTTTTAACATACAAGTTGGAAAGGTATAAATTAAGTTTAATTTAATTTTTTAAAGAAAGTTCAATTATATTGTCTCCACCAACCTTTCTTTTAAATGAACTTAAAAAAATTCAATTATATTTTCTCCACCAACCTTTCTTTTAAACGAACAAAGTTTTTTAATTACATATATTTTCTATCAGGGGTTGTTTATCTACAAAATTGTTTTAATAATCTGATAGAGTAGCATGAGCTTTAGGCTGAAACCTCTTCGGTTAAGAGCCAAAGACTCATAATTTTTAGTTTTGCCAAATTCGCTTGAAGTATTATCCCAATTTCATCCCTTATGATGTTGGAGCCTTGCAATCAACAAGACTTTATCCCTAATTGGCTCATTGAGAACCATTCAACTTCACCAGTAGACCAAAAATCCATTGACAATGATGTTAATATCAATTTTAAGATTATATGTTTGAACAATGTTAATAAAATTTTTTATTTGAATATAAAGATCAAGAATATCTAAAGTAGATGGTTGAAATCTAGTTTCAAGAGAAGATAATATGCATTACAAAACTTTATGCCTATTTGAAGGTACTAAGGAAATAAAATTATTCTAAACTAAATCAAAATTTTTGACAAAATATTGTATAGGATGATGTATATACACTACAAGAGTTGTGAAATGTAATTGAAGTTCTGATGAATAAATAAACATATTATAAATTGAAAAATTGAGCCACTTTAGTGAACACTTAAATAAATTCCTAACCTTGTCAATTTTAATTAGATTTATATTTACTTATATTAAAATTCACCTAACTTATTTAGGTGTCCCTTGATGGCTAGTCATATGATTATTATCATAGTTGTCTTAATTGCAACTTCAAAAGGTACCTTGGAAGCCCAATAGAAAAATGATTGTTTTGGGAAGGAAATTACATTTGTTAAATTAGGATAAAAATTTGTTAATAGAGATAATAAGGGAGATTGGAAAAAAATACTAGAGAAAATAGTGGTTGGCAAAAATCATAGTAAAATGATGAAGGACTAAGGGAAGGGGAGTAAAACTACTAGCAACCAACAAACAACATGATAACTTTTAGGGACTTTGTCAACTTCATTATTGGTAAAATATTATGAAATGAGCACATAAAATAAAATGGAATCAAGACAAGAGGGAATACTAGAATTGAGTCCCAAAATGACCAATCTAAAAATTGCATAATTTACACTCAAAAGTTGTTATAATTAGAAACCAACCAGATACCCAAAGAAAATATGAATTCAAGAAGTGTAAAAATTTCATATATTGGAGGTACAATCAAATACATACATAAAAAAATATGCTCAATTATGCAATTCATAAGTAAAAAGTTATAAATATGTGGGTTATACTTTAGACATTCCACCAATCGATTAAATATGAACAAACTTGAAACTATATTCTTAAAGATATATAATAGGAAAAATTGTTAGGGTTGTACTTTAAAGGAACCAATAACTCTATACCAAAATAAGAGAAATTTGAAATATCAAATCCAAAGAGATGAATAAGTTCCTAGCTATGGGATTCTATATAGCCTAAACACACAAATGATGTCAATATTAAATTAACAATAACATGACTATGTATGAAGCCAATACAAAAAAATGAAATTAACAATACAATAATACAAAAATAATGACATTAACACAATTTTTTTTTTATAAAGGAGATATAACTTAAAATTCTCCTTTATAGAAATTCTAAGATAACCAGATTAATAAATTTGACAAAAGTGAAATACCCAAAATAAAACTAAGAAAGACAATGAGAAAATAAAATAAGAACAAACGGAAAAAAATTTGAAATAAATGGACAAGGAAAACTTAGTGAATGAGATAAAGGTCCTTGTTTTCATAGAGAAACAATGGAACATTTATGTTTAAGACATACATCAAATCTTATACCATAAAGATGAGATCCAAAAACTAAAGAAATGGTTTATGTGCTTCTCATGTTTACATCTTTCTATAATTAAAGGATTAAAGTAAGTTTTGTATCAACAATCTCTCAGTTGTCTTGCACATTCAACAATTGGTATAATAGATTCAGTTTCTTTAAGAATATCTTAATTTCTTAAGGAGAACTAGATGACACACAAACTGGCACTTCTTAAATTTCATGGATCTAATTATACTTATTGGAAAGTGTAGATTCAAGTAATCTTCTATAGTTTGGTCAAAGAGAATTCATTTTTACCTCTTATGAAATGGTTTTATTAGGAGTAATGATAAGCCTTTATTGCATAAGAAGATCAAAGAACAAGGTGGGGTTCTAATTGTACATGCTTATATATTCATGACTTGGTAAACATAGGTGATTTATCAATTGATCTATTCAAAGTAGAAATGAAGAAAGATTTTTGAATGACCAATTTGAATCTCATCTTATCATTGAGCTAAATTTAAATGAAAATGAGATATTTAATTCTAAATCTATGTATGAAGAATGGTAAAAAATATTCAATATAAAATATTTTATTCTGAATAGACATCATTCATAACATGTTTGAGGCTAAGTGTAAAGACTAAACTGTCGACACAAATGCCACATCAACAAAAATCTCAATAATCTAAGGAGTCGGTCAACAAGTCAAAGGTTGAATGCATAAGTCGACAAGATATCAATAGATTCCCTACAAAATAGGAATAAATAAAATACAATTACGACCTTCATTGTTGAAATGATAAATCATACCTATGTCCAAAAATAAGCAGAAAGTTGACGATCTGTCGAATGTCCTAATGGAGTTACAATAAGAGATGTCACATCAAATACAAGCAAGTACAAACTATCATGACATGATTACAACCTAAGAGATTTTTGACCAGCTTTCGAATCACACCAGTCAAAGATAAATATTAAATCAAAATATGTACTTCCATATTAATGGCAAAAGTAAACAACATAGAATTACCAAATACCACCATGTCGAACACAAATAAGTGTAGCACTCTAAAAGAAAATCCTTCCTGAAAGAAGCTTCAAAAAATTTCTCACAAAAGTTAGCTAGGGAGAGAATATTGTGGGAGTGCATTTCCACCCTACCACGAACCATTAACGCTTCCCTAGAATCCTTCCTGACATGAAGGGTACCCAGCCCAGCTAGAGGTAATCTAAAAAAGTAAAACTAAGGAGTAATGGAATATGTGCTACTAGATGCATTCTCATTCAATTTCCAATATAACATGCCATTGAATTCCAAAGAAAACCTTGTAAAACTACTTCCATTTCATACATATGGAAAATATCATGTAAAGATTCACATTTTATGCATAGTACATCAAGTTTCCATGGGTGCATTTAACATACATAAAGGAACATAACAACATCCTTTTCCTAACTATCAAAAACATGTCAAGCTCATACATTTCCACCAATATCTCTTTTACTTCAAATGATATTTATAACTTGAATTCATCATAGTACATGGAGAAAACCAAAGAATACACATAAAAAATTCATTTCATTTAGGAAGCATAAACTATGACAATGATTAACAGGTACTTCGCAAATAGGTCTAACGAATTTAAATGTCTAAGATTTCCTTCATATATCTATTTGTTACGATTTGACTTTCACCTCTTTTATTTTTTGTAGTAATGTAATAAGAAATAACCATATCTTAAATCCTTATAATCAAAACATGGATAAACCAAATACATCAGTCAGGTATATAAAATTTGAAGCATCAACCCTTTCTTAATCAACATGTTGAGATCTCAATTCTCTCACAATAATGGCATAGGAAGCAACAAGATTTTGAGATACTTTAATCATTTCAAGTTTCACCAACAAGTACACAAGTATTTAATTCAATATAATTTTATTGTAGAATCTCTAAGATATTCTTAATTAACTTGATTCCATTTAACTAAGTGGTCAGCTCCTACTTATAATCTCATGTTAAAGTTTGAACATATGAAGTTCTAAGCAGCTTTAATTTTTAGCAATAAAATCTCCCCTAAAATGATAAATTATCTACCTAATAGTTAAGATTCTGATTTCTTCTTTCAAAATGGATCAATCAAAAAACAACATAAAATCCAAGTTTAACCTTTCCTAACAGAAAATCAGCGTGGTTAATCTTCTATGAAATTAAAATTTGATTTCTATTTCAAAACTGCATTCACTTTTTACTGAATATAAATGAAAATATACATTTAATTACCCAATCTTAGATATAAAGTAGATAAAAGAATCTCTAAACTTCATATTCATGTGATCATGTAAATACTATAGGAAGTTTATGTAGTTCCTAACGTAGATAACTAAACCAAACAACAAGAAAGTTTTTTCAAAGTTTTGACTTTCAAACTGATGATAACGGTTAATTATCCATGTTCTAAGCATAAGACATTTATCACTAGCTAGCTATGCCAAAGGTATTCTATTTTATTTATTTATTTTAAATAATTATACTCAAATTATTCTTTCACTAAACGTTTATATACACATTTTTATAAAAGGTTAAGAAAACAACTAAAAGGATTGATGATTTTTCTACGGTTCAATCCATCCTGAGAACTTGAAGTCAATCTTATTTTAATCCAAAGATCATTAAAAAAAAGATAGATATGTAAAAGAAAAGAACCTAGTTTTTATTGTGATTTGGAATATCTGTCAAAGCTTCTATTCCTTTACCACTGCACGTAATTATTTCCTCAATCCTCAGTGTTTTCTTTTCCAACATTCCCCTTAGTATTCTAAATTCTCCTTATTTTAACCTTTTTCTAATTAGGGTTTGGGCTTATCATGGTTGTCTGTTTAAAGTGCTCAAAATATCACATTCTCAATTGTGTAGTGCAACAAGCGAGAATCACAAGGGAAAAGAACAGAATTTGCTGTATCAACCACCGCTAGTGAAGGCACAGGTCAAACCAACAATGAAACTGAAAGTCACGGTGAACAAAACCAGCAAGATAAAGATAACAGGATGCTTCTGATGATAATAATACAATAGACATAACAAAGTAAATGGCAGCACAATGAGGGCAATGTAAAGGCCCAATCCAAGGCCAGAAGAGATGAAGAACAAAGCAACCAGATGAACTAAAATGACCACACTTCCGACGGCCACTGAAAGAATCATCTGGAATGTGAGTATGGCATAAATCTTTTGAGAAAAGATAAAAAAAATGCCCAGCATAATGCATTCTCTTCCACAGGAATGCACAGGATCAGAGGCATGAAGGTCGCTGCCTCAAAGTCTTGTGCGGGACCGTTCTTTACCCCAACCCCCCTTTCATATTTTCTGCCTTATTACTCCCTTAATTACTCTCTTTCCCAACCAAATTTACCCTCTCCCAAATCTTCCTGCTCACCACTTAAGATTCAACTTGATTACTCTTTCACAACACCCCCTAATTTCTGCCTTTCACTTCATCGTGACTAAATAAAATTTAAGGAGATTACGTGCAATAGAAGAAAAATGAATACACACAGATACATCAAAATATCCAAGTACCAACTGGCAAAGTGTAATTCTCTCGTCTAACTTAGACAAATGATTAGTTGAGAAATGTACCAACATTAGGCCAATACCAGATTATACGTGTCTAGTATTTTTGAGAGAATCATCCTTATCTTTTTTCCTCATGTGCCAATCAAGCCCTCTCTTATGCTTGTGTTCCCAACTTTTCCTATGGTGGATTTCATGCCACTAATTACAAATGAAACTCCAATGCGCATGCCAAGTGGAGTAAATTCCCCACTTCCATCTTCCTAAATCCACCTTAAATTGCGATGCATGGATAAGACATGTGCTAGCATGAATATTTTTTTTAATTTTTTATTTACTTTAATCCGTGTGTATTAATTTCTTTTGAAAGCAAGGAGAGTTTAACATAGTTTTAAAATGGGTTGTGACATCCTTCCCCCGTCTCGATGCATATTTCAAAATTTGCATTCATATTCAAAGATAATTCAAGAAATTTATAATTGATATGATAATAAATCATCTTCCATTATTCAAATATTAAAGGTAATGCATGTATACACTTTTACATTCTAGCAGAAAATCAATAGATTCAATTTCATTTTCTTACATAAAGCAAAATTTTTATCAGTTATGCATTGTAGTAAATACATGTACCCAAAACACATTTGGAACAAAACAAATACACCTGAACCATAATTATTTCAATAACATTTTCTATGTGAGTGTGTGAATTCCATTACTACCCTTCAATTTTACAAGGTTAGAGTTACCTCTCTCTGACAATATTCCCCCTCTATCATAATGTGTCATTCCATTTGTGAGACATAGAAACAACATCAAAGCATTAGTTCATGTTGCTATCATAATAAAAATTGAAAATCTAACATTCTCATACTCAATGCTTTCAGAAATAACTTTCTTGATACTCTTAAGTAGCTACAAAGTACCTACATACCTGTGCTTACTATACCTTACCGTGGTATCACAATAAATTAAGCACATTTCTAGTTGCATTGGATCCAAACTCTTGGCATACTCATATTTATATACTCACACTAGTTTTAGCCCAATCATAGTGTCAATACTTTAGAAAATTAAAAAAAATCCAATATTCTATATTCAAGATAAAAGAGTCATTTGAAGATTGCAAAATTTCAACTAAAATATACTTTAAATCACAAACTGACAATCATTCATACGTACCATCTAACATGTGGTACTTACTAAGTGAGAAAGTCATCCTTCCATTTCGCAAATCACTTGAAAAGATTAGTGGATCCATTTTTCCATTTTTGTGACCTAGGCCCTCATGCCCATCTTGTCACAATAATATTTCAAAGAAATTTTTATTATACTATAGAATAATATAAGTCCTACAAGTCTCACATCTTAATATGAATAAGCATTCACATGTTCATCAATGTAATGCAAGTTTTCTTCATCTAAGCATAAACATCCAATAAATCATGATAATTCATCACCATATAAAATCAACACATCAATGTATGTTATACGTCTATAACAATGCATCCAAAGGCATAACGATAAAGGTCAATCATGAAACAAGAAACTTAATTATAATTAGACATCTTTCCTTCTATATGTCCCTGTCTCCTATGCCATCAGACAATCATTCATCCATCTGCAAAACTTGAGACGAGAATGTGGCTCAGATGCTTGTCTGTTCTATCCACAAAGCTTTACACTTC
This sequence comes from Chamaecyparis obtusa, assembly GCA_027943335.1. Lineage (NCBI taxonomy): Eukaryota > Viridiplantae > Streptophyta > Pinopsida > Cupressales > Cupressaceae > Chamaecyparis > Chamaecyparis obtusa. The sequence goes on from BSBK01008525.1 coordinate 293,926, forward strand.
CTTGGGATTCTACCTACTCACATAATTCCCAACCCTGCAATGCCCAACAAATAAATGGCAAGGGGTATTTGGTGCAACCATGAAACTAACTACTTTCCACATATGTCTAAGTAGAACTAATCATGGATGTGGCAGGGAGATGGAATATGGACAACATATTTATGAAAAAATATGTGAACAAGCTTTGGACAAAGCATCTTTTTATAACCAGGAATGAAAATTGGCAGGTAGAGAAAGATTCCTTTCTACCCTTCCTTGTTTACTTCTTCCACATTAGCACCCTCGCCAGAAGGTAAGCTTTCCAATACATCATACATAGTATGCAAAAGGATGCATTTCATATATTTCCTTTCATGTAATAATACATTAACAAGAGCATGTAAGTCATACAACAATCAACTAATCAAAAGAATTATGCCCTTCATCATGAGAATCTCTTTCATCATAAGCAATCACAAAATTTAAACCGTCTAGTCAAATAAACATACACATACAATGAAGGAGGAGTTGACCATTATGTCAAAAACACCAATAGTACTTCATAACCAAATAACTCTATTCCAGTTCCATAAAAAGATGGCAACCTACTTGTTGATCATCAAATGCATCAACTAATACATCTATTTCAATTACCTCATTATAATTTCATGCAAGGTCTCAAATATAATCACCCATGTGCTATTAATGTCAAAAAGATGTATTTCCCATGGATTCCATCATTCCATGAATATCCATGCAATGCTCCTCATAGCATTAAAACTCACATCAAAGAATATCAACCAATGTTAATTATTTCATAAACTACATTTCTAATAAACACGACCATTTGTATGTCAATTCAATTTGATCATTTTATAATAGTTGAAAGATATTTCAAGTAACATATGAATGCAAGATTAGGAATGGCATGTTCTTCACGATCTACTCCCTTTTACAATCTATCAATGTTGCATGTTGAACATGACATATGACATCACTTCACATCATAGGACTAGCAACATAAAACACATATTCTAGCCACCACAAGATCATGAGAAATCACAAAATTTAAAGTTCACAAATTTCAATTCAAAACCTCAAGAGTCATAAAAAAAAATCAAAACAAGTAAGTGTGAACAAAAATCTCAACTGATTGAAAAACTCAAAATTGGTGGCTAGGTGGTCACAAGAGAGCTTAAAATTTCAAGCTAGTCCTTCACCACTTTTAAAGTTCATCAAATTTCAAAATAAAACATCAATTGAAAACCAAAATCACATTTACAAAGTGACTAACACTAGCCACAAGAAGGGAGTAAAACCTACACGTCACATTGCGTCCAAGGTACACTAAAGAACATGACCATACTTCTAGAACATAAATCTCAAAGTTTACATCATCATGTAATAACACATTCAATTACCTTAAACAAAATTTCTCTATCCACTAAAGCCAACCACACAAATTTGTTCATTCTCTCCTTTCTTTTGAAATCGCATGCCATGCAAGGTAAGACATATAAATATATTTTCACAATTTTTGTACAAATTTATGTTTCATAAAAAAAAATGTTGAATTATTCTTTCCCAAGAATTTCATAAGGTTCTAGTATTAAAAATCCTTTCATAACACTTGCAAATATACCTTACAAAAATTACATGTTTCCTGATGAACTGCAACTAATTGAGAACCTGATTGATGAACTACAAGTGATTAAAGATCATCGAGCACTGAATTGTTATGTAGGATAATTGAATCATTCACTATGTTGTCATTGATGTCAACTAGTTTTGACTGTACTTATTATGGCAGTTGCAAATATCTAAACATCCGTAAAGAGGAGAGAAAAGATGAAGAACTGAGATATCTACATTGAGGAAGATGGATATGACAGATGAGGATAAGGAATACTTTAAGTAACTTATTGATGAGTCTATGACTTCATATGGTTGACTTGATTATGTTGCATTAATCTATTATGAAGAAGGAAGAAAAATGTTACAAAGCAGTGAGGTTGGTTAATGAAGCATTCCAGTATACATCAAGCCAGTATAGTGTATACCAAGTGACAGTTTCAACCGAGCTTGTATTCATCGACATATTTCATTGTTAACTGAGTATGGACAAAATAACTAAATGCTTAGTTTAGCCGATAGAAATTAATGAGCTATAAAGTGTATGATTTCAAGGTGGAAGATAAAGTTTGTTATGAGATCAATGACTAACAAAATTTGAAGAAGATCTAAAGGATGGAAATGAAATGATTCATTGACACATCTGCCGAGGAAGGTTTAAGCGGTAAAATCAACGAAGGAGATGGGTATGTGTAGGACCATGGTATACCAAATTATGGCCTTAAGTGGCAATGAAAAATCAGAAAATCAGGGTTAGTCAACTTGACGTAAAAAGTTGAACATCCTATGAACCTTATGTGAAAAAGTTGTAAGAGTAGAATCTGTAGGAAATTGAATGTAGTTTCTAAACTACTAGCCCTTGTTTGGTTTTTTTTTTGTCTAATTGTTCAAAATTTTAGATTTCAATGCAGTACTACAAAAATTTTAGGGAAAAGATAAGGAGTACGTGTATGTCTAACAACCTTAATCACAATCAAATGATGATATATTGTCCCAAGATTCTAGATATAAGTAGAAGACTCATGCCTAGATGTGACAAATATTTTTTTGTAATTTTTGGTCAAATAAATAATTAATTATGAATTTTCTGCTACAACTTTTTCAAAATAAAAAAACTCTCATGTCTAACCACCTTAACTAATTCAAAACTTTTTTTTTCTTATAGTAGCCCAAGCATAGAATGTGACACATATTTCGGATTTCAAAAAGGTTAAACGGTTTGAAAGTTATAGTTGTTTTTCAATCAGTATGTCAATTACTACTTTAAAGATAACTCAATTGAAAAATAAGTAATAATTACTTACGGAACTTGAAATTTGACAACAATTATATCGATGGAAAACTGATAATGTCTTTAAGAAACCCTTTTCATTTCATCAATTTCGGGTGAAAAAATAGTCGTCAGCTACATGGTCAAAGTCTCGGTATCAAGAACTATCTCTTGAAACACGCCTAAAGGGTTGACCACCCATGTTTGGTAATGCCTAAGAAAATACCAAGCCTAATCAGATATCTGATAAAATCAGATATATTTTCGGATATCCGATAATATCGGATATCCGAAAAAGCCCGCCTATTTTGAAATTTCAAATTTGAATTGCCCCACTTTTCCCAAATTTAAGTTTGATAATAAATGTATTTTTTTCATAGTAATATTAATTGTGTTATACTAAGTTGTATTCTTTTTATGTTAATATTAATTCAAGTTTCATATTAAATTATATTTTTGTTATGTTAATATTAATTTCATTTTAAATATTAATATTAAATAATAATAGCATAGCATTAATATTATAATATAAATTTTTATATTAGTATGTATTATATTATTTGATATACAAAATGATTTCAAAAAATACTTGCACAGTTGATTTGAGGACAGACAGTTTCAACCCAAATCCTCTTGAAAGTATCCAGCACAGGAGTTTTGTACAGACTCCTTGTAATTTCGGCGGTCTGACTATAATGAATAAGTAGATCATGTCAATGGACTTCCCCTCGATTGAATATAATCAATTGATTTTTTAACTCTCAAAAAGAAATTTCACATAGATGTAGAACCATCGTACGCTCATCATCTGTTCTAGAAACTAACAATGGCATAAAAATTGATGTAAGATCATTTAAGGTACATTGTCCACAAAAAGGTATATGAAACCTTTAAATATACATTAAAAAGTGGAGGTGAAGGCTCTAGATCAGAGAGAGAGAGCAACATCTGGTTCATCTACTCGACTAGGGCATATTTGGGAACATAAAGTCTCCATTTAAACTCAAGTATCTAGAAGCAGTTATATTTGTCAGTGGAGGAGATGCACCAATTGGATAATGCTATGGTCACTGGAATTTCCATTTCTCTTCAATTGGGATACTCTTTCCAAAATTGTAGCTACCCTTTTACCAATTTGGGAAATCAATGGGTTTATTTGTGAACCTTGAAGGAGTTGGTCACCTAAATGAGAACCTTGAGATGAAATAGGAACTTTTCTACGAAAGATATCAGTACCTTGAGAAGCTCTCCACTTGTCAGCTAAATTAAAACCTTGGACCATAGATGGCTGCCCTTTGTTGTAAAATGAGGAGTGAGACTGCCTTGCCAAAGGTGGCAATGAACTTACATTTGAGGGATAATGCCCAACATGAGTAACCTGGCTTCCCGATTCCTATAAATGCAAAGCCATTGACGAATAGGCATTTCTAATAGAAATATTTGTCATGCTAGAATGAAGTGCATGACCAAATTCTTTGCCTGCTAATGAACCAATTTGAGGCTTCATTTCACATTGCTTTGTGGATAATTCCACAGTACTTGTTACTTCTCTATCTCAATTTTTTGTGTTAGTGTACATGTGCAATGAGGAGCTTCTATCACTACTTGAGCTACTAGCAGATGGTGAGTACTCATCATCATCATCTAACATAGGCTCACATGCATATCTTACTTCTTTCCTTTGCCGCTTTCCCCTTCCTAGCTCTTCCTCCTTAACTGTAGCTTCTATCATGGCTCTAAGAAGCTCTCCCCACTCTTTCCCATTAATATGAAAATATTTTTGTCCATAACAATATTTTCTGCATTTATTATCATATTGATTCATTTTGATGCACCTTCTCTATTTGATCCATACTTCCCTTTCATTTCACTTGCTTTGCTCATTTTGCACATCATAGGCTAGGATTTGACAATAGGTATGACCTTGGTACTGCTGGCGTTAATGATAAATTTTACCTTTTAGCTATTAACTTTTTTTCATTTTTCCTATATGATGCTTTTGTATATGAATTATGGATATTCTCTGGGAAACTTTTCATTTTTTCCTGCAAGATGCCTTTTTATACAAATTCTATCAAGAGTTAGGACCCCTAGGAAATCCTCATGACCCCTATGGGCACATTGAATGGTCAAATGTGTCCCAAGGGGTCCTATGACCCCTTCAGACACACTTGAGCATTAAAATGTGTCAAAAAGGGTCATGGGGACTTCCTAGGGGTCCTAGTATGCTATATCACGCGTTAGGACCCCTAGGAAGTCTTCATGACCCCTATGGACACATTGGAATGCTCAAATGTGTCTTAAGGGGTCCTATGACCCCTTCGGACACACTTGACCATTCAAATGTGTCAAAAGGGGTCATGGGGACTTCCTAGGGGTCCTAGTATGCCTTATCAGGTGTTAGGACCCCTAGGAAGCCCCCTAGACCCCTATGGACACATTAGAATGATCAAGTGTGTCTTAAGGGGTCCTACGACACCTTTTGACACACTTGAGCATTCAAATGTGTCAAAAGGGGTCATGGGGACTTCCTAGGGGTCCTAGTACACCTTATGATGTGTTAGGACTCCTAGAAAGCCCTCGTGACCCCTATGGACACATTGGAATGCTTAAGTGTGTCCTAAGGGATCCTACGACCCCTTTGGAAACACTTGAGCATTCAAATATGTCAAAAGGGGTCATGGGAACTTCCTAGGGGTCCTAATATGTCTTATCACATGTTAGGACCCCTAGGAAGCCCCCGTGATCCCTATGGACAAATTTGAATGCTCAAGTGTGTCCTAAGGGGTCCTACAACCCCTTCTGACACACTTGAGCACTCAAATGTGTCAAAAGGGGTCATGGGTACTTCCTAGGGGTTGTAGTACGCCTTATCATGCATTAGGACCCCTAGGAAGCCCCCGTGACCCCTATGGACACATTGGAATGCTCAAGTGTGTCCTAAGGGGTCTTATGAACCCTTTCGATACACTTGAGCATTCAAATGTGTCAAAAGGAGTCATGGGGACTTCCTAGGGGTCCTAGTATGCCTTATCACACATTAGGACCCCTAGGAAGCCCCCGTGACCCCTATGGACACATTGGAATGCTCAAGTGTGTCCTAAGGGGTCCTACGACCCCTGCTAACACACTTGAGCATTCAAATGTGTCAAAAGGGGTCATGGGGACTTCCTAGGGGTCCTAGTATGCCTTATCACGTGTTAGGACCCTTAGGAAGCCCCTGTGGCCTCTATGGACACATTGGAATGCTTAAGTGTGTTATAAGGGGTCCTACAACCCCTTCCAACACACTTGAGCATTCAAATGTGTCAAAAGGGGTCATGGGGACTTCCTAGGGGCCCTAGTACACCTTATCATGCATTAGGACCCCTAGGAAGCTCCCATGACCTCTATGGACACATTGGAATGCTCAAATGTGTCCTAAGGGGTCCTACAACCTCTTCATACACACTCGAGCATTCAAATGTGTCAAAAGGGGTCATGGGGACTTCCTAGGGGCTCCTAGTAGGCCTTATCACGTGTTGGGACCCCTAGAAAGCCCCCATGACCCCTATGGACACATTAGAATGCTTAAATGTGTCTTAAGGGGTCCTACGACCCCTTCTAACACACTTGAGCATTCAAATGTGTCAAAAGGGGTCATGGGGACTTCCTAGGGGCCCTAGTATGCCTTATCACCTGTTGGGACCCCTAGGAAGCCCCCGTGACCTCTATGGACACATTGGAATACTCAAGTGTGTCCTTAGGGGTCCTACGACCCCTTCAGACATACTTGATCATCCAAATGTGTCAAAAGGGGTCATGGGTACTTCCTAGGGGCCCTAGTATGCCTTATCACCTATTAGAACCCTTAGGAAGCCCCCCTGACCCCTATGGACACATTGAGATGCTCACGTGTGTCCTAAGGGGTCCTACAACCCCTTTCGACACACTTGAGCATTCAAATGTGTCAAAAGGGGTCATGTGGACTTCCTAGGGGTCCTAATACGCCTTATCACGTGTTACGACCTTTAGGAAGCCCCCGTGACCCCTATGGACACATTGGAATGGTCAAGTGTGTCCTAAGGGGTCTCACAACCCCTTTTGACACACTTGAGCATTTAAATGTGTCAAAAGGGGTCATGGGGACTTCCTAGGGGCCCTAGTACGCCTTATCACGCGTTAGGACCCCTAGGAAGCCCCCGTGACCCCTATGGACACATTGGAATGCTCAAGTGTGTCGTAAGGGGTCCTATGACCCTTTCGAACACACTTGAGCATTCAAATATGTCAAAAGGGGTCATGGGTACTTCTTAGGTGTCCTAGTATGCCTTATCACATGTCAAGACCCCTAGGAAGCCCTCGTGATCCCTATAGACACATTGGAATGCTCAAGTGTGTCCGAAGGGGTCCTATGACCTCTTCTGACACACTAGAGTATTTAAATGTGTCAAAAGGGCTCATGGGGACTTCTTAGGGGCCCTAGTATGCCTTATCATGTGTTAGGACCCGTAGGAAGCCCTGGTGACCCTTATGGACACACTGGAATTCTCAAGTGTGTCCTACGACCCCTTCTGACACACTTGAGCATTCAAATGTGTCAAAAGGGGTCATGGGGACTTCCTAGGGGTCCTAGTATGCCTTATCACGCGTTAGGACCCCTAGGAAGCCCTCGTGACCCCTATGGATACATTGGAATGCTCAAGTGTGTTCTAAGGGGTCCTACAACCCCTTGCAAGATACTTGAGTATTAAAATGTGTCAAAAGGGGTCATGGGGACTTCCTAGGGGCCCTAGTACGCCTTATCACCTGTTAGGACCCCTAGGAAGCCCCCATGACCCCTATGGACACATTGGAATGCTCAAGTCTGTCCTAAGGGGTCCTACAACCCCTTCTGATACACTTGAGCATTCAAATGTGTCAAAAGGGGTCATGTGGGCTTCCTAGCGGTCCTAACAGGTGATAAGGCATACTAGGACACCTAGGAAGTCCTCATGATCCCTTTCGACACATTGTAACCCTCAAGTGTGTGCTAAGGGGTCCTACAACCCCTTAGGCCACACTTGAGAATTCCAACATGTTGAAAGGGGTCATGAGGACTTCCTAGGGGTCCTAATGCGTGATAAGGTGTACTAGGACCTCTAGGAAGTCCCAATGACCCCTTTCAACATATTTGAATGCTCAAGTGTGTCCTAAAGAGTTGTAGGACCCCTTAGGACACACTTGAGGGTTTAAATGTGTTGAAAGGGGTCATGGGGACTTTCTAGGGGTCCTAACATGGGATGTCCCCATGACCCCTTTCGACACATTAGGACCCCTAGGAAGTCCCCATGATCCCTTTTGACAAATTTGAACCCTCAAGTGTGTCCTAAGGGGTCCTACAACTCTTTAGGACACACTTGAGTACTCAAATGTGTCGAATGGGGTCATGGTGACTTCCTAGGGATCCTACTATGCCTTATCATGCGTTAGGACCCCGACGAAGTTCCCATGACCCTTTTCGACACATTTGAATGCTCAAGTGTGTCCTAAGGGGTCCTATGAATTTTTAGGACACACTTGAGCATTCAAATGTGTCGAAAGGGGTCATGGGGACTTCCTAGGGGTCCTACTACACCTTATCACATGTTAGGACTCCTAGGAAGTCCCCATGACCCCTTTCGACACATTTGAATGCTTAAGTGTGTCCTAAAGAGCCGTAGGACCCCTTAGGACACACTTGAGCATTCAAATGTCTTGAAAGTGGTCATGGGGACTTCTTAAGGGTCCTAGTATGCCTTATCACATGTTAGGACCCCTAGGAAGTCCCCATGATCCCTTTCGATACATTTGAATGCTCAAGTGTGTCCTAAGGGGTCCTACGACTCTTTAGGACACACTTGAGCATTCAAATGTGTCAAAAGGGGTCATGGGGACTTCTTAGGGGTCCTACTACACCTTATCATGTGTTAGGACCCCTAGGAAGTTTTGATGACCCCTTTCGACACATTGGAATGCTCAAGTGTGTGCTAAGGGGTCCTACGACTCTTTAGAACACACTTGAGCATTCTAATGTGTCGAAAGGGTTCATGGGGACTTCCTAGGGGTCCTACTACACCTTATCATGTGTTAGGACCCCTAGGAAGTCCCCATGACCTGTTTCAACACATTTGAATGCTCAAGTGTGTCCTAAAGAGTCGTAGGACCCCTTAGGACACACTTGAGAATTCAACTATGTTGAAAGAGGTCATGGGGACTTCCTAGGGGTCCTAGTATGCCTTATCACGCATTAGGACCCCTAGGAAGTCCCCATGACCCCTTTCGACACATTTGAATGCTCAAGTGTGTCCTAAAGAGTCGTAGGACCCTTTAGGACACACTTGAGGGTTCAAATGTGTCGAAAGGGGTAATGGGGACTTCATAGGGGTCCTAACGCATGATAAGGCATAGTAGGACCCCTTGGAAGTCCCCATGACCCTTTCTACACATTTGAATGCTCAAGTGTGTCCTAAAGAGTTGTAGGACCCCTTAGGACACACTTGAGCATTAAAATGTGTCGAAAGGGGTCATGGGAACTTCCTAGGGGTCCTAACATGTGATAAGGTGTAGTAGGACCCCTAGGAAGTCCCCATGACCCCTTTTGACACATTTGAATGCTCAAGTGTGTCCTAAAGAGTCGTAGGACCCCTTAGGACACATTTGAGCATTCAAATGTGTCGAAAGGGGTCATGGGGACTTCTTAGGGGTCTTACTATGCCTTATCACACGTTAGGACCCCTAGAAAGTCCCCATGACCCCTTTCAACACATTAGAAGATAATCAAAGAGTACCATTTTTATATGAGCGATGATAGATCACAATCATCTGAGTATGTCCAACATTGCTTTGAGAATTATTTTTGAGTGGTTGTAGGAAAATAATATTGGTATGGATAGACATCTCATTTGGTCAGATAATTGCACAGGTCAATTAAAAAATGCTCGTATGTTTTATTGGTTATATAGAATGCATGTAGAGAGAGGTGTACCTCATATATGGAGTTTTTTTGAGGCTAGTCATGTAAAAGGGGAGCATGATGGAGTAGGTGCATGTATAAAGAGAGCTCTAGTTAAGGAGAAACTGAGGATTTCAGGTGTAGAACTCATTGATGCTCATTCTATTGTTGATTGGTGTACTTCAGCATTGTCATAGGGGGGACTCTTGATTCAACGGTGCATAGATTCTTTTGGTTGGTTGAGTTGGGCACAATAGGAGATAGGTTGGATTGTCAAACTGTGAAAGATTCTTAAAAAATGCATTCATTTTGAAGCTGAGATGCTAGTACATGGACAATTTGGACACGAGAGTTGGCTTGTTATTGTTCGAGTTGTCTTTAGTGTGATTGGGATCAGTGTGAGTCAAGTGAGTGGGTTGATACATGGGTTCCACATTATCTTACTCCTTTATCTCTCATAGTCTCTATAATAAATGATGACATGGATTGTTCACTTGACTACGACCATCTTTTAGATCTTCTATAGCTAGGACATGTTTTTGCATTGGTTGCACCAGAAGGGAATGATGAGAGATCAGATTACTGGTTAGCACGTTGTGTACAAGGAAAGCATAAACTTGCACAACCGACACCAGATGATGATATGTTCACATATCCAACATGATCACATGTTTTTGTGGGCAGGAACATGGTTACGCACATATATGATTAGAAATAATGGCATTCCCACATTTGAAGACTATGGGAAGCACAAAACCATTCTCATGTATTCACACCTTGTTATAGCAGCCAATGTTAAGTTGTTGAAACATCAAGGAAAACCAAAGACAAAGGAACTTTGGACTATTAGTACTACTGATCATGAAGCAATACTGAATACTCTCAAGCAAATAGATGACCCTTCAGGTACACTTCAATAGGTAAGTTCAACTCAAGTTAAAATATAGTTATGTAATTTTCATATTTAGATGCCAAAAGGGCACTTCTTATATTCTCTATTAACTTTTCTTCTACCTTTCAAATGAAGGGATTGGAGTGGTAAGGACACTTATTTTTTATATATAGTTGTGTAATTTGCATATTTAGATGCCAAATTTTGTATATAAAACCAACAATCGAATGTAATGTGCATAGTTAGATGCCAAATTTTGTATATAAAAATAACAATCAAATGTAATGTGCATATTTAGATGCCAAATTTTGTATATAAAATCAATAATCGAATGTAATGTGCATATTTAGATGCCAAATTTTGTATATAATAAATTAGATGCAAAATTGGAAATATAAAAGAGCCTATGGGGTTGATTTGCAAATATTAAAAGCCCACATTTGTATCATTTTAATGTCATGTAAAGTGCAAAAAATGTGTTTCCTTACTATGAATGTTGTATCCTTATATAATTTGTATCATCTTAATTTTGTATCCTTACATTTCTATTGTCTTAATTCCATTACATTTGTATCATCAAATGATGTAATAGTTGGAGTCATTGAGTCAAAATTGGTCAAATGTGTCCAAAGTAAAATGATGATACCCTGGGTGAAGGGATAGTGTTCAAGGATTGCATTCTAGCACCGAATGGACTATGCCATTAGCTCTGATTGGGTAGGTAAATGCTAGGAACAACCCCATTTTGACCACTAAGTCAGCAGAACGTTCCAGACCACGCTGGACCAAAGTGTCCCCAAGGTGCACTAAGCACGATTGGGCATCAAACTTTCTAGGCTTGTAACTTGGACCTCGTGAGAGGTATTGAAGATCCATGAGATGCTACAGGAAGGATTTTTCAAGGCCTACAATAACCTCTCTCCATTCTGGGAGATTCAAATTTATTTGAATTTCTCACGCCAGTCTCGCTCGATGCCAAAACTTGTAGGAGGGTCAGTTGAAAGTTGCACCAATGGATTACTTCCAAATCATTCATCCTGACACTGAATGGACTACACCATTAGCTTTGATTGGTGGGTAAACACTAGGCACAACCCCGTTTCAACTACTGAGTCAGCAGAACATTCCAGACCATGCCGGACCAAAGTGTCCCCAAGGTGCACTAAGCATGATTGGGCAACGAAATTTCAAGGCTCGTAACTCAGACCCCATGAGAGGTATCAAAGATTCATGAGATGCTATAGGATGGAATTTTTGAGGCCTTCAATAACCTCTCTCCGTTCTAGGAGATTTAAATTTGTTTGAATTTGGCACGCCAGTCTCGCTTGATGCCAAAACTTGCAGTGAGGGTCAGTTGAAAGTTGCACCAATGGATTACTTCCAAACTATTCATCTCGACACCAAATGGACTACGCCACTAGCTTTAGTTGGGTGGGTAAATGCTAAGCACAACCCCGTTTTGACCATTGAGTCAGCAAAACATTTCGGACCACGCCAGACCAAAGTGTCCCCAAAGTGCACTAAGCATGATTGGGCAGCGAACTTTCAAGGCTTGTAACTCAGACCCCACGAGAGGTATCAGAGATCCATGAGATGCTATAGGAAATCATTTCTAAGGTCTACAATAACCTCTCTCCATTTTGGGAGATTCAAATTTGTTTGAATTTGGCACGCCAGTCTCACTCGATGCCAAAACTTGCAGTGAGGGTCAGTTGAAAGTTGCACCAATGGATTACTTCCAAACCATTCATCTTGGCACCAAATGGACTGTACCATTAGCTCTGGCTGGGTGGGTAAATGCTAGGCACAACCCTATTTTGACCACTGAGTCAGTAGAACGTTCTAGACCACGCTGTACCAAAGTGTCCCCAAGGTGCACTAAGTATGATTGGGTAGCGAATTTTTGAGGCTCGTAACTCAAACCTCGTGAGAGGTATTAGAGATTCATGAGATGCTATAGGATGAAATTTTTGAGGCCTACAATAACCTCTCTCTATTCTGGGAGATTCAAAATTGTTTGAATTTGGCACGCCAGTCTCGCTCAATGCCAAAACTTGCAGTGAGGGTCAATTGAAAGTTGCACCAATGGATTACTTCCAAACCATTCATCCCGACACCGAATGGACTACACCATTAGCTCCAGTTGGGTGGGTAAACACTAGGCACAACCCCATTTTGACCACTGAGTTAGCAGAATGTTCTGGACCACGCCGGAACAAAGTGTCCCCAAGGTGCACTAAGCACGATTGGGCAACAAACTTTCGAGGCTCATAACTTAGACCCCGTGAGAGGTATCAGAGATCCATAAGATTCTATAGGATGAATTTTTTGAGGCCTACAATAATATCTCTCCGTTATAGGAGATTTAAATTTGTTTGAATTTGGCACGCCAATCTCGCTCGATGCCAAAACTTGCCGTGAGGGTCAGTTGAAAATTGCACCAATGGATTACTTCCAAACCTTTCATCCTAGCACTGAATGGACTACACCATTAGCTCTAGTTGGGCGGATAAACTCTAGGCACTACCCCATTTCAACCACTTATTCAACAGAATGTTCCGAACCACGCCAGACCAAAGTGTCCCTAAGGTGCACTAAGCACAATTGGGCAGTGAACTTTCAAGGCTCGTAACTCAGACCCCATGAGAGGTATCAGAGATTTGTGAGATGATACGAGATGGAATTTCTGAGGCCTACAATAACCTCTCTCTATTCTGGGAGATTCAAATTTGTTTGAATTGGCACGCCAGTCCTGCTTGATGCCAAAACTTGTAGTGAGGGTTAGTTGAAAGTTGCACCAATGGATTACTTCCAAACTATTCGTCCTGACACTGAATGGATTGCACCATTAGCTCCAATTGGGTGGGTAAACATTAGGCACAACCCCATTTTGACCATTGAGTCAGCAGAACATTCTGGACCACGTCGGACCAAAGTGTCCCCAAGGTGCACTAAGCATGATTGGGCAGCAAACTTTTGAGGCTTGTAACTTAGACCCTGTAAGAGGTATCAAAGATCTGTGAGATGCTATAGGATGATGTTTCTGAGGCCTACAATAATCTCTCTCCATTTTGGGAGATTCAAATTTGTTTGAATTTGGCATGCCAGTCTCGCTCGATGCCAATACTTGCAGTGAGGGTCAGTTGAAAGTTGCACCAATGGATTAAATCCAAACCGTTCATCCTGGCACTGAATGGACTATGCCATTAGCTCCTGTTGGGAGGGTAAATGCTAGGCACAACCCCATTTCAACCATTGAGTTAGCAGAATGTTCCAGACCACGCCAGACCAAAGTGTCACCAAGGTGCACCAAGCACGATTGGGCAATGAACTTCTAAGGCTCGTAACTCAGACCCCATGAGAGGTATCAAAGATCCATGAGATGCTACAGGATGAAGTTTCCAAGGCCTACAATAACCTCTCTCCATTCTAGGAGATTTAAATTTGTTTGAATTTGGCACGCCAGTCTCGCTCGATGCCAAAACTTGTAGTGAGGGTCAGTTGAAAGTTGCACCAATGGATTACTTCCAAACCGTTTTTCCTGGCACCAAATGGACTATGCCATTAGTTCCATTTGGGTGGGTAAATGCTAGGCACCACCCCATTTTGACCACTGAATCAGCAGAACATTTCGTACCAAAGTGTCCCCAAGGTGCACTAAGCGCGATTGGGCAGCGAATTTTTGAGGCTCGTAACTTAGACCCCATGAGAGGTATTGGAGATCCATGAGATACTATAGGATGATGTTTTCAAGGCCTACAATAACCTCTCTCCATTCTGGGAGATTCAAATTTTTTTTAATTTGGCACACCAGTATTGCTCGAGGCCAAAACTTGCAGTGAGGGTCAGTTGAAAGTTGCACCAATGGATTACTTCCAAACCATTCGTCCTGGCATTGAATGGACTGTGCCATTAGCTCTGGTTGGGTGTGTAAATGCTAGGCACAACCCCATTTCAACCACTAAGTCAGTAGAACGTTCTGGACCACACTGGACCAAAGTGTCCCCAAGGTGCACTAAGCATGATTGGGTAGCAAACTTTTGAGGCTCATAACTCAGACCTCATGAGAGGTATTGGAGATCTGTGAGATGCTACAAGATGGCATTTTTGAGGCCTACAATAACCTCTCTCCATTCTGGGAGATTCAATTTTTTTAAATTTAGCACCCTAGTCTTGCTCGATGCCAAAACTTGCAGTGAGGGTCAGTTGAAAGTTGCACTAGTATGATTGGTCAACAAACTATCAAGCCTTGTAACTAAGACCCTGTGAGAGGTATCGATGATCTGTGAGATGCTACAAGACCATGTTTCTTAGGCGTTCCTAGTTTATTTATAGGGGTACAGATAGAGTACTGATATTTTGTCCAAAAGACCAATATGTTTCGATATGGCCAAAAGGGTGTTTGATTATTTCCAAAAGGGTGTTTGATAATATAATTAGGCTAGTTTGAAGTCTTTTAGCCATTGGGAGTAAAAGGTAAGTCTACAAACCTTGAAACCACTTTAATAGATATCCTTATATACCTCAAATGATGAATTACACGTGTAAACACACGTAGCACATAAAGTGTACACATAAATTTTATTAAGTCATGAAGCATACATGTAGCACATAATTATAAAGCATACAACATGAATTCACTTAAGTCATGCACGTAGCCCATACACGTGAATTTAGGTTATGAATATTGTACTTAAATATACATGAATATACTTAAGGCATAAATTGTACACATGAGTACATACACACAAGCATATTTACATACTAAAAATGAATAAATGAACACACAATTAACAAATTGGATTGAATATCAAGTTTCATATATATATCAAAATGAACAATAATTCTATACATGTTTATATGTCAACATATCTAGATACAATGTGGCATATGACATCTCAAAATAAGAAGTTCAACTACAAATATTTCTAGGACATCCTATTCTACTGGTGGATTATCAAAATGGAGCCTCTTTGAAGTACTCTTTGGCTCTAATGGATCTTGCATTCAAACACAAAAGTGAAACCCCAAGTTAGCTTAAAATTCAGAATCATAGTCAACAATTATAAATAAAATTTAAACTAAAATTTAACTCTCATATACCTCACTTCTCTGTCTCCTCCCGCAGATAGGAGACCTAATATATGTCATAGGTAGCGTAGGAATAGTGTCACTAATGATGATTCCCACTTGTATATGTTTGCGAACATGAGATTGATCTACGAGTTATACTATTTAATGTTAAAAAATTGGTAGCAAATATATGTTTACAAAATAACTGAATTAACATTAAAACTTACCTATGTTGAGCTTTCTTCAGGGATTGTTGGCTGAGTCATCAGTGATACAAACCCTTGTCATTTTGGCTCCCTCAAACTAGGAGTGACCTACAAAAGTCAAACAGATACTTCATATTATCATAACTTGACCATATTATATATACTTGATAGAAAAATACACACATAACTTTAGAAATGTATGTACCATGGGGCTATCACTCTGAATGGATATGCTTGTGACTCTATCATGATGATAGGGTCTCACGACATCATCACATGCCACTCTCTGTCAAATAAACCATGTAAATTAAAAATGAGTATGCACAATTGACAAGTATAAATGTATGCATAAACAAACTAAATTACTTAATTACCTTTCCTTTATCAACAGCTGACACCTGCACCCCCTCACATTGCCCCCCGATGGCAACTGGTGACACCTGCATCAGTATGTAAAAGATGATCATAAAAATTAGAAAACAATGTACATATACTATTATCATAATTTAAAAGGAAACCAATGAGTACATTAAAACATATGTACCGTGGAAGAGTCAAGACCAAATGATATGGCCGAAAGCGTGAATCCCTCCACCTGTGCCATCTCCTCCTCTGTCATCAACCGAACATAAATGTAACACATAAAAAGACATGTAAGTGGGAAATCATTATAAGGAAATTCTACTAAAAATATGAACAATAAAATTTAAAAATAATGTAAAAATTGAATGGTTTACCCTTACTGTAATAGTGGGAGTCCATGGAACTATAGGCTCCTGATGCACATCTCCATGAGCTGCTTCCGTGCCTGTAGTGTGCTATGTAGAATCATCCCCATCGAAGCTGAAACTATATGTATCACTATCAGTCAGGGGACCAAGGCAAATATTCTTGCATATAACGCAAGTGTGGGCCACACAAACATGTGAGCTCGTGGAAGCGCCAGAAGCATCAGGACGAGGAGGCAACAATGTTGTGGTCTACGTAATTAGAAGATCACTCAATGTGTGAATGGCTTGAATAGTCTATGAGCCGGCCTCAACAATAATGTCTAGATGTTGCACTGTTGGAGGTGGTGAAATCTCAGGAGGGGGGACATATGTGCGGGATTTCATCTGTTCTGCCGATGGCCTATCTTGCGGAGCACCTAAACCTACACCCTGGTTCTATCTCATACTCCAATAATTCACCTTGTGACTGAGCACAAATTCAGCATACAATTTTCTAAGAAAATAAATTGGGACATCCGAATTGTTGTGAGGTGGTCTATCAAAAACCATCCACCAACGGTCCCAAAAGTTGTCACGTATTGCACTATTTGTGCACCATTTAATTGACAACTTGGGTTTTTTAGGGTCTACTTTTAGACTAGTTTTAGGATCCACAAAAAGATTAGCTATGTCATGTTTTGTTATATTTAGGTTCATGACTTGATCATAATCAAGCCCATCATCAAACTGGGTGTGCATGGAATCACACCAAAG
This sequence comes from Chamaecyparis obtusa, assembly GCA_027943335.1. Classification (NCBI taxonomy): domain Eukaryota; kingdom Viridiplantae; phylum Streptophyta; class Pinopsida; order Cupressales; family Cupressaceae; genus Chamaecyparis; species Chamaecyparis obtusa. Next base: position 311,414 of record BSBK01008525.1, read on the forward strand.
AAGTGCATCATTATGTTGCCGTGTCAATTTCTCCATATTTTCAATTATTGTGTTCAATGTCATAAATGTGAGGCACAATGTGGGGATATTAGCATATGTGGTTTCAAATCCTCTAAGTTCATTTAGATTATCTCCTATTAGATCTTCTAAATGATGAGGGTTTGTGATAGGTACATCTTCTAGAGGTGGGGGATTGTTGGGAGGTGGTTTTGGATTGTTTGTAGGATCATTAGGAGGGTTTTCTGATTCCATGTTTGATAACAATGAAAAAAAAAATAGATAATTACAATGAAATTTAAAAAATAATACAAAAACTCATGCTACCCTAATGTTTATGTAAAAAAAAAAATATTTCTATTTAAAAAAAATAAAAATAATAAAATTAAAAGCTTTCACTTACCAAGCAATTTGGAAGAAATCAGATAGGGGATTTGGGAATAGATATCCGATACCTTAGCCGTGTTCACGTTTTTTCAATGAAAAAATGTTGAACGTGGCTAGGTACAGTAATATATAACCACTGGAAAATATTGGATATCCGATATTATCGGATATCCAATTTTCCCTTTAGCTTTGGCTTTTGGCTTGGCTAGGTGTACTAACACCTAGGCCTACTAAAAAGTCAACAAATCTATTTGTGCGTTTTTGGATGAGTGAAAATTGGTTTTTTTCACATCGCCACTTTTGGCATAACATCAACATGATCTTGCACATACCCAGATAAAGCAAAAAAATCTGATGGATGAAAAGAAAATGGTAATCGGTAAAGACACAAATAGTTTAGTATTTTTTTTACCGAGCTGCAGAATTAGCTGAATTTATTTTAAGTGATACATTTTATAATTTGGGACTGTGGATAATTGATTCACCCCCTCTCAGTTATTCTAACAATTGGTATCAGAGCATATTGGTTTCTTGGAATAGAGTTTTAAGGACTTCAGTTGAAAAATCATAAAATGTATAAGAGGGAAGTGCCAAAGCTGAATAAGGACAACTTTACAATATGGCAAAGCCGAATGAGACTTCATATATCTGGAATTGGGAATTCTGCCCTCACCCTATTGGATAATGGATACTTAGCACCGCCTACAGGTCCTTTGACTCTTGATCAATTAAGAGATAGACATGAGCATAATGTTACTATGATGGAGATTGCTACTACTCTATCAAATGCTAAATTTGAAGATGTCAAGGATTGCCTTACTTCTAAAGAAATGTGGATAAACTTGCTCAACTTTATAGTGGTGATGAAAATGTGAAAAGAGCCAGAGTTGAAAGTTTAAGAGGGAGATTCAATGATATGAAAATGAAAGAAGGAGAAAATATAGTGCAGTATACAAACTAAATAAAGGAGGTAGTTAATGCTATCAAAGGATCTGGTGGTGTCATTGAAGAAGATACAACATGGAAAGTAAAATTTTGAGAACATTATTGCCTGTTTATGCAATTAGAATATCTGCAATGCATGAAATGAGGTATGCACCTGGCAGTACTCTTACTCTTGATAATCTGATTGGTAATCTAACAACTTTTGAGTTGAACAACTTTGACAATAGTGTTGTACCATCTGTTGAGTCTACTTTTATGTCTTCTCTGAAGATCGGTAAGTCTAGCTCAGTAGAAATAATAGAGATGATAATGACAGTAATACTGATTATGAGCTTGATGATCTTGAAGCTCTTATGGCCAGGAGATTACCTAAAGGTAAAGGTAGATATAAGGGAAAACTACCTTTAGCAGGTTTTAATTACAAAGAAGTTGGTCATATTGCTGCTAGATGCCCAAATAGGAAAGAAGATGATAGAAATAAAAAATGACCTAGTGAAGGAAGCTATGGAAGAAGAAGCGAAAAAAGTTACTAACACTACAATAGGGATAACCAAGAAAACAATGATAAGGGCAAAAAGCTATGTTACATTGCAGAAGAGAATGATATTGATACCGACACCGATGAAGATATTGAAGTAGTATTTATTGCAATGAAGGATGATTCTGAGGAAGAAGAAATGTATGTAGAGACATCACTCATTTCTAAAATAAGTAAAAATGATACATGGATCATTGATAGTGGTTGTACACATCACATGACTCGTGATGAAGAAAAGTTTGATCATCTTGAGCAATATAATGGAGGATCTGTAAAAATGAGTAATGATTCACCTTGTATGGTTAGAGGAAAATGATCTCTACTGATAAATGACAAAATAAAATGTGATAATGCTTATTGGGTATAAGGACTAAATTACAATCTGCTAAGTGTGGCACAACTTAACAACTCAGTAAAGGTAACTTGTTTTATCTTGACAATGATGCTCGTCTTCCTGTTTAATGATGAAAAATGAGGATGCATGGTTATGGTATAAAAGGTTATGTCATATAAACTTTGATAACATGATTAAAATCAGTAGAAAGAAAAAGGTTACAGGTCTGCCTAGCCTAGAAAAGCTTGATCATGTTATGTGTCATGGATGTCAAAAGGGTAAAATGACAAAATCTAGTTTTAAGAGTAAAGACTATCAACAAAGAAAATTTTGGAGCTAGTTCACACCGATCTATGTGGTCCCATGAGAACACAAAGCTACTATGGAGATAGATATTTCATTTTGTTTGTTGATGATTACACTAGATTAATGATTGTAATATTTTTAAAAGAGAAATCAGAGGCATTTAAGATGTTTAAATGGTACAAAGAAAAAGTAGAGAAAGAAACTGGTAAGGAACTGAAATGCTGTTAGGAACCTCTGTGTTCCTTTTGTTTATTCTGTTAGTGTAGTGTTGTTGGACGCATATGCTTTGTAAGTCATCCCGTTAGTTTATTTTATTATCCAACATGCATAGGTAGTATTACTTTTCTAGATCGTACTTAGTATATAAGTGGGTGTTGAGTCCTTTGTTGGCAGGGAAGAGTTTATTGTATTGAGCTTGCTCAAAGGAGGTTACCCCCTCGAAGTGGCCCGTGATCAATAGATTCACTCTGAGTTCTATTTTGCTCTATATTTTTGTTATTTCATGCATGTTCATTATAGCGTTGCTGGAGGTTCCTCACATCTGGTATCAGAGCACTTTCTTGGGCTCGCTGGTGGAAATTCTTTTTTCCGTCGGGCTTTTAGGTTCCTCTCAAATCTCATCTGTGTTACAATTGGGTTATTTTAAATTACAAAAATTCTTGTTCTTGCGATAGTTCAATTTCGTTGTTAGTATCCAAGTTTAAAAAATAAAAAAATAAAAAAATAAAACCATATAGTTCAAGCCACAAGGTTCATTTCCTCATTCTGCCTCCCCACCCCTGAAAACCTCTTTTTTCTTTTTTCCTTTTCATCAGAAAATGCATATCCACTCTTCGAAACCTCATTACCCATCTACGTTTTTCCCAACTCCAAGTTTGCCCTTACTGAAAAAGTTTCTATTTCTCTTTTTCTTCCCATTCAAAAAAAAAATAAAAAATAAAAAAAATCCCCTTGCTATATGGTTGTCACCCGTACATGAGCAAAAATCATGGAGGTGGAAATTGCCTCCCTCAAGACCTGACTTCAAGATCTGGATGAAAAATTTCTCGGTCTCACTCTTCAACAGTCAAGCCTGAACCGAGGCCATTCTGCTGACACTAGTTCTAGCCCTTTTCATGGACCGAAGTTTGATTTTCCTTGCTTCGATGGTGCTGATCCGACTGGATGGATTTACCGAGCAGAGCAGTATTTCAGTTTGCATAATTCTACAGATTTCAACAAAGTTCCGCTTGCATCTTTTCATTTGGAGCATGATGCTCTTCAATGGTTCCGTTGGTACATCAAGGCTAACAATGATCCCACCTGGACAAAATTGTGTACACTTCTTTTGAAGCGTTTTGGCCCTAGTGATTTTGATGACTTCACAGGCGCACTCACTAAACTTTGACAAATAGGAACAGTGAGAGAATACCAAATAGAGTTTGAAAAATTAGCTAATCACACAGAGAGATTTTCTGATGAATTCTTTCATAGTTGTTTTATCAGTGGTTTGAAGGATGCACTCCGATCTGAAGTCAAAATGTTTCGGCCCACTACTATGATGGAAGCCCTTGGGTTGGCTAAATTAGCAGAGGACAAGATCAATGCTTTACAACGATCAAAATCCAATTTTGTTCCATTCTGAAATGCAGGCTCTCAACATCCTCCGGTCACACCAACTCCCAAAACTACTCCTATCAAGCACTTGTCTGAAATAGAGATGCGAGCCCGTCGGGAAAAAGGACTTTGCTATAATTGTGATGAGAAATAGTCCCGAGGCCATAGATGTGTGCAACAAAAGCTCTATCTCTTGGATGTGGATTCACCACCTAAACAAGAAGAGTATGAAGATGCTCAAGAAATAATAGATGAAGAGGTTGAACCAGTCACCCAACCAGAGATATCTGTCCATGCTTTGGCCGAAGTCACTACCCCACAAACCATGCGGGTCCGGGGTTACTTCAAGAAGGTCCCTCTTACTATCCTCATTGATTCTGGTAGCACTCACAACTTCATTGACCCCATCATAGCCAAACGGGCTGATTGCTTTGTTCATCCCTACTCTAACTCTGAAGTCATGATTGCTAATGGGGGCACTTTACCTTGCAAAGGGAAATGTCACAATGTGCATCTCTCTATTGGAGATTATACCCTACGCTCTGACATGTTTTCCTTGCCCTTTGGGGGTTGTGATGTGGTTTTGGGTGCCCAATGGTTATGCACTCTTGGTCCCATTCTCTAGGATTTTTCTAAACTTTGGATGAAGTTTTCAGTCAGTGGGCAACAACACACTTTGATAGGCTTGCAACCAGGGTCTCTCAGCATCATCAGTTCACATCGTATGGAAAAGCTTCTTAAGAAGAATTCACATGGTGTCATCGCCCAGCTCCATTCCATCCAAATGTAGCCATCAACAGTCTCTAGTACTCCTGCAGATCTACAACACATTTTGGATAAGTATCCCAGTGTATTTGCCGAACCTATGGGCTTGCCACCGTCTCGCCCTGAGGACCACCGTATTCAGCTCCTTCTTGGTAGTGCTCCACCCAATATCAGGCCCTACTGCTACCCCTTTCATCAAAAGACTAAAATTGAGATGCTTGTTCATGATTTACTGAAGCAAGGTATTATTCACCCTAGTACTAGTTCTTTTTCATCTCCAGTTCTACTGGTCTACAAAAAAGATGGGTCCTGGCGACTTTGCATTGATTTTTGAGCCCTTAATAATCTCACCATAAAGGATAAGTTTCCCATTCCAGTTGTTGATGAAATTCTTGATGAGCTTCATGGCACTCATTTTTTCTTCAAGTTGGATCTTTGTTCTGGGTATCATCAAATTAGGGTTAATGAGAAGGATATTCCTAAAATAGCCTTCCGCACACATGATGGTCACTATGAATTTTTAGTCATGCCCTTTGGCCTCACTAATGCTCCTTCAACATTTCAGGCAGTGATGAATAAAATATTTTAGCCCTACCTCAGAAAATTCATTCTGGTCTTCTTTGATGATATTCTCATATATAGCAAAACTTGGGCTGAGCATCTCCATCATCTGGACCTCATCCTGCAACTTCTCTCTGATCATCAACTCTATACGAAAATGTCAAAATGTGTATTTGGCCAGAAGGAAGTGGAGTATCTCGGGCATATTGTTGCACACCATGGGGTTCGGGTGGATCCTACCAAAATAGATGCCATGAAAAATTGGCCGCATCCTCAAACTCTCAAGAGCCTTCGAGGTTTTTTTGGGGCTGACTGGCTATTACTGGAAGTTTGTCAAGAATTATGGGAAGATTGCAGTACCATTGATAGCTATGTTAAAAAAGGATTCTTTTACTTAGACCCAGGTTGCTAAGAATGCGTTTGCACAACTGAAACAAGCTATGTGTAGTACACCTGTTCTCGCTATGCCAGATTTTTCTAATCCCTTTACTATTGAGAGTGATGCTTGTGGCAATGGACTAGGTGTTGTTCTCCTTCAAGATGACCATCCTATTGTATTCACTAGCAAAGCTCTTTCTGGTAAGAATCTAGCCTTATCTACATATGAAAAAGAAATGATGGCTATTTTGCATGCTGTACAGAAGTGGTGACCATACCTCCTTGGGAGTCATTTTTGCATCAAGACTGATCACCAAAGTTTGAAATACTTCTTGGAACAATGAGTATCCTCCCCTGCACAACAGAAATGGGTCAGCAAACTCATAGGGTATGATTATGAGATCACCTACAAGAAGGGTAAGGACAATATTGTGGCTGATGCTCTTTCCCGCACATTTGATGATCAAGCTTCACTTTCAGCTATTTCTATGCCAATCCCAAATTGGTTAGAATCTGTTCAACAGGGCTATGTCAGTGACCCCTCTTTATCTCAGATCATTTACCAGTTGGCCAATAATCCTTCTATTGTACCACATTATTCATGGGATGGTGCTTCTCTCTGCTATAAGGGGCATCTAGTGCTTCCTCAAAATCCAGATTTGAAACAGGCTGTCTTTTATGAACTCCATGCTTCTCCTTCGGTAGGACATTCTGGGTTTCTCAAGACTTATGAGCGGGCAAGGCGGAATTTTTTTTGGAAAAGAATGAAATAGATGATTCAATAGATGGTGGCTGAATGTGATACCTGCCAATGCCACAAGGGTGAAATGACCCTCCCTCCTGGTTTATTGGAACCCTTGCCCATCCCTACACAGATTTGGACTGATATTTCTATGGATTTCATCGAAGGGCTTCCTAAATTTGGTGGCAAGACAGTGATTTTGGTTGTGGTTGATCATCTCTCCAAATATAGTCATTTTTGTGCCCTCAGCCACCCCTATACTGCCTCCTCAGTTGCACAGATCTTCATGGACCAGATCTTTTGTCTACATGGCCTCCCTTCTTCCATTGTCTCAGACCATGATGCAGCTTTTACTAGTCATTTTTGGATAGCATTGTTTCAGCAAGTTGGCACCAAACTGAAGTTGAGTTCGGGTTATCACCCACAAACTGATGGTCAGACTGAAATCATCAACAAATGTTTGGAAACTTATCTTCGCTGGTTCACTTTTGAACAACAACATTAGTGGGCCAAGTGGCTTCCTCTTGCAGAATGGTGGTACAACACCTCTTACCATATGACATCTAAAATGATTCCCTATGAAGTAGTCTATGGGTAGGTACCCCCAGTACTCCTTCCCTACACTCCCAGCAGCTCACCAGTTCAGGCAGTTGACACAGTTCTCCGCACCAGGGATCAGATTCTTCGCACTTTACAGGATAATCTTCACATGGCCCGCAATCGCATGAAACAACAAGCAGATCAACATTGTTCTGAGCGCTCTTTTCAATTTGGGGATATGGTTTTTCTTTGTCTTCAACCATACAAGCAATCCTCCCTGAAGCTTAAAGGGTGTCATAAATTGGCCCCCAAATTTTATGGGCCATATAAAGTTCTGCAGAAGATTGGTTCAGTTGCTTACAAACTAGAACTTCCTCCTTCTCGCATTCATCCAGTATTTCATGTTTCTTGTCTCAAGCAAGTTCTTGGCACTAACATCAAAGTACAGACTGCTCTACCTGAATTGGATAAGGAAGGATCCATTATTTTGGAGCCTGAGGCAATCCTTGACTGGTGCACTCATCAGCTTCGCTCTCACTCTATCTTTGAGGTATTGATTCAGTGGCATGGCATGCAACCAGAGGATGCTACATGGGAACCCCTTCTTCAGATTCAGCAACAATTTCCACACCTTAAGCTTTGAGGACAAAAATTTTTTCTGAGGGGGAGGGGATGTTAGGAACCTGTGTGTTCCTTTTGTTTATTCTGTTAGTGTAGTGTTGTTGGATGCATATACTTGTCGTCCTGTTAGTTTATTTTATTATCCCACATGCATAGGTAGTATTACTTTTCTAGATCGTACTTAGTATATAAGTGGGTGTTGAGTCCTTTGTTGGTAGGGAAGAGTTTATTGTATTGAGCTTGCTCAAAGGAGGTTACCCCCTCGAAGTGGCCCATGATCAATAGATTCACTATGAGTTCTATTTTGCTCTATATTTCTATTATTTCATGCATGTTCATTATAGCGTTGCTGGAGGTTCCTCACAAATGCTTAAGATCTGACAGAGGTGGTGAATTTATTTCTGATGAATTTACTAACTATTGTAATGAGAATGGTATAAAAAGACAGGTTTCAACACCGAGAACACCTCAGTAGAATGGTATTATTGAAAGAAGGAATTGGTAAATTGTTGATTGCGCAAGGGCACTGATGATAGAGAAGAATATGGCTTAGACATACTAGAGAGAGGTAGTTAGTATAGCTGTGTATGTTCCGAACTGAGTACAACTGAAGAAGGACACAAACAAAGCACCCTATGAGTTATGGTTTGGTCACAAACTGACTGTAAGTTACTTAAAAAAATTTTGGTAGAAAATTTTTATTCTGAAAGATGATAGAAATGGAAAGTTTGACTCTAAAGGGGATGAAGGGATATTTCTTGGATATTCTACTAAAAGAAAAGCTTACAAGTGTCTGAATAAAGTTACTAATAAAATTATTGAAAGTACTAATACCAGGGTTGATGAATTTGATACTAAGAATGGTGAAGAAAGCAATAAAGAGCTAGAAGACTATGGTAGATTCACTTACATTGAACATCCAGAGAATCTACCAAAGCCATAGGCTGAGTCGACCGAGCACCAAGAAAAAAACACTGAGGAATAGCAAAGGGAAACCAACAATCAGGAAGGAGCTACTGAGCAAGGAAATGAACCTGAATAGGATGAACAACAAAGAAGAGATCAAGTGCTGGCAAGATTTGTCAGAAGGCATCATCCTGAGAACCAAATCATTGGAGACAAGCAAGCTGACATGATGACAAGAAGTTAAGAAAAGGTATATGCTTAGTTTGTGAGTTTGAACTGAAAAATGTCAAGGTTGCATTTGAAAATGAAGAGTGGATAAATGCAATGAATGAAGAGATAGAACAGATAGAGAAAAACAAGACATGGACTTTAGTACCTAGGCCTAAAGATAAGATTGTTATCTTTACTAAATGGATTTTCAGAAATAAGCTGAATGAGAATGGAGAAGTTACAAGGAACAAAGCTAGACTTGTATGGGATGGATATGCATAGCCTGAGGAAGGTATAGATTATGGTGAAACTTTTGCACCTATTGCTAGAATAGAAGGAGTCCGCATGTTACTTGCATATGTAACACATAAAAAGTTTAAAGTTTATCAAATAGATGTTAAGTCTACTTTTCTAAATGGAATACTAGAAGAGGAGGTCTACATAGAACAACTAGAAGGGTTGATAGATCTAGAAAAGAAAGACATGGTATGTAGACTACACAAAGCTTTATATGGTCTAAAGAAAGCACCTAGAGCCTAGTATGAAAGGCTGCATACTTATTTGTTAAGTATTGGTTTTGTTAGAACTAGTGAAAACAACAATTTGTATATGAAAGGAGAGTCTGATGACACTATTTAAATTGCTGAAATATTTGTGGATGACATAATTTTTGGAGGACAAGATAATATCTGTAAATCATTTGCGGATGAGATGAGAAAAGAGTTTGAAATGTCTATGTTTGGAGAGATTAAGTTCTTTCTAGGCTTGCAGGTTATTCAGCAGATTGATGGAATTTTCATCACATAATCAAAGTACATAAAGGAAGTATTGAGAACATTTGGCATGGAAGATGCTAAACCAGTTGGAACACCGATGATCATAGTCTACAAATTGACTAAAGATGATGAATCTACAGAGGTAAACCAGACATTGTACTGATCTATGATTGGTAAACTGATGTATATAGTACATAGTAGGCCAGACATTGCACATTCAGTGGGGATTGTTGCTAGATTTTATGCCAATCTGAAGGATTCACATTTGATTTGCAGTAAAAGGAATCTTAAGATACCTGAAGAAAATAGAGGAATATGGATTATGGTATCCTAAGGAAGGGAAGTTTGAACTAAGAGTCTACAACGACACAAACTGGGCTGGAATATATAGATGACAGAAAGAGTACCCACCGGAGGAGCATTTCTCTTTGGTGAAAGACTTGTTACTTGGACAAGTAAGAAATAACCATGTATTTCTTAGTTTACTACCGAAGCAGATTATGTTGTTGCTGCTCTACACAAACTATTCAAACATTGCATACACTAAATAAGGTGTTGGAAGGAATGAATAAGGTAATCACTGAGCCGATGATTATATATTGTGACAACGCTAGTGCAATAAACATTTCAAAGAATCCTGTAATGCACCTCAAAGACCAAGCATATTTATATTAAGTATCACTATTGGGTAAGTACACAAAGATGGGGGGACCAAAAAGGGGGTCTAAGATGCCACTTTTTCTCTTGAAAATCAGCAAACTCTGAACTTCAACAAGAAATTGAAGGATAGTTGAGACTCAAAATTTTAAGATGCGACAAAAAACAAGAGTTGTAATACTCTAAATTCTAGTTCCTAGAACTACTAAACTTATTTTGAAATGGTGCAGATTAAAGGCCCTCAAAAAGGGGGAGCACAAAAATTGGTCCTATTTTTTGTCCAAAAACATAACATAGTGTCTGGTGTGCTCCCCCTAAAATGTTAACTATTTTTTTGAATTTTTTTAATCACTCTAGTGAGAAGTTAGCTAACACCACATAGTTTATCCCAAATTTTTTGGTAATTTTTAATGAACGTATAATTTTTGATGAATTTACGAAGTGCACACATCCTAAAAACACTGAAATTTCTGTGTGCTCCCCCTAGAAATCATTTAAAACTAATCAAAAATTAAATTTTCTTTTTTTTAAAGTGTGTAGAATGGAGTCTAGTTTCTAAAAATGTAACTTATTGCAAAATTCTATGAATGAGCCAAAATCTATGCCCAAAATACTGCATGTTGGTTTTTTACAAAAAATGGACATACACACAAAAGAAATTAGAGTTGAAAAAACTTAACATAATCAGAATTCAAAATAAATTATATGCTTAGATAGCTAACAGAGAGATCTGCAATATCACGTCATCTGATTTTTTATGTTCTTGAGCCATGACTAAACTTGACGAGGAGCACACAAAAAAAGATGTCATTTTTTTGCATGTCTCTTGGAAAAACACGTCTCAGGCCTATTCAATCGTCCAAGCCTTTGGGTTAGATCTCCAAGGAAATCCAAGCCTTAGGATTGGTAATTCAATCCTTTACAAAGCATGCATTGCCCTATAGGGCGTGCGCCACTATGTTAATTTATGATTTTCATAGGGGTGTGCATCCTATGAAAATCATAAATTTACATAGGGTGTGCACCCTATGTAAGATATAGATTCTACATAGTGAGAGGAAGAGAGAGAGATAGAGGGAAGAGAGAGAGAGAAGAGCGGGTGGGTAATTTATACAAATATAACATTTAAGTATAAGTTTGATCATTTTAATTTCTTATACTTTAAGTTATATTTGTATAAATTATAAAATATAATGCTTTCAGGATGTTTGGGATAGGTTCTAGATTCATTAGCAGTTAACATGCAGATTCTAGATTTGAAAAATTCCAAACTTAGCCAAATTTTAGGATTCAGCAAGCCTTCAGCAGGGTTACCTCCCACAATCCATAATGGATTTCTAAGGTCAAACTGAAGCTGGCAAAAGGATTCCCAAAGGGTTTTAACTCGTTTTATCACAAATCACTTGGTTTTGACCCCATCTCCATGATAGAATTAGCTTTGCTCTCACCCAAATCTCTCTCTCTCTCTCTCTCTCTCTCTCTCTCTCTCTCTCTCTCTCTCTCTCTCATCTCTCTCTCTCTCTCCTCTCTCCTACTTCCCTTCTCCATTTCCCCTTCTCTATCTCTTCTTCCCCCCTCTCTCTCTCTCTCTCTTCTCTCTCTCTCTCCCTTTTCCCTTCTCTATCTCTCCTTCCCCCCCCCCTCTCTCTCTCTCTCTCTCTCTCTCTCCTCTCTCTCTCTCTCTCTCTCTCTCTCCTATTCTCTCCCTTTCCCTTCTCTATCTCTCCCTCCCCTTCTCTCCTACTCTCTCTCTCTCTCACACACACAAACACACCTCTCCTTCTCTGTCTTTGTCTCTGTCTCATGTCTCTGTCTCTCTGTCTGTCTCTCTCTCTCTCTCCCCCCCCCTCCCTCCCTCTCTCTCTCTCTCTCTCTCTCTCTCTCTCTCTCTCTCTCTCTCTCTCTCTCTCTCTCTCTCTCTCTCCTCACATCACCCTCTCTCTCCTCCCTTATCTACTCTCTCTCTCTCTCTCTCTTTCATTACATAGAGAGAGAGGGTGATGAGAGAGGAGGAGAGAATGGAGAGAGAGAGAGAGAGAGAGAGAGAGAGAGAGAGAGAGAGAGAGAGAGATTTGGGTGAGAGCTATGCTAAGTCTATTGTAGAGATGGAGTCAAAAATCATGTGATTTTGTGATAAAATAAGTTAAAACCCTTTTGGAATCCTTTTGCTAGCTTCAATTTGACCTTAGAAATCCATGATGGATTGTGGAGGTAACCTTGTTGAAGGCTTGCTGAATACTAAAATTTGGCTAAGTCTGGAATTTTTTAAATCTAGAATCTACATGTTAACTCCTATGAAGTTGGAACCTATCCCAAACATCCTAAAAGCATTATATTTTATAATTTATACAAATATAACTTAAAGTATAAGAAATTAAAATTATCAAACTTATACTTAAATGTTATAATCTATAAATTACCCCCCCCCCTCTCTCTCTCCCCCCCTTATCATCCTCTCTCTATCCCTTATCTTCTCTCTCTCTCTCTCTCTTTCTAGTTTTTCATAGCGTGCATGCGCTATGTAAAAATATGGATTTGGATTTACATAGTGTAGCATGGGGGTGAAATTTTTTGGATTTTACAAAGCACGTGCGCCCTATTTGGCACACACACTATTTGGCATGTGCCCTATTTAGCGCACAGCACTTTGTTTTGGATTGCCCAAGCCTAAGGCTTGGGCAACCCAAGCCATAGGGTGTGCACCCTATAGGGCGCATGCCCTTTACTGCGTGCGCACTATGCGCGATGGGGGGCCAAAAAGAAAAAATGGCATCTTTTTTGGTCCCCCATCTTTGTGCACTTACCCTACTTAAAAAAACAAGTATAGGAGAAGCAAGTTAAACGTAGTGATTAAACATATTAAAATATCAAGCTAGGGAGAGCTTACCGATCTACAACATTTTCTTATAGAGTTGTAGAATGCATGTTTGGTATGTATGGTATATCTCATATTGCCTAGAGTTGCCATCAATGCCAAAGGGAGAGATTGATGAACTACAATTGATTGAGAACCCGATTGATGAACTACAAGTGATTAAAGTTCACCGAGCATTGAATTGTTTATGTAGGATAATTGAATTAAGCCGTTATGTTGTTATTGATGTCAACTAGTTTTTACAATACTTATCATGGTAGTTGCAAATATCTAAACATCTACATAAAGAGGAGAGAAAAGATGAAGAACCGAAATATCTACATTGAGGAAGATGAATATGAAAGATGAGGATAAGGAATACTTTGGGTAGCTTATTGATGAGTCTATGACTTCAAATGGTTGACTTGATTATGTTGCATTAATCTGTTATGAATAAGGAAGAAAAATGTTACAAAGTAGTGAGGTTGATTTAATGAAGCTTCTAGTATACACCGAGCCAATGTAGTGTATATCGAGTGATAGTTTCAACTGAGCTTGTATTCATTGGTGCATTTCTTTGTTAACTGAGTATGGACAAAAGGACTAAATGATTAGTTTAGCCGATAGAAATTGATGAGATATAAAGTGTATGATTTCGAGGTGGAAGATAAAGTTTGTTATAAGATCAATGACTAACAAAATTTGAAGAAGATCTAAAAGGATGAGAAATGAAATGGTGTCATTGACACATTTGCCAAGGAAGGTTTAAGTGGAAAAATCAATGAAGGAGATAAAGCGGCAAAATATAATGGATGAAAAGGAAACGGTTTACTAGTCTATTTAAGAGACATTGATTTCATTGTGAAAAGGATGCCGAAAGAAGGAGACTACAAAGATATCACGTGAACAGAGCTTCATGCATGCCTGATCAGACTAGTTGAAGAAGAACTAAACTGTAGAGTTAACCGAGCATCAGAGAGCTATTACCAAGTGACAGTAAGTTATTGAATATTGAAGAACCGAATTGAAATATTGATCAGAGGAATTGTATGGACTTAGAATAGATCTAAACATCTACAAAATCAAGTTGTATTATAATTAGATCATCTACTGTTATAGTTTAACCATTGTAAATAGATAAAATCTCTTAACAAAGTGGACTTGAAAGTCTTATATGTCATTCATAGAATGTACATTGTTATCCTGTCAACCCCATAGTGAATGCTGATCGGATGATAACTTTTAGTGATAAATCCTCTAACAAGGTCACACCTTACAATGTGTTTTGTAACCTTTAACAAGGTTGGCTCTTCACCGAGCTCACTTTAGAAGAGTGAAAATTTTTTGGGTTACCGGTCCCAGGTGGTTTTTCACTTTATAGGGTTTCCACATTAAATCTTTGTGTTATGTGTTTATGTGGTGATTGTTTGGATATCATACTTTACATGTTACATATTTGATTTGGTCGGTAATCACTATGAGCAATTAACTGGTAATAGGTAAAGACACAAATAGTTTAGTATTTTTGTTTACCGAGCTGTAGAATTAGTTGAATTTGTTTTAAGTGATACATTTTTTAATTTGGGACTATGGATAATTGATTCACCCCCCTCTCAGTTATTCTAAAAGTTTCCATCATTTATCACACGTCAAGTCCTAGATTTTGGTAAGCTCTCATACCTTTAAGCTCTCATACCTTTATTGAATAACCATCATTGTTTAACTACACAATATCTCATAAAATTTTATCTTCTTTCTTTTCTACACTAATGTAGAGAAACAAACATTCAACTTTTAAGTGTATCCCACACACAATATACCTCATAATTTTTCATATATTCTAATATTTTCAAGATGAAATAGAAAGAAATCACACCACTCAAAGGTAGATAGTTGTCAAGCTCACATAACTATTTCAAACTTCATAGTTTCAAGAACAACTAGGGGCATTTAGAAAATTTTATACACCAAAGAAGAATTATCCTATAAGGGTCTATTTCCTAGTTTTATAATGCACAACAAGGAACATCCTATCCTCCCCTATCAATATTATCTGTAACTAGAAGACACTCTAGTCAACCCAGGGAATCATACTTAAGTTCATAGACTAAGCATTAATTGACTCACAATTTGTATGACTAAGGGTCACAACTAAGAATAGAGAACTCAATGCTCTAGTGTGGAACCTAGAGCTCTGATACCATATGTAAAGACTGAACTTTTGACACAAATGCCACATGAGAAAAAATCTCAATAATCTAAGGAGTCAGTCAACAAGCCAAAGGTCAAATGCATAAGTCGACAAGATATCAATATATTCCCTACAATATAAGAATAAAATAAATACAATTATGACCATAATTGTCGAAATCATAAATCATACCTATGTCCAAAAATAAGAAGAAAGCCAAAAATCTGTCGAATGTCCTAATGGAGTCACAATAAGAGATGTCACATCAAATACAAGCAAGTACAAACTATCATGACAAGATTACAACCCAAGAGATTTTTGACCAGTTGTCAAATCACATTAGTCAAAGATAAAGATTAAATCAAAATATGTACTTCCATATTAATGGAAAAAGTAAACAACATAGAATTACCAAATACCACCATGTCGAACACAAATAAGCATAGCACTCTAAAAGAAAATCCTTCCTGAAAGAAGCTTCAGAAACCTGCTCACAAAAGTTAGCTAGGGCAAGAATATTGTGGGAGTGCATTTCCACCCTACCACAAAGCATTAACGCTTCCCTAGAATCCTTCTTGACATGAAGGATACCCAGCCTAGCTAGAAGTAATCTAACAAAGTAAAACTAAGGAGTAATCGAATATGTGCTACTAGATGCATCCTCATTCAGTTTCCAATATAACATGCCATGGACTTCCAAAGAAAACCTTGTAAAACTACTTCCATTTCATACATGTGAAAAATATCATGTAAAGATTCACATTTTATACATAGTACATCAAGTTTCCATGGGTGCATTTAACATACATAAAGGAACATAACAACATCCTTTTCCTAACTGTCAAAAACATGTCAAGCTCATACATTTCCACCAATATCTCTTTTAGTTCAAATGATATTTATAACTTGAATTCATCATAGTACGTGGAGAAAACTCAAGAATACACATATAACAAATTCATTTAATTTAGGAAGCATAAAATATAACAATGATTAACAGGTACTTCACAAATAGGTCTAACTAATTTACATGTCTAAGCTTTCCTTCATATATCTATTCATTAAGATTTGACATTCACCTCTTTTATTTTTTGTAGTAATGTAATAAGAAATAATCATATCTTAAATCCTTAGAATCAAAACATAGATAAACCAAATACATTAGTCAGGTATATAAAATTTGATGCATCAACCCTTTCTTAATCAACATGTTGAGATCTTAATTCTCTCACAATAATGGTAGAGGAAGCAACAAGATTTTGTGATACTTTAATCATTTCAAGTTTCATCAACAAGTACACAAGTATTTAATTCAATATAATTTTATCATAGACTCTCTAAGATATTCTTAATTAACTTGATTCCATTTAACTAAGTGGTTAGCTCCTACTTATAATCTCATGTTAAAGTTTGAACATTTGAAGATCTAAGCAGCTTTAACTTTTAGCAATAAAATCTCCCCTAAAATGATCAATTATCCACATAATAGTTAAGATTCTGATTCCTTCTTTCAAAATGGATCAATCACAAAACAACATAAAATCCAAGTTTATCCTTTCCTAACAAAAAATCAGCGTGGTTAATCTTCTATGAAATTAAAATTTGATGTCTATTTCAAAATGACATCCACTTATTACTGAATATAAATGAAAATATACATATAATTACCCAATCTTAGATATAAAGTAGATAAAAGAATCTCTAAACTTCATATTCATGTGATCATGTAAATACTATAGGAAGTTTATGTAGTTCCTATCGTAGATAACTAAACCAGACAAAAAGAAAGTTTTTTCAAAGTTCTGACTTTCAAACCGATGATAACGGTTAATTATCTATGTTCTAAGCATAAGACATTTATCAATAGCTAGCTGTTCCAAAGGTATTCTGTTTTAGTTATTTATGTAGTTTTAAAAAATAATTATACTCAAATTCTTCTTTCACTAAATATTTATATACACACTTTTATAAAAGGTTAAGAAAACAACTAAAAGGATTGATGACTTTTCTATGGTTCAATCCTTCCTGAGAACTTGAAGTCAATCTTATTTTAATCTAAAGATCGTTAAAAAAAAAGATAGATCTGTAAAAGAAAATAATATATTATATATCTTTTCACAGATAGTGTAAACCAAAAATAAAATTCAATTCACTATTCAAAACATGAATTCAAACTAAAAAAGAACATAGTTTTTATTGTGATTTGGAATATTTGTCAAAGCTTCTATTCCTTTACCATTGAGCATAATCTTTTCCTGGGCCTTTCGTCTTTGTTATACGCTTTCTACTTCCTCTATGAGTGCGTAATTATTTCCTCAATCCTCCGTATTTTCTTTTCCAACATTCCCCTAAGTATTCCAAATTCTCCTTATTTTAACCTTTTTCGAATCAAGGTTTGGGCTTATCATGACTATCTATTCAAAGTGCTTAAAATCTCACGTTCTCAATTGTGCAGTGCAACAAGCAAGAATGACAAGGGAAAGAATATAATTTGTTGTATCAGCCACCACTAGTGAAGGTACAGGTCAAACCAACATCAAAACTGATAGTTGTGGTGAACAAAACCAGCAAGATAAAGTTAACAGGATGCTTCTGATGATAATAATAGAGTGAACATAACAAAGTAAATGGAAGCACAATGAGGGCAATGTAAAGGCCCAATCCAAGGCCAGAGGAGACGAAGAAGACAACAACCAGATGAACTAAAACAACCACACTTCTAACGACCACTGAAAGAATCATCTGGAATGTGAGTATGGCATAAATCTTTCAAGAAAAGATAAAAAACAATGCCCAGTGTAATGCATTCTCTTCCACATGAATGCCCAGGAATAGAGGCGTGGAGGTCGCTGCCTCGAAGTCCTGTGCAAGACCGTTCTTTACTCCAACCCCCCTCTCATATTTGCTGCCTTTTCACTCCCCTAATTAATCTCTTTTCCAACCAAATTTACCCTCTCGCAGATCTTCCTGCTCGCCATTTAAGATTCAACTTGACTACTCTTTCAGGACACCCCCTAATTTCTACCTTTTGCTTCATCGTGACTAAATAAAATTTAAGGAGATTATGTGCAATAGAAGAAAAATGCATGCACACAAATACATCAAAATATCCAAGTACCAGTAGACAAAGTGTAATTCTCTCGTCTAAAGGATGAATGATCAGTTGAGAAATATACCTATATTAGGCCAATACCAGATTACACGTGTCTAATATTTTTGAGAGAATCATCCTTATTTTTTTGCCTCACGCGCCAATCAAGCCCTCTCTTATGCTTGTGTTCCCAACTTTTCCTACGGTGGCTTTCAAGCCACTAATTACAGATGAAACTCCAATTCCCCATTTCCATCTTCCTAAATCCACCTTAAATTGTGATGCATGGATAAGACATGTGCCAGCATGAACATTTTTTTAAATTTTTTTATTTTCTTTAATACGTGTGTATTAATTTCTTCCGAAAGCAAGGAGAGTTTAACATAGTTTTAAAATGGGTTGTGACACTAAGAAAGGCTGAGATGAGATTGAGCATTGATTAAACTCCTTGATTGTCTAGTGTATCTCATAACTATAGGTAAATACATTATGTGTAGTGCGAGGATTAATAAAATTTCATGGAACATATAAATGAATCTTATTGTCAAGAAAGAAAAATGTAATTTTGAGATATTTTAAATTAATGCAGAACTAGTTACAAAAATAACAAAATAGGGAAACCAACTCAAAAATAGCTGATGTGGAGCCAATTAACTAATTTAAATTAGAGCTTTATTTCTATATTTATAACATCCTAATTTGAGATTTTCTTTTATATTGTACAACTATTTAAGTAGATCTATCAAAATGACACTAACCCATAGAAATGTTTTTGGTAGAAATATATTTAGGAAGAGTAACACCATTATGGATAGAAGAATTTCTAGCATGACCATTAGAAACGTCAAAATAATCACTATGAACCATTAAATCTAAAGTAGAAATAGACAATCAAACAACAATGGGAAGAGGAATGGAATCACCAATAGAAATAACATTTTTAGGGACATCATTACTAGTAAAAATAATAGAGGAAATGTTATCAGAAGAAGATTTTGGCTAGAAAATAGCACTTGTAGTTATATCTATAATAGAAAGGGTAGGATAGGAGAAATCTGAACAGCCAAGACTAGGTCTTCAGAAATTTTTAGATATGTTAATAGAACTAAAAATCAATGAATTTTACATTCAATGTTGGATGAGTTCATACTCATAAGGTACAAATAAATATTCTTATTCTCAAAATAAATTTAAATATTAGAGAAGAACATATAATTGCTTGTAGACTCTAAAAGAACAATCCAATAATGATTCATATCTAACTATAACGTTGGAAATGAAATTTTACCTCAATACTATAGATTATGTTTATCAATATGTGCCTTACTTTATGTTTGAGAGAAAAAGAAAGAATATTAGGCCAAAATAATTGATTGTGTAATTATTATTATTTATTAAAATATACTTTGACGATTGTTTGATTATTCATGGTATCTAGTAGTTGAACAAGACAATATCATTTATTATTAATAGAATATCATTTGTTTTTATATTAAAAAGATAACTTATATCCAATTTAAATAGATGGTACCCATTAATAACAATAAATCTTTGTTATCTCTAACTTTTATATCCAACACAAACATTCCAACAAAAATGGAGCAATAACTGAACAATAAAACTCATTGAAAATTCCTAATATGCGAAGGAAAAATACAAGATATTATTGTGCTCTCCTTTTATATTTTTTGATTGAACAAAATTCTAATATAAAATACTCCAATGCATGTGCATTGACATCTTAATAGTTGTACAAAAGAATAATAGCTTTTCCACTTTAACTATAATACTTGTTTAAATAAACACCTTATTTTATAAATGACACACTTATAATACACATTTATAATATTTTATTTAAAAATTAAAAATATTTATTATACTATTAATATATATATATATATATATATATATATATATATATATATATATATATATATATATATATATATATATATTCTCAAATGTTCATAAATAATTCCATCTTGAAAAACATTTCTTTATTTTTTTCTTATAAATTAATTATTAACTCTATATATAATATAAAAAGATTATAGATATTATAATCAAAGTACCCATAGACTTTTAGCTGCTTCGTTCATATTTTAATCCTGAGCTTGTCAGCAAAAATAACCTTTCGCTACACCTGCATGTGGAAATATGGGCAGTCATTTTTGGCAGGCTTCGAATGGATTCCCAACCTATAATTCGAATATTACTAACTCTACTTCTACGTGTTTGCCAAATAAAAGTAGGAGAGTATCTTCACTAGCCGCTGACGAGAGAATAACTACTCAGACAATAAAGAATAAATGATCTCATCTTTAAAATAATATAGATTTGTCATGTAATTGCTTGGATAGACATAAAACCGAGATGGTGGTTAGGGGGTTTCTTCTATCACCAACTTAGCTTGACGATTTTGTTCTCTTAGTTGAAAAAACTTCCTACATTGTATTCTGTTGCATACAAGTTCTTTCTGCCGTGTGTTCTTTGAAATTGTCAAAATGATATTTTAATAGTCCCGCGTTATCATGACCTTGTCAACGTGAAAACAGTCGTAAACGACATCTTCCATCTTATTTTATTCAAAATGAAATGGTCGTATTCGTCATGTTTGATCCTTCCTACACATTTCCACAGGCTTTTACCTGTTCTTTTCTTATTTCTGAAGTCCTGAATATTTTGTTTCACAAGTAATTTTCTTAATTCAGATTTTTAAAGTGAGATTAGATTTTTACAGTCTATATATCGATATTTTTCTTTCTTTTATTTTCTCATAATTGATCATGTATAATCTCAAACATTATTTTTTATATACAACAAATATAAAGAGCACATACAGTTTCTGAATTTGAGATATAAAATTTATTTTATATCAATCTTTAAAATCACACTACATAATCTATTATCAGAATAAAAAGAGTTAAAACGATATAATATTCACAATAGATCTTAAATCAATCTAAAGAAAAAAAACTATAATATTCTTATACATAAATTATATATTTTCAACATAATCAATTTAAATCTTATAAATTTATATTAAATTATATAATTATTATCAATATGATACAATTTTATTAGTTACATTATCTGTGATGATACATTTAGAGTTATCCCTTCAACTGTCTAATAATAGAAGATAAATCTTTTATGTAATGAGATAACTAACAACATATGTTCATTTTCTATTCATAATTTGTTTGGAAGGTCTTTTTCTTTTATGGCTAATTGGACCCATATATTAAAGCAAAAAAAATGTTAATTTTTTTTTCCAGATTCACCAAAAGATATTTTTGCAATTTTTTTTTTGTTTTTGAACTACAACATATGTAGATCATAAAGAACAGATGGCAAAAATTTTGTGAAAACTAATTGTATTTTCCATTTTTTGAAATTTAATGGAAGATACATTTTATAGTAAATTTAACCATACCCCCCAAAAAATAAAAAAAATACACCACTGTTACCATTTCTAAATTGGTAGCGGTGTTCAATTGCTTCACTAAAAAGAAATTATCAAAAGAGTACTGCTAACAATATTTAATTTATCTTACTGTCGAGGCCCTGGGAATCCTATATTACAATATTCTAATGTTCACTTCATATCAGGCAAATCGATTTGTATATCAAGTATTTATAAGGGTGACAGATCACTAAATATCGAGCATTGCAATTTTTTATTAGTGTACTAGTTTCACTACAGCCTTTTCATTCTCTCATAATGCTTACCAATCTTGCAGAATATTATCACACTGAATAACCAATTATTACAATTCCAACGTTTTTCTAATAATCTAAGCAAGACACACCCATCTGGAGCTGTGAAAGCAAAGTCCTACATAAGGAAGTCTTTATTCTCCATTACAACTGGAGGCAACGATATTGGGGACTATATTGCCAATGCTACACTCCAAAACATCACTACTCCTCAACAGTTCGTTACGCTGCTCATCTCCAAATATGATCAGTACATAACAGTAAGTTCTAGATTTCTTCGTTTAGATACCACTTCGAAAAATTTGAAATAATTTATGATCTAAGATTGTTCTTGGTGGGTACTTGACTTCACAGCGTCTTTATCTTTCTGGGGCGAGGAGATTCCTTGTAGTGGATGTTCCAGCTTTGGGATGTACTCCTTATACAAGACTGGCTGGATACACCACAGCCAAAGGTGAATGTTTGGAGAGTGCAAACCAGTTGGTTGTAGCATATAACACTGCTTTACAGTCACTTGTTGCACAGCTCGGGACAAAACTAGACGAAGTAACCATTATTCAGCTAAAAACATACGATTATTTCGTGGACATCATTCAAAATGCTGAAGCCTATGGTAAGCTACATACTTAATCAGTGCCATAAGCATGAAACCAATATTCTTTTAAAGGTTTCAATAATTGGGTGGCTGAAAAGTGAAATAAATCTATGCTTTTTTTGGTGCAGGATTCAAGAACACAAATACAGCATGCTGTGGGTCAGGATTTTTTAATGCACAAGTAGACTGTGGAAAGACGACTCCACAGAATTTGTATTGCAATGATACAAGTGCATATGTGTTCTGGGATAAAACTCACCCCACTGAAAAAATTTATGACATGTTTTCGGAGCAGATTTGGAGTGGAAATTCTTCTTTTATCCACCCATTTAATCTCTCTACACTGGTCTCGGGAAATAATGCTTCTGCTTACTAATGATGCAAAAACCCTGCTTCCTGGCATTGTGATATCAGACAGCATTATTGCATTCTTTATATGATTTACTAAAAACAAGTTTTTTATTCTTTTCAATGATGTTGAATACCATGCAGACTCAATGAATTCAACAGCTTTATGAATTCAGAGCCTCAATTCACTATTGTTATATGAATGATTCTCCCTAGATAATATTTATTTTCAAAAAAAATCTTGCCTATATTCAAGTAAATAAGTTCGCCAGAGAAAATTTAATCCGACAGTCAAATCTGTGTGAACTAGTGGAAAATTCTGGACAGCATCATCATCACTCACTTTGAAGAGGGGTTAAAGAAAAAGCTTCTGACACCCTACAAAGTCGACCATTTTAAACAATATGGTTGAGTTGAAATTGTCGTAAGGTGCTACTAGTCGGTATATATATATGAATCGGCTATAATTAACTAGTTTTTATATGTTTTTTTATAATATATATATAAAATACGTAGAGAAACTTTTTATGAGGAGTCTAATTTTAATTATATTTACTTTAAGGTATAATAGACTTTTTTAAGGACATATCTTGGCCTATTTTGTGTAATAACATACATAAATTAGATACAAAATAACAACATTAAATAAATTTTAATATATTGTTATATTGTACTAGGATTATAATTATAGTTAGAGTTTTGATTAGGATTGGGGCTTAGAATTATATATAAAACAACTCTAATTATCTTGATAGGGCACAAATGTTTAAGAATCTAGATGACATGTAATTGTAACTACCATTTAAGTGTCTTTCCAAGGTGAATAATGAAAGATTTAGGTCGTTAAGTGTCTTTCCAAGGTGAATAATGAAATCTCTAGGTTGTATTGTTATTGCTATAAGGGCTCAATGAGTTCAAGTAGCTTGATCCTTGAATTTCTCAAAGCAAGTTATCTGATGAACATGGAATTGCTTCTATTTAAAAACATTAAAAAACTATTTTGAGGAATTGAGAAGCACAAAGTCTTCTTTGAGCAGAGTGCCTTTATCAATTCTATTTTTTTGGTGTGCGAAGTTTTCTTTGAGGAAGAATACAATGGTGGAGAGAAAAGCTCCCCATGAATAGGAACATATCAAAGGCAGAAGGGCCAAGAAAAACATAAAAAAGAGGTCTAATATATCACCAGTTATATCCAAAAGCTGGAAACTCTTCCACTACCCCATTAACTCTTCATCTCCCCTCAATTAGTTACATTGTTTTGATGCCACCTCAGCTGGTCTTGAGATGGGCATCAAATTTATTCAAATAACAAATTGCTTACCAATACTTTTTTTGCCATGATAGGAATGCTCTCAACTTGATTATACTTAAATGAATTTAGATAGATAAAAATAATATTTTAGTAAATTTTAAATAATATTGAAATGTAATAGAAAATATAAATCATATGTAGAAATTATGTCTAGCAATTATATTGGTTATTATTTAAACATGGTGTGATGGTTATTCTAGTGTTGTTCTTGTCATCAAAGTTCAAACCTTGTTGGTTGTTATTGTTGAATATGGGGTCCTCCATTTGTAATCTTGTTGGTTTGATGCTTTACGATAGAAGCATACATACAAGTATTCCTTCGATAAATATTAGAGAAATGATAATTGATTTATAAAACTACTATATTCATAAATTTATTATAGGTATACTCACTTATTATATTGATATAATGAAACTTAAAATTGAAATGTTCTTCTGATATAATTTATGGTGAATACAATAATGGATAATAAAAATACATGAATGAATTATCGTACTTGCATTGATATTCTATAAAAAAAATTGAAATTTAAATATCAAACAAATAAATATTATCTAATAAATTTTCATTTAAGCAAGTTTTCTATGTGAAAAATCACTTTTTTGTGCAAAAATTATCACTAGGAAAACTTGTTCAGTATAAAGAAATCTACCAAAGATATTGATACCTTTCACAAAGCTAATCTATATAATTAACATTGAAGTTGTAAATAATCACATATACTCATTTGTATTGATCAAGAATTGGAAGTACCACACACCTTATAGTATTCTACCATATTAGAATCATTCCTAGATCCCTTACTCTAAAAACATGTATAGATGAAAAATTAAAAGTTGACAATCAGGGATATAAAAGAAAAGGCACTTGAAAAAAAAATCAAAAAAATCTTCATATCTAAATGGTAACTTAGTGTGAATGACCAACAAATGGAGGGGGTGGACCCATAATAGTGGGTTACACATTTTTTCCCAAATGGACACTGAATTGTACATTTTGAAAAAACTTTCACTTTCAAATGCATATTACCACTAAACTATTTACTTTGATGTCCACATGTTATTAATATGACATTAAGAGAGTGGGGACTTTAATATATTTAGGTGATAAATGTATTTTATATTTTTCTCTTAAGAGTGTGATATTTGTGGGTTAAGTTTAAGCGATATATTCTAAGTTTTAATTTGTAAGTTTGGATTTTTACAACATACTAAGCATTCATTAAATAGCTTTCTCTTTATGTTGGCCCCTGTTAGCTCAATATTTTCACTATTTTTTAAGCTTATATGCTTAGTAGTTTTTTTTATGTTATCACGTTGCCTTAGGTATCTTATGCTAGAAAGTATGGGTCATGGTACAATTTTTATAAGGTGGGTTATTTGCATGTTTCACATTGGAAAATAAAAGAAAAATGTGGCTCAATAGTATAAAAATAACAACATCAATAAATCAAGAATACAATTACTTTTAAAGGAAATAGGAATAGTACCTCAATAGTATAAAAATAAAACAACATTAATAAATCAATGCCTGATTTACTATTCTCAATACAAACCATAGATCAAGCATTTTGTATTAAATTTCTTATTAGGAATGTTAATGTGAATCACGTTATTTTGTACAATAATAGATTTTTAGTAAGAATATTTGTATAACAATGGACCAGAAGAAAATTAATCAAGGTGTAGAAGTATAAGATGAATATAATTTTAGTTTAAACAACAAATTCTAAGCTTTGACTTGCTTAGGTTATTCATATGAAATTGCAATCTCATTTCTAATAGGACACTTACAAATTATTTTAGATGAAACATATAAACAAATCAAGTCGAGAGTAAGAAACACACAGTAACTATTGACTACTTAAGTGTTTATTCAAATAGGCCCTAGTCGACTCAAGCTTTCACAGCCTTTTTATCTAACTTTTTTGGCTAGTTCAGATTTTTTCATATTTCCTTATATATCTTATATGAGAAAGCACAAGAGTTCCTTAGGTATCTAACATTGGAAAAGAAGGTAAAAGTGTGTAATTAGTTTTCTAATTATTAAAATATATTGGATCATATTTTTCCTTTTTTTTCCCAATGTCAAATACCCAAAGGACCTACATTATAAATTATTGATTATGGACCATACTTTCTAGCATGAGATACCTAAGGCATTGTGATAAAATAGAAATTGTCTAAGGATATGGGCTAAAAAAATAGAGAAAAGTTTGAGCTGACATAGGCCAACTTAAATAGAAACCTATTCAATGAATACTTAGTATGTTGTGTAAAACCAACCTAAAAATTAAAACTAATATTATATTATTTAAACATAACCCACGAATATCATTGTCCTAACGGAAAAAGATAAAATGGATTTATCACTTAAATATATTAAAGTCTTCATAATTTTAAGGTCATGTTAGAAATATGTGGACATCTTCTTGTGAACTATCCATGTAGCATAAAGTCAAAGATTACTTCTTGCAATTCTGAAGTTTTCTTCTATTTTTCATGTACTTGACAGATTAAGCCAAGACTAAATTATCTCTAGTGAACTTGTTTTTACAATAGATTATAATTTGTAAGCTCATTTTTCGTATCACTAAAAAAATATTGCTATAGAACTATAGTTCTTCACCTAAGTGAGGGTTCCCAAAAAGTAGAAACACCTACCTAAGTTAACAACCATGATGAGTTTTTTGAAACAGTGATCACTGTAGGAGTAAACATAGCTACCAGATGGGAAAATTAGTAGCTAACTAAATCATACAAACCTAAATAAGTGTTAACCTCTGAAAAAATACCAATTAGAGTATTAAAGATAGACAAATGTAGCTACCAAAGATAATATCCTCATTAAAAATACATGGTCCCATTAGAATAATATAGTTGATCTCATCAAAAGGGTACCTACCAACCAAGGTAGTTAAAGAGACTCACAAATGAAATACTAATTTGGGAATGAAGCACAACCATCAAATCTATATCCGATTAACCCAAGGGTTTTCCACAAAAATCTCATGAGAAAAATAACTCATCAGCCAAGAAAAAAACTTAGTTTGATCAATCTACATATTACATGTTTGGGCCAATAAGTGTTTGCTTTAAAAAATGCATGTAATTAATGGAATAATACTAGTGACCAATATGGTTCCAATAAGGTGACCAATAATACTTGGAATAATGGAAAAATTGAAAAGCAATCAATATTTTATTTTTGAGAGGTAATATTTGTTAAAATTTTAAATGTTGATTACATTTGTACAATTTTAGATGGAGAAAATATCTACAAAGGTATAAGGATAGATTGATCAAAATGAATTACACAACCACAATAGTAGAGATGTCAATAGTTGGCTAATTCCTTTGACACAAAGAAGAGCTAGCCTATAGACTTTGATACCATGTTTGAGTTTGCAACCTCGTAATCCAAGATCAATGGCTATTATGGCTTCCATGAATATGGAGAAATAATAGAAAACCAAGAATCATAATTTATATTGAGCTGGAAAGAAATATACAAAGAGTGTGCTCATGGAGGCAAGACAATAGATATAAGCACCAATGAGGTGCATGGGTAGGTACAACCAGCCAACAATAATATGCAACCTATTGATACACATAGTAATGAAGATAAACAATAAAATATTAATGAGTTCCCTTTACAAGTTGAACAAAGTTATCTATTTCAGATTATCTCACATTCCCATCACATATGAAAGACATTAGTAGAGTATCTTACCAAAGAGTGGTTAATTTTTTTATGTATGCTACATACTAAACCAAACATTTCTTAGGTAGTTGGAGTGCTTTCTAGATACACATTGAATCTTGGTACAGCTCAATATGGCGAAGTTAAAAGAGTATTTAGTTATTTGAAGGTTACATCACAATTATAATTAATTCAATTGGGAAAGGGACCAAACTTGTAACACCAAAATTAACATCAATCCCTTGGCAGTACAAAATGAATCCATGAGAAGTAAATTCAACCAAAAAAATTATAAAACAAATAGGACATAGAATAGAAACAAAAAGAAATAGTGACCAACATGTTAGGCCTTTTTTCTGTCATTGCAAAATCTTGTGAAGTTGGCCTCTCCCCTAAAAGTGTTTGTCAAGTGTCCTACCTTGTGCTCTTTATTGTGTCACCTTGCTTTAGCCCATGTCGTGTCTGCTAGTTTGCAAAACCCAGAAAGATTTTCAATTTCTAAGGTCTGCGGGAAGCAAACTTTAAAATTTACCACAGTGTCAAAAACCCATAGTATTTTTGAAAATCCATGATGTTTTCAATCTTTTGCCGATAACCTACGTTGTTTTTGACCCCCTTGTCTTCTAGCTTTGTGTGCTTATCTATTGACATGTCAAAAACTTTGTGCGTTTTCAATCCTCTTTCATCGAAAACATTGTGTGTTTTCGGCCTCACACTAGTTCCCTGTTTGTTGGCTTTCCCTCTAAGTGCGTAGGTGTGATGGATGGTGGGCCCGGTGTCAGAGGGGGGACAAATGGCATGTTCTTATTGGCTGTCACATGGCCGCATGTCAGACTTTTCTGACATGCGATCATGCGATCGCTTGCCACCTGTCTGTGTGGGTCCCAGTTCTGTAAGGTTGCCTGGCGGTTTACTTTTCTAAGTGCACAAGTGCGATGTGTGGTGGGACCTAGTTTTTGAATTGGGCAGAGGGTCCTAACATGTCAGAGCATCAACGATTGTCATTAAAGCACAAAGGTTTTGTCAGGGCCATGCGCTTTTGCGACAACCGTTCAATCCTCCGAAAAGGTAGAGCAGAGTGTGGTCCTAGAGGCGGTGATGTGGTGACTTTGGGTTGGCTATCGCATGATCGCATAGCCCAATTTTTGGCTATATGATCATGCGACCGGTCGACACGTGTCCATGGGAGTGTGATGGTGTTTCATTGGTGCACCTGAGAGATGCAGAGAAGGTGGTGATGTGGCGGTCTCATGGATGTCGCATGATCGCATAGCCTAGAAATGGGCTATGTGATCATGCGACAAACTCCTTCCGGTGGTGGTTATGGTGGCTAAGGTTGGTGGGTGGTCACATGTTCGCATAGCCCATTTCTGGGCTATGCAATCATGTGACAGGGCGCCATGTGTCCCTGGGGCCTGTCTGTATTTGTTGGTGGGCGAGCTGGCAAGTGGCATCATGTGTCACAGTTGCGGAGCTAATGGAAGAGTGGATAAAGATCTAGCGGTGCCGATAAATTTCCTTCTTGTTGCTGGTTCGCAAGATGATTTGGCGGTTTGCTAGTTGGTCTGGTGACTTGGAAAATGAGTGGTCGCGGGGTCGTTAGGGTTTTTACCAGAGGCAGGAAATATTCTACGAATTGGTGAAAGTTTCTTTGTCACCAATTCACTAGATGACTTAAGTGGCATTTTCAACACGTGCAATCGTGTGTTCGTGAAGTCTAACTGGAGTTAGGCCTTTCATTAAGGGACTGGGATTTTACCTTGTCACCAGTTCATGGAATGTTGACCCGGTGTATCTGATGAGTTAGAGTTGTGAAGCCCGAGGAGGATGAGAAATCTACGGTCGGGACTTAATTGCCGATCTCCGATCGAATCAGGACCCCCGATGTGCTGCTGGCACCAAGACTTAGCCATTGGAGTTTGAATTTGAATCTCAGAGATGTTTCCAGTGACTACAAAGGACTAAAATTGATGACAAAAAGGGGCCTGAGTTGGTGAAACTAATCTTCTCCACCGATCCAATGTGGTCCTGGGCGCCATGATCATTGTAGAGGAATGCCTTGCCGTGAAGGAATTAATGAAACAGTACCCTGAAGTGTTGCAAGGGTCAATTTGGCCGGATTCCTTGGGGGTTTGATGATGATTTGGTACTTGGACTTGTACAAGGCTAGTTGACTATTATTTTTTGTTTATTTGAGCTTACATGCTGTGGTTCAGTCCCTGTCTTGTCTGTGTTTACTCTTTGAGGGGGTTAGGTGCATTTTGAATTTGAAATGATCATTACGCTTGCTTTGTAACCCTAGTATAAAGGGATTTTTATGATCATTTTTGTGGCATTGGGAGTTAGGTATTCAAGATTTTTCAGTTGTGAGTCCTCTGCCCAGTTTGAATTGTAATGCTCTGATTTAGCTTTTGTCAACAATTGAGAGAAAGTTGCAGGACTAAGCTGTAGTTTTCAAGCTTGTTTGTTTAGATGGATTGTATGCACTTAAGGATTCTTCAAACTTAATACAGATATATGATCCTTATCTCTCCTTTGTGTCATTGTAGATAGATTTTGAGTTTTCTAGCTCACTGCATGTTTATCCATGTACATGTCTTCATTTTTTAGTTCTAATCCAGGATTAGATTAAATGATGCTCTAGATGAGACATAGGTCTATCTCTTGTCTATGTGATGATTTCATATAAGTAGTAAAGGATATTATAGATGTGTTTATGGCTTTGAATCTCAGATATAATGTTGGTGTGTGTGTGTGATCTATCTAAGAAAATTTTCCCAATGGATGAGGCACTAGCCTAGATGAGTATTTCCTTGTTGACATATCCTGACTTAGATTGTTATGATTCAAACATATAAGATTAAGAACCATTCCTAGATTTTCAGTATTTGGTTGTATGAGGTCCTACCCCATAGCAATGGAAAGTCAATGAGTGTGTGGTTAACATTCAGTACCTTCTTGCTATCCACTTATCTGTTATTCAAAACTAGTTCTTGGTGTATGAAGTCTATTTTATACTTGGTTAGGTGCACCCGCCTTGGTTTTGCAGAGCCAGAAGTAGAAGAGGGTAGTCTTGTCCCTATAGTTGGTCCAGTTACCCTAAGACCTCATAGCAATTTTGGAGCTAACCAATCCTAAGATCCATCTAAGGGTATACTGACAACCTATTAGAGCATAAGCATCATTTTGGACACCAACACAACACAAACATACACATGAATAGAAAGAGGAGAGATTAATCTCTTTCCAATTCTGATTTAGTTCCTTGAGAGTATCCAGAAAAGATGTCTTTCAAGGTTGGTGCAAAATAGAGTCAATGAGAGGGCCATTTTTCATTGGATGAACAACAACCTATATAACCTCCTCCCTCTTCCTTCTTTTAGCCTTCCTATACTCTAACAAAAAGAACTAGTTGTCTTTATATTATCATTATAATTTGATAGGAGGCCAAGTTTCTCTTTATATTCATGACCTTATATGGACTAGGATAGGGTAGGTGACATTCATAGTAAAAGATACACTACCGCTTATCTATTTAATTTATGAAATTATTTAGCCATTTGGATGTGTAAATGACAACTTATGGCTATTTTATCCAATACTTAAGCTGAGTGTATAGTAGTTACTCATGCTCATAAGTGAGCCATTTGTCCTAAGAGGCTATTTCAAGAAAATATAATGAAACAAAATATAGTGAAAAAATATTATGACATTTGGAGTCTAGTTTTTATCTCTACACATTTGGGTAACATTTGATAGTTTTATATAGTTTTTATCTTCTATATATTAGGTCCATGAGATGGAGGTTGTGTTTTGGAGTAGATTATAGCTATTACCTATTGATCTTTGGTTAGTCATACTTTTGTTAGAGTATTATTATGATAGTATATTATAATCTATTATTGAATTTTGAGTAATATATTGGGCAACATTAGGAGTGTGGTTTTTTATCTTGATAAATTTCTCCATGTAAATCACTATGTTGTGGTATGTATGCATCACTTATGCTTATTTATGTTACTTTTTTGTAACTATTGTAAAGATCTATGAAATGTTTATGTAAGGGATAAAAGATGTATGATATAAAATGTAAGGTATGGAAATACGTGATGGAAGATGGAAAAAATTTTGGACATAAAAACATGAATACTTATCTTGAAAAGGAGTAGATTTGGAAATAACTATTTTCTGGTGTCTGTGTTTAGTTTCAGGAGATTCTGTAACCGGATATGGCCTGGAAATACAAAAACATAGAAAACATAGAAACCTTTTGTCTTTCTAAGAAAGGTCATCCTTGACCTTAGGACCGGGGTAAGATCTTACCTCGGGGTACAATCTTACCCCCAAAAGTTGTCCTTGACCTACACTATTCTGACGGAAATTTTATTCGTGGATCCCAGAAGTTCACCAAAAAGGGTACTCAAATGTGAACTGCAATTCGCTGTCCCACACCTGTACCTACAAGAAAAAGAGGTTTTTGTTGTTTGGATGAGGGGTTTTCCTTGGTCAAACCCTAGTTTGTCATAAACCTTTAAAATAGAATTGAAATGGAGAATGCTAGCAAGTAGTAGAAGTAGATCTAACAATGAGGCTATGATACTCAATAGATATGCAATTGTATTTGAAATATAATCAAGCATGTTAATATGAAAACTTGGACTCAACACTAACAAATATAAATCAAAACTTCCATGATTGCATGATTGGAATCCACCTTGAAGGGAGAAAGAATAGATCTTGAAGATGAACAAAGGATCTTGAAGGAAGATCACACCACCATGGTAGATAGATCTAGGGTTTTGAATGATAAATCTTGAATGCTTGAACCAAATCCCTCCAAAGAATTGAATGCTTGAATGTAGATGATGTCTTGAATACTTCCTTGATTAATAATTCTTGCTTGATCATGGATTTATTTTACACTTGATTGCTTGATGAAAAGATATGTTGAAATGAGAGAGTAAGGCTTCCTTTTATACTAGTCTAGGGCACAAACTTCTAGAGAGGCCGACATAGGAGAATTAAATTCCAATTAAGCCTTAAACCCTAGAAATGGACCTAGATAAAAAATGCAATTTAAGATTTTACCTTTCTGAAATCTGAAATAGCCCATCCAGAAGTGGGAAAACAAATCTTTCTGAATCCTGACATCCAGAAATCATGGAATCTTTAAATTTGGACCTTGGGTCAAGGTTAAGGTCAAATTTGACCTAGGTTAGGGTTGAGGTCAACTTTGAACTAGATCAGGGTCAAGGTCAACTTTGACCTAGGTCAAGGTCAAGGTCAAATTTGACCTAGGTTAGAGTCAAGGTCGACCTTGATCCTAAGGTCATAGATTTTAGGATCTCAGTCCATAATGCCAGAAAAGTGTAGAGAGAGGGTGGAAAAAGGGGCAGAGTGAGGAGAAAAGCCAGATTCAGGCTAGGGACCTACCCAAGGCATTTGACATGACCCAAAACTACCTACGCAGAGGGCTAAACCAGTCTTAAATGGAAGTGCTTCAATTTTTTGACAATACATTTAGTCCCCACTTTAGCAAGAGTATGGACTCAATGCAAACTCTTGGTAAAGGAGAAGAAAGAAGAGATCCAAGTGGATTTGGGACAAGATATAATAACACTTAGTTAAGGACACAAGCCCCCAGGCCAAGGATTCTAACTCAACATACACAAACGAGGGTGTGAAAACAAAGAGAAAACTAAAAGACACACAAAAGAGAGGGATTAGTACAAACCCAAATCAACTAGTAGAGGAAACCTTGTTGAGAAATGCTTCCTATACTAATATCATATTTGGAAAGCTATCATAAAAGCATAACTGGTTACCTAAGAAAGACAAGAGCAACACTATAAATAACATAACTTCATGATCTAGTCCTACTAGCGTGAAAGCGAAAAGAGAGAAAAGAAAAAAGTGATTACCTTGCCTAGTAAGATTCCCACCGTACTGTGAATCACCAAGGAGGGAGAGCCCAAAAGATAGTGAAACCTGATAGTTCACCAAAAAATTGGTCCTTTAAATTATAATGCATCTTCTGACAACTTTTGGAATACCCATAGATCCACCTTCTTGTATCACCATGGAATATAAGATGTGTGTCTCCTTAGGATTTACCAACTTATGTGCATTACCTAAGTTGGAAGATTTAGCATATTGAAAATTTAAAAAATGCACGTCTCTTCAAGATTTAGAAACTTATGTGCATTACCCTTAGAGGATTTAACATATTAAAAAATGAAAAATGTGTTTCTCTTCAAGATTTAGCAACTTCTATGCATTACCTTCAGAGGATTTAGCATATTGAAAATTGAAAAATGCATATCTCTTCAAGATTTAGCAACTTATGTGCGTTACCTTTAGAGGATTTAGCATATAAATGAAAAAAAACTATAGTACAAGGGAGACTCTATATATACCCCCCTCCTTATTGTGGTTGTCTACTAGACATGATAAGGAAGAGAAAGAGGATACCTACTTCACAACGTAAGGAGATATCCTGTTTAACAACAATGTATGCTATATTCTTAGTGAAGGGTATTGACCCCTACATCCAACATTATAGATAATCATGAAAAGGATATGCCACTCATGGAAAAAAGTATCCTCAAAGAAAGATATCTTATCAATAAGACCCCCACCATAGAGGAGTGCTTTTAGATAAAATATCATCTTTTAAAGATAAACCAAGTGGGAACAAAGATTCAATCATCAAGCCCCCTACAATCAAGAGGAAGGGGAATCTTTGAAATGAGGGAAACAACTCTAATCACCAAAGTAAGGGCAAGAGTTTATAAAAAGCATAATTTTCAAAATAAAGAAGAGGTGATGACCTAGAGGACAACAACCTCTCACATAAAAGGATATCCATAGCTAAAACCTCTATCAATATAGTGAAATAATGTTGCAAGATAAATGAATACCACTAAGATAAGGAAATTAGATCCCTAAACAAAGAGAAAGAACAAAGAACCTTTCCCCTCAGGGATGAAAGAAAGTGATACCTTTGCAAAAAAAAAGTCTTTAGAAAAGATATCTTGAATATAGAATAAAATCTATGGATGATTATAAACATAATGCAAAAACATAGAGAAGAAGGATAGAAAGAATACCAATTAAGCTTAGGATAAAATATATGCCAAGAGCCTAATGGATCCTATAAGACTGGATTAAATGCCTCTTTCCCCCAATCATGAGACAAGAGGATAAAAGATCTATCTTATGGAAGAGTCAAGGGGATGCTCCCTATTAAAGTTATGAAGGATTGTAAAATTGCACGAGAGTGAGATATAATTCCTAAAGCAACTCTTTCTCTAACATATAACTTGAAATGCACACAATCAGAAAGAAATATATATTACTATAATGAAAAGGACATTTGTACTTGGATAGAGCATCTTTCAACATAGGTCTAAATATTTCTTTCTTGGAATTCATCAACTAAACATACACCTTCTTAGCTACATCTTGATGAGTATCATGGTAATATAATTTAAGTGTAGGGAGAAGAACATGAAGAGGAGGATGACAATCAAAATCAACTACCTTAAATTGAGATTGCGAACAACCAACACCACACATATC
Source organism: Chamaecyparis obtusa (assembly GCA_027943335.1). Lineage (NCBI taxonomy): Eukaryota > Viridiplantae > Streptophyta > Pinopsida > Cupressales > Cupressaceae > Chamaecyparis > Chamaecyparis obtusa. The sequence goes on from BSBK01008525.1 coordinate 347,068, forward strand.
TTGTTTAGGGGGTATATGAACCAGACATTTAATACCATGTTCATTAACACCAAGCCCTAATCCTTTATAACCTTGTTTAGTCATCATATTATATCCTGTAGTGTACATATCATGTAAAGCTTGTAGATGAGGTGATTTTTTATCATGTTCATGAGTAAAGGTTGTATAAGGTGGAATAATAGGTTTAGAGGAATTTTTTGTACCCTTTCCTTTAATATCATCATGAATCAGAGGAGAAGGTAAATTAAAGAATTCTTGCACATCTGCATCATGAACTATAGATTGAATCCCATCATAAGTATGAGAAGAACTAGGATTAGTAGATGGAGAATTAGGCATCAGATTAGAATTAGGAAGATTAGGAACTAGATTAGTGATGATAGGATTAGGATTAGGAAGATTAGGAGATGGTGTATCATCTACCCAATTCTTCACATAATCCAAAAGAGTAATAAGTTCACCACATAAATCTTTAATGAAAGTTTTGAAAGTAGGAAGACTAGTATCTGTCAAGCTCACAAAAGCATAGGCAAGTGAAAGATGAAGAGTAACCAACATAATGAAGTGAATGATACTTTCATAAACATCATAAGTTTGATAAAGAGATGCTAAGAGGAGGTTAATAAAGAAAATAAGCACACACCAAAGCATCTTAAAAATCTTCATATTAGATGAAATGCAAGAAATATTTTTGTATTTTGTGAAATATATGGATTTTTTTGTTTTTTAAATTTTAAAAATGCAAGAGTATAAAAGAAATCAAATCTTAAGGAAAGAAAGCAAAGCATCCAACACCAAAAAGAAAGAGTTGTCTATCGCAGGTTCACCAAAATGTAAGGGATAAAAAATCTATGATATAAAATGTAAGGTATGGAAATACATGATGGAGGATGAAAAATATTATTGACATACAAACATTAATACTTATCTTGAAAAGGAGAAGATTTAGAAATCATTTTTTTTTGGTGTCTGTATTCAATTTCAGGAGATTTTGCAACCGGATCTAGCCTAAAAATGCAGAAATAGAGAAAACCTAGAAACCTTATGTCTTTCTAAGAAAGGTCATACTTGACCTCAGGACCAGGGTAAGATCTTAGCCCGGGGTACAATCTTACCCCAAAAATTTTTCCTTGACCTACACTATTTTGACAGAAATTATGTTCGCGGATCCCAAAAGTTTTCCAAAAAGGATACTCAGATCTGAACTGCAATTTGCTGTCCCGCACCTTTACCTACAAGAAAAAGAGGGTTTTTTTGTTTGGATGAGGGGTTTTCCTTGGTCAAAACCTAGTTTGGAATCAACCTTTAAAACAAAATTGAAATAGAGAATGCTAGTAAGTACTAGAAGTAGATCTAATAATGAAGCTATGATACTCAACAGATATGCAATTATATTTGAAATATAATCAAGTATGTTAATATGAAAAGTTGGACTCAACACTAACAAATATAAATCAAAGCCTCCATGATTGCATGCTTGGAATCCACCTTGAAGGGAGAATGAATAGATCTTGAAGATGAACAAAGGATCTTGAAGGAAGATCACACCACCATGGTGGATAGATCTAGGGTTTTGAATGATGAATCTTGAATGCTTGAACCAAATCCCTCCAAAGAATTGAATGCTTGCATGTAGATGATGGCTTGAATTTTTCCTTGATTAAGAATGCTTGCTTGATCATGGATGTCTTTCACACTTGATTGCTTGATGAAAAGATATGTTGAAATGAGAGAGCAAGGCTTCCTTTTATACTAGTCTAGGGCACAAACTTCTAGAGAGGTTGACATAGGAGAATTAAATTCTAATTAAGACTTAACCCCTAGAAATGGACCTAGATTAAAAGCAATTTAAGAGTTTACCATTCCAAAATCTGAAATAGCCGACTTGAAAGCAGGAAAACAAATCTTTCCGAAACCCGACATCTGAAAATCATGGAATCTTGAAATTTGGACCTTGGGTCAAGGTTGGGGTCGAATTTGACCTAGGTCAGAGTTGAGGTTGACCTTGACATAAAAGGTTGACCTTGACCCTGAGATCAAGGATCTTAGGATCTCAGTCTAGAATGCCAAAAAAGTGCAGAAAGAGGGTGGAAAAAGGGGCAGAGTGAGAAGAAAAGCTAGATTCAAGCCAAGGACCTACCTGAGGTGTTTGACATGACCCCAAACTACCTACTCAGAGGGCTAAACCGGTCTTAAATGAAAGTGCTTCTATTTTCTGATGATATAGTTTCTATAACCCTCCTCTCAAGGTTAGTTTAGGATATTGTTTCACTACCTTAACTTCCTTACATTGGGTCAAGGTGGGTAATATTAAAAAAAAAATTGAATAATAAGGAATTTTATAGTAATCAATCAATTAGGTCCAAGGATGATCATTTACCTATAAGAAAATATCACCCAAAAGAGCTCTAGATAGATTAATATATCTAATAATATGTTGAAATGTGGTATGAGACAAATAAAAATTAGTTGTATAAACCGATATAAAATGAAGTCATTTCCAATTGTCTCATATGAATATTTGCACAAGAACTATTAGGCGAGATATGGTAATCTCACTTGAGTAGGGGTGACAGAAATTGAATCAGGTTTAGTGGGATAAAGGAAGGTTTCCTACGATGAAGCAAAAGAGTTTGTGAATCCTACAACCAAGCATCAATCTCAAGAATAACCATGTTAGCAAAAGAATCAAAATGAACACCAAGGAAATCCCTAACACATGAGTAGAACTCCATCTTATTGTAAACCAATGTGAGAACATTTGTAGAGATCTAGTAGAGCTCAAATCTTGCATAAGACAATAAGTAGAAAAAGATACCAACTATGCCTAACTAAGGGGGAAAATTCTCATTTTCTATCACCTCCTAGAATAAATCCACTTTGAAAGAGGAATATGAGAAAAGGAAAAGAGAAACCTTATGTAAGGAAGAGCTATCCAAGAAAGAAGTAATCGATATATTCCTCATCAAGGTCATCAAAGTTTTTGTAATGAGAGAAAGGGAAACAGGGGAAACAAAGGAAATGATACTAGTGATAACACTCTTTGTATCCTTTTATCTAATATAAGAATCCCTAAAAAATAGTGACATCATCACCAAATATGCAAGAAAAAAATACAAATCACTCACCACAATGGTGAAGGGCCCCATAGGAGTAGATCCTCTATCACACGTAGAAGTAGGCAAAGACATAACCTCATTAATTGAATCCACTATGGAGCCCAAGTCAACCACTAGGTTGGGAACAAGGGAAGAGTCCATGAGTGAGAAGGAGTTTGAAAAATTGGAGGAGCAACACTAGGCAAACATCATCTCTCAATGGTCAACAAATTATTTAGTTGAGAACATTTTTTTTCTTATTCAATGTAGAAATAGAAAATTTTAAAATAAATGACAAACCTAGAGATATAATATGAAAATGCATGTCAAGTTATAGTTGGCATGTAATGAAGGAACAATATTTAAAAATACAATTCAAAGTAACCTTCCACATTCTCAAGTGTTCAGTCATTTTGGATTATTTGAAGGGACTTATTTTTTATCTTCTTAGCCCAATGCTTATATAAATATGCAATTGAAACTTATTATTGATGATTATAAGAAGGAAACTCATTAAAAATTTAATAATAATTACAAAATAATTAAGTTTTCTCCCCTTTTTTGTGTTCTCAAGTTTCAAAACTCTTAATTTACTTTTTTTGTTTTTATATACAAGTCTTGTACATTTTAACATATCATCAACCTTGGATATGAAAAATTAACATGGACTTGAAGATTATTAAGCTAGCTCTACCATAATTTAAATCCATCCTTATATATACTAGAATTATTCATAAAAATACATACTTTAAAATTCATGAATTAAATAAATTAATTTACGCTATGTATTAATAAGCATTGTTCAAATACACTTTGAAACTAATTAACAAATATATGTCAAGATTAACTAATTAATATCTTATTACCTTTGTTACTTATTTTTGTGTATCTTATTGAAGCAAAAACTGCAAGAAAAACCTAAATCTACTAAGAAATTTCAATTACCAAGGCCACCATATATAGGTGCACTCAATAGGCAATACCCACCAATCCCATTCAAATCCTTAAATTATTTCTTTTACAAGTCTTGGATCCACTACATCCATTGGAAATTTCCTAGCTAGTTTTCTGCTTCCATCATATGCATAGATATCGTCAAGACCAACTGCCACAATCCATCCACTGTTATTAACTGAAATACATCTAAATTGATTCTAGGAAAACATACATCCACTCTACATAACCTTTTTGAGTTGATATTTTCTTCTCCATTCTCTAATTTCCACACAAATTTATACTCTTTGTCAATCAAAATTAGCTCACCTGCATCACCCCCAACTAATTCCCAATATGTACTAGTGATGCTAAACATGATATCATGATGATGTAGATAATGATAATCTCTATATATGTATATTTTGAATGTATGTAAATAGCATCTTTTACTCCAATATATCTTGGCTCAACAAAGCACATTCTTACGATAGAAATTGGAATAGATAGAGAGAAAACAATATTATTTAGCTATAGTAAATAAGTGAGCATAGTTTTACACAGATTCAAAAAATATAGGATTCTAGATGATTATGAGTTCCTTTTACAAGTTGGACAAAGTTATCTATTATAGATTATCTCACATTCCCATCATAGTGTTGGAATTAGGAGAGATAGGGTATTGAGAGGGGAGGGGTGAATCAGTGGCCACAAAAACTTTCACTTATAAACCTTCAAATCTGAATTAGTAAACAATGTAACCTTCCAAAATAACGTGCATCAAATGCATATATCATTCATTCATTTAACTTGTAAAAAGTAAACAACATGAAATCAACAATATAACAGTCCCATAACACAAGCATTTTGGTAATGCAGAAACCATTGTTAGAAGGTAAAAACTGCGGTGGGGATGACACCCACAAATTCTTTACTACTATAGATAGAAAAGGTTTTTCTCTTAGGGCTACAAGTTTTGTTCAATTCTGGTGATCTTACCCTATTAGAAGTAACATATCAGATCAGCTAGATCTACCTAGTTATAGGATTTTAGCAACACTACTTGAGTGTGCACTCGGTTAAGAGATTTACAAAAGACTATCAACTCTACTCTATTAAGGGATTTAACCAAAGCTCTATTACACTTGTTAGAAAGGAATAGGAAACTATCTGCTAAATGAAAACTTGATTGTCTGATACAAATCAATAAAATACTGAATATATATCACCTTTACTATGATGAATCTTTGCTTTGAACTTGCTCGGTTAGCCTACTTTGATTCTGCTCAATCTGATTACCTTTGTATACTATTCTTTTCTGTCAACTAATAATCTTGAAGTTTAAGCAAGTACTTCAAGTGCTTCTTCGATCATACATCAGTTCACATAAAAAATGATGTAAACATACAATTTTTAGCATACTTCTTTATGCCGCTTACAAAATTAGGTTTACAAATCTTAAACAAAACCCTAAGATCTATGATGTACAAAAATAACCTAGATAAAAAACAATTACATAAGATATACATTGCATTAAATGAATATCTCGGCAATAAAGTCTCCTCGATCTTGGTAAAACATTTTCTGATCTATTGTAACCATTTGCATAGAAGAATGTGCCATTCCTGATTACTATGCCATTTCTTGTGATCCTTGGTAACACTATTTAAACTACTCGGTGTTCATTTTGATGCTTGGTGTTTACTATTGGTCGATATCGGTGTCTGCTGATGCTCGGTAAATTGACTGATGCTCGGTATATACACTATAACCAACTGACCTATTTTGCTTGTAGTTACCGATTGACTTAATATAAGTAACCGACCGATGTTCTTTGATAATCTTTGATACTAATGACAACCTTTAATGCTCAATAGAGATAACAATCTCTCCCTTTGGCATTAGTATCAAAACTTGAATGTATATAGACCTTATGTCTCAAAATTTATATCTCTGCCATATACATATACTTATCAAAAAAATTTCTATATACTCCCCCTCGATGCATGCTCCAGTAATGTGTAGTATACTTAGGCAAAAAGTTACATATTTGGCATATACATTGATTATCCCCCTTTTTGATATTAATGCCAAATGCAAAAACTGTATACTTACAACTTGTCAAAATTGTGTTGATGAGTTTTCTTTAGTGATTCCAAGAGGTTTTCCCATTCCTCTTTCAAGTTTGTGAGAGCAATGTGCTCAAGACCGACTTGTGCATGCATGTCAAAAATGTTTTCCAACATAGAAATCTCTAGTGTTGCAACAAGTTGTTTTGCTTTGACAATATGTTTCTCAAAAATTTTCAGGTATGTAAGGAGTTCTGTCTGCAACTCAGTAACTTGATCATTTATCCTCTCTTCTTGTTTCTTAAGATCTTCTATCAACCGCATGAGTTCTTGAACTCTGAGTATATGCTTTGAGAAAGCTTGTGGCTCAGTTGTAGCAGCATTTTCACTGACTGTGATTTCATTTTCAAGTGATTTTATCTTTTCACCGATCTTAGCAGTGAATGTTCTGACAGTGCATAGCTTCAACAAGATTTGACATATGGAATGAGTAATGGATTGAATCTCAGTTATTACCTCTAAAAGTTTTACCTTTTTAACTACCAGTTCTTGGCTGATCCTCTCGGCGAGTTTTTTTTAAATCTTGGATTCTACCCTTTCTTCAATTTTCTTGTCAGCATCAATGTCTAGGGCATTTATCCTCTCAGTAAGTATAGCAAGTTGATCTATAATAGGGGTATCTTCATCAATATTCACTTTAGGTACTACCTATTGTAAGATATCCCTTACATCCATTAATATTTCTTTGCGCTTAGTCTCTTGCTTCAACTTCTCTTGTGCTTCTTTTCTTGTACATAATTCCCCATATTTTCTCAATTCCTCAGGGCTAAGGGTCCTTGGGTCACACTCTGGTATTATAATCACTTCATCTAGAGTGACCGGCCCTTTTCCTTTATTCTTCTTCTTCTTTTTCTTCTCAGGCTCTTTTGCTATAACAAAAATAGCCTTTTCATCTGTTGCCCTTGGTGTATTATGTCTGGTAGACACATTATCATCCTTTTTCTACTCATTAGTAACCTGTGTGTTAGTAGATTGAGTTGGAGCCTCTGAAGTTGTGTCTGGTGGGGTTGCCTCTGTAGCTTTTGGCTCTTCCTTATTCTCTATTTTTGATTTATTTGCCTCTGTCTCTTTAGGCTTGTTTGTCTCAGCAGGAGGTTCTCATCTTGGTTCCCCAGTTGTGTCTTGTGGTTGCTTGGGGATAGAGCCTTCGAGTTGTTCCTTTGATAGAATTTCAATAGCTTCAGCTAAAACTTGAAGCTCACCTGGTAAAGATGTGATTGCACACTCGGTAAGTGGTGCCTCATCTCTTGCATGTGCAGGTTCAACATTCACATCCTCATCATTATCCTTGTCATCAAGATCACCGTTGGTGATGTCCTCAATGAGTACATCATTGTCATTATTATCTAGTGTCTGGATCTCTGCAAGATTTGGTGCATCCTGTGAACTATCCTAAATCTCTTGCACAACTATACTATCAATTACCTTAGTAACTAATGTATTTGCTTCCTGATTCTTTTGTGCAGTATCATCTGCAATGAAAATTCCTTAGTCTTTGGACTTATGTCTCTTCTTAGACAAATTTTGAAAAAACAAATTTTCCCCTTTTGTTCTTTCACAACAAGAACGGATGTCCAGATAAGTTGACCTCATTTGTCAAGATCTGTAAGGTTCTCATCTAGTACTTGCATAGCTTAGTTTTTGAATGGAAATCTTTGCACCGATGATTCCATAAGTTCTTTAATCTCATCCATAAATAGATTTGGTGCTACCGAAGCTAGGAGTTGTTTTCTCATCTTCATCTCAGTTTCCAATGCATAAGTCCATTTCTAGTTTATTCTTTCATCTAGTGTAACTGGGAGTTGTGAACTAAACTCTATTGGAACTCTTTTGAAACATATCATCATCTAGATGATAGCTTCCTCTATTTTATTTTTATCTTCATGAATAGTTGTAAAATGGAATCACCACTATTCAATATAATGTATAGGGGAAATATTAGATCCACTCCTAAATCCAAATTCCCAAAGGAGAGATCCAATTTGATCAACCAAAAGGTTAATACACAATCGAATCAATCTATGGAGAATATGAAAGAGAGAGAAAAACCCTATATTTCCCTATGGAGAGTTATGCTTGAAATATGAAATAATTGAAATACAAATACTAACCTCACATTAGGGAAAATTTGGAAAATGCCAATTTCTGATGTCTGTGTGTACTTTCAGGGAATTTTGCAACCTATTTTGGACTGGAAATGCCGAGACGAAGAAAACCCAAAAATCTTTTATCTTTCTGACAGCAGGTAGTCTTTGACCCTCACAAAAGGTTAAAGGCTAGATTCTTTATTTGAAGGTCGATTTTGACTTTGTTCGTAGATCTCAGAAGTTCACCGAAAAGGGTATCCAAATCCACTCTTATATCCAAAATTCTGCACCTATAACTGCAAGAAAAAGGGGGGGTTTTGTTTGTATGGGGGGTTTGCCTTGGTCAAACCCCAATTTAGAAATTAACCTTGAAATTGAATTGAAATGTAGTATGCATAAACAAAGCAATTGAAACAATTCACCTCGCTTATGTTGAAGTCCTTGTAGAGGATTCAAATCCACAAGTAGGAATGCTTCAATGTATATAGAATGAATGTAGAATGTCTCAAATCAATGACATTTTATCTTCAACACCAATCTTGAATTGATCTTTGCATATGAGGAGGCTTGGATGAATGTAGAAGGATGTATCTTCAAGGGGGCTCCAAAGAGATTGAATCCTTCAATGGTTAACAATGGATCTCCTTGATGAATGAATGCTTGAACACTTGAATTCTTGAAGGCTTGCTTGAATGCTTGAATTCACTTGAGAGCTTGAGAGATTGCTTGGTGAGAATGAGATATGAAAATGAGAGAGGAAGGCCTCCTTTTAGAGTGAACTAGGGCACAAACCTCTAGAGGGGCCACCTTAGAGAATTAAATCCCAATTAGGTCCTAAGCTTTAGAAATATACTTAGATTAAATGCAATTTAAGGGTTTACCATTCCGAAACCCGAAATGGCCGATTCGGAGGCGGGAAAACAAATATCTCTAAAACCCAACACCCAGAAATCATGGAAATATGAAATTTGAACTAGGGGTCAGGGATGAGGCTGACTCTACCCTAGGTTAGGGTCAAGTTCAAATTTGATCCTCAAGGTCAACTTTGACCTTGAGGTCAAAAACCTCAAGAACCTAGCCTAGATTGCTAGGAAATGCAGATATGAAGTGAAAAATGGGTGCAAAGGGAAGCAGAACAAGGGAAAAGCTAGATACATGCAAAGAACCGATCAAGGCACTTAACATGACCCTAGACCAATTAATCAGAGGGATAAACACTCTTATCATGGAAGTTCTTCTATTTTAAGATGATACATTAAGGCCCCACTTTAGCAAGAGTATGGACTCAGTGCAAACTCTTGGTAAAGGAGATTAGAATGAAAAGATAATCTTATCATAATCCAAGGGACAAAGAGAAACCTCAAGCCCCCAAGGACTCAAGTCTTCATTGAGTCCTAGATCACAATAAGAGAGACATTTCTAGAAAGAGAAAGAAGGTGTGATTACCTCTCCCAATGAGAACTTATGTCCCATTGTGAACTACACAAGGAAATGGTGTAACTGGAAAGATGGAATTGAACTGCCTAGTGAATGTGGCTACTCACTAGTCAACTCATCAAGGATTTACCCTTAGGAATATTCTATTCCATAAGAATCAAACCAAAAAACCTAAAAAGATCTAGTCTTAAGGACACCTCCAACCTTAAAGGATCAAAATATATGTATATTTAAAACTAGAGGGATCGAGAGATCCTAAAATATAAATCCATGCTTTAAGGATTAGTTACTAATCCAAAAAGGGAGAAAATTATCTTGAAAAATATGTATGTGTATCAAAAAGTGTGTGTGTGCAACAGGTGAGTAGAGCGTATGCCCCCACATTAAAGTCATTGCTGACACTTTAACAGGAGAAATGGCTTTAATAGAAACATAAACAACTCCACTGATTACGTTTCCACATCAAGATGCCACCAAACGAAGGCAAATCAAGGGAAATATCATAGAAACATACATAGAACATAGAAGGGATCTACCTACCGTGGGGTTAGTATGATCATAAGATTATATATATATATATATATATATATATATATATATATATATATATATATATATATATATATATATATATATATATATATATATATATATATATATATATATATATATATATATATATATATATATGATATTATTGCAAATGAATTGACATCATTCCCCAAAGAAAGTAGAACTACAATCACAAAGGAGGAAAGATCACATAAGATATACGAAGGAGAATCTTTTCATACCATGACATAGAGACCAAAAAGAATTAGTGCTACCATATCTCAAATCCAAGAAGATTACACAAGGAAACATTTACAAATAGTAGCACATTTAAGACATAACTTTGAACAATGCATAGAAGAATAGAGATACATATAGAAGATTTTGAACAACAGTTTCAATTCCTTCATCACCTTGCACCAAATGAGTAACAAGGATCGTATAAAAGAATCTAACAACATTTAGCAAACACATTAGGGGAGAAACATAGTACAACAGGAAAACACACAACAAAGCTACCATGAAGGACAAGCTGATCAAGCGTGCCACCTAATCTCCCCATCTCATTGTATATCATTTAGGGAAGGTGGGTAACTTGCAAGAGGGACTATATCTAATATAGTAGGAATGATAGCCAGTTTCAAACAAGGATCCTCTTGAGAATCATAATGTTTGACACTAGGTGTAAGAGTTAATTGTGATGAAAGCATATTAGGTAAATCAATATCAATGTCAATAGTCTCATATTCATCATTAACATCATCAATATCATCAAGAGTATCTTCTTCATCCAAATTAATCAAAATAGGATCTAAGATACAAATAGAATCATTATAATCATGCATCTTAACATCATTATTAGTAACAACTTCTTCTAACACATCATGCATACATTTATTCGAAGAAGGTAGAGATCTTTGCAAAATAGAATTACGAGCTTTAGCATGAGAATGACACTTCTTATGATGTTCATTAGCAGATTGATTACATTTTGATTTATTTGAAATAAGTTGAGAACAAGGAGGAACAATCACAGGATCCTGCACAGGTTCTTTAGGAAGCTCAATAGGATTATCAGCAATAGGAGGAACAATCACAGGATCTTTGATAGGTTCTTTAGGAAGATTGATAGAAGGAACTTGATTAACAGAACTAGAAGCCATAGTTAAAGGAGGTATAGAAGGTGTAGGCAAAAGACCACAATTAAGATCCATAGGAGGTATGCTTAATTCAAGAATCTTATGATGTTTATAAGCTTGATATGAATGGAAAAGATTATCAGGTCAAGGAGGACATGAATTAGGTAATGAAGGCCAAAAGAAATTAAGAGCAGCACAATCGTTGGGCCTAGAAGGTTGATATAAACTATGATTAATCATCTTCACTTCTTAATCATGAATGAACTTAAGACACTTATGGATAGGTGAAGCAACAACATGCATGGCATTCAACCAAGGAAACCCTAGCTTAACTTGAAATTGATCAGAAGTAGGAACCACAACAAAGGTAGTGTGCACAATTTTTCCACAAAGCTCAACTGGTAAAGTAATAGAACCAAATGAGCTTGATTCGCCAAATTAAGAGCTTTTAGCCCATAGGTGCTAGCCATTTGATTCTTGGTTCAACTACTTTTATAATAGTATGGTCAGTGTTGACTAGAAAGCAAATGTTCATCTCAAATTTCTCAACTAATGTACTCAGTATTTTGCTTCTCAAATTCATCTTTTATCTTAAACTCCTCAAAATAACTATCTATTATACTCTTTTCTTCATCTCCCATGCCTTTCATTATATCAAATATCTGTGATGTTATCGGTTTATCGGTAGGCCATATTGTATTACCGATAGAGGGAAAGTACTTTTGTAGATAGAAAAATAAACATACTAGGAGTGAACCAAACTTACATGTGTTTGACTTTTGTGTCCTGATGGTCTTCATGTTTTCCTCAACATGTCTTAGTAACAGCTTGGCGAGGTCTATTTGATGTCCCTTTTTGATTAACTTGTACACCATATCAACTGCACTACAAGGTACACTATTTTCTTGGCTTGATTGAAATATCTTATACATAATGACATGTAATGCAAACTTGACCTCGGGATCAGTAATTGTTAAGATTTTTAGAGCTCTTCCATCGCATGCTACACTAGCGTTCTTCTCTACATCGACTCTCGATGAACTTCTGAATGTTTTGGCTTTATCTGCAGTAGGGTAACCAGTAACTGTACTTAACATTCTCTTTGTGACCTTGATCGGTCTGTCCAGCCAGAATATGCCCTCTTGATAGCGGCTCAGTACAACCCTAATCCATTCAATTTTGAAATTCTTGGGAAAATTTAGGGCATTGGTAAGACCAAGAGTTTCTACCAATTTGTACTCGGGTTTTAGCTTTATTTCTTTATCACAAAGTGCATGAAATACCACATACATATCGAAGTCCCCAATTTCCCTAATTTTACAGTGAATATACGATCTTATGTCTTTCATCAACAAAACCCTAGGTGGGATGCTAGAAAAAGCTCCCACTAAATCCATTTTGCTTGCAACTTTTGGATGTAACTTATAGTGAGGTTCTTTGTAGCTTGTTGACACAATTAAATTAACTTCTTCCTCTAAGACCTTACAAGAACTTGCAGTTGTCATTTTCACAAACTAGGTTTTCGGTAAATTGTGAAGAATGTACTCGGTAGGGTTTTAACTTACTCGGAAGTGTTAAAGAATTTGCTCGGTTCGATTAATAGTAGCTTTGAGTCATCTTGAAGAATTTTTCTTGAACATGCTTTGGAAATCTTTAGCTCTTCGAAATTGCAGTGTGAAAATGAACTTGTTTCTTCGTATATTTATAGAATTTTTGATATTCCCTCTTAAACTCTCTGTAATAAATGCGTGACCTAATTCTCTGTTCATAACAGCTGTCAGCTCGGTGATAATTACAAATTTCCATTCGCTCAGTTAACACACGATTTCTCTCTCGGTCGACGTTGTTGTCTGGTTAACCTTGTATAGTGATTACCGATGGGTAACCAATGCTCAGCCTGATTTTTTACCAACTATGTGACTTTATCAGATCATAACATATAATCTATAATACATCTTTATTCATGCAAATTTGGTATTTGAGTATGTGCAAGATCATGAGGGGCCAAAAAGTGGTGATGTTAGTTCAAAACTTTGACAATGTAGTTGACAACTTTTTTTTCACCCAAATTTGATAAAATGAAAAAGGGTATCTTAAGGAGATTATCAGCTTTCTATCGATATAATTGCTGCCAAATTTTGAATTCAGTAAGTAATTATTAGTTATTTTCTAATTGAGCTACCTCTAAAGTGCTGATTTATATACTGATTGAAAAATGACTATAACTTTCAGATGGTATAACATTTTTGAAATCTGAAAAATGCATGACATTCTATGCTTCACCTACTATAAGGAGAAATAAATAAAAATTGAATTTTGTAAAGTTTTGAATGAGTTAAGGTGGTCAGACATGAGAGTTTTTTTATTGTGAAAATGTTGTAACAAAAAATTCATAATTAATTATTTTTTTGGAATAAAATTATAAAAAAATATGCATCACATCTTGGCATGAGTCTACTACTTATATATAAAATCTTATAATAAAATATTATCATTTGATTATGATTAAGGTGGTCAGACATACACCTACTTCTTATTTTTTTCCTAAAATTTTTGTACTCCTGCATTTAAATCTATACTTTTCACCAATCATACTAGCTTTTTTTTTCAAAAAAGGCCTAGTAGATTAGAAACTACATTCAATTTTATATAGATTCTATTCTTACAACTTTTTGATATTAGGTTCATAGCTAGTTGAAATTATCATGTCAAGTTGACTAACCCTGATTTGCTGATTTTTCATTGCCACTTAAGGGCATAATTTGGCCCCTCATGATCTTGCACATACCCATTTGTACATCATATATAAGGATCTATTAGTAAGATATTCTTATTGAAATATTAGTTCCATACATACCTATATCATCTTAAGTGGAGGTATTGATGTCACCCAATCCTGTGGACAAGGTTTCACCGACAACATTACATGACTCAGCATTCTCATTAGATACTCTGTTCCACATAGTGTTCCTAATCTTCATGACATCTGTAATAGTGTTTCCAATCTCAAATACATGAATTTCCTCTGGTGCTCGGTCTCTGTAGTCTTTTCTTAAATGACCAACTTTATGGCAATGCAAACATTCCATTCCAGTACTTGTCCAGCCTCTTGATTGTCCAGCCCATCTTTTCCTATTACAGTTTGCTGCAATGTGCCCATATCTACCACATGCAATATAGTTATCCCATGTGTTATAATCTCAAACATAAGAGTTACCTTGTCTCTTCGGTTGATAAGGCTTGCGCTGTGTTTTATGCTTAGGAGTCCATACTTGCTTCATCTTTGCCTTACACTCTCTTGCAGTGTGTCCACATTTATTACAAGTATAGCTTATTTTCTCCACAGTAGTATTTTTAGCATTATCATTCAGTTTAGCTCTACATTGATAAGATTGATGACCATACTTTCCACAGTAGTAACAATATCCATTGAATTTAGGAGTGATAGGAAGTTTACCTTGTGCTCTGCTTCTACACACATTAGAATTATGTCCCGATTTGCCATAGTAATAACATGACAACACTTTAATTCTTTGATTTTGATTATTGTTGACTTGTTCAATTTTTTGTGATGACTCTCCTTCGCCAGTATAGTCTAATCCAACTTTACTCCCAAATCTTCGTTGATGATCCATAAAATCATCAATTTTCTTAGAACTTTCCTTAGCCAATTTATTCATTTCATTGTTTTGTTATTTAGTTTTTACTTCATTTCTCAGCTTCTCATTATCTTCTCTGAGTCTTGCAACTTCTTCAAGTCTTCTTGATAATTCTCCATTCACTCGGTTGACTTCTTGATTCACAACCATCACCTGATTGGATGTTTGAAAATGGTGATCAGTGAGTCTCTGTATCTCACTTTATTTTGCTTGAAGTTGTTCGGTTATTTGTCTTCAGTCATCAATAGCTAGATTTATTTCTTGTTCAGCCTGTCTGGCATTGTTCATTATTTCTCCCATTCTCACCATCTGAGATTCCTGACCAATTTGCAGTGCTTTCCCTTGTTCAGTTAAGTGTTGATTCTTTTCAGATAAATCAGAGATCATGCTTTCAGATCCATCAGAGATACTTCCAAAACTAGATCCAATAAGATCAAAATCATCAATCATTTCTTCAGTTCATCCTTAGCTTTCTTATATTATTCCACAAACATCTGCATCTAAATCTTATGGTTCTCAATAGTCTTATCTAACTTATACCTCTCCATGAATTAGATCTTTACCCTTCAATGATTAAATTGTCCAATAAGAGAACTAAGCTTTAATACCAATTATTGGAATTAGGATAGATAGGGTACTGAGAGGGGAGGGGTGAATCAATGCCCACAAAAACTTTCACTTATAAACCTTTAGATCTGAACTAGTAAACAATGTAACCTTCCAAAATAACTTGCATCAAATGCATATATCATTCATTCATTTAACTTGTAAAAAGTAAACAACATGAAATCAATAATATAATAGTCCCATAACACAAGTATTTTGGTAACGCAAAAACCCTTGTTAGAAGGTAAAAACTACGGTGGGGATGACACCCACAAATTCTTTACTACTGCAGATAGAAAAGGTTTTCCTATTAGGGCTACAAGTTTTGATCACTTTTGGTGATCTTACCCTGTTAGGAGTAACATATTAGATGAGCTAGATCTACCTAGTTATAGGATTTAGCAACACTACTTGAGTGTGCACTCGGTTGAGAGATTTACAAAAGACTTTCAAATCTACTATGTTAAGAGATTTAACCAAAACTCTATTATGGTTGTTAGAAAGCAATAGGAAACTATCTGCTAAATGACAACTTGATTGTCTGATACAGATCAATAAAATACTAAATATATATCACCTTTACTGTGATGAATCTCTTCTCTCAACTTGCTAGGTTAGCATGCTCTGATTCTGCTCAATATGATTACCTTTGTATACTGTTCTTCTCTGCCAACTAATAATCTTGAATTTTAGGCAAGTACTTCAAGTGCTTCTTTGATCATACATCAGTTCACACCAAAAATGATGTAAACATACAATTATATAGCATACTGCTTTATGCCGCTTAATAAATTAGGTTTACAAATCTTAGACAAAATCCTAAGATCTACGGTGTACACAAATGACCTAGATAAAAAATCGTTACATAAGATATACATTGCATTAAATGAATATCTCAGAAATAAAGTCTCCTCGATCTTGGTAAAACATTTTTTGATCTATTGTAACCATTTGCATAGAAGAATGTGCCATTCTTGATTACTATGCCATTTCCTATGATCCTCGATAAACACTATATAAACTACTTGGTGTTTATTCTAATGCCCAGTCTTTAGTGTCACTTGGTATCAGTGTCTATTGATGCTTGGTAAACTGACTGATGCTCAGTATATACACTATAACCGGCTGGCCTGTTTTGCTTGTAGTTCCTGACTGACTTAATATAAGTAACTGATCGATGTTCTTAGATAACCTTTGATACTAATGACAACCTTTAATGCTCAATAGAGATAACACATAGATGAAAGACATGAGTAGAGTATCTTACCAAAGAATGGTTATAAATTTGATGTATACTATATACTAGACCAAACATTTCTTAGGTAGATGGAGTGCTTTCTAGATATACGTTGAATCTTGGTAGAGTTCAATGTGGGAAGCTAAAAGAGTATTTAGGTATTTGAAGGTTACCTCACATTTCAAGTTCTAATTAATTCAATTGGAATAGGGACCCAACCTATAACACCAAAATAAACATCAATCCTTTAGGAAGTTCAAAATGAATCCATGAGAAGTAAATTCAACCAAAAAAATTCTAAAACAAAATAAGACATAGACTAGAAACAAAAAGAAGCAGTGACCAACACAAACAGGCACACAAATAAAAAGAGGAGAGATTAATCTCCTTCCAATCCTGATTTAGCTCCTTGAGAGTATCCAAAAGGGAAGTATTTCAAGGTTGGTGCAAAATAGAGTCAATGAGAGAGCCCATTTTCACTGGATTAACAACAACCTACATAATCTCCTCCCTCTTCCTTCTTTTAGCCTTCCTATACTATAACAAAAAGAACTAGTTGTCTTTGTGTTATCATTATAATTTGATAGGAGGCAAAGGTTCTCTTTATCTTCATGGTTATATGGATTTGGATAGGGTAGGTGACATTCATAGTAAAAGATCCACTACTGCCTATCTATTTAATTTATTAAATTATTTAGCTATTTGGATGTGTAAATTACAAGTTATGGTTATTTTATCCAATGCTTAAGTTGAGTGTATAGTAGTTACTCATGTTAGTAAATGAGCCATTTGTCCAAAAAGCCTATTCCAAGAAAATAGAAGGAAACAAAATGTAATGAAAAATTCTTATGACATTTGGAGTCCAATTTTACAACCTAAGAAAATGAATTTTCATGCGAGCACCAATAACATTATCAAGTTGTTTAAGATAGAGGCTTTAACTAGTGTTTAATATTTGTTAACTTAGTAAATGAGAACATATTATTTTAGGTGGTGTTCACAGTCTACCTAGTAAAAAAAAAATTGTTGAATTTGACTAAAAAAATTATAGTTGGATCCTAATAGCAATATCATTATATTAAAATTTCAATTTAAAAATTTGGGAACAAACTTTAAGAAGTTGATTTTAAAGGCCTTAGAGGCTCAAAAATGGCCTAAAAGTGTTTGTATCCAGTGTAGTAGGTTATAGTTTGATAGATAATGTTGTGATATTTCTAGAGCTTCAAAATATTCATCTAGTGGATGGTTGGTTCAAAACTTATGGCCTCTGAAACTTTAATCTCTTGAAATAGAAAATATACATATATTTGGATACATAAATTAGTTGTATAAAGGAAGTTACATGTGTTTCTCTTTGTTTTGATAAACTGTAGTACATCTTGGATTGTAGATAAGCTGATCACCAATTTTTGGGTGGTTTTAGCCTACAATTATGTAGTACCATTTGATAGTTTCATGTAGTTTTTATCTCATGTCTATTAGGTCCATGAGATGGAGGTTGTGTGTTGGAGTAGATTATAGCTATTACCTATGGATATTTGGTTAGTCATACTTTTGCGAGAATATTACTGTGCTAGTATATTATAATCTATTGTTGAGTTTTGACTAGTATATTGGGGAACATTAGGAGTGTGGTTTTTTCTCTTGATAGTTTTCTCCATGTAAATCAATATGTCATGGTATGCATGCACTACTTATGTTTATTTATATTATTTTTTTGTAACTATTGTAAAGATCTATGAAATTTTTCTATAACCCTCCTCTCAAGGTTAGTATAGGATATTATTCCACTACCTTAACTTTCTTACATTGGGTCAAGGTGGGTAATATTTAAAAAATAAATTGAATAATAAGGAATTCTATAGTAATTAGTCAACTAGGTCCAAGGATGATCATTTACCTATAAGAAAATATCACCCAAAAGAGCTCTAGATAGATTAACATATATGAGAATATGTTGAAATGAAATATGGGACAAATCAAAATTAGTTGTATAAACCCATATAAAATGAAGGAATTTACAATTGTCTCATATGAAGATATGTACAAGAGCTATTAGGGGAGATATGGTAATCTCACTTGAGTAGGGGTGATAGAAATTGAATCCTTTAGTGGGATAAAGTAAGGTTTCCCATGATGAAGCAAAGGAGTTTGTGAATCCTAAAACCAAGCATCAATCTCAAGAATAACCATGTTAACAAAAGAATCAAAATGAAAAACAAGGAAATCCCTAGCACACGAGTAGAACTCCATCTAATTGTACACCAATGCGAGAAAATTTGTAGAGATCTAGTAGCTCAAATTTTGTTGAAGACCATAAGTAGAAAAATATACCAACTATGCCTAACTAAGAGGGAAAATTCTCATTTTCCATCACCTTCCAAGCTAAATCTACCTTGCAAGAGGAATGTGAGAAAAGGAAAAGAACAACCTATGTAAGGAAGAGCTATCCAAAAAAGAGGTAATCAATATATTCCTCAACAAGGCTATCATAGTTTTTGTAATGAGAGAATCAGAAACAGGGGAAACAAAGGAAACAATACTAGTGACAACACTCTTTGTATCCTTTTATCTAATATAAGAAGCCATAAAAAATAGTGACAACATCACCGAATATGCAAGAAAAAAACACAAATGACTCACCACAATGGCGAAGATCCCCATAGGAGTAGATCCTCTATCACACATAGAAGTAGGCAAAGATACAACCTCAATAATTGAATCCACTATGGAGCCCAGGTCAACCACTAGGTTGTGTACAAGGGAATAGTCCACGAGTGAGATGGATTTTGAAAAATTGGAGGAGCAATGCTAGGAAAATGTCATCTCTCAATGATCAATGGTCCACATTCTCAAGTGTTTAGTCATTTTGGATTATTTTCAAAGGGACTTATTTTAAATCTTCTTAGCCCAATGTTTATATAAATATGCAATTGAAACTTATTATTGATGATTAGAAGATGGAAAATCATTAAAAATATAATAATAAGTACAAAATAATTGAACTTTCTCCCCTTTTTCGTGTTCTCATGTTTCAAAACTCTTAATTTGCTTTTTTTTTTATATGCAAGTCTTGTACATTTTAACATGTCATCAACCTTAGATATGAAAAATTAATATGGACTTGAAGATTATTAAGCTAGCTCTACCATAATTTAAATCCATCCTTATGTATACTAGAATTATTCATAAAAATACATTAAAATTCATGAATTAAACAAATGAATTTATCCTATGTATTAATAAGCATTATTCAAATACACTTTGAAACTAATTAACAAATATATGTCAAGATTAACTAACTAATATCAATCCATGATTAAAAAAAATTGTAGTCTTACAAACAAATTCGAAATATCCATGCCGTACAAACATCCAAATAGCTATAGAAACATTCTTCAGGACTTATGGCACATGTAGGTATAATAAATAAAGCTTGAATTTCTCTAACCGGTAATCTTGAATAAACTTCATCAATTGCAATATTACCGTCCATAAATGAGTAATGTAAGAGATGTGTTCTTTATCTTAAATCATATGTCATCACCAAAGGAACACCAAACTTCTCTGCATATTACAATTATAATGCTAAACATTCTTAATCTAATTACAAAAACAGAGATATATATTACCAAAATTTCATTACTTCTTAAAATTGAGATGTTAATATCATTTTGTTCTCCCCTAGTCTCGAGAAAATCATGTTAGGGGAAAATGATGCTGAGAATTCAAAACACAAACTGCTTTGACACACTCTTTTAAACTACCTTGATATTTTAGGGCTGGTTGTCTGTAAATTTTAGTTACTATTCTGCTTTTATTGTTTGCTATTACATTACAGCTTTGTTTTTGCCTTGTGCTGTTTCACGGTCTCTTCTATAAAATTTCTGTATATCTCTGTGTTTGCCTTTGTTTATGCTTAGTTGCTCGTTTCTGTATATCTTATTGTCGAAGCAGAAACTGCAAAGAAAACCTAAATCTGCTAAGAAATTTCAATTACCAGGGCCACCATATATAGGTGCACTCAAAAGGCAATACACACCAATCCCATTCAAATCCTTCAACTATTGCGTTTCCAAGTCTTGGATCCACTTCCTCCATTGGAAATTTCCTAACCAGTCTTCTGCTTCCATCATATGCAAAGATATCGTCAAGACCAACCGCCACAATCCATCCGCTGTTATTAACTGAAATACGTCTGAATTGATTAGGCAAACAGATATCCACTCTACACCACCTCTTTGAGTTGATATTTTCTTCTCCATTCTCTAATTTCCACACAAATCCATACTCCCTTTCAATCAAAATTAGCTCACCTGCATCACACCCAACTAATTCCCAATACCTACTAGCGATGCTATACATGATATCCTGACCATCTGGATCACGATAATCGCTATATGTATATTCCGAACGTCTGTAAATAGCATCTTTTGGGGGTAAAATTTTAGTCCAGCGTCTCTCGGAAACGTTCAATCCCACAACGCCTCCGTTGCCGGATCCATGATCCAACCAGTAAAATCTTCCTCTATGATAAACTCCGTTCCATGACGGCCAAAATTCTGAATCTCCCACTGTAAATTCACCAAGTATCCAAGAGTTGGATGAAGACGAATCATAAACGTCAATCCTTTGAGTGTCATTGCTTCTCACCATAACAAATTTCTCGGTGCGAGAATCAAACCCTAATCCGTAAAACTCGGTGAAGCCTGTACAAATCTTTGTCCATTGTTCCCTCTTCTTTTCGTCGCAAATACATTTGGTCTCATCATCAGGAAGAAAACAGAACATTCTGTTGCATGCTAATTCTATTTTATAGAAATCGTCACTGGCCTGATAAAAATCTCCATTTACTTCCATTACCCATGTGTACGTGTGAGTACTCTCAACTTCGGATTCAAAGACGATGGAAGCGCTGTAAGTCGTCACAATTTCGCATTGAAATAAGAAGGAAGAGGTGTGAGAAAGATGAATGTTTGGATACATTCTCTGTGTGGCAGCATACGAGGATAGCATATCATTCCATTCTTTCCACACACTCCTCAATCTATAAAGACTTCTTCGTGGGAGCAGCCTTGCTATAATATTCAACGCAATTTCATCGGGGAGATTTCGCCAAACACGTTTCTCCATCTTCATGGTTGCAAGTTAGGTGTACTAAACAGCTACTTCTTTCGTTTCTTTGCTACTCACCTCAAGGCATGTTCTAATAAAGCTTGAGCAGTATTCGGTGCGACGTTTAAATTCCGGGTACAACCTTTCGATAAAGCAAACAAACAATCCCCGGTCTTAGAGTAAGCTAATTACGAAAATGCTTACACATTAATTTAGATCGCTCAAAATTAAATATTATATCGTTGCTTGAATGGAATTATTTATTTAGATCCGTCTAAACTAAACATGTTATAATTATAAAAGAAAAGGGAATTATCATCTAAACTAAACATTTCCCTTGTGTAATTATGTACTAATGTTTTGTTTCATTTTCTTCGAGGAGTGTGCAATTATGTACTATCAATAAGACAAATTAGTAAGACAAAATAGATACAAGCACCAATGAGGTGTACGAGTAGGTACAACCAACGAAAAATAATATGCTAACTATTGGCATACATAGTAATGTAGGCAAATAATAAAATCTATGTAACCTGCTAGTAATCAGCGTAATTAAACCTAATCTTATGAGTAAATAATATTTTACTCCAATAGATCTTGGTTCAACAAAGCACATTCTTAGGATAGAAATTGGAATAGATAGAGAGAAAATAATATTATTTAGCTAGAGTAAATAAGTGAGTACAGTTCTACACAGATTCAACAAATATAGAATTCTAGATGATTATGAGTTCCTTTTACAAGTTGAACAAAGTTATCTATTTTAGATTATCTCACATTCCCATCAGAAATAAAAGACATGAGTAGATTATCTTACCAAAGAGTGGTTATAAGTTTGATGTATGCTATATACTAGACCAAACATTTCATAGGTAGTTAGAATGCTTTCTAGATATATGTTGAATCATGGTAGAGTTCAATGTGACGAAGCTAAAAGAGAATGTAGTTATTTGAAGGTTACCTCACAGTTCTAATTAATTCAATTGGGAAAAGGACAAAACTTGCAACACCAAAATAAACACCAATCCCTTAGGCAGTTCAAAATGAATCCATGAGAAGTAAATTCAACTAGAAAAATTATAAAATAAAATAGGACATAGACTAGAAATAAAAAGAAATAGTGACCAACACAAACGGACACATGAACAGAAAGAGGTGAGATTAATCTCCTTCCAATCCTAATTTAATTCCTTGAGAGTATTCAAAAAGGAAGTCTTTCAGGGTTGGTGCAAAATAGAGTCAATGAGAGGGCCATTTTTCATTGGATTAACAACAACCTACATAATCTCTTCCCCATTCCTTCTTTTAGCCTTCCTATACTCTAACAAAAAGAACTAGTTTCTCTTTATATTCATGTTTATATGGATTTGGATAGGGTAGGTGAAATTCATAGTAAAAGATCCACTACTTCTTATCTATTTAATTTATTAAATTATTTAGCTTTTTCAATGTGTAAATGACAAGTTATGGTTGTTTTATCCAATACTTAAGTTGAGTGTATAGTAGTTACTCATGAGCTTGTAAATGATCCATTTATCCTAAGAGGCTATTCGAAGAAAATAGAACAAAACAAAATGTAGTGAAAAATTATTATGACATTTGGCGTCCAATTTTATAACCTAAGAAAATGAATTTTCATGCCAACACCAATCACATTGTCAAGTTGTTTAAGATAGAGCCCTTGACTAGTGATGAATATTTGTTAACTTAGTAAATGAGAACCTATAATTTTAGGTGGTGTTGAGAGTCTACCAGTAAGAAACATAAATTATTAAATTTGACTACAAAAAATTATAGTTGGATCCTAATAGAAATATCATTATATTAAAGTTTCAATTTAAAAATTTGCACGAGCAAACTTTAAGAAGTTGATTTTGAAGGCCTTAGAGGCTAAAAAATGGTCTAAAAGTGTTTGTATCCAATGTAGTAGGTTATAGCTTGATAGATAATATTGTGATATTTCTAGAGCTTCATTCATATAGTGGATACTTGGTTCAAAACTTATGGGCTCTCAAATTTTAGCATCTTGAAATAGAAAATATGCATATATTTCGATACATAAATTAGTTGTACAAAGGGAGTTACGTGTGTTTCTCTATGTTAAACTGTAGTACATCTTGCATTGTAGATAAGTTGATCACCAATTTTTGTGTGGTTTTAGCCAATAATTATGTTGTACCATTTGATAGTTTCATGTAGTTTTTATCTCCTATATATTAGGTCCATGAGATGGAGGTTGTGTGTTGGAGTAGATTATAGCTATTACCTATGGATATTTGGTTAGTCATACTTTTGCGAGAATATTACTGTGCTAGTATATTATAATCTATTGTTGAGTTTTGACTAGTATATTGGGGAACATTAGGAGTGTGGTTTTTTCTCTTGATAGTTTTCTCCATGTAAATCAATATGTCGTGGTATGCATGCACTACTTATGTTTATTTATATTATTTTTTTGTAACTATTGTAAAGATCTATGAAATTTTTCTATAAGCCTCCTCTCAAGGTTAGTATAGGATATTATTCCACTACCTTAACTTCCTTACATTGGGTCAAGGTGGGTAATATTAAAAAAATTAATTAAATAATAAGGAATTCTATAATAATCAATCAACTAGGTCCAGGGATCATCATTAACCTATAAGAAAATATCACCCAAAAGAGCTCTAGATAGATTAATATATATGAGAATATGTTGAAATGAGGTATGGGACAAATCAAAATTAGTTGTTTAAATCCATATAAAATAAAGGCATTTCCAATTGTCTCATATGAAGATTTGTACAAGAGCTATTAGGGGAGATATGGTAATCTCACTTGAGTAGGGGAGATAGAAATTGAGTCCTTTAGTGGGATAAAGGAAGATTTCCTATGATGAAACAAAAGAGTTAGTGAATCCTACAACCAAGCATCAATCTCAAGAATAACGATGTTAGAAAAAGAATCAAAATGAACAACAAGGAAATCCCTAACACACGAGCAGAATTCCATCTTATTGTAGACCAATGGGAGAACATTTGTAGAGATCTAGTAGCTCAAATCTTGCAGAAGACCATAAGTAGAAAAATATACCAACTATTCCTAACCAAGAGGGAAAATTCTCATTTTCTATCACCTCCTAGACTAAATCACCTTGCAAGAGGAATATGAGAAAAGGAAAATAAAAACCTTATGTAAGGAAGATCTATCCAAAAAAGAGGTAATCAATATATATTTCTCAACCAGGTTATCATAGTTTTTGTAATGAGAGAAAGGGAAATAGGGGCAACAAAGGAAATGATGCTAGTGACAACACTCTTTGTATCCTTTTATCTAATATAAGAATCCCTAAAAAATAGTGACAACATCACCAAATATGCAACATAAAAATACAAATCACTCACCACAATGGCGAAGGACCCCATAGGAGTAGATACTCTATCACACGTAGAAGTAGGCAAAGACACAACCTCAATAATTTAATCCACTATGGAGCCTAGGTCAACCACTGGGTTGTGCACAAGGGAAGAGTCCACGAGTGATAAGGAGTTTGAAAAATTGGAGGAGCAACACTAGGCAAATGTCATCTCTCAATGGTCAACAAATTATTTAGTTGAGAACATTTTTTTCTTATTAAGTGTAGCAATACAAATTTTTAAAAGAAATGATGAATCTAGAGATATAATATGAAAATGCATGTTAAGTTATAGTTGGCATGTAATGAAGGAACAATATTTAAAAATAGAATTCAAAGTAACCTTCCACATTCTCAAGTGTTTAGTCATTTTGGATTATTTGAAGGGACTTATTTTTCATCTTCTTAACCCAATGTTTATATAAATATGCAATTGAAACTTATTATTGATGATTAGAAGATGGAAACTCAATAAAAATATAATAATTATTATAAAATAATTGAGTTTTCTCCCCTTTTTTGCGTTCTCATGTTTCAAAACTCTTAATTTAATTTTTTTTTATATACAAATCTTGTACATTTTAACATATCATCAACCTTAGATATGAAAAATTAATATGGACTTGAAGATTATTAAGCTAGCTCTACCATAATTTAAATCCATCCTTATGCATACTAAAATTATTCATAAAAATACATACTTTAAAATTCATGAACTAAATAAATGAATTTATGCTATGTATTAATAAGCATTATTCAAATACACTTTGAAACTAATTAACAAATATATGTCAAGATTAACTAATTAATATCAATCCATGATTTTATTTTTTTGTAGTCCTACAAACAAATTTGAAATATCCATGCCATACAAACATCCAAACAGCTATAGAAACATTCTTTAGGACTTATGGCACATGTAGGTATAATAAATAAAGCTTGAATTTCTCTAACTGGTCATGTTGAATAAATTTCACCAATTGCAATATTGGCATGCATAATAGAGCAATGTTGAAGATGTGTTCTTTAACTTAAATGATAAGTCATCCCCAAAGGAACATCAAACTTCTTTGCAGATTATAATTATAAAACTAAACATTCTTAATCTAATTACAAAAATAGAGATATATATTACAAAAATTTCATTACTTCTTAAAAGTGAGATGTTAATATCATTTTGTTCTCCCCTGGTCTCGAGAAAATCATGTTAGGGGAAAATGATGCTTGGAATTCAAATACACAAACTGCTTTGACAAACACTTTTAAACTACCTTGATATTTGTGGGCTGGTTGTCTATAATTTTTAGTTACTATTCTGCTTTTATTGTTTGCTATTACTTTACAACTTTCATTTTCCCTTGTGCTATTTCACTGCCCCTTGTGGTTCTTTCTAGGGTAAAAGCTCAAGTTGTCTTCATTAATGCACTGTACTTGATGATGTCATCAAGTGGTAAAATGATGTTATTAGTGTTTCTAGGGTCCTTTGATGCCCTAGGAGGTCTAACTAAGGTTAGATAGGCTTGGATGGAGTTAAAACACCTTAGTGGTGAAAAGATGTAAAATGTTGCTTGTGCAACATTTGTAACTTTTCAAAGTTGCTATAAAAAAAAGGCTAACTTTAAGGGTTTCGGCCTTGGTAGGGTTTAGAGATGCCTAATAGGCCTAAACACACAAGTTGAGGATATGAATGTAAAGAAAACCCTAATTTAGGGTTGGTGATCACGTTGTGTACGGACTGACATACTGTATCAACAAGTTTTACTATGAATAGAGTGAAGACTTGAGTATCAGAGCTACCTTAAGCCTTGCATGGATTAAACTATGAACTATAGATTTTGGAATTCATTTTTTAACATTTTTTAGTGTGTTTCAATATTTTACTTTGTTCTTTAGTTGAGATTTCAAAGCATTTGTAAATTCTTTTTGTTTTGCACAGTTTTCTATCTAGTTTTGACAGTGTATGAAAGATGTGAGCCTAGCTCCATTTCCCACTGTAGTTCCTGTATAGCCTTTTGGGGATGGGGACTAGGGTTAATGATCTTCAAGATGCCTCAAGTATAGGATCTAAAGATGCATGCATTTATTTTTAAGGTCTTGCCCTAGGCGAGCTATGTGTGATGTTCGGCTAGGAAGACTAAGAGTTTGATTAGAAATATTGTAGGAGGGATAGTTTCATGAGCCAAGAAGGAAATGGATGTGTTGATTATTGATCTAAAGGTACTCAAGAACTAGGAGGAGTGCCCAAGAAGTCACCTTACCAAGTTTTGAAAACAAAGACCAAAGACTAGTCTAAAACCTAGTAGAAGGCCATAGTTCTGAAATAGGGTGTACAAACAGAGTTGGGACCCCAGACCAAGAAAATGTTGGAGGTCTTAGGACATATATGTGAACTGCTAACATACATTTGGGGGTTCTTTGAGAAGGTTTAGCGGTGAAGGTGAATCCTAGATTTTAGGAGGCCTAATTGGGGCAAAAAGGCTACAAGGCCTAAATCATAGGAATCTAGAGTGCGATGGAGAAATGAATGAAATTTGCATCTAGAGTCTTAAATTTGGAGTCAAGAATGGAGTTGATTGAAGCCCTTTCCCTCCTAGAGAACAAATCAATGGTTAGGGCTTGTGAGTCATGGATTAGGAGTGTTCTCCTTGAAGACAAAGAGTAGGACCCTGACAAGATAGGGAACTACTTGTAGCACGAAAGAATTGGTTCTTTCCAAGAGTGTGAGGGTGGATTGAGGAAGCCCTAAGAGGTCCTTAGAGTGACCTAGGTAGAGTTGAAGGCAACTCAAGGTTAAACAAGGAGGCTCCCTATCAGTTTTCATGAAGCATATAAAGGAATCGCATTGTCAAGAAAGAAAATATAATTTTGAGATATGTTTTTTAATAAGTAAAGTAGCTAAGGGCCCCGATGCTTTATAGATATGATTAAAATAATCAAAACTTAAATTGTTACATAAATAGTTACAAAAATAACAAAATAGGGCAACCAACTCAAAAATAGCAGTTGTGGAGCCAACTAAGTAAACTAATTTAAATTAGAGATTTGTTTTTATATTTATAACATCCTAATTTGAGATTTCCTTTTATATTGTACAACCATTTAAGTAGATCTATCCTTACAATCAAAACAATACTAACCCATAGAAAAAAAATGGCAGAAATATATCCAAGAAGAGTAACAACATTATGGATAGAAGAATTACTAGCATGACCATTAGAAACATAAAATAATCAATGTCAACCACTAAATCTGAAGTTCAAAAAGACAATCAATCAAGAGCGAGGGGAAGAGGAATGGAATAACCAATAGAAATAAAATTTTTAGGGACATTAGTGCTAGTAGATACAATAGAAGAAATGTTATCAAAAGAATATTTGGGCTAGACAATAGCACTTTTAGTTATATCTATAGTAGAAAGGGTAGGAGCGGAAGCAATCTGAGAAACTAAGGTTCAGTCTTTATAAATTTTTAGATATATTAATAGAACCAAAAATCAATGAATTTAATATTCAATGTTGGATGAGTTCATACTCATAGGGTACAAATAAATATTCTTATTCTCATAATAAATTTAAATACAAGTGAAGAACATACAATTGCTTGTAGACTCTAAATAAAAAATCCAATAATGATTCATATCTAACTATAATCTTAGAAATCCTATAGGTACCAAGGCGACTAAGAACATTGCTAATGAGAAAGACACTGAATATGAGGGTTTTGAAGAGGAAAATGGGAAACAAGGGAACAAGAGGAAAAATGTGAAAGTATAGGTACCAAGAATAAGAAAAAAAAGGGGGATAGAGAGGAGAATTTTTCTTTCCTTAGAGGATAAAGATAACTAGGAGTAGGAGAAGAGTGTTGATGAAAATATTGGGGAGGAGATAGTTGAAGAGGGTAGGCCGGAAGTTGACATTGGAAATCTGGGTGAAGGCCATAATCATATAGAAAAGGAGAAGGATAATCTGCATTATGCCTACTAGGAAATGGAAAATATTATGGATAGTATTGACAAAAATTCTATAGATACCAAGGCGACTAAGAACATTTCTAATGAGAACATGAAAAAAGAAACTAGTGGGAAAAGAGATTTACCCAAAGACAAGAGTTGTTTGGTGGATTTTACCGGCACTCTTGATAAAATGATGGATGATGTGAACAATATCAAAAAGAATATACGGGTCATGGGTTGGGAGGTTAACATCATCGAGAAGACTAGTCTCGAGGATAAGCCTCTTGTTGTTTGCCTAGATGAAATGAAACATGTGGTTGGCAGAGCAGATGCTTTTAATTCTATGGTTGAGAAAGTTTGTGAGATGGAAAAAAGGCTCAAGGAGAAGGAGGATAGAGCTATGGCTGGAAATTTTGAGGACATGCTTAGTATGTTGAATAATAGAGTGGGTAATTTAGAGGATTCAGTAAGGAAAACCAGTGAGCAAAGTCTTGTTGGTCTCAGAGCCTATGCTGAACATGCCAAGATTTTGGTTGACAAGATGGTGCTGGAGAAGGGCGATAAAGAGGCAAAGGAGATGAAAGACATTGTGGGACCGAGAAAGCTTACACGGGCTAGTACCTGAAAATATGACACCAATGATGAAAAGGAGGGAAAGGACATGGAGGACCTCAAGAAATTTGTTGGGCAGATGCAGCTCATGATGATCGAGGATGAAGACCTTATGAAGTACATGTAGCTATCTTTTTCGTGGCTGTCTTGTCTTTTTTCTATCCCTGTTGGGGATTTTTTGTCTTTTGCTTGATGTTTTTTTTTTACTTTGTTGTTTAGGCTTCTATTCTTTGGTGTTGTAGCATATTTCCTATAAACTTTAACGCTATACTTTTATTCTCTATTATAGGTTTCGGGTACTTGTAAAACCTATTTTTACTTAATCAGAACTATAATCTTAGAAATGAAATTTAGCCTCAATATTATAGATCAAGTTTTTAAATATGTGTCTAACTTTATGTTTGAGAGAAAAAGAAGGAATATCAGGCCAAAATAATTGATTGTGTTAGTATTATTTTTATTAAAATATACTTTGACAATTGTTTGATTATTCATTTTAGAAATATGAATTAATATCTTTTCTATCCACATCTAATCTTTGGAGGTTTGACTCAATGCAACTTGCCACATCAACTTGTTAGTCAGGAGTGTGCAGAAAATGAAATTTCAAAGGT
Organism: Chamaecyparis obtusa; assembly: GCA_027943335.1. Classification (NCBI taxonomy): domain Eukaryota; kingdom Viridiplantae; phylum Streptophyta; class Pinopsida; order Cupressales; family Cupressaceae; genus Chamaecyparis; species Chamaecyparis obtusa. The sequence continues at coordinate 377,632 of BSBK01008525.1, forward strand.
TTGACTAGAACTTAATAATGGTATCTAGTAGTTGAACAAGACAATATCATTTATTTTTAATAGAATATCATTATTTTAGTATTAAAAATATAAATTATATCCAATCTAAATGGATGGTACCCATTGATAACCATAAATATTTGTTATTACTAACTTTTATATCCAACACAAACGTACCAATAGTTGATCACAAAAAATACTTGTTTTTACAAAAAAAATAAAAAAATGATATTAACATTGAAAATATAGTCTATATCCAAATAAAATGGAGCAATAACCAAACAATTAAACTTCTTGACAATTCTTAACATGCCAATGGAAAATACGACATATTATTGTGCTCACCTTTTATATTTTTTGATTGGATAAAATTTTAATATGAAATACTCCAATGCATGTGCATTGGCATCCTAATAGTTGTACACAAAATAATAATAATTTTTCCACTTTAACAATAATACTTATTTAAATGAGAACCTTTTTAAAATAAATTATACTCTTATAATAGATACTTGTAATATTTTATTTAAAAATTAAAAAATATTTTTTGAACAAATATTTTTATAATTTTTTTATAAATTAATTATTAATCATATATAATATAAAAAGATTAGAAAACTAGATATTATAATTAAAGTACTCAAACTTTTAGCAGCTTTGTTCATATAACACAGTTGAATTCTATAAAATACTCAAAAATTAAAAAATTGAATTCTGATAGCAATATCACAATTTGACTTACTCTGGAGAATATCTCTTATTTAAAAATGAAAATTAAATTATAAATAAATATTAGTATATAATAGAAATAAAATTTAGGGGAGCAAGTAGGGGAGGCTGCAGGACAGGTTAAGATAACATCATTACTTTATGCAGGGAAGGGGAAGAACCTTCCCAAGGAGCCATGAACATCCTTACATGGAATGTTAGGGGCATGAATGCCCCTAACAAGCATCAAATAATTAAATGCTACATATACACATTTAATCCAGAAATCATTTTAATTCAAGAAACCAAAATGAACAGCGAAGAAATTCTAAACTTTAAAAAGAAACTAGGTATTTGGGAATTAATAGCTTCTCCAGCACATAGAGCATCTGGGGGATTGGCCATTATATGGGATCCCTGGTGCATCAAAATCAACATCGTAGAAATCAGGCAAAATTGGATGAGCAGTTGGGTCAAGATTTATAGAAATAATCTATCTTTCTATATTATTAATGTATATGGTCCAATTCAAAGTAAAGATAAGTTACAAGTATGGCAGGAAATAGAAGCCTCCTTTAAACATAGTCTGGACTCTATGTGGATTATAGGAGGGGACTTTAATGTTATATCTAAAACAACAGAGAAGAGAGGAGGTAGGGGCTCACTTCCTAGAACGGCTAAGGAATTTTCATCCTGGGTGGATAGGGCATCATTACTTGAAGTCCCCACTGAAAACAATTCCTTCACTTGGAATAATAGGAGACTATGATTCTGCAATATTGTAGAAAAACTTGACAGATTCTTCCTCAAAAGAAGCTTGATTAACATTGATTATTTGTTGGATGCTAAAATACTCCCAATCTCAGGATCAGATCATTACCCAGTATTTTAGCTAAATTTGAACAAGTATGGTTGAGAGACCCATAGATTTTGAATCTTATTGAACAACAATGGAAGGAACTAAACTTGACCGGCTCTAAAATGTTCATAGTTGTGAATAAACTAAAATGGATTAAAAGAAAACTTTTAGATTGGAATGCAAATAAATTTGGAAATATCTTTGATTTGAAAGTTAAAATTGAAAATGAATTAAGCGAGGTAAATTCCCAGGTCATTCAAGGAGGAATCGATGATGTTTTATACATGAAAGAAAAAAAGCTACTCTCAGAATATGAAGAAATTTTTGCTAGACAAGAAATTTTATGGAAACAGAAATCGAGAGAAACTTGGTTGGAGGAAGGTGACAGAAACACTAAATTTTTTCATAACAGTACCAAACAAAGAAGGAATATAAATAGGATCACGAAACTCAAGAACACAAAAGGAAACATAATAGAAGATCCAAAGGAAATAGCTAATGAAACGGTATAGTATTTCAAAAACAACCTTAACTACCTGGAATCCTCAGATAGGAATAATCAATTAAAATTTCTAAAAAACATCCCTAAAGTCATAACTAAACAACATAACATAGCCTTAACTGATAAATTTACCATCAGGGAGGTTCATAGAGCTCTTATGTAGATGCATCCAGACAAATCACCAAGCCCGAATGGCTTCTCAGTAGTTTTCTTTCAGAAATGTTGGCACTTTTTAGGAAAGGATATTACAAGGGCTTTAGAAGGCATAAGAAACTCAGGAAAAATGTTGAAATAAGTAAACAATACATTCATAGGTCTAATCCCTAAAAAGACCAAACTTGTCAGTCTTGATGACTTCAAACCTATCGCACTTTGTAATATGCTATATAAACTCCTAACAAAAACTTTGGCAATGAGGCTCCAAAAACTTCTACCCTTGCTCATTAGCGAGGAGCAGATGAGATTTGTTCTGGGAAGGTCAATTTTTGATAGACCGATCATCACCCAAGAAGCTATTCACTCGGTCCAAAAAAATTTGAACCCAAGCATGCTTATTAAACTAGATATTAAGAAGGCTTATGACAAGGTTGATTGGAGATTCCTCTCCAAATGTGTGGAAGCCTTTGGTTTTGCCAAAAGTTGGATCAATCTAATCTTTGAATGCATTTCTACCCCGTCACTTTCCATTTTAATTAATGGAACCCCAGAAGGTTTTTTCACCATTTCCAAAGGCCTAAGACAAGGAGACCCAATTTCTCCCTTTTTATTCATCATTACGGCTGAGGCCTTGGGAAGAGCCATAACAAAGGAACTATTGAAGGCATAGCAATAACTACAGATATAAAACCTTCTACTCATCAACACTTTGTTGATGATACCTTGCTTTATGGAGTGGCTAATAGGAAAGAAGAAATAGCCTTTAAAAATGTCCTGGAATCCTACACCAAAGCTCCAGGTCAGGAAATTAATCTAGATAAATCTAAGATATTTTTCTTTAAGACTAATAAGAAAGTGGAAAAAGACATATGTAGAATCCTCAACTTCAAATAGGGAAAGCTTCCCTGCAGATACCTAGGCCTTCCCTTGGTCAAAGATAACAAAACCACTGTCTCCTGGGACCCCCTGATAGAGAAGATTAAAAATAAGATGAACTCTTGGAGAGGAAAATGGTTATCCTCAGCTGGCAGTGAAGTCGGTTTTAGCTGCCATGCCTACATATCACTTATCTTGTATTCAGTTTCTTGCTAATTAAAAATTAGAAATTAATAAATTCCTTAGATCCTTCCTTTGGCAAGGAAGTGGGGACAAAAAAAAAATTCCCTTGATATCATGGGAAAATGTATGCAAACCAAAAGATGGAGGTATTGGATTAAGAAATCTAGGAGATCATGGATCAGCCCTAGGATCTAAACTAGTATGGCGATTAGATAAAAATCCAAAGGCTAAATGGGCCAAGATTCTTATTAATAAATATCTAAAAGATAACTCCCTGTTAAATATTTTTAGAGAGGTTAAGCCACCTAAAGGATCTAAAATTTGGAACTTTTATGTTAGACTGTAGATATATAATTATAGATAAAATTACTTGGAATCCTAGCAATGGTGAAGATGTTCTTTTTTGGATAGACTCTTGGGGAAGTTATGAAGCTTTACATAAAAATCCCAACTGCCTACCTTTTAAAAATCTCTTAGAAGCAAATATCGGGATTTTTCTCAAAGACTATATAGAATTCAATGGAGAAGAATGGATATGGAAATCCTTCATAGAATCAAGATTGTCTCGAGTTGAGCGAGAAGAATTATTTAAAATCCTAAGTAAAAGAAAAATTAACCTTAATAAGTCTAAGGACATATTAGTTTGGGACGGATCCAAAAATGAGGAGTATAATACAAAAGACAGATATGAGCTGATCAACCAATATTATAAGAGACCGAAAATGGTCATCCCATTTAAACTATGTTGGAACAAGGGAGGTCTTCCCAAAGCAGGCTTCTGTACTTGGCTAGCTCTTCATTATAGACTTCCCATGGGAGAAAGATTTAAACGAATAGGATTATCTGGTCCTAGCAGATGTCCTCTATGCGAAAAAAATGAGGAAAGCATTGATCATTTATTTTTAAACTATCCCTTCATAGTTAATTCTTGGGATTGGCTCATAGGAACCTTGGGGTAGTCTTCTGCCTCCCCTTTCACTCTTCTTGAGAAGCTCCAAGCTTGGCCGATCATTAAAAGGGACAATATTTATGCAAACCTTTGGACATCTTCCCCTTCACTACTCATTTGGGAAATTTGGAAAGAGAGAAACAAAATAATCTTGAAAGACAAGAAAATGGATTGTAGATAGCTTTGCAACAAGATAGAGACTGCCATAATAGAAAACATGAATAGTGGATTATCTAGAATACAAAAAATAGATCTTCAAATGAGCCATTGGGATGAGAAAATGAGAAGAGCATGACAGAGCCTCTCCCTCCCCCCCTTTATTGGAATGGGGGACAAAGGGGCAACATCAAAAAGAAAGGAGTGTATATGGCGTCCCCCAAAAGAAGGATGGTACAAACTTAATTTTGACGGAGCTTCTAGGGGTAACCCAGGGAAAGTGGGTATAGGCTGTTGTTTTCACTCCCAGGAAGGAATTGAGGTTGCTTCCTTAGCAGCCCCATTAGGCATCAAAACCAATAATTGGGCTGAATTATTAGCCTTAATCAAGGGATTAAGAAAAGACATAGCCCTGGGAATTCAATATCTTGAAATTTAAGGAGATTCTACTATCATTATCAACGCTTTAAGAAAGGGATCTACCCCTAATTGGAAATTAAACTCCCTCCTATCTCAAGCTTTAGATTTATGTAACTCCTTTAAAAAAGTAACCATTAATCATATTTATAGAGAAGGAGATAAAAGGGCAGACGAATTAGCCAATTTGGGTGCATACAACATCACACTTTCATAATACTTTTAAAGGTACTTATAGAACTATTAAAGACTATGTTATTTATTTATTTTATTATTTTGTTCTGACAAATAATGTTTATACATAAATATACTCTAGAACCTTTAACAGGACTAAGATGCCTCTACATTTCCCCTAAGTTTTCTAACCTAAGGCCAATGTTTAAATTTGAAGAGGCACAGTTAGAGTCATGTCAGCTAGACAACTAACCATACACTTATGCTAGATCCTCTCCCACGAGTAATCATGTTCATTTCAACTTGTTAGAAAAATATTATCTCACCCAATTTTTTCATAAATATGGATCATGATTACGAGGCATCCTAACCTTTCATGAGGAAAGACAACTCTTAAGAAAGTTAAATCGAGATATAAGATGATGTAATAATTATACCTTTAATATGCTAACATAGGTTTAATAAAAGGTTGATGAGTGCACTCTACACAAAACAAGGGATACATAAGATATCTAGTTCTATACCCAATATTTGAAAGGAAATAAAAACACTGATATAAGACAGACAATAATAAAAGCATTAATTATATCATATCATTCCCTACTTAGTAATCAAGGAAGAATAAATCCACTCTTACCAAGACATAATCAATAAGGAAGCATGAATAGACACAAAATTTAATACTACAAGCTAATGATGGTACATTTACATCATGTTAAGCATAGTCATCATTAATTAGACATAGAGTATACTTAGCCTTTTTCATATTAGAAAGACCTAGAGAAATTTCCGCAATCATAATCATTTGAGAGCTCAAGATTTCTCCCTATAACAGGCCCAAAGGTTTCAGTTAGCCTTCTAAAAGAAGTGTATTGAAATTTTCCAATCAGATGGAGTCAAGACTGATAACCTTTGCATCATCAGGGATCAGGGTGATGGCTTTTAGAGGATGTATTAAGCCAGAAAGATGGAACCAACTGCTCAATCCTCTTGCAGACTCTGCAAGGAGGGCTTTAGAAAAAGCTATGGGCGACCACTTTTTTGACAATGAATTTACCTACAGAACCAATGGTAATATCATTGGTCAATTCATAGCCATCTCTGTGTTTGCAAGAAAAGAGAAAGAGGATATCATAAAGGTAGCCTAGATTATCTTTAACGAAGATCATCTTGAGGGGTTAGAGAAAATGGTTGCTTGCATAGATAACCAGCTCACTATTCCCTATCTTGAGACCACAATGAAGATGGAGATAACCATGCTCTCAAAAATTCCTCAGTCTCAATGCATCCCCATGATGTCATTCAAAGAAGAAAAAAGATTCGATATGCACTGGCCAGAGATGGTAAGGAATCTAGACTTTCTATACAAAGATCTTTTGCATGAAGAAATGGAGACAGAGTGGCTTCTGAATTACTGGAGGAATGAGGGTTTCAAAATCCCAATAGAGATAGACAAGGAGGAAGTTAAGAATTTACATATCATGGCCCCTAAAGTCATAAGATGCACTCACCATTCAAACAAGGCCTCTTCTAGAGAAGAATACATCGTGGTTATGAGGAAGGGTGATAACATTTGGAGCTGTAGGATGATTCAGAAGGAAGAAGTTGAAGGAATGGAGCAATAAAGCAGCTGGTACCAAGTAATCTCTTTTTTGGGCCCTATCATATATGTAAAGATATAAAAATATGGTATATACTATAGTAGAAAATTATCTCTATCTAAAAATTTATAGGAACTGATATAAGGATATATGCAACAGATACTATGGGTTTTTTGTAATATGGAAGAACTTACGACTTTAAAGATATGTGAACACCTTTATTTGATAATATTAGTGGTCATTATGTAATTCCAAGCATAGCCAAGTTATTTTTATGTGTTGCAAAAGAGTTACTAGAACTATTTATCATAGTAAAATCCCAATAAGCTCATAGTAATACTAGATTATATGGAATGAATCTTAAATTTGTAGATTTTCATTGCTACTGGTAATAGAACAATTAATACATAATTATTCATAAAGTATTAGCTCAAAATTGAGTAGTTTAGCTAATTTATCCCTTTGACTTCCTTCTTTATTCAGAAATTGAATCTATGCAAGAAAATTAGCGGAAAACTCAAGGCAGCCCAAATGACCAGTCACCTATATATGAAATTAAACGCTCTTATATGTACATCTCCTCCCTTCTCCTAGCTCTCCCTGTATGAGCCCCCAACTCTAGCCTTTATCCAGTCTAACAATGGATACCCCTATTAAATTAATCTGTAATAGGATCCAATTGGCCTTTGAAGGTAGAATTCTTCCAAAGCATCTTGAAAAGGTAATGCTTGATAATCATGCCATCATACTTAGAGTAGTCTTCAGGATTTTAGGACAAGAATTTTTGAATAATGAGGATAGGTATAGACTTCATACCAACATTACATCTATGTTTGTTTTGGTTACCCTATTCTATGGTTCAGAAAAATATGAAATCAGAAGACTATGCTATAGAATCTTCAAGAGAAGATTTCTTGGAAATCTAGACAAGATCCTCCAAAATATTATCTAAAAGACCTAACTATACCTAGACCTCAGTTCTATGATATGAATACTATCAAAGGAAATCACATCCCATCCAGCCCAATCATAATTTCAGATGACTATGATGTGCTTAAAGAAATAAAATCGATCATTAAGAGAAATATTGTTTTCCTACAAAATTATATGCATATCAGGAAACCCTTGATGGAGAACTGGTTTTACAAATATTGGCACCTAGATGAGGTAGGGGACATGGATATGGAATGTTTCTCAGAATCTGAATCAGATAACTTAGTTGAAATATGGCTAGATGAAGGGGGGCACTGCAAAAAAAATTAAAAATGTCTCTTTGAATCGGAAGGTTCAGAGACTCAAGGAAGGGAATAATGTAGTAAGGAATTGAGACCAATCTAAGACTTGTTAGCTTTGAACTATCAAAGATTATGTTACCATTAAGATAGAGGTCTGATAAACTTGTATACTAATAAGATGCTGTCAAAATGATAACAAGAATTTATATAAATAGATCTTATAAATTTTATTATTTGATTCATAATGATATGGGGGCTAATATAGATAGATGATTCTTCATTACCGCATCATAGAAGATAGATGATTCTTCATTACTACTCTGTTTGAGTTTAATGTTCACTATGATGATGGTTATTCATGTTTAGACACATCAAAATTCACTCAGAGAAATATTGTTTCTTTTAGAAATGGATCCTTCAGTATTTTGATTCAGGATTTCTCAATGTATGCTTATGATATTTAAATGTTCTCTTTTGTAAATAGACCATAGAATATCATTATTTCTAGGTTCTAGTTTTGTCTTCTACAGGAAGGAATAGGCAGCAAAGCTCCTCTAGCATCCTTTCCAAACTCAAATATAGCACTTAGCATTACATGATATAATGCAATTTAGATTAAAGATAAATGTTCAATATTCATAATACACTATTCTTTAGCAACCTATGCTCTTATCTAGGCATTGCATCTATAGATGTCTATCATCTAGGCATTTCATTTTCTCAAAAGCATTGTAAAGGGTCTCTAAGGGATAAAAGATGGATATACTAACTATTTCATGTTCTTTGACAAGTGTTCCCTATTCTAAATAGTCAGGGCGATATTCCTTTTTGAATAAAACATCAGTAATAGAAAAAGGTCAGTATGGTGGGAAAGGGTGCTAATTCTGGATAGCTATGAAAACTATAATGTTGGATAAATCTAATCTAAAGGGCATAAAGAGTTAGGGCTTCTCTTGAGCTCGGTATTTGCTTTGCCCTTTTATCTTCTCGGTTCATTAAGGTAATGTGTTATCTCGATAGTAATTCTTACACACAGTGACTGTCATGTTATTATTTTGATAATGTTACTGATCCCTTCAGCTTATGGTTAGATCTTTGTGGTAATCTCAGATCTTGAAGTCAATGCTATAACTAGATATCGACCTCAAGAAAGAGATTACCAAGGTGTTAAGTCTTGGTTTTTCCTTATATCTTAGCTTGACAGCAACATACTGGCAGCTTATTACACATGTTTCTCAATGAGGTATGTATCCAAGAAAGTTCTATCATTATTAGAGCTTCCAAGATCTAATTTGTACAAGTCACACTCTTAATTATATCAAAAAGTACTATAAAATCATGGGATTTAGGTCATGACATGCAATGTGTTTCATGGATACTAACAATGATCTTAGCCAAAGTTTTTACAGGTTCCAAAGCTACATGAGCATTCCCTCCCTCCCTCCTTTGGGGATTCCACAGGACAAGCGGGATATAAGCAAAATTGCAAATAAGAAGGGAGGCTCCCTCGTCTCATTCATTGGATCAACTTAAACAAGCTATCTTTATTTATGATTAGAATGTAATTTACCAAATATTCTTCCTTGATGAGCTCTATGAGGAATGACCTCTAATATATGGATGTATCATATTCCAGATTTTGGTCTCAGGCAAGGCTGGAGGTTTTCTCAACCCCACTCTTTCCTACTAGCGCCTGCATAGAGTGGGGTTTTCTAATTTTTGTAATACTTTTTGATTAATAAAATTTCTTGGCTAGAACCTTTTACCAAAATTAAAAATTAAAAATGAAAGTTTTTTGAAGAAAGAATTAATAAAAAATAGAAACTTGAGTTTTTTATTATTTAATAACTTTGTTATGAAATTAGAAAGTGTGTTTTTATAACTAATTAAAGATGAAATATTTGAAGATTGTAATAGAATTTTTTATTTTAAAAATAAAAAAGTGGCTATTACTAATTAGCTAAAATTCTATTATGTATTTATTAAAAAATCAACAAAAACTGGTTTTACATTGTTTCAACTATCAAAAATGCATAGGGTGACAACTTTTTTGGGTGATGTTAATTGACATCAAATGAGTACATCCAAAATATCAATGGCTCATGTATTCACATAACTTTTTGGTTTAAATTATATGATTTAGTTGTTCATAGTAAAATAAATTTTACAAATTTGCACACCAAAGATTTATGTTACAAATCAATGATCTTATCGGCTAACCATTACATGCACAAAAGCATGTGACTACTAGTTATTAATCATATATAATATAAAAAGATTAGAAAACTAGATATTATAATTAAAGTACTCTAACTTTTAGGAGCTTTGTTCATATAGCACAGTTGAATTCTATAAAATCCTCAAAAATTACAGAATTGAATCCTATAAAATACTCAAAAATTACAGAATTGAATCCTGATAGCAATATCACAATTTGACTTACTCTGGAGAATATCTCTTATTTAAGATTGTTCATATTTTAATGGTTAACTTGTCAGCAAATATAACCTTTTGCTACACCTACATGTGGAAATATGGACAGCCATGTTTGGCAGGCTTTGAATGGATTCCTAACCTATAATTGGAATATTAGCAACTCTACTTCTCCGAGTTTGTCAAATAAGATTAGGAGAGTATCTTCGCTAGCCGCTGAAGAGAGAATAACTATTCAGACAATAAAGAATAAATGATCTCATCTTTAAAATAATATAGATTTGTCATGAAATTGCTTGGATAGACATAAAATCGAGATGGTGGTTATGGGATTTCTGTTGGGATATGAAGCCCAACGGTCACATGATCATTTGTTTTCTTCCATCTCTTCGTATTCGAAGAGCTTTCTATAAATGACTGTGTGCAGTCATGTATTGTATGGTATTGTGTGGATTATATTAATAGATTGATTCCCTGCTTGAGAGTGGATCAACTAATTTCTTGGAAATTTGGGCTTGGTAGAGATTGAGGTTGTGCCTGCAAAGAGCAAAAAAATCCGCCATGTGCACTGGTGGGATGGCTAGGAAAATAAGCTTGAACCTGAACCAGAAGATTTAAAAGCTCTTAAATCTGAGCTTAACGCAATTCTTAAATGCATGGGTGATGCACAACATAAGAAAGTTTTTATGAAAGAATTGCGGAAGAGGACAAAAGAGGACAAGACTGGCAAGTCTGTAAAAAACCTAGTGTTGGTGATTTATGAAATGGCTTCTCTTAATTCTGGCTTCAGCCTTGATGATCCAAATAATTTTGCTTGCAGACTTCTTAGAATGCTGCAGCTAGATTACTCTGCAGAGCATGCAAAGTTCCCGATAGAAGAAGATGAAAGGGAAGATGAAAAGTTTGCTGGAGAAGAAGATAACGAGGAGAAAGTCGTTAGGGATCCAGAAACTGGAAAGTCTGCTGAAAAACATGGTTTGATTGGGGATAATAAGTATGAGGTAATTTTTCAAAACAGCGTTTTGGCACATTGCGAAAAAGAATATTTGTGGCAACATACACTAAGGCCACTTCCCAATTTTGAATTTGGGAATAAGATCATGGGACGAGCAGGAGCAGAGTCTCTTATAGATGCAGGCGATGTTCCTGCAGAAGTGGAAGGCGACATGGATGGAGAATTGGAAAACTGTATTCTCCCCCAAGGCAAAGCCAATGAAGATATTGCAGTCATTGCCAAGGTTGAAAGCAGCGAGTTTGTTATTGCATGGGACTTTGAAAGCAGTGGGTTTGTTAATCATGGCCCTGGCATTAAACAAAGTCCTCAATTATCTGCAGTTACTTCAAAACTGCCAACATATCACAACAGCGATATTGGCTTGAAAGGCTTGGTCACTGGGGTGGACGGTTTGGTGACCAGCATGGATGGAAGAGGATTTTCCCATGACTTCTGCTCTCCATGTCACATGTCTGCTACCTCCACCCAATCTGTAGACTTGCTATGCCAAACACCGTGCAACATTGGGCACTCGCTGGGACTGGTGGAGATGGCCGCACATCCAGCAGAGTTAATCGCTATTGCTGGAGGAGGTAATGCTTCTGTGAAGCATCAAGCGGAAGATGATCCAAATACTTTTGCTTCAAAAATTCATAAAATGTTGCAGCTGGATTGCTTTACACATGCCCCTAGAGAACAGAAGTCTGTGAGCGATGAGAATTTCACTGTGGATTACTGTACAGAGCACGCGAAGTTCGCCGTGGAAGAAGGTGAAGGAGCAGACGAGGGGGAAGAGAAGGTGAAGGGTCAGACGAGTAGTATGCAGCGCGTTGGAGATTATGTGGCTCACAGTGGGCCACGGGTGTCTATACGAAACATGAGATCTCTCGATGAACAACCCGTTTTCACTCCTTTACAAACTGCGGTGGCTCAATTACAAAGTGCGGTAGGTAAAATACAAACCACGGTGGATGAATTAGTTCAGCCTGGGCATGAATTGGTACCCGCGAATGTGGATAGTCTGCTAGACACTCCCATCTATGGGGGTAACAGTCCTCTGCATACTTGGCATCATACGGGCCAGAATGAATCAGTAGTAAGAATGACGGTGGATTGCACAGGGAAAAGTTTTTCCAACTCACCCGTTGATGTGGATGGTCAAGATATTTACCACACCATCGATAGCACATGGCTTTATAAACAACAAAACCGTTCATTGGACTTCATATTGCCGCACAAAGAAATCATCAATATCCATTCTAATCGCATCTTAGGGGATTTAATTCCCACGATACAGAATGATGACAGTTGGGACCAGTTGCATCCCTTTCAAACTAATGGGATAAAACTCGTAGGCAGTTTGTGTCATCAAGATACAATTATTAGTGATCCAGACATAGAAAGAAGTGTTCAGCTCAGAAATTTAATTGCTGATAAGGCAGAGAATGGTGCAAATTATGTGAGCAACGGGTTGCAGTACAACAAAGGAGAAGATGTTTTTAATTCCGATCTGGAGAAGACTCATTCGGAGTGTATTGGAACAAAGTCTGGCAAAGTTGAGATCTTTTCAAGGTCTTGTTTTCTGAGTCTTAGAATAGGAAGTAGGGATGCCACACTGCATGGCTGTGTCAGTTGGACTTCACGGGGGAGATTGTTGGGATATGAAGCCCAACGGTCACATGACCGTTTGTTTTCTTCCATCTTTTCGTATTTGAAGAGCTTTCTATAAATGACTGTGTGCAGTCATGTATTGTATGGTATTGTGTGGATTATATTAATAGATTGATTCCCTACTTGAGAGTGGATGTAAGCGATTCCTGAACCACTATAAATATTGTGTTTAGTGTCATCTTCTTTGTTATGTTTTATTTCGTTTATCTGCATGTTTAAAATTTACAGTTTCTTCTATCACCAACTTAGCTTGACGATTTTTTTCTCTTAGTTGAAAAAACTTCCTAACATTGTATTCGGTTGCATAAAGTTCTTTCCGCCGTGTGTTCTTTGAAATTGTCAAATTGATATTTTAATAATCATTTTTTAAACCTGGTCTTGTCCACGCGTTATCCCGACCTCGCGACGTGAACTCAGTCGTAAAAGAAATCTTCCATCTTATTTTATTCAAAATGAAATGGTCGTATTCGTCATGTTTGATCCTTCCTACACATTTCCACAGGCTTTTACCTGTTCTTAAGCCCTATTTATACAAGGCCTTTTTCTGATTAATAAGAGAATGAGTTGCAGATTGAGCAGGAATCCCTGTATAATATTCTATTAATGGCGATATTGGGGAGTTCAATGGTGGGTATTTTAGTTGGGTTATGGATGATTAGTTCTTTGGCTAAAGGTGAACATGTGGATAATGTGCCAGCCATGTTTGTGTTTGGAGATTCGTTAGGAGATGCAGGCAACAATAATTACATTCCTCACTCTACAGCGCGTGCAAACTTCACTCCTTACGGCGTTTCCTTTTTTCCCCTCCCAACTGGTCGTTTTACAAATGGCCGCACCACTTTTTGATTTCCTGGGTTAGTGTCATTCGTTATTCCAGATTTAGATCTAATTCAGTGTGTTATTTCAGTTAACGAAACTAATCTAATTTACTGGTTATCGAAAAGTATTACTAAATACTAAGTTTTGTCTTGTATGATAATGGCTGCAGCAAACTACTTGGGGCTACCCTTTGTCCCTCCATATCTGGAACCGAAGGCAAATTTTGGTAGGGAGATCAATTTCGCGTCAGGAAGTAGTGGATTGCTCGACTCAACAGGGGCCGGAGAGGTCTTTTCTTTTTACCTTCTTTTATTTTTTCTGAAGTCCTGAATATTTTGTTTCGGAAGTAATTTTCTTAATTCAGATTTTTAAAGTGAGATTAGATTTTTAGTCTATCGATATTTTTCTTTCTTTCATTTTCTCATAATTGATCAGGGTTTCACTAATATCAAACATTATTTTTTATATAGAACAAATATAAGGAACACATACAGTTTCTGAATTTGAGATATAAAATTTATTTTATATCGTAATCTATTATCAGAATAAAAAGAGTTAAAAGCACACAATAGATTTTAAATCAATCTAAAGAAAAAAAAAACTCTAATATTATTATATTTAGATATATACTTTCAACATAATTAATTTAAACTTAATAGGTTATACAAGATTATCTTCACAGATTTGAGCGAGAAGCGATGGCTTGGCGACAGCAACCAGTCTTCGTTGGGACTCAGCACAGAATCTCTAGACAACAACCAATCTACGCTGGCATCTAGAATAGAAGCACCGGACAACAGCAAAGAGACTTTGGGGCCAGGCACATGTCATTTTTGTACTTAGGATACAGGGGAGATAGTCAGTCTAATGAGCAAACCTTCTAGGGCATGAAGAATTTCTTTGCACGAAAAAGGTATCTTGAAAGCCTCCGGAGGGACAACCATTTCTCAGGCAGCAGCTCCGAACAACTCTCCTCTCTTAGAAAACAGACCCTTAAGACTAGTCAAAAACCTTTTTCAAATGGGGTGGGAGCCAACGGCAAAAACCAACAGTCATTTTCGGGATTTAAAAATTCAGACATTGGAGATAACAGAGGCAGAAGGGGAGAAATCAATCCAAATCTCATCCCAATCTTTCCAACCACAGCTAGTGGAATGCCATTTAATCCGCCATTACCGAAAAAGGCCTGGACCGAGGTGCATTGGGTCATACACAGAAAGAGAATCGAAATGCTAGGAATGAACTGGGGGAGAGGATGAAGCTACAACAAGGTTCCTGTTAAAAAATGGACAAGAGTTAAGGAGTAAAAGCAGAT
Source organism: Chamaecyparis obtusa (assembly GCA_027943335.1). Taxonomy (NCBI): domain Eukaryota; kingdom Viridiplantae; phylum Streptophyta; class Pinopsida; order Cupressales; family Cupressaceae; genus Chamaecyparis; species Chamaecyparis obtusa. The sequence continues at coordinate 392,680 of BSBK01008525.1, forward strand.
GCAAGTGCCTCTAACAGCTGAGGTACCCTTAGAGTTAGATTTAGTAGGGCAGCAGGGAGATGATATATCACTGGTTCCACCCAATGTGCATTGAGGGAAGGTATTGCCTAGGTGAGACCAGGTATCGTCCATTATTTTTTCGAATCATATGCTCATACACGGGAACTCATTCCTTTTACAGCACACAATAATTTGTAAGATTTGGAATATTAATTTAGCATTTTCTAAATTTGCTTCCTGGGCTCATGAAAACTGGTCTAATATTACCCAAATAGACTCCTTAGATAATGCATTAGGTTATTTCATGGTAACCTTTTCAGACAAACCCAGTAGAGACAAAATCTATAAATCCAAAGCCTGGTTTTATAAAAACTCTGGGACTCACATGCAACAATGGATCCCAAACTTTGACAGCAATAAGAATGTGATCAAGTTTATTCCCATGTGGATTTCCCTTCACAACCCCCCCTCAAAATACAGAGAGGCGAGTATTATCCATATATTAGGGAGCAAGCTTGGTATCTATCTTAAGCACCACATAGATAGACCGTCAGCCACTACATTTATATGTTTATTGATGAATTTGGAAAGAGAGCTTCCTAATTCCATCAAAATAATCTCGAAGTTTGGAACATGGTCACAACTCATTTCTTATGAAATTGAAGATTTGCCACCCTCTTTCCAAGACCCTCAAGAAGTGGGCAAAATATCACGAGAAAGGGTCTGGATGACTATTGAGGAAAACCAAGAACCCTCTTCAGCTCCACCTCTAAATGGAGAGTAGCAGATCTTAAAACCAACCCCCAAAGGTAGCCAGTTTAAGGGAGGTTTCCTATAAAGAATGCATCTTTTTGTACATCTTTTGGGATGGATTATGAATGGGAACTTGCAACATCAATCCAACCTTCTTTTGTTACCTCCCAACTCTTATCCATCCACTTATTCTTCTTTAGAGAGGAATGCCAGGGTATCGACATCAAATTTAATGATAATCCCAGGGTCCACCAAGAGCTTCGGTCACAAATGGCTCATAAAGATGCCCATTCCCTTCCCTCTCAATAAAAATCTGGTTGTATCTATCCCTAGATTTAATTACAGATTTGTGGAACAAATGTTTGAGAAATGGTTCATGGAAGTGTAATTGGAATTGATAGAGAAAATTGCAGGCCAAGTCATGGAGGAAGAGGTTAATATCTTGCCTATCGGCTAAGGTTCAGTTTCAGAAGATAATCTCACTCAACAAGTTGCAGGTCCATTTGAAGAGGGTGACATTCTCAAAGTGAGACTTTGTGATTTAATGGCCTCAATCAAACCAAAGGGGTCCCCCAACCCAACCTCTTCTCCTTCAAGCCTCCAAACTAGAGTCATTCAGGAGAATCTTCTACTCAACTCCAAGTCAAGTTGTAGGAAGTCCTCAAGGCTCAGAGTAAAAGAGAAAAAAGCCCTTACCCTTTCCCTCTCTCCTGAAATAGGAAAGCCTTCAAGGAGAAACAAAATTAAAGGTGGCATCATATCTCTAAAACCTCTAAAGCATAAACTTCAATCACCTAGACTAGTAGAAGACTCATCAATGAGCAATCAAAATTCCCAATTGGAGGATGAGATCTCCCCAAGACTTCAAGTAGTGTATGACATGTTTGGATCCCTTGATCCTGAAAGATTAGTGTTCAACAATAATTTAGCCTTTGTGGAAAGACTTCTAGAAGAGGACTTCATGGATGAGGAAGAGAGAATGATTGATTTTTTTTCTCCAGGGGATGGGATTAACTCTTTAGAGGGATCATCAATGGATATTCCCATCTCAGCCTTTGACTCGGATACCAACAATAATTTAGGCCTTCAAAAATCTTCTAAGTCCATCGTTCTTGATTGTGGAGCGGTAAAGAAAAAAGGCAGAGGTAGGAAATCTACTATTATTCTCAGGCAAGAAGTGGGGGAAGAACTTGATCAAACCAAAATCACAACATATTTAAATGTAGGGAAGGGGAAGTTCCTTCCCAAGTTCCAATGAGAATAATCTCATGGAATGTTAGGGGTCTTAATACCCCTAACAAGAAGCACTTGGTCAAACACTACATACTTGCTACTAAAGCAAAGGTTGTACTAATTCAAGAATCTAAGTTGAATAAGGAACATCTAGAAACTTTCACAAAATCTTTAGGAGACTGGCAAGCTTATGGTGTGGATTCAATTGGGTCCTCTGGAGGTCTAGCAATCTTATGGAATGGAAGACTTCATTCCTTCATCCCAATAGATTGCAACCCGAATTGGATTTTTGGGAACATTGCAAGCTCTCGCTCAAATCTCAATATCCACATAATGAATGTGTATGGCCCCACTTCTCATAAGAAGAAATTGGAAGTTTGGGAGGAAATCTCTAATTGGTTTGTAAACTGGCAGGTAGACCATTACATAGTGGGGGGGGGACTTGAATGCTATTTCTCATCCTTCAGACAAGCTTGGAGGTTCACAAAGAGTATCTCAATCCCAAACAAATTTTACAGAATGGAAACATAGAGAAAACCTGATGGAAATTGAATTGGAGAATGGCCTGTTTACTTGGTCTAATAGAAGGTTGGGCATTTGCAGCATCTCAGAGAAATTGGACAGATTCTTCTTCAAAGGGGACATCGCATCTTTCCCCTTCGACCTTAAAGCTACAATCTCTCCCACATCTGGCTCTGATCACTTTCCAATCCTTTTGAATATTCTGGGGAGCAATAAAACCCAAGGATGTCCCTTTAAATTTGAAAATATGTGGCTAAAAGAGGAAAACTTTTTTGGTCTGATTGAGGATTGGTGGCGGGAATTCAAAGTGGAGGGTTCCAAGCTATTTTGTTTCGTGGCCAGATTGAAGTACGTCAATCAAAACCTCTTAATATGGAATAGATCACACTTCAAGAATATATTCAAATCAAAAGAAAATATTGAGTTAAAAATAGCAAGCTTGAATGAATCCATAATGCAGCATGGGATGGATAAGGACAGGTTTGAAGAAGAGAAAGTCTTGCTTGGAGAATTGGAAGACATTCTCTCAAAGAGGAAATCTTTTGGCATAAAAAATTGAGAGAATGCTGGTTGGTAGAAGGAGACAAGAATACAAAATTCTTCCACGCCAGCACTAAAAACCGTAGAAATGTGAATAAGATCATGCAACTCAAAGATTCTTCTTGTTTCATCTTAGAAGATCAATAGGACATCCAAAAGGAAATTGTCAATTATTATTCAAAATTATTGAACAACTCAAACAGCTCCCAGGTCAAATGCCAACAGGATTTATTAGACAATATTCCTTTGTTGATTTCTGATGCAGATAATCAAAGGCTTACAGAAGCATTTTCAAAAAATGAAATCCAGAGCACCATAGACCAGATGGCTACAGATAAAGCATCGGGCCCAGATGGTTTTCCACCAAGTTTCTTCCTTCATTGTTGGGATATCATAGGCAAAGATCTTACAGAAGCTCTAGAGGCAGCTAAAAGATTAGGTAGATTTCTAACAGAGATTAATAACACTTTCATTGCTTTAATTCCTAAGAAAGAAAAAGCTTCTTGTATGGATGAATATAGACCCATTGCTTTATGTAATACTTTCTAAAGCCTTAGCAAATAGAATGAAGACCATCCTTCCTAAAATCATTGGGGAAGAGTAGATTGGCTTGGTCCCAGGTAGATCTATTTTTGATGGGTTTATTATAGCTCAAGAAGCAATTCATTCCATTCAGCATAATAAACAACCTAGCATGTTAATTAAATTAGATATCAAAAAAGTCTATGACAAAGTGGATTGGAGATTCTTATATAAATGTATGGAAAAATTTGGCTTTGCCAAGGCTTGGATCAATTTGATTTTTTATTGTATATCCACTCCTAAATTTTTTGTTTTAGTGAATGGTTCCCCTTAGGGGTTTTTTGAAAGCTCCAATGGCATTAGACAAGGAGATCCCCTTTCTCCCTTCCTATTCATCATCATGGCAGCAGCTCTGGGGAGGGGTTTGATCATATTACAAGAACAGAACCTTCTCAAGGGTGTACAAATCACTTCCTTCATTTTAGCAGTAACCCACCAATAGTTTGCAAATGACACCCTCCTACTGGGAAAGGGATGTATCCAGGAGGCTAAATAGATTAATCTATTATTAGAGAAGTATGATAGAGCTTCGGGTCAAAGGGAAAACAAAGAAAAAATCAGTGATATTCTTTTTTCACACAAAGAAGAAACTCCAGCAGCAGATTGCAAAAGTTCTGGATTTCAAACCAGGTTCTCTTCCCTGTTCATACTTGGGCATCCCCATAGACAAATCCTTGAGATCCTCCCAAAGATGGAAACCCGTCAATGAAAGGCTTGATAGAAAAATGGAGTGTTGGAAATCCAAATGGCTCTCTTGGGTAGGAAGATTAGTAATGATCAAAGAAACATTGTCAGCAATTCCCATTTATTTAATGTCTTGCCTCTCTCTATCCTGGATTGGATACATGGACATGGTTAAGAGATTAAGGAAATTTTTTTGGCAAGGGACTGACACAAATAAGAAATTTTCACTTATATCTTGGGATAAGATTTGTAAATCACAAACAATTGGAGGAACATGCATAAAGAACCAAATTTGGCAAAACCAAGCCCTTGGGGCTAAGCTCTATTGGAAGATTATGAAAAACCAAAATTTAAAGTGGGTTAGAATCCTAAAAGGAAAATATCTTGGGAACCATTTAGAAGCAGAAATGTTTTGCCTACAAGATCTTCCAAGAGGCTCTAGGATTTGGAACTTTATAATCAAATCCAGGCATGTGATTGATAACAATATCACTTGGAATATTAAAGAGGGTAATGCAGCTAGATTTTGGGAGGATTCCTGGGGGGGACTTCCCAGCATTAACTCCTTGCTGGGCCAAAATCAGTTAAGTCAGATTTGTCTTGTTGCCTAGGGACCATATCTCAGAGATTATATTATTCCCTCTCCTTCATTTCTAGTGGATGGCTCATGGAACTGGAAGGATTTTTCAGCTCTAAATCCGGATTTGACAGAATTGACAAAACTGAAGAAGGTGATTAAGGATAGAACATTCTTTATCAAATAAGGCTCAGATGAGATCCTCTGGAATGGTGCTAAGTCAAGGACCTATAATGTCAAGGACAGATACAATATTCTATCAGAAGTCTCCAAATCTTATAAACAAGAAATCCCCCTGCAATTATCCTGGCACAGTGCTTGTCTCCCGAAAGCAAGCCTCTTCACTTGGGCAACACCTCAGGGCAGAATTTTGACAATAGATAAATTTTTAAGAATGGGATACCATTTTCCCTCTAGATGTTCCTTGTGCAAATGTAATGAAGAGGATGTGAATCATTTGTTATTAACTTGTCCCTTTGTCTCAGATTGTTGGAGTTGGTTATGTTCAAAATTAGGTTAGTTGTTAGCTATGCCAAAGGAGTTGCTACAAATGTTATTATCATGGCCTAAACTTTATGTTAACAGTCTATGTGGCAACCTTTCGATTCTATCCCCATCTATCTTATTATGAGAATTATGGAAGGAGAGGAATAGAAGATTATTTGAAAACAAATCTATGGAATTGGCATCTATTCTCAACAAAATTGAAGCGGGAATTGTAGGAGTGATGAACTCCCATCTTCAAACCCATTCAGCTCAACTCAAATAATACACAAGTTGGGATGATCAAATGTTCAATTCATGGTTTGGTCTCAAGACCCCCCTCTCCTTAGGCAAAGGTTGCAAAATTAATCAAGCTTTGAGAGCATCCTGTATGTGGCGACCCCCTACTCTGGGCTGGTTCAAACTAAATTTTGATGAAGCTTCAAAAGGCAATCTAGGCCCTTCAGGGGTGGGCTGCATCATTCATTCTTCAAAGGGCAAGGTCATAGCTAAGCTAGCAAAACCATTGGAGAAAGACACTAACAATATGGCTGAATTCAAGGCCCTACTCCATGGTCTTGCTTTAGCACATGAAATAGGAGTGAGGAAATTGGAAATCGAAGGGGACTCAATGTTGATGATTAATGTTGCTAGATTAGAGAAAACTCAAAATTGGCTCCTTCAAGCTCCACTAGATGTCATTCTTCAGTCAATTCACAAATTTGATTCAATAACTTTAAACCACATCTTTCAAGAAGGAAATACACTGGCAGATGAGCTGGCTGACATGGCATCTAAGGGAACTCATTTAAAAAACATTTTTTGAACTCCTCTTCTCAATGGATATGAGATTTTCAAATCTCCTTTTCCCAACTCAATTAAGTACAACAACCTATTTGTTGGTAGCGTAATTCTTTGGAGTCTTTGACTACCAGTATTGATGCCTCAGTGACAAGTTGCAATTTTTGGTAGAAATGAAGTGACAATGTCATTTATTTCTTATCAGTAAGTTCAGTAGATGGTGGCACTCCTCACCTTACTATTTCTATTCACTATTGACAGAGGGGATGTTATAAGGAGAATCACTTGGAGTACGTGTACTCTTTCTTGTTATCCATGGTAGTTGGTGATTTTGGTTTTGGCAGCAGGGCAACTTGTTTCCTTTTCAAGGCAATTTTGTTTCATTTTATTGGGAAGCCAACACACCTTTTCTTCCAGTTTAGCAAGAAATTTAGAACTTCCCTATTCCTAACATTGCGTACAAAGCTGAGCAATGTCATCAAATATGACGTCTCTTGATTGGAAAGTATACAACAAGGTTGGCTCCAGGTTGTTAGTCATATTGTTTCTTGCTATTTTTACCAGTTAACAATCCTCCTTTCTTGTGTAATAGCTTGCTCTGCGATTTTCTTCTTGTAACAAAAATGGATTCCCCCATCAAACTTTATGCAAGCGTAGAGCAAACAACCTTTGATACCCTTGTTTATGAAGAGGAGCTAATGGAAATATGCATCTTCTATCAAAGATTAGTGCTTCATGCTGTCAAGGAGATTTTGGGGACAAATTTCTTTCTTACCTACTAGAGATATAGGGTGAACACTGACCTTTGTGCTGGGTTTTTAGCTAGTTTACTGGTGGTAGGCGCTAGCAAAATGGATGCGGAGGAGATTTGTGTCCGTCTTCTTCATGCTAAGTATCTAGGTGGGCTTCATCAAGCGATTGTTGGCACAGATGATGATCTCTTCAGTTTCCCCGGGACCTTCCAATAGTAATGTTGGCTGGGTCTTCTTTCCCAGGGTTTGGTTCAAGCCAAAAATGCAATTTTTATGGTGGGTCTAGAAGGAGATTCTACATCCTTTGAGGCTGGGAGTGGGAGCATCAGTAGAGGATTAAATTCCTAACAATTTTTTAGGAATGGATGATGGTTTGGAGTTCCCTTACAGGGATGACCTTGTTGAAGAGCTTGATTGGTCCTCTATTTCAAACATGAACTCAACATTGATGGCCTGGGGAGCCCTGCCTCTTTTGAGGCTACTACTGAGGAGGAGGATTCTAAAAATGATGAGGGCTCAGAGGAGCAAGATGATAATGTTTCAGATGATGATGATGAGGAGGCTACCGAGGAGTCGGATGAAGAGGCACAACAAGATTAGGATGAAGACAACATGGAATGGGATTCTCCTTCAGAATCTAGCGGGGAGGAATCTCAAGTGGATTCCTCAAGCTCCTCCGATCAGAACTCCACCTCGGCCTCAGATTAGACCAGGAACAGGTCATGCCATGGTTTTTGCTTCCTTAGCTACTTTAGCATATTATATTTGATGTTTCCATCTATTTTACTTTGCTAAGTTTAAAGCATAGACTCTTTCGGTTCTACACCAGTTCTTCTGGTTTTTTGATGTATGGTTTCTCAAGCTTTCAAGCTTCCTGGTGCTCTCCCTGAAAGCTTTAATACTTTTAACACTTGTATATTTTAATATATTAATATATATCTCAGCCTTGGCCCCTTATCGATAAAAAAAAAACATAATTAATTTAAATCTTATAAATTTATATTAAATTATATAATTATTATCCATATGATATATTTTTATTAGTTACATTATCTATGATGATACGTTTAAAGTTATCCGTTCAACAGTCTAGTAATAAAGGATAAATCTTTTATGTAATGAGATAACCAAGAACATGTGTTCTTTTTCTATTCATAATTTGTTTGGATGTTTTTCTTTTATGGTTAATTGGAACCACATATTAAAGAAAAATAAAAAATAAAAAAATGCAGTGGCTAAGCTCCTTACAAAATGCACCAAACACAAAGAAAATGTCAAATTTTCTTTTTCAAGATTTACGAAAAGATATTTTTGTAAGTATTTTTTGATTTTGGACCCCAAAATATATAGACCATAAAGAATAGATGGTGAAAATTTTGTAAAAACCAATTATATATTCTATTTTTTGAAATTTAATCAATGATAAATTTTGTAGAAAATTTAAACATCCCCAAACAAAATATACACCTCTGTTACCATATCTAGGGGTATTCAATTGCTTCACGAAAAAGAAATTATGAAAAGAGTATTGCTAACAATATTTAATTTATCTTATTGTTGAGCCACTGAGAATCCTATATTACAATATTCTAATGTTTACTTCATATCAAGCAAATTGATTTGTTGACACCTACCAATTTCTAATCAATTTTATATGAAGTACTTATATGGGTGACAGATCACTAAATATCAAGTATTGCCATTATATTAGTGCACTAGTTTCACTACAACTTTTTCATTCTCTCATAATGCTTATCAATCTTGCAGAATATTAGCACACTGAATCACCAAGTATTACAATTCCAACGCTTTTCTTCTATTCTGAGCAAGACACACCCATCTGGAGCTGCGAAAGAAAAGTCCTACATAAGGAACTCCTTATTCTCCATTACAACTGGAGGCAACGATATTGGGGACTATTGTTAAAGTATTGTTCGTTCGTGTTTAATAAACAACGAGAAATCATGATATGCATATAAATATAGATATATTTATATATATATACTATATAATATAATTGAAAAGTAACTATATATTAATATGCATATGTGTGTGTATATATATATATATATATATATTATATAAAGTATGAATAAACTATTGGTTAAGATATGTTAACTAATAGTTATGTAATGAAGTGACATGACCATAAGTATATATGGTCATGTCTATTCATTACATGACTATTAAATATATACATATACCCTATTGTTATTGTAGAATCAATCAATAACAAAGGCAATTGTATTCTACAATATCACACTAGTATATATTATCTCTATAGGACGATCCAGTTTTCACAACATGGTATCAGAGCCTAACCTATAAGAGAGGATTATCACGATAGACTCCAGCATAAAAGAATAAAGGACATTGTCTACGAAGATCAAAAATTGAAATAGAATGAAGGATTGATAAGATAACACATACGCATACTCATCACGTCAAAGGTTCTAAGATTATCCAATATAATTGTATTGATTGGCAACATGAGATTTAATAAGAATATACATCGAACATTGCATTCAAAAAATGTAGAGACGGGACTTGACCAGCAACGGGAGGGAACATACAAGGATGAATAATAATTTACTTGTAATTTGGCAATCACCGTAATGGTTTGTGAGGACTGTATGTATATCTCATCGGAGGCCATCAACAGAAGATTTGTATTAATGTTTACATTGCTGACCCTTCACACCATACGATGGAAAGACTATAGCACCATCCCATAGAGGCTTATCTTTGCAGCAACAAATCCTTATTTCTCTGCGACACCTAAAATTCATACCACTGTCAAATACACATCCACAGACAGGGTATGGGAATCGATAGTCTATAGAGAACATTAGGATCAACAACATCCATGCATGGAACTCAGCAATGGGAAACAATGACACAACACGTTAGTAGTTGACGCAGCACTGGGTGAATTTAACATGTGTTCAAATGATAAATATAGAGTTTGAGATCATATATACAGAACGAGCCAAAATTAATATTACTGGCAACCACATCAGAAGAGTGATATACACTCAACATCATGAACATTCCAATCAGAATTGGTATTATGGATTCAACATGGGTAAAGGGAGGACACGAAAAAACAATTCCAGATATAAACACATCAAAGAGGATAGGAGGATATGAATACACGGGAGGTAGTCATAACAACTCTACCATCGACAATATAGCTTTGGAGCGAATATGAATTGGATACAATCATCCAAACTGATGTGATAAATAAGAAATGATCCTAATAGCCACAGTCAGCATACAAACTTTAGTTCACATATATGGTTGACAACAATCCAAAAACCACAAGACAGTAGCTAATTTCAAACAGAGGGGACAATGGACAAAACGTTTCATTATGATGCACCCTTAGACTTTTAGCAATAGCATATTGAAGAGAAATCAGCATGTAAATATTGCTATGTGATTGATTAACTATGAAAGCAGCCACCATACTCATATTATCTCGTAAGAAGGAAAGATGGCATCTTTATTAAACACATTTTGTACGCAGCAATTAGTTTTGAGGAAGAGACAAATTTAATTTGTCTTATTCAAAAACTAGAGCAGCGATTGTATTTGGCTGAGGCAGTGAACTACAACATGGCACGATTTGCTAAGGAAAGGTGATTAAAATCATCGTAATCACAAAGATTAATACAGAGAAAATAGGGGTGGTCCAACGACATATAGGACCTCCAATATATTTCAGACCTAATATTTCACGAGAGATTCATAGTTGTTGATCAGTTACACAAAGTGATTGATTATAAGATTTATATAGTCAGCAGGTATTTATCAAAAGGGAGTCATCCTCATTTTATACCTTCATATCACAATCATCATTGGAAATCCATTGCAACCCAGTTGTACAAAATGGTTTCAAAATCTTTAAGGATCTTAGAAGGGACATGTCAGATATGGTAGACCAATTCAAGGCCATAATTCATTGATAGAACAATTGAGTATCATATTATTGATTGATAGGAGAACCACAATCATTGAAAGTAAGAATGACCAATCATAACAGTAGATTGCCAAGTGTCGAACAAAAGATGGAGAGAAGATAAAGAGGTCTTTGACAGAGGAAATTAAAGTCTGAGACTACGCCCTATATATGATGCCAACACATGGAGAATATCAACCCAATGGTATCATTAGACACCTAGCTAGAATGATTTATAGCCAGCAGTTATTTAAATATATGGCTCACCTAATTAAGGAGAGATCAATGACTTATTTGCAGGGCCAAATAGACTAGCCAAGAATTATTATTTAGCCACCAAGAACACTTAAATAGACCATTTAACAAATATCTATTGCTGGTTGACCATATCAATAGCATACTAGTTGGAAATAATATGAAAAGTAGTGATTCCCTTTGAGGGCTGCATCTGTTCCTAAGAAAAGGTATAACCCCCACAGATTGTAAGTATAAAGAGAAAAGATAAGTGCAAAGTGAAGGAGGTTCTGAAATTATTTTAATAGCAGAAAATAAACAAATTATAAAGAGATGTGATTAGTAAAGAAGAAAATTAACATACAGATTAGAATAATACTGATATGTCATGAAAAAGGATGATGGGTATGAGTATCATATTAATGGGCTCACCTTATGAAAGGAAATACTTGAAAATATTTGAAATTTAAGATAAGTATTCATCTTTGAGTTAAATTTTTTTTATTTTTTTGTAGTCATTTTCTTACATGTATTCATGTTTGTACTATAAGAGCTATTTGCCTTGATCTTTTCATTTGTCTCCAAGAATGTTCTTGTAGAAAAAGAAGAATGATGCAATCAAGGCATTATGCAGGGTTGTTCCGTACTATAATAAGTGTAGGATGATTCTTTGATCACAAGTACCTATGGACTGCTGAGTGCAGGGTCCGTTGCACATGTGGCACTGATAGGCTCCTACAACTACACTACTCTAGATTTTGATTACACTACGATAGTGAAATTTCATAATAAGTACTCATGGATGTACAACCTTTGGACTATAGCGAGATAGATTCTTCAAAATATTTTTTTTTATGGGCTCACCTTACGAAAGGGAATATAAAAAGATGGAAGCATTTGAAATTCAGATTAAGAGGGAATCCCGACATCTTCAAAAAGTTTAAGAATTGATGAACTTGAGCTTCAGAGGGAGCAGATGATTCAGTCAACTTGTGACAAAATCGATCATATTGATTGAGAGAGAGATCATTGCTAAAGGTGAAACAATTCTGAGGCTATAGAAGTGGAAACTTGTGGATAGAATCACAGATGAGATACACATAGATAGGATCTTTGATTAAAGTAATTCATACATCTTGAACCTACAGTTCATTGAGATGAACATCATACTAGAGGTCTTTATTATCTTCCCTCAAGTCCAAGAGGGAGTGTTAATGTTGTGGCCTTGAAAAAGATCAAAATGCATCCTATGCTAGTCAATGTGAGTCGGCAACCTTATGTCTATTATTCATGAGACATCGATTCTCTCAGCAAAAAAGGTATGGAGTCACATCCTACAGTAACACTGAGATGAGCATATAAACAGGGTATGCCTTCGTGACAGAAGAGGAAGCGAAAGGATCTACATCAATGGACATTCGAAGATCTTGATTCAGAGGGAGTAGACCATGTTTTGTTGGTTACCTAGTGATCAAGAAACTGTAGCAGAGAATTATGATGAATTACCATGTGAGAAGGCTATGCTTTCATGTTAGTGGGAGAAGCTAGAAGATCAAATTAAGATGGCAACCCAGGATCGTGGTCATATTAATTTAGAGGAAGTATTCCTGATGTTGATTTTCAGCCTTAGTGATCTATCACTTTGTATCTTAAATGATTCTTGTCTTTGATAGACAAGTTTAAGGTGGAAGCCTTCCTCACTTGATAATAGTGAACCAAAGTGTCAAGATAGACTACTTAATTGTGTGTCCCGACTGTGCGGAGATCTTGACTCTTGTTATTACTGGATGTGTAATAACAAAACCGTATCATGATAGACTACTTAATTGTGTGTCCCGACTGTGTGGAGATCATGATATTCAAGTCTATTTTCATGACGAGACTACATTAAATTGTGTGTCCCGAAGTGTCGGAAGTCATGGTAGACTTTATGGGCCCATTCATTTTGTGTTATGAAAGGTGACGATCTTTCACGTGTGTTGGGTTACTATTTTAAGGTGACGACCTTGAAAATAGTTAACCAGGCTTCAAGATTGACTCCCCAAAGGGACTGTCCTGGATGTGCCGGATATCTTGTTGCTTATGTTATTACTTGGTGTGTAATAACTTGTCAAGATCGACTCCCGAAAGGGTCTGTCCCTGATGTGTCGGATATCTTGACGCCTATCATGATTGACTCCCGAAAGGGTCTATCCCAAATGTGTCGGATATCATGATTTGAAAAGATTCTACAAATTCTATTAAACTCTCTCTCAAGAGGGAGTGTTAAAGTATTGTTCATTCGTGTTTAATAAATGACGAGAAATCATGATATGCATATATATATATATATATATATATATATATATATAATATAATTGAAAAGTAAGTATATATTAATATGCATATGTGTGTGTGTGTGTGTATATATATATATATATATATATATATATATATATATATATATATATATATATATATATATATATATATTATACAAAGTATGAATAAACTATTGGTTAAGATATGTTAACTAATAGTTATGTAATGAAGTGACATGACCATAAGTATATACGGTCATGTCTATTCATTACATGACTATTCAATATATACATATACCCTATTGTTATTGTAGAATCAATCAATAACGAAGGCAATTGTATTCTACAATATCACACTAGTATATATTATCTCTATAGAACGATCCAGTTTTCACAACAACTATATTGCCAATGTTACACTTCAAAACATCACTACTCCTCAACGGTTCGTTACACTGCTGATCTCCAAATGTGATCACTACATCACAGTGAGTTTTAGATTTCTTCGTTTACATACCACTTCGAAAAATTTGAAATAATTTATGATTTAAGAATGTTCTTGGTGGGTATTTGACTTCACAGCGTCTTTATCTTTCTGGGGCGAGGAGATTCCTTGTAGTGGATGTTCCAGCTTTGGGATGTACTCCTTATACTAGACTGGCTGGATACACCACAGCCAAAGGTGAATGTTTGGACAGTGCAAACCAGCTGGTTGTAGCATATAATACTGCTTTACAGTCACTTGTGGCACAGCTCAGGAAAAAACTAGACGAAGTAATTATTATTCAGCTAAAAACATACGATTATTTCGTGGACATAATTCAAAATGCTGAAGCCTATGGTAAGCTACATTCTTAATGAGTCCCTTAAGCATAAAACCAATCTTCTTTTAGAGGTTTCAACAATTAGGTGGCTGAAAAATTAAATAAATCTATGCTTGTTTTGGTGCAGGATTCAAGAATACAAATACAGCATGCTGTGGGTCAGGATTATTTAATGCACAAGTAGACTGCGGAAAGACGACTCCCCAGAGTTTGTATTGCAATGATACAAGTGCATATGTGTTCTGGGATAAAACTCACGCTACTGAAAAAATCTATGACATGTTTTCGCAGCAGATTTGGAGCGGAAATTCTTCTTTTATCCACACATTTAATCTCTCTACACTGGTCTCGGGAAATAATGCTTCTGGTTACCAATGATGCAACAACCCTGTTTCCTGGCATTGTGATATAAGACAGCATTATTGCATTCTTTATATGATTTAATAAAAACAAGTTTGTCATTCTTTTCAATGATGTTGAATACCATGTAGACTCGATAAATTCAACAGCTGTATGAATACAGAGCCTCAATTCACTATTGTTATATGAATGATTATATATTGTTATATTGTACTAGGATTATAATTCTAGTTAAAGTTTTGATTAGGATTGGGCTTAGAATTATATATAAAATAATTCTAGTTATCTTGACAGAGCACAAATGTTTAAGAATCTAAATGAAATACAATTGTAACTACAATTTAAGTGTCTTTACAAGGTGAATAATGAAAGATCTAGGTTGTTAAGTGTCTTTCCAAGGTGAATAATGAAATCTCTAGGCTGTATTGTTACTATTATAAGGGCTCAATGAGTTCAAGTAGCTTGATCCTTGAATTGCTCAAAGCAAGTTATCTAATGAACATGGAATTGCTTCTCTATTTAAAAATATTATAAAACTATTTTGAAGAATTGAGAAGCACGAGGTCTTCTTTGAGCAGAGTGTCTTTATCAATTCTTTTTTTTGGTGTGTGAAATGTTCTTTGAACGTGAATACAATGGTTGAGAGAAAAGTTCCCTATGAATAGAAACATAAAACATATGAAAGGCAAAAAGGCCAACAAAAACATAAAAAGGAGGTCTAAATATATCACCAGTTATATCCAAAAGCTGGAAAATCTTCCACTACCCCCATTAACTCTTCCACTCCCCTCAATTAGTTACATTGCTTTGTTGCTACTTCAGCTGGTCTTGAGATGGGTACCAAATTTATTCTAATATCAAATTGCTTACCAATACTTTTGCTGCCACTATAGAAATGCTCTCAACATAATTATACGAAATGAATTTAGATAGATAAAAGCAATATTTTAATAAATTTTAAATAATATTAAAATGTATTAGAAAATATAAATCATATGTAAAAATTAAGTCTAGTAATTGTATCGGTTAGTATTTGAATATGGTGTGATGGTTATTCTAGTGTTGTTCTTGTCATCAAAGTTTAAACCTTGTTGGTTGTTATTGTTGAATATGAGGTCCTCCATTTGTAATCTTGTTGGTTTGGTGTTCTAGGATAGAAACATACATACAAGTTTTTCATTCAAGAAATATTAGAGAAATGATAATTGATTTATAAAACTACTATTTTCATAAATTTATTATAGATATACTCACTTATTATATTGACATAATGAAATTTAAAATTGAAATGTTCTTTTGATATAATTTATGATGAATACAATAATGGATAATAAAAATACATGAATGAATTATCATACTGTCATTGATATTTTATAAAAAAAATTGAAATTTAAATATAAAAAAAAAAGATTATGTTGAAATATTGTAAAATAAATTTTCAATTAAGCAAATTTCGATGTGAAAAATCACTTGTTTGTGTAAAAATTATCACTAGGAAAACTTGTTCAATATAAAGAAATCTACCAAAGATATTGATACCTTTCACAAAGATTGTCTTTATCATTAACTTTGAAGTTGTAAATAATCACATATACCCATTTTTATTGATCAAGAATTGCAAGTACCACATACCTTATTAGAATAATTCCAAGATCCCTTACTCTAAAAAAGTGTATAGATGAAAAATTAAAAGTTGACAATCGGGAATATCAAAGGAAAGGCACTTGAAAAAAAGTGAAAAAATATTCGTATCTAAATGGTAACTTATTAGTGTGAATGAATAGCAAATGAAGGGAATTGAGAGTAAAGGATAACTTATACAAAGTACCAATATGATGACACATAAACCTTTACTCTCTATAAACTAACACAAAAAAAAAATGTTAGGGATCATGGCGAGTTCATAGGCCATGCAAAATCTACCAATTTATAGATAGCTTTTCATCTTTCGCTATGATAAAAACACATAGCACTTGAAGCATTATAAATGTAAGATTGAGGACATGAATGAAAAGGCACATAGATAAAAGGGATTATTACGAATGGCTCCAAAAGGCAACATAATAGGAAGTGTTTGAAAGTCAATATTTAGATTAAAGACATGATGGCTAGAGAATGTTTGGCATCTCAAAAGTAGTAAGGGAAAATATAGGGAATGGATGGAAAGTATGGAAACATAGAAAACATTTATATTCTAATATTTCTAAAAGAATAAGGTATAAATGGGTGGGAAAATATACCATAATGGAGCGCCATGAAGAGATATTCAAAAGCCTCGATGTTCAACACACTCTTTAGATATTAGATAAAATCCTATACATAAGAAATTTTTATAGGACTTCTGTAAATTTCAACATAGAAAAGAAGAGGTGTGCTAATAAGGAAAACTCCAAAAGTTAAAAACTTTAAAAATGTTCATTCATTTTAAAATCACCATGTGTCTAATATGTACATTTTTTTTTTGTATTTTTTAACTTTGAAATATATGATAGACATATTTGGGAGGGAATGACCAATCTTTGAGAATTTTTGATAAACAGAGATCCACTTAGAGTCTCTCAGATTGGTTAAAAATGGTTCTTTAAAACAATATATAAGTAGGTGAAGAACATAGTAGTCATTATAGTTGACTTTGTGCATCCTAATATATTAAATTGTATATTAAGTTTCAACAATTTTTCTTTTTCCTTTTGCTCATTTTGTATATGACTTAATTGCTTACACAAATTGTTGTAGCTTTGGGTAGTGCAAATGAGCACTATGAGATTTGTTTTGTGATTAAGGGTAAAAAAGTTATACTTTCAAAGTTTCATCCAAAACATATTTCATTTTGCCTCCTACCTATTCACTTTGACAACACAATAATTGTACAATTGAACTAATTACCAATATATTTTTTTCCAAAAAATAGGTGGATATTGGCCCACTAAATAATTTTTAAGTGTGGTTTTAATTAGTGAAATCTAATGAATGGTAATTGGAACATGGGTGACAACTGATTTTTTATTTTTAGCAAGATAGACTTTCTCTTTACTAAGATAGAAAAGACCTTAATGTTTTGCATATTGAGTCATGTTCAATAGCATTCTAACACCATATTTTTTTAAAATAGTGGGATTAATTCTAAGTATTTGTTTCCATAATACTTTAAAAAAATGTTAATTGTTATTACATGTAATATTGATGATTGAATGCTATTGTTGTCTATTGTGGATCAAGGGTTTTCAAAATTATATTTTCAACACCTTTCATAACCAAACATA
Organism: Chamaecyparis obtusa; assembly: GCA_027943335.1. Taxonomy (NCBI): domain Eukaryota; kingdom Viridiplantae; phylum Streptophyta; class Pinopsida; order Cupressales; family Cupressaceae; genus Chamaecyparis; species Chamaecyparis obtusa. Next base: position 410,549 of record BSBK01008525.1, read on the forward strand.
TTACTTGTATCAAATTTATTGATATATACCTAAATACTTAGATCTGAGAAGTGAAATTAAAAACGAAAGTCCTAGAAAATTATTAGAGTTATTGAATAGCATCAAATTTGATACTTGCTAAAGGAAGGAGAGATAATTAAAGTTAAAGTCTTCATTACAATTAGGTAATGAAAGATAAAATTGAAATATTGTTTTGATATATTTTATGATGGAAAAACTAATTGATAATTTAAAAATATGAATGAATTATCATATTTACATTCACATCTTATAAAAAAATGCTAAATAGTAATCCTAAAAATAATTGTTTGGAGATATTATAAAATTAAATTTTATTTATTTGTTTGGAGATATTGGAAAATTAAATTTTATTTATTTTTTAGCATACAAAATTACTTGTTGTAATTATAATTATTTTATTGACTTCTAAATTTATAATGAATAAATTTATTATAATAATATCTATTATTGACATAAGTTCATTTTTTGTTACAATATTTGTATAATATTATATGGCATAATGTGGCACTAAGTGATATAGTCTGATTAAAACTTGACCATCAGAATTAGTTTACCATGACAAGTGACTCCTCCATTAATATCCAAATTCATAAAAAAACTTATTCATATCCATTCAAAGAAAGATTTAGTCAATGCACCCTTTGTTTGTGGTGAAGTTGTTTGAGTTTAAATGAGCCCACCAGGGATCACGTCTTGTTGAGTGCAAAGGCTTAGACATCATATGGGATGAGGCTAGGATCATGCCCTAAATAGGCATAGGTACATTCTAATTACCCCATCCATTATTAAAAATGTAGTCATATTTATCTTCATATTCTTTTAATTTTTCAAATGTTCATTATTTATTTGGATATAAAATCATTAGAGAAAGCATATTAGTAGTTGTTATAGCTAATTTTATAAATTCACAAATTCTAAATGATACAGTGGATTTCAATTTTATTTTTGTCTTCATGTGCAACTTAATTACTGATAGCTATTGCTTTGTTCGTAGTAAGGATGTATGTTGTGAGATATGTTATACAGATAAGTGTCAAAAAGTGGTCATCTCAAAGTGTTGACTATACCTACTTAAAATTCTTCAATAATTGTGCACTACAAACACCTAAAAAATGGTTAATACTTATAGACAAATGCCCCAGTAGTTATATTCTATGGATACCAATAAATTTGCACAACTCCTCCAATCAAATGACTCTACAAATGTCATGATTTAGTAAATTTTACCCTTCATATATCCTTTCAATTATTCAAATTTAATTTTTTTACTAAAAAATTTCATTGATTTACAAGCTCGACCCATCTCATTCAATATGTGCAATTGAAGTGTTAATCCAATTCTGAAAATTTGTTGCGTTGATTGAAGCCACTTATGTTTCTTCTATAGGGAGAATAGATAATGAAATGTTTTTTGTTACGTAGAACCCATGTGGCATGAAAGAATAAATAGTCATGCATATTCTCATTAATTTTTATAGAGGAATTTGTAGCATGTTCGATCTTTTATGTTTCAATGAGATATATATCACGTTCCTTGTAAAGGAGTGTTATACAATACTCATACATGGACTATTGCACGAAAAATTAGCATCCATATTTATACAATCGTGGTGTTTACTATAATATATTATTTAAAAGCCACTCTATTTCAATACTACTAACAATCATCAAATTTTTGATGAGCAATTTTGTATCATCCGCCAATGATAAATTTAGTTTGGTTTAGCTAAATCACATTCTATTTATATTTGTATGTAGAACACTAGTGGCAATTTTTATACACATTCCCCAAACATAAGCTCTTAAAAATAATATCAATGTTATATCTTGTCATGATTAAAAGTCAATACCTAAAATTTATGTCCAATAAGTTATCATATTGTAGAATGATGGTATTGATTAGGTGACTAGAGTTAAAAGAAAATGTAATCCTTGGAAGTTGAAAAGTAATGAATTGATGCAAGAGAGAAAGTGACCTAAAAGAAGGAGAAAGTTGAATATCCTAATAGAACCGTACAAAATTTTGTGGCATTTTGGTCTATTAAAACCCTAGAAAAAATTGCTTTTAAGTGTGGAAACCTTGGTCCTAGCACCATTTTCTTAAACCCAAACCCTATGTTATGTTTTGAAGTTGACTTGTTATACCAGGTCACAAGCTTTTAACTTACAACTTCAAGCGTCTAGTTATTAGAATGGCTTTATTAAGAAATAGCCCAAACCACTTCGGACTAGGGTAAGGTGAGAAATTACTATTTTTAACTTGTATTTTTGAAAATTTTGTATTAAATAGCTGAAGTTGAGTACTAAAATAATTTATTTAAGACTATGCTCAAAGTGAATCTAAAATGAGGAAGGTGAAATGGTGAATTTGACACTTTCCTCTACATTTATTAAATTTTCATAATATATTCATATTAAAAATAAAATAGAATTTAGGTTTCTAAATATATTAGTCAATTAATTTTAAAGATATAATTTTTTATTGTTTATATGTTAAATTAGCTAATAATAAATTTAAACTTATTGATTTATTATTAATTATATCTTTGAATTAAGAACTAAACATAGAATTATTTTTATATTATAATTATAATATTTATAATATAATATTAAATTAATAATTTAAAATACTGTTTAAAATATAATCTATTACTAAAATTATAATTTCTTCATTATCTCCAAATTCAAGTATTTGTGATAGCTTTTGATGATAAATGATTCCCTTACAAGAGTTGGACTCCTCTCTCGCCCTCTCTCCTCTCTCACCCTCTCTTCATAGCAAAATCAAAACATGATCATCAATAACATATTTTTCAAATCAATAAGAAAACTTATTAATTAAATAAAAGATTGAAATTTTTTTAATACAAGATTTAGATCTTTTATGCTGGGACATCTATTATTTTTATTATTATTTTATTCTATAAAGGAATATCTCAATCTAGACCATCATTCTAACATTAAACTACCAACCTATCATCTATTCATAAAATTGGAGAGCTCGTCGAGGAATTGAGAAGACAAAGGATTACTCGTCCAGAAAAAGTCATGAACCGCATCTTCGTAAAACGCATTACCCTCCGTTGATGACCTTTTTTTTTTTTCTGAACCAACCGCTTATCCAGAGAAGCCGGCTTTTAATTGAAAAGGAATTTGTCGGTAAAGTCTTCACATAGAATTTGGGATCTGTCGGTCACATTAATTGCCGGCCCATGAGGTAAAGTTCTTTTCAACTTAAACCTTTACGGAACTTAATTAAAAATGAATGTAGTCTCCTCTATTTATAGAACTTTTAACATACAAGTTGGAAAGGTCTAAATTAAGTTTAATTTAAATTTTTAAAGAAAGTTCAATTATGTTGTCTCCACCAACTTTTTTTAAAATGAAACAAGTTTTTTAATTATATATTTTTTTAATGGAGGGTTGTTCATCTACAAAATTGTTTTAATTATCTGATAGAGTAGCATGAGCTTTAGGTTGAAACCTCTTCAGTTAAGAGCTAAGGACTCGAGATTGTTAGTTTTGCCAAATTATTTTGAGGCACTATGCCAACTTCATCTCTTATGATGCTGGAGCCTTGTGCTCAACAAGACTTTATTCCGAGTTGGTTCATTGAGAACAATTCAACTTCACTTGTAGACCAAGATTCTATTGACAATGATGTTGATATAAGTTTTACGACTATATGTTTGAACAATGTTAATATCATTTTTTTATTTGATTATAAAGCTCAAGAACATCCAATGTAGATGGTCAAAATCTAGTTTCAAGAGAAGATAATCTTAAACTTGAATTCACTTATTTAGTTGTCCCTTGATGGCTAGTCATATGATTATTATCATAGTTTTATTAAAGGAAGCTTCAAAAGTACCTTGGAAGCCCTAACAAAAAATTGATTGTTTTGGGGAAGGAAATGACATTTGTTAAATTAGGTTGAGTCTTTGTTAATAGAGATAATAAGGGTGGTTGGAAAACAATACTAGAAGAAATAGTGGTTGGGAATTTGTTATATCTATCAACAACTTGTAGAAAAAATCATAGTAAAATGACCAAGACTAAGGAAAGGGGACTAAAACTACTAGCAACCAACATGCTAACTTTTAGGGACTCTGTTAACTTGATTATTGGTAAAAGATTATGAAATGGGCACATAAAATAAAAGGGACACAAGACAAGAGGAAATAATAGAATTGAGTCACAAAATGATCAATCTAAAAATTGCATGATTTACACTCAAAAGGTTGTTATAATTAAAAACCAACCAAAGACCTAAAGAAAATATGAATTCAAGAAGTGTAAAAGTTCATATATTGGAGGTACAATCAAATACATACATAAAAAAAGGTAAGCTCAATTATGCGATTCATAGAGTAAAATGTTATAAATATGTGGGTTATACTTTATACATTCCACCAATCAAAATATGAACAACCTCAAAACTATATTCTTAAAGATATAAAATAGAATAAAATGTTAGGGTTGAACGTCAAATGAACTACTAATTCTACAACAAAATAAGAGAAATTTGAAAGGTCAAATTCAAAGAATGAACAAGTTCCTAGGTATGGGATTTTATATAGCCTAAACACACAAATGATGTCAGCATTAAATTAACAATAACATGACCATAGGAAGCCAATACAAAATAATAAAATTAAAATTACAATAAACACAAAAACAATGGCATTAACACGATTTTGTTTTTTTATAAAGGAGATAGAAGTTAAAATTTTCTTTAATAAAAATTCCAAGGTAACCAAATTAATCAATTTGACAAAAGTGAAATACCCAAAATAAAGCTAAGAAAAGTAATGAGAAAATTAAATCAAGAAGAAAGGAAATAAATGAAATAAATGGACAAGGAAAACTTAGTGAAAGAGATGAAGGTCCTTATTTTCATAGAGAAATAATGAAACATTTTTTAACTTAAGACATACATCAAATCTTATACCATAAAGATGAGATCCAAAAAATGAACAAATGGTTTATGTGCTTCTCATGTTTACATTTTTCTATAATTAAAGGATTATAGTAAGTTTGGTAGAATTGATTAAAGTATTAAAGTTTAAAGATATTGTTGACAATTGATATCCCCCCCCCAATCTCTCTCAGTTGTCTTGCACATTCAACGATTGGTATCAGAGCTTTGGATTCTTGGAGAAGATCTTAATCACTTAAGGAGATGTAGATGGCACACAAATTGAGAATTCCTATATTTCATGGATCTAACTATACTTATTGGAAAGTGTAGATTCAAGGAATATTCATTAGTGTGGTCAAAGAGAATTAATTTTTACCTATTATGAAATAGTTTTATCAGGATTAATAATAAGCCTTTATTGTATAAGAAGATCAAAGAACAAGGTGGAATTCTAACCCTATGCTTTTATATTTATGACTTGGTACTCATAGGTGATTTATCAATTGATCTATTCAAAGTAGAAATGAAGAATTATTTTTGAATGACCAATTTGGACCTCATCTTATCATTGAGAGAAATTGAAATCAAAATGAGATATTCAATTCTAAATCTAAGTATGCCAACAATGTTTCAAAAATATTTAATATAAAATATTTGATCCTAAATAGACATCATTCATAATATGTTTGAGGCTAAGAAAGGCTCACACATTCATAATATGTTTGAGGCTAAGAAAGGCTCACATGAGATTGAATGTTGATTAAACTCCTTGATTGTCTAGTGACTACATTATGTGTAGTGCGAGGATTATTAAAATTTTCATGAAGCATATAAAGGAACCTTATTGTCAAGAAAGAAAATGTAATTTTGAGATATGGTTTTTATTAAGTAAAGTAGGTAAGGGCCCCGAGCCTTATAAATATGATTAAAACCATCAAAACTTAAATTGTTGAAGAACTAGTACATCTACCAAAAGAACAAAATATGGAAACCAACTTAGAAATAGAAGATGTAGAGCCAACTATGTAAAGTAATTTAAATTAGAGCTTTGTTTCTATATTTCTAATATTATAATTTGAGATTTTCTTTTATATTGTAGAACTATTTAACTTGTATATCTATCATTACAATCAAAACAACTCCAACCCATAGAAAAAAATTACAAAAATATATTTAGTAAGAGTAACACCATTATGGATAGAAGAATTACTAGTGCGTCCATTAGAAACATCAAAAGAATCATTGTGAACCACTAAATCTGAAGTAGAAACATACAATCAAGCAAGAGCAAGGGTAAGAGGAATGTAATCACCAATAGAAATAAGATTTTGAGGGACATCATTACTAGTAGAAGCAGTAGAGGAAATTTTATCAGAAGAATATTTGGGCAAGAAAATAGAACTCATAGTTTTGTCTATAGTAGAAAAGGTAGGAGTAGAAGAAATATGAGCAACCAAGGTTACGTCTTGAGAAATTGTGAGATATGTTAATATAACCAAAAATTTCATATGAATTTTATATTCAATAATGGACAAGTTCATACTCATAGGATACAAATAAATACTCTTATTCTCAAAATAACTTTAAATGCAAGAGAAGAATATACAATTGTCTGTAGGCTCTAGAAGAACAATCCAATAATGATTCATATCTAACTATAATGTTGAAAATGAAATTTTACCTGAATACATAGATTAGGTTTTTCAATGTGTCTAACTTTATGTTTGAGAGAAACAAAAGGAATATTAGGCACAAGAAAATTGATTATGTTAGTATTATTATTTATTATAATATACTTTCACAATAGTTTGATTATTCATAGAAATATGAATTAATATCTTCTCTATCCACATCTAATCTTTGGAGGTTTGACTCACAATGCAACTTGCCCATCAACTTGTTAGTGAGGAGTGTCCACAAAATAAAATTTCAAAGGTTTGACTAGAACTTAATCATGGTATCTAGTAGTCAAACAAAAGAATATCATTTATTATTAATAGAATATCATTTTCTTTTGAAAGATAACTTAGATCTAATCTAAATGGATGGTACCCATTGATAACCATTCTTTGTTATCTCTGACTTATAATAATAACACAAAAGAATAATAGTTTTTCCACTTTAACAATAATACTTAATTAAATAAGCACACTTATAACAGATATTTATAATATTTTATTTAAAAATTAAAAAATATTTATTGCACTGTTAATAAATACATTTACTTCTTTTAATAACATTTATAGATTCTTAAATGTTCATAAATAATTCCATTTTAAACAACATTTTTTAATCATTTTCTTATAAATTAATTATCAGCTATATATAATATAAAAATATTAGAAAACTAGATATCATAATCAAAGTACTCATAAACTTTTAGCAGCTTTGTTCATATTTTAATCATGAACTTCTCAGCAAATATAACGTTTTGCTACACCTGCATGTCGAAATATGGGCAGTCATTTTTGGCAGGCTTCGAATGGATTCCTAACCTATAATTGGAATATTACCAACTCTACTTCTGCATGATTGTCAAATAAAAGTAGGAGAATATCTTCACTAGCCGCTGAAGAGAGAATAACTATTCAGACAATAAAGAATAAATGATCTCATCTTTAAACTAATATAGATTTGTCATGAAATTGCTTGGATAGACATAAAACCGAGATGGTGGTTAGGTGATTTCTTCTATCACCAACTTAGCTTGACGATTTTGTTCTCTTAGTTGAAAAAACTTCTTACATTGTATTCTGTTGCATGCATGTTCTTTCTGCCGTGTGTTCTTTGAAATTGTCAAAATGATATTTTCATAATCATTTATTAATCCTGGTCCCGCGTTATCCTGACTTTGTCAACGTGAACACAGTCGTAAACGACATCTTCCATCTTATTTTATTTAAAATGAAATGGTCGTATTCCTCATGTTTGATCCTTCCTACACATTTCCACAGGCTTTTACCTGTTCTTAAGCCCTATTTATACAAGGCCTTTTTCTGATTAATAAGAGAATGAGTTGCATATTGAGCAGGAATCCCTGTATAATATTCTATTAATGGCGATATTGGGGAGTTCAATGGTGGGTATTTTAGTTGGGTTATGGATGATTAGTTGTTTGGCTAAAGCTGAAAATGTGGATGATGTGCCAGCCATGTTTGTGTTTGGAGATTCGTTAGGAGATGCAGGCAACAATAATTACATTCCTCACTCTACAGCGCGTGCAAACTTCACTCCTTACGGCGTTTCCTTCTTTCCCCAACCAACTGGTCGTTTTACAAATGGCCGAACCACTTTTGATTTCCTGGGTGGGTGTCATTCGTTATCTTAGATTTAGATCTAATTCATTGTGTTTTTTGAGTAAACGAAACTAATCTAATCTACTGATTATCCAAAAGTATTATTAAATACTAAGTTTTTTCTTGTATGATAATGGCTGCAGCAAACTACATGGGGCTACCCTTTGTCCCTCCATATCTGGAACCAAAGGCAAATTTTAGTAGAGGGATCAATTTCGCCTCAGGAAGTAGTGGATTGCTCGACACAACAGGGGCCGGAGAGGTCTTTTCTTTTTACCTTCTTTTCTTTTTTGTGAAGTCCTGAATATTTTGTTTCAGAAGTAGTTTTCTTAATTCAGATTTATTAGTTACATTATCTGTGATGATATGTTTAGAGTTATCCGTTCAACAGTCCAGTAATAGAGGAGACATCTTTTATGTAATGAGATAACTAACAATATATGTTCTTTTTCTACTCATAATTTGTTTGGAAGTTTTTCTTTTATGGCTAATTGGACTCACATATTAAAGAAAAAAAACAAAAATATGCAGTGACTAATCTCTTTATAAAATGCCCCAAACATAAAAAAGTTGGTTTATCATCACAAAATATGCAGATCATAAAAAATAGATGATAATTTCTTTTTAAAACCAATTATATATTCCATTTGTTAAATTTATTAATGATAAATTTTGTGGGAAATTTAACCACGTCCTTCAAAAAAAATATACACCACTGTTACCATTTCTAAATTGATAGGGGTATTCAATTGCTTCACGCAAAAGAAATTATGAAAAGAGTACTGCTAACAATATTTAATTTATCTAACTGTCCAGGCCCTGCGAATCCTATATTACAATATTCTAATGTTCACTTCATATCAGGCAAATTGATTTGTTGACACCTACCAATTTTTAATTAATTTTATATCGAGTACTTATATGGGTGACAGATCACTTAACGTCAAGTATTGCTATTATATTAGTGCACTGGTTTCACTATAGCATTTTCATTCTCTCATAATGCTTATCAATCTTGCAGAATATTATCACACTGAATCGCCAAGTATTACAATTCCAACGCTTTTCTAGTGTTCTGAGGAAGACACACCCATCTGGAGCTGCGAAAGTGAAGTCCTACATAGGGAAGTCTTTATATTGCATTACAATTGGAGGCAACGATATTGCCGACTATGTTACCAACACTACACTTCAAAACATCACTACTCCTCAACAGTTCGTTACACTGCTGATCTCTAAATATGATCAATACATAACAGTAAGTTTCAGATTTCTTCGTTCACATACTACTTGGAATAATTCGAAATAATTTATGATTTAAGAATGTTCTCGGTGGGTATTTGGCTTGACAGCGTCTTTATCGTTCTGGGGCGAGGAAATTCCTTGTAGTGGATGTTCCAGCTTTGGGATGTACTCCTTATACAAGACTGGCTGGATACACCACAGCCAAAGGTGAATGTTTGGAGAGTGCAAACCAGTTGGTTGTGGCATATAACACTGCTTTACAGTCAAATGTGGCTCAGCTCAGGGAAAAACTGGACGGAGTGGCCATTATTCAGCTAAAAACTTATGATTATTTCATGGAAATAATTGAGAACGCTAAAGCCTATGGTAAGCTACATTCTTAATCAGTCCCTTGATCATAAAATCAATCTTCGTTTAAAAGTTTCAGTGATTGGGTGGCTGAAAAGTGAAATAAATCTATGAAATGTTTTGGGTGCAGGATTTAAGAATACAAATACAGCATGCTGTGGATCAGGATTATTTAATGCACAAGTAAACTGTGGAAAGACGACTCCACAGAATTTGTATTGCAATGATACAAGTGCATATGTGTTCTGGGATAATACACATCCCACTGAAAAAATTTATGACATGTTTTCGGAGCAGATTTGGAGTGGAAATTCTTCTTTTATCCACCCATTTAATCTCTCTACACTGGTCTCGGGAAACAATGCTTCTGGTTGCTAATGATGCAACAACCCTGTTTCCGGGCATTATGATATCAGACAGCCTTATTGAATTCTTTATATGATTTAATAAAAACAAGTTTGTCATTCTTTTCAATGATGTTGAATATCATGCAGACTCAATAAATTCAACAGCTTTGTGAATACGGAGCCTCAATTCACTACTGTTATATGAATGATTCTCCCTAGATCATATTTATTTTCAAAATAATCTTGCCTATATTCAAGTAAATAAGTTCACCGGAGAAAATTTAATCCGACAGTCAAATCTATGTGAACTAGTGGAAAACTCTGGACAGCATCTTCACTCACTTTGAAGAGGGGTTAAAGAAAAAACTTCTGACGCCCTACATAGTCGACCATTTTAAACAATATGGTTCAGTTGAAATTGTCGTAAGGTACTAGTCGGTATATATATGAATCGGCTATAATTAATTAGTTTATATATGTTTTATATAATATATATAAAATATGTAGAGAATCTTTTTATGAGGAGTCTAATTTTAATTATATATTTTTTAAGAAGGACATATTTTGGCCTATTTTATATATCATATATAAACTAGACAAAATAGACAGCATTAAATAAATTTTAATATATTGTTATATTGTACTAGGATTATAATTCTAGTTAGAGTTTTGATTAGAATTGGGGCTTAGAATTATATATAGAATAACTCTAGTTATCTTGACAGGGCACAAATGTTTAAGAATCTCGATAAAATGCAATTGTAACTACCATTTAAGTGTCTTTTCAAGGTGAATAATGAAATATTTAAATCATTATGTGTCTTTCCAAGGCGAATAATGAAATCTCTAGGTTGTATTGTTATTGCTTTGAACAAGAGTGCTTTTATCAATTCTATTTTTTTGGTGCGTGAAATGTTCTTTGAGAGTGAATACAATGGTGGAGAGAAAAGTTCCCCATGAATAAGAACATATGAAAGGCAGAAGGGCCACGAAAAACATAAAAAAGCGGTCTAAATATATCACCAATTATATCCAAAAGTTGGAAAATCTTCTACTACCCCCATTAACTCTTCCACTCCCCTCAATTAGTTGCATTGCTTTGTTGCCACTTCAGCTGGTCTTGAGATGGATGTCAAATTTATTCAAATTTCAAATTGCTTACCAATACTTTTTCTGCTACTATAGGAATTCTCTCAACTTAATTATACTAAATGAATTTGGATAGATAAAAGAATATTTTATCAAATTCTAAATAATATTCAAATGTAATAGAAAATATAAATCATATGTAAAAATTAAGTCTAGCAATTATATCGGTTAGTATTTGAATATGGGGTGATGGTTATTCTAGTGTTGTTCTTGTCATCAAACTTCAAACCTTGTTGGTTGTTACTGTTGAATATGAGGTCCTCCATTTGTAATCTTGTTGGTTTGGTGCTCTAGAATAGAAGTATACATATAAATATTCCTTCACGAAATATTAGAGAAATGATAATTAATTTATAAAACTACTATATTCATAAATTATTATAGATATACTCACTTATTATATTGATATAAAGAAACTTAAAATTGAAATGTTCATTTGATATAATTTATGGTGAATACAATAATGGATAATAAAAATAAATGAATGAATTATCATACTTGCATTGATTAAATTGAAATTTAAATATCAAACAAATAAATATTGTAAAATAAATTTTCATTTAAGAAAGTTTTCTATGGGAAAAGCCACTTGTTTGTGCAACAATTATCAATAGGAAGACTTGTTCACAAAGATCTTGATACCTTTCACAAAGCTAGCTTATCATTAACTTTGAAGTTGTAAATAATCACATATACTCATTTTTATCGATCAAGAATTGCAAGTACCACACACCTTATAGTATTGTACCATATTAGAATCATTCCCATATCCCTTACTCTACAAAAGTGTATAGATGAAAAATTAAAAGTTGACAATCAGGGATATCAAAGGAAAGGCTCTTACAATAATATTGGTATGTGGCTTGACAACATCTTTACCGTGCGGGAGAAAGGAAATTTCTTGTAGTGGATATTCTAGCTTTGGGATGTACTCCTTCTATTAGGCTGGCTGGATATGCCAAAGCCTGTTGAGGAATGAAGGCCAATAGTCATAATATTTGTTTTCCCTCTTATTATAACTCTTCATTCTGAAGACTCTTCATTTTTCATGTATAATCCTGGAGCCTTTATATTTCCTACTCCTGCTCATTTGTAATTAATCTTTTAATCAATATAATACTCTGTAGTCTGGACGTAGCCACAATTTGTGGTGAACCAGGATAAATCTAGTGTTTGTGTATTTGTTAATTACTTTATTTATCTAATGTTTATTTCTCACTTTTCAATCCCTTTCAATTGGTATCAGAGCACAGGTTGTGCAGATTGAAAATCTAGGTTGAATTTTCAGAAAGATGGATGATTTGAAAGTGGAGAAATTCACAGGAAAGAAATTCAGCCTGTGGAAAGTGCAGATGTGTTCCTTGCTGATAAAGCAAGATCTTGTAATCACAATCAATGGAAAATCTAGCAAGCCAGCATCGATCTCGGATGAAGATTGGAAGAAGATTGATGATAAAGCAATGACATCAATCTTTCTTTCACTGTCACAAAATGTCTTGTTCAATGTCTTCAATGAAAATACAACAAAATAAGTCTAGGATAAACTTCAGAGCATGTATGAGATGACATAGACTACAAATAAAATCATCATTATGAAGAAACTATGCAAGCTAAAAATGAAGGAAGGGACTGTGATGTCAAATCATGTAAATGATTTTAATACTTTATTATGTCAAGAAACCTCAGTTGGTATGACTCAAGATGACAAAGCCAAAGCCATCATCTTGTTATGTTCTTTACCCAATAGTTGGGATCCCATAGTTATAGTTGTTAGCACTTCTAATTCCTCAAAGAAGAAGTTGGTCTACAATGAAGTGGTTGCTACTTTACTTAGTGAAGATATGAGAAGTAACAAAGACACCCCATCTGGTGATGCTCTTACCATGGTCAACACTGAAAGAAGGGGAAGAAGCCATCATAGAAGTAATAATAATAATTACAATTACAATCAAATAAAATCAAGATCACCCAATTGATCAAAGTCAAGAGGTAGAAATGGAGAGTGTTGGTTTTGTGGAAAACCTGGCCACTCAAAATGAAATTGTAGGTCTTACAAGAAAGCACAAGAAAAAGTGAGGAATAGTGAAGCTAATACAACCTATGAAGTAGATGAAGCTGCTCTAGTTCTTTCTACAAGCAACTCAAAATCAGATTCTTGGGTGTTAGATTTCAGAGCCTCCTTCCATGCCACTTCATTTATGGATTACTTTAAAAATTATCAAGAAGGCAAATTTGGAGAAGTATTTTTGGGTGACAACAAAGCATGTAAAATCATTGGGAAAGGTGATGTCTTGCATCTAGAAGGTGGAGCCAAATTGCTGCTCAAAGATGTTAGACATGTTCCTCAATTAAAGAGGAATCTAATTTCAGTCAGCCAACTATATATCCAAGGATTTAAAATAGAACTCCGAATACATGGAAAATAGTCAAAGGTTCTTTGGCTATTGCAAAAGGAGAGAAGACCGGTAGCCTCTACATTGTGAAACCAATCAATGAGGTGGGAGCTACTATGACAGTTGTAGGTAGTGATGTGGCACTTTGGCATCAAGATAGGCCACATGAGAAAGAAAGGCCTAGAGGTAATGCTCAAGAGGGATCAACTACTGGGTCTCCAATCAAAAAACTTGGAGTTTCATGAACATTGTCTCTACGGCAAGCAAAAGCGGGTTAGCTTCTTGAAAGATGGGTATGACATGAAGGCAAAACCATTGGAGCTTGTGCACTTGGATGTCTTTGGTCCTACCGAGGTAAGCTCCTTAGGAGGTGCTAAATATTTCATTACTTTCCTTGATGATTGTATTAGGAAAGTTTGAATATACATGATGGCAAATAAATCAGAATTTTTTTTCTAAATTTAAAGTTTTCAAAGCTCTTGTTGAAAACCAAAGAGGCCACAAGATTAAATGCTTTAAAATGGATAATGGAGGGGAGTTTTGTTTGCTGGAATTTGATAACTATTGTGCAGATAATGGTATTCATAGGGTGAAAGTTGTCCCCTACACCCCTCAAGAAAATGGGGCAGCGGAAAGGCTTAATAGTACAATACTTGAGAAAGCCTTTGTGTATGCTTTCTAATGCAAGTTTGGGAAATGAGTTTTGGGTTGAAGCATGCAATACAATGGTCTATTTGATAAATTAAAGTCCTTCATCAAGGCTAAACTTCAAAATTTTGGAAGAGGAATGGAAAGGAAGAAGAGTTTCATACTCTCATCTTAAAGTCTTTAGCTATCAAGATTTTGTACATTTCCCTAAGGAGAAGTGAAGCAAACTAGATCTTAAATCATAGCCTTTCATATTCATTGGATATGGGGAAGAGTGGTTTAGCTTATGACTTTGGAGTTTAACTGATAATAAAATTGTAAGGAGAAGAGATGTAGTCTTTAATGAGAACATATTTCCTCATTCTAAAGATGAAACTCCTATGAGAGAATACATTCCCCTATTTGACATGATGAATAATGGAAATCAAAATTCTCCCATCTACTCACATGTTAATCCCATAGAAAATTCTCCAATCTCTGTTCTACCCTCAATGCCTCAGCAATCACAAAGTTCTTCATCAGAAAGCTTGATGAATGAAAATATTCATGATTGGAATCCATACGGTGGAAACCAAACTTCCTTCCCACATGAATTTGACTCCACTGAAGTGTGTTTCCCTACATCTCTTGCTCACGAAAACAGGGAAGGCACTCACAACAAATGTGAAGAAAATATACATGACAGGGAGCAGTCACCGTAAGGAGCATTTTATGACTATCTTCAAGCACCACACGACAGTTTTGAGGATCCACTACCAACTCACGGCAGGGACATTCCTAGTATTCATGCAAGGCAGAATGAAATGAATACTCACGGCAACAGGGAAGGCATTCATGATAGAGATAATGCAGCTCATGGAAGGAAAGACATAACTCATGGTTGTTATGAAATAGCTCACAACAGGGATGACACAGTTCACGACAGGAATGAAATAGCTCACGGCAGGAATGGCATAACTCACGATAGGAATGACACTACTCACGACAGTCTCTAGCTTTCGTATGACAATTATGAAATTGATTAGGGCAGTCATAGCACACCTCACGTAGGTGACCAATAGCTATCCCCTCTCCAAGTCGAGACTCCCAGATCAATGCCATATAAAATGCACAAGGGAACTATTGTTCAACAGATCGGGGGAGTTGTTGGAGAAGATGAAGGAAGAACCTTTGGTGAAGGCATCATACCTTCTTTTCCTCTTACACAGGGATTTAAACATGGCATTAAACAAGGAATTAAACATCCAAGAGCTACAATTTCTGGCTCTCCATTTGAGCTAGTTCAGGATCAAATAGAAGGTGTCGAATCTCAATTAAGAAGATCAATTAAACAAAGGAAAATGCTAGCTAAATACTCTAATTATGATTTATTGTTCGTTGAAGAAGCAAAGACTTCAATTCTTGTCTTAGAATTTGTAGAGCCATCATCATTTAAAGTTTCTCTCAAAGATGTTAATAGTGATAAATGGAAAACAACAATGCATGAGGAGATGGAATCTTTACTCTAAAATCAAAACTTGGGACTTGGTATCTCTTTTGCCAAATCGAAGGCCACTTAGAAACAAGTGGGTATACCAGTTAAAAGAAGAAGATGAAGGAAAAAAATGCTTCAAGGCCAGATTGGTGGTAAAGGGGTTTGATCGAGAAAATGGGATAGATTTTAATGAGATCTTCTCATTGGTTGTCAAAATGACAACTATCCAAATAGTCTTGGGATTAGCAGCAGCATGGGATCTTGAGTTGGAATAGCTTGATGTGATGACTACATTCCTACATGGTGATGTAGAAGAAGAGTTATATATGGAGCAGCCTCAAGGATTCATCAAGAAAGGACAAGAGCACCTTTATTGCAAGCTAAATCAAAGTTTGTATGGCCTCAAACAAGCTCCAAGACAGTGATACATAAAATTTGATTGCTTCATGGATGAAAACAATTTCACAAGATGAGAATCAAACCCATGTGTCTACTTCAAGAGACTTCCTAATGGTGAATTCATCATTCTCCTTCTTTATGTTGATGACATGTTAGTGGCCAGCACAAACAAAAGAATAGTTAATAAGTTAAAGGAGCAATTGGCAAGAAAGTTTGATATGAAGGACTTAGGGGCAGCCAAGAAGATTCTTGGCATGACAATCACAAGAGATAGGAAGAAGAAGGAAATTACATTATCTCAAAAGCAATACATTGATAAAGTTGTTGAGGGGTTTGGCACGGCTGATGCTAAAGTTGCTCCTCTTCCTCTTGCTCGTCACTTCTGCTTAAGCTCTAAATTGTGTCCTAAAACACAAGAAGAAAAGGACCTCGTAGAGAAAATTTCATATAAATATGCAGTTGGAAGCATCATGTATGTGATGGTTTCTACTCGCCTAGACATTTCTCATATGGTGGGAGTTGTGAGCAGATTCATGAGAAAACCCGAGAAGGCTCATTAGGAAGTTGTTAAGTGGATACTAAGGTATCTAAATGGAACTTCAAATTATGCATTATGCTTTGGAGGAAATCAGGTTTAGCTGCAAGGTTACACTAATTCTGATCATACCAGAGACTTGGACAAATGAAGGTCTACCACAGGATATACCTTCACATTTGTTGGAGTTGCCATTAGTTGGGCTTCAAGGTTGTAGCATTGCATTTCTCTTTCTTCAGCTGAGGTTGAATACTTGTCTCTATCTAAAGGTACAAGGGAAATGATTTGGCTTCAACGATTGCTTAGTGACTTGAAAGTGCATCAAAATGAATATAAACTATTTTGTGACAGCCACAACACTATCTTCATGGCTCATAATCACTCTTCACAACGTCGCTCTAAGCACATTGATGCACATGCTCACTTTGTTCGTCATGCAGTTGAAGAAGGAAAGCTAGAAGTTGTCAAGATTGATACTAAGATCAATCCAACAGATATATTCACCAAGGTTGTCGCCAAAGAGAAGTTTTATTATGTAAGGACTTCTCTTGGCCTTGTGAAGAAAAGATAAGTTAGCACTTCAACAGGGTATTGGGTGATCAGTTGCAGCATGGTTGTCCTTCAGGTGGGAGTTTCTTGAGGAATGAAGGTCAATAGTCATAATATTTGTTTTCTCTCTTATTATGACTCTTCATTTTGAAGACTCTTCATTTTCCATGTATAATTCTGGAGCCTTTATATTTTCTACTCCTTCTCATTTGTAATTAATTCTTTAATCAATACAATACTCTGCAGCATGGACGTAGCCACAATTTGTGATGAACCAGGATAAATCTGGTGTTTGCATATTTATTAATTACTTTATTTATCTTCTATTTATTTCTCACTTTTCAGTCCCTTTCAAAACCAAGGGTGAATGTTTGGAGAGTGCAAACCAGCTAGTTGTGGCATATAACACTACATTAAAGTCACTTGTGGATCAATTGAGGAAAAAACTAGACGGAGTAACCATCATCCAACTTAAAACTTATGATTACCTTATAAACATAATTGAGAATGTTGAAGAACATGGTAAGCTACATTCTGAATTAGTCCCTAAGAATTAAAAAAAAAATTCTTTTAAAGGTTTCAGTGACTAGGTGGCTAACAAAAGAAATAAAATCTATGATTTTTGGGTGTAGGATTTAAGAATACAAATATGTCATGCTATGGATCAAGATTACTTAATGCAGAAGTAAACTATGGAGAGATGACTCCATAGAATTTGATTTGCATATGTCTTCTGGGATAAAACCCACCCTGAACAATTTCATGCCATGTTTTCACAGTAGATTTGGAGCGAAAATTCTTCTTTTATCTACCCACTCAATCTCTCTTCCCTAGTCTTGGCTAATAATGCTTCTAGTTACTGATAATGCACAAACCATTTTGGCTACTTTTCTGATAGGCGACTTTGTTATATCATTCACTAAAAATAAAAATCTTGTCATTCCTTACAATAATATTGAATATCATGCATCCCTTTTGAATAAATTTAACATGTTTCTTGAATACAGAACTTTCAGTTATGTAATGTAAAAAGATTTTCCTGTGCTAAATAACAAATATTTTTATAAAATATCATATAACCAAGATAATGTACCTTTGACTATTATCAATGTCAATTTATCATGTTTGACTTGTTCCCGAGATAAATATGTTTTTAAATCCAATGAAGTCTTCTTTAAAGAGGGAGAAGACCGTTAAAAAAAATGATTGAGTAGAGATTATCTTTACTAATACTAATATTTGTATTAAAGAAAGTGTAATGGTTATGTTGATAGTAATATATATACTAGTAATTGCAACTCGGTATGCAATTTTTACGCCGAATAGATGTTATGTTTTTCTTGTTTTTTTTAAATTTTTTTTTTGTTTTGTATATAGAATTGTTCATTTTTAAATAATAAAGAATTTTTTCTAATATGTTGTATTAATTTAAGTAGACTTATGTAATTGATAATTTTAAAATTTGTTTTAAACTATTAT
The DNA here is from genome assembly GCA_027943335.1 of Chamaecyparis obtusa. Taxonomy (NCBI): domain Eukaryota; kingdom Viridiplantae; phylum Streptophyta; class Pinopsida; order Cupressales; family Cupressaceae; genus Chamaecyparis; species Chamaecyparis obtusa. The sequence continues at coordinate 429,353 of BSBK01008525.1, forward strand.
CAATAAAGAAATGTTCAGTTATATTTTTTTTGTCTTATATTTTGTATTTGTTTATAGCGATTGGTTGTTGTATGTTCGCAAAGGATCTGATTATTCATTGCAAACATATTAACTAAGATCAAGGGTGGTCACATGATCATTTTGTTTAATGAGTTTCCTTGGGATTAGATGACAACCGTTGATTATTTGCAGATTTACATTCTTGCAGAAATCACTGATGACCAAGTTGACATTTTGAATGGAACACAACCGTTAGATGTTCCATCTAATAGTCAATATTATATCCTTTTCCACGGTTGACATAAAGGAAGACATCGTGGCCTCAATAATAGATCAACGGTCACTGCATGATCGCAAGGGTTGCTAAGATGCTTAGCGGAGACACGACAATCATTACATCTGTCATTTGCTATTGATCCCATAAGTTAATGGAAACTATGCCAGCTAACAAATCATCATTTGACACAAGCGCCTATCTGTCATTCAATCATTTTCCTCCCATTCGCGTTACGGAAAGGAAGTACAACTTCTGACAAATTTTAATTGAATAAAAAAATAAATTATTGATTTGAATAGATTATTAAAGTGTCAGATTTATATGGCATTTGCAACTATATTCGACATTGTAATGTGTAGGTTTTTTTTTGTTTATTTTAACAACTTATTTGGAAACTATATCCAAATTGGGCAAAAAACATTGAATGGGTGAAAGAAGCATTTTAATGGTAATAATTACTATATTTAATGATCAAATTTATATGCGAAGAATAAGTATCTGAAATTGTCTAGTGTAGGTTTATAATTTATATTTTTATACAACTTATTTGTACACTTTAGGAGTAGAAGTGAAAAAATATAAATTTGGATTTAGAAGATGTGGAGAGATAAATCTGAATTTTTTTAAAAACATTTAATGGTTAAAAGGGGGGTTTGAAGATGGTAATTACTAAATGCGATTCTATTAATTTACAGATTTGAAGAGTCATAAAATTTAATGCAAGATGACTGCTCTTAGGACTTGTCAGTCGGCGATTCAGTGGAATGTCCATCGGGTTATTGATTGTATGTCCTTGAAAATATCACCACGCTGCCACTTGTCATGCTCTCGCATGTTGGCAATGGGCTCTCCCTTCTTTGCAAAGATACGACCACTGACAAATTTTTTCATATATCATAGAAATATAGAGGGGCAGGTTTCACATTAGACGTATCGATATACAGATAATAATAGGTGAGGAGAATCAGAACATTTAATGCAACATAAGTGCTCTTACAGTGGTCATATGACTTGTCAGTCATTGATTTGCCAGGGGCTCTATCCGGACACTGATTGTATCTTGTTTCACACGAAACAAGCTTGTCAATTATCGATCTGGTGCATGTTTGCAATGGATGATTGTCACCATTGCTAAGATACAACCATGATTAGATCGTAGCATATATGATAGAAATTAAGAGTGCCAGGTTTCACATTAGACGAATTGATATGATAGATAATATTAGCTGAGGAGAGTCAGAACATTTAATGGACATATATGAGAAATCTTATAAAGATTTTGTTAATTAGTACTTTTCGAAATGGGATAGAAAGTAAAAAATTTGTTTTAAATGTTCTGGTTTTGATAATCGAATTTATATGGTAGATATTAGTAACTCTAGTTTTAGCATTGAGGAACAATGAATACCGATAGTAGCAGGAGAAGAATTTTAAATGAAACAAAATTGATAAATTATAAGAATTTGAAGAATTTGCATTTGATGACATCAATATTTTATATTATTCTTTCAGACAACCATCAAAAGATTTAAAGTTCATCCGTACAAAATGTAATAAAGTTTTTGTTATAAAATAATATTAAATTATTTTTGAAATTTTAGAAGATGTCGCATCTGATATGAAATCTGAAGTGTTTTGCATATAACATAACTTAACCGTGTCAAGTTTCACTTAATATTGCATCGATATTCATTTAATTAAGTTACATCAGTCTTTAATAATTATAGCTCATCCGTAGGAAATCTACTAAAGATTTCGTTAATTAATAATGTTGAAAATCTTATAGAAAGCCGTATATGTGTAGAACCTAATGTTACTATAAATGGATGAAGAAGAAAATGATTTCGGTGTAAATATTTTTGGAGCAGATAATATTCATTACTAGAAATCAAGTATTGGTAATGGAAGCTACATTTACTTTTCAAACAAGTTCAGAGCAAATTGCTTTCTTTGGGAGAGTAGAGCATTCATATTTAGAAAATTTAGTACTCTACACGAGTAGGTCTGTTGTGGAAGCAGTTCGACGAACATTAGGTGAAGAATTTCATAATTCTACGCATTGATGGAAATTGAATGCTGATATTGCTGCTATGTTAATGGCTTGGGGTTTAGAAGTTGGAGAAAATGTTGAGACTATTCGTTTTGTCATGATTTCTCTTTTTCCTAAAGTTTTGATTAACGAACTTAATTTTTTGTTAGAATATGCACAACCAGGTAAAGGTTTTGACTATAGCAACTATTTTGTAAACAAAATAGAGATTGAAAAGAATTGTAGTTTTCCATTTGTGCGATGGCCAATGGCAATAGTCAGAGAGATTTACAAAAAAGATATCGAAAATGAATGGGTAAATCTATGTAAAGAAATTAGACATTATAAACAATTGGAATGTGGTTTAATATTTCCAGTTGTGTTTCCACAATATGCATGATCTGTCTATGTACAAATAAAAAACAAACATTGGAATAATCAAGTTTTTATAGCTAATCAAGTTTCATTGAAGATGTCAATCATCTTTCTGAAACGCCATCATAGTTTTCATCAAGTAAGATGAAGGACAGTTGAAAATTTTGAAAATTGATTAAAAAACTAAGGTAATTTTTGTAATATTTATATCTTAGAAAACTTTTAATACCATAACATTAATTTTGGTCATTTTTATCTATTGTTTGTATGTTTTAATTCAAGTAGCCTAAAGATTATAGTTTTGGAAAGTAAGATAAGCGGTAGAAAAGAGTTTAAATTTTATATGGCAGGTTGTCCATATTTGTAGGAAAGTATGTTGTTAAATTATTTGGTTTACATTTTGTTTTGTATAAATGTTATTGTATAAGAATATACATTTGCGTATATGAATTTTTTTTACTGAATCATAAAAGTTTAAGAAATGTGGAAATGGTATTCAGTGTTTAAAGTGAAATATATGTAATTGTCAATGATTTTGTTTTTCCTAATATCATAGATTTCATATATATATCGATTCTATGTAGAAGACACAGTTAGAGATCTGATGATGATTATTGTTGGTGAATGTCAATATATTATAGTGATTAGAGAACACATATGGGAAATTGGAGATAACGTTGGTCTAGAAATGTCGTAATTAAGTTGTTGTAGTCACAAACATGTTGTGAATTAAAAAAGTATTGATGAATCACAGGTTAGCGTATTTGTCCAAATTTTTTTTGTTTCCGTAGGACTGCGATTGTGTAGAGAATCAATGGTTGTCATGTGTTTGCAATGAAACTCTTTAGATGTTCCGAGCATGCGATGACTGTCTATCTTAGTTTATTAGCGGGCATTTGAAAAAGGTGGGTCCAGTGCCAGCTGTCGAGAGGTGTTTGTTTCTTATTGTGTTCATTATTTGAAGATGATTGTTTTAATATTGTAAACATTTGTATGTACTGTTTGTTGATATTTATTGTTTATAGTGTATTTTGTTGTTGGTGGATGATTTATTTTTGAAGTATAGATTAAGCGACTGTAACGAGTCTCTTAATCAGGAAAGTTAATTTATATGATATTCATTGGTAATTATGTCTTTGTGTTTTGAGGCATTTGCCTTGTTTAGTAAATACACGAAAGTAGGTTTTGAAGGTTGTTATTACTATTTTCGATGCTAGTTGATTATTGATTTTGAGGTGAATGCATTGTAAAGTGGATAGATCAAATAGAAGAATTGAATTAAAATATTTTCAATTATATATAGATGAACAATCATGCAATATGATATCGTTTATTTGATATAGTGCATTTGTACTTTTTGCAAGACTTTGGACTAGCTCATTTATCGGTGCAGTGTTAAATTATTCTATTCAGTGGGCATGACATCATAATCAATAAATAAATCACCAAAAAAATAATGTTCTGACAATAGTTGGTAAAACACACTAATCAATATAAAAGAAATCAAGGGCTTATGCCATTTTATGTACCATCTATAATAATGTTTCCTATATTCGATACATACAGTGATCATAACTGCATAGGAAAAGAATAAATCTTTCAAATAACAAGAACATTAATTGCTTTTACGTTTTATATCTATTATATGTATTAAATTATTATTTAAAATTCATAAAGTTCCAGTATTTATAATTTGATTGTTTGAATTGTATATATTTTTAAGAGCTAATGGTTACCAATCTATAACACTGTACAGAATGGGTAGAAAAATTAATAGTTATGATCATCTTGATGGAATAGAAAATGCATGGAAAGAAATCACATATACCAACCTTTATGTTTACAATTTAAGTGATCTACACAGAAAGATTTTATCAGAACCAGTTCATACCATTACACAAAGTCTCATTGACAGTGGATTAATAGAAGCTATAGGATTTCCAATTGCTATTCAAGTACCATAACTTATTGTGGAATGTATTAAAATATTTGATCCACATACTAGAGAAATAAAGAATGAAAATAATGAGGTAGTCATTTGTTTGAATAGAGAGTCAATTCAGAAGTTCTTTGTTTTACCTTTGAGAGAACAATATTCAGAATGAAATTTCTCTCTCAAAGTCAAATTTTTATTTGAAAAGGTCATGATGGCAAGTTGTAATTTTAGAAAAATGGTTTGAAACCATTAGAGCAGCCAGTTCTAAGTTACCGAAAACCCTATACGGAACAGATTTAAAAAAATTGATTCTTGTTATACTAGTACTTCTGCATAGAATTAGAGGGAGTGAAGAAGCCCTAAATTTTGAAGAGTGGTGGTTTTTCCTAGTGTAATTTATAGGTACAAATAATATTTTTATAGATTGGGCCCAACTTATAAGTGATAGACTTACTGAAATGCTTGTTTCAGCCAAGGATTCATACAAATTTCCAATGTTATCTTACCTCATCTATGCACTTGCATGTGAACATATAGGGAACAAGCTACCCAGTGCTATTGAATATGATGCAAATATTCAGGTTTATGATTTGCATCCATGCATTCAACTTGAAAACAATTATGGAAATTTTAGAAGGGTTAATGATTTTTTTTCAATGAAGTTATGTCGTGAAATTCAGGGTTGTCTTGAACGTAGATTATCTGATGCAGCTACATAGACAATTATGCAATTTGGGAGTTACTATACACAATATTGTACATTTGCATATATTAGGATTAGAGGTTTTGATGAGTTTCCATACAAATTGCCTAAATATGTAGATGATAAAATGGCTTTGATAGAGTTATGTAGATAAATCATTGAGGTCAATATGAGATGCAGCGAATGCCATAAAGCAGGTTTGCATTTTCCAATTACAATAGGTGCTTATACATGCTTTTCTATCTCTTGTGCAATGAATTTGATCAATTTATCTAAAAAAAGATGTAAATTTGATGAATATAATGTTGTTCGGCATCATTTTGGCCCTTCAAATTATGTAAAACAAAATCTACAATTAGGCCCTAGCTTTAGTCACATTGCTTCATTTGAAGATTTATGGGCTAATTGTAAAGATGACTTTGAGATGAGAGAAAGATCATGGTCCTGACTTACAGTTGAACAAATTAAATTTTATAATATTGATGTAGATGTGAAAGGTTTATATGATGATCAATCTAATTTTATTTTTTATCATTATCTGTCGAAAATAAAAGGGACAACTTTGCAACCTCTGCAATTTGAAGAACCTGAAGTAGACAATCTTGAAGAAAGAATGGAACAGATAATGAAGAGAACAAAAGAATGGGTTCAGTACAAGAAAATAGTAAATGAGACATCAAAAATAGAAGGACAATCAACAACCAAAGATCAAACAACAACTTCTATTGAAGTTCCTTTATCAACAATGTAGATAATAGCTAAATGCAGTCAAGAAATGACAGGAGGCGATGATCAACCAACGGATAAAGACAAAGCCATATACAAGACTTGCGGTAGTAGTTCAATTGCTTTGATTAACATATACAATTTAGAGGAAGCAGGAAAAATAGAAAAACTAGATGAAATAGGTCAAGTAGAATAGAATGCAAGAATGCAATCTTTTGAAGAAGAGTCAGAAAATGAAATAAGAGATTTAAATGAAGGTGCTATAACATGTATTCAAAATATAGTACCATAGTTTAAAAGTTCAAGTAAAGAAATAGAAAGCATGTGAATAATTAGGAAATTGTTTGATAATGAAAGTTTAGCCTCTGCTTCAAAAGTTCTAGGTACTCCTTCATGGTTAGAACATACAATGCAAACAATGTAGAGAAAAAGAAAAAGGAAAGAGGATAGAATTCATAGTGAAGATTTAGTTTCTCAAATCATAAGTGAAAGTACCAATTCGAGGAAAAAAAAGGAAAGAGGAAAACTAACTTCTTTTCAAAAACATGATGAAATAGGCCATGTAATAATACAAGTTGCAGAACCAAAAGAAGATAGTAATCTCTGTGATCTAAATGTAGCAGATTTTGATGTAAATCAAATTGACATTTGACTTGCATTCCATGATTGTACTGTTGATATGTGGGAGTTTACACACAAAGAGGTAAGAGAGAGATTGGAGCAATTGAATGATGAAACGAACATTCTGAAATCCATTGTCAAACATATATCTGATTACTCTGTAATCTTGAAGAAGCAGTATATTTTGGCAAATGAAGAGTGGAAAGATGATGATATTCCTGAGATCATGGATGGACACAATGTTGCAGACAGAATGGGAAGACATCTTTCTAGCCTGATCCTGGATCCTTCAACAATTGGGGTAGGATCCAGACCCAGGCTAAAAAGATGTCTTCCTTTTTGTTGTGCAATATAGGCTCTACTACTGCAACACCAACAGACTGCCATGTAGATATCACAACAGCTGAGAAACAACGAAAGATTGCGATGTAGGCATCATGGTCATAATTTTTTGGAGACACAACATAATTGAGTGCTATTCCCAGATGATGAAAAGAAACCACTACTTTGCATCATCTAGGAAAACCACTCAATTATGTTGTGTCTTAGAGAATCAAGAGGGACCCAATTGGGTTCTCTCATCTCCTGGCATCTAGGAAATGTGCTCGTATAAAAAGAAGTGATTATCTAAAGGATATTTCCCCTACTCCTCCTATTAACCCCCCAGATAAAACTAATGGTATGGGTCCCATGGATATTAATGTTGAGATGCCTTTAGAGGTGGGGAATGATACGCTAGTGGATAAAGGGTCATTTGTTCCTAAGATTGTTACTATTACTAGCCTAGTGAATAATTTTGTGGAAAGCCAACACAATATACTTAATTGTATCATTGAGGAGATTACGATCCTTAAGGAAGCCCCTTCGTATGTTGTAGGATAGAGTTAAGGTTGTGGTTGATGTTAGTAGAATGACAATAGAAAACTCAAATAAGGGGCTTGTGAAATTGAATAAAAAAGAAGAGGCACTTAAATATCTCTCTAAAGGTTCTCCCACATCTCTTTCTATGAGTATTAAGTATTCCATAGGGGGTCATCATAGAGAGACTCTGTTCTGATGAGGTCATGGTTGTTGATGGTACTTGTCTTGATAAAGACACTATTTTTGGTCTTCCCATGAGACTCAAAAGAAAAGATATGAATGCTACGCATGCTAATAGTATTGTTAATAAGGTTAGGAGTATTCATGAGGATGTTATTAGGAAGAATGTTGAACTAGTAAATTCTCTATAGTCTATTGGGTTTTTGTTCTTCTTTTTTGTGTCTTTTGTCTATTGGGTGGTTAGCAATTGTTTAGCTCTTGGTTGTAGACTTCTCATTTCTATTTTTTTTTTTCTTTGGATTTGGGTTTATAGTACTTGTAAAACTAGTTTAGCTTTAATCAAAAACATTTAAATGAGTGCAACCATACCATCTTTATTTATTAAGAATACATACTTTGATACTTTAGTATATGGTGAGCACCACATTTGAGGAACATATCTTTCAGTGATACTTCTTACATATAATAAACATCCTAGATTTAAGTACTAATTTTCTTGTACCCTGATTTTAAATGTTGTAGATATATGAATAGTCAATTGTAATGAATATTTCAAAGAATATGCTTCTCTTGAGATAAATCACAATAAATCATTATAATTATTCAAATTTTACCTTTCTCTAAAAGAGTGATCTTCAATGACTAGCAAGCTCTTCTAATTTGTCCTAAGGCTATGTGCCTTATTCTTCAAGTCCATATAAAGAGAAGTTAGCTCCTTCGCCTATTGCCTTCTTCATATAGTGAGTGCAATTCTCACCATAATTCTTTCCCACATTGGGTTTTCATGTGAAAATATTAGTGATCTTTTACTTTTGTGTTCTTTTTGTTTCAATTATATACTTATGCAAATAAGTTAAATGGAATGAATGGTTGGGAATTGGTTAAGTTTCAATCTATGTTGAATCACCCCCTCCCTTCTTAGCATCTAGAAGTGTTCAACAATTAGTATAAGAGAAAAGACCCAAAATAAATAATCTCACAACTTAGGTAGATCTATAATTTGAACACTATGTTGGAATTTGACAATTATTTGGGTTCTATGAAAACACAAGGATGAGACATTGATACAATAGTGGGCCTCAAAGGAAAATTAAAGGTTACACTTGCTAAAGTAGATGAATACAAATAAAAGTGGAAGAAAGATGAATAATTCATTACTCATCTAAAGAATAAGGTTGAATATGGAAAGGAGAATGCTAACAATCTTCAGACAAAGATGTAAATAAAATACAAGGAATGCATAAATCTTGAAGAAGTTTCCATAGAGGAATTATCCATTTTGAGGAAGGAATTGAAAGAATCAAATGAATAAAGAAATCCTAAATATTGTAGTTTTCTTGAAAAGAAAAGTGATGTTGAAAAAATAGTTGAAAGATATAAAGGAACATATTGAAAATAATCTAAGACTTAAGGATAGTACTGATGTATTTTATGAGATGCTTGGTTTTTAGAATCATTGTATGGACATAGGTGGACTTCAATTTGACAAAGTATAAATCTTTAAGACTCCAAATAGAGATGAAAAAGGAAAGTAAAAGGTCAAGAATGAACCTAAGAAGGATACTGAAGATAAAAAAAAGCTTCACTCTAGTCCAGAACAAGAAGAACTTCAAATATCCTTTCTCTACTCAAAATAGTTACCCTTTATATTTTAATGATAAATGTCTTTCGTGTAGTAAGGTTGGACATAAAGTTAGTGAATTTAGAAGTTAGATTAGATAAAATTTATTTAATCATCCATGTTATACTTGAAATAGGTTTCATAATAAGAGAAAGGAATGTAAAATTACAAGGATGCAAAATTGATTTGTGAATGTAAAAATGGTAAAAATGTTCATATTTAAATAGATATTATTAAACAAGCAAAAAATATGGGTGTGAGCCTATTGAGTGCAAATCTAATTTAAAAAGGGATGAGAGTAGTCCCCAACAAGGTCCTACATGAAACAACTCATAAAGAAAGACACAATGATAGGTTTTGCAAAGAAGAGAATGAGAAGACCTATTTCCATAAAAGAAGGAAATTGGTGCAAGAGCACCTATGCTAGCCTCCATGGTTAGTGTGTCTTTGGCTTGTACTTGACTCTAGGCAAGTCAAGAGGTTATATAGTTTTTTTTAAGACCTTAGAAGGTCTCTTGCTATGTTGGCTAGGTGAGTTAGTCATTAGGACTAAGGTCGCAATAATAGCCTTTGTTAGTTGTTTATTTAATTTCATAGTGTTAGGAGCTTAGCTAAGGTGAGAGTCTTAAATGTGTTCTAAACACATCTTGTTGTTGTAAAGATTCCATAAGGTTATAAATGGCTTTGGATCCTTGAGACATAGGAGGTTAGAAGTCCAATAATATAGGAACATGGCATATGTGGAAGTTGCCAAATGTTCAAAAGAAGTTGTCATCAACTTTGCAATTATTGTAAAAGATTGCATGCCATACAGGTATCTTTTGATTCCCTTAAGTTTAGGAGATGGTGCTCGACCAATAGGCCCTAGAAAGAAGGAAATGGCATCTAATGTTAACCAAGACTCGAACATCAAGTAGGATCATGCATTTTAATAGCTTTGAAGATAGTGAATAGAGCTCTGCAAGTAATTTTTAGTGTAAATCCTGAGACTTTGTGTTGACAGTCCTATTGGATGGATTGAAAGTCTAAATATAATGCTTAATTATGGTTCTATAGACTATTAGGATACTTTTCAATTTGAAGAGAAAGTCATTTTGAGTTAATCTAAGTTTTGGTTTTTGGTGTTCTAGTTTAGAGAGTCCATTTTTATCTTGCTTTGAACAGTTTAGAGAGTCATGGCTCCCCCATGAAATCTAACCATGGAAAATAATTCATGTTAGATGGAAATGGTAGAAGAGTCATTAGTTTATATAGTTTCAGGAATTAGGTGTCTTGAAAGCATGAGGAACTATTTTATATGCTAGGCCCTAGGCGAGTTTATGAAGCCCAGTTAGAGGTCTAGAGGTGAAAGATTGAGAAAATATTGCAAGGTTGTACGGCTCCAGGAATTTTTCATATAGGTGAACATCATATCTAACCATTTTGTGTAGATAGAAGTCCTACCAATCATTTTGGATTTGGTTTGAACAAGTTTTCTATCAAGTTTATTGTTCAGTCCAAGAAATTAGGCCTATTAGGCCTCTTGTCCTAGTTTGTAGGAATGCCCTGTATGGTCACTATCAGGCCCAGAAACCTTATGAATGTTTTAAAACATCCAAAAGGGTATGTTGGTGTCCAAAATGATGCTTATGCTTTAATAGGCTTCCAATATACCCTCAGATGGATTTTAGGAATGGTTAGCTCCAAAATGTAATGAGGTCTTAGGGTAACTGGACCAACTATAGGGACAAGACTGCCCTCTTCTACTTCTGGCTCTGCAAAACCAAGGTTGGTGCACCTAACCTAGTATAAAATACACTTCATACACTAAGAACTAGGTTTGAATAACAGATAATGGGATAGTAAGAAAGTACTAAGTGTTAACCACACACTCATTGACTCTCCATTACTATGGGTAGAACCACATACAACCAAATACTGAAAACTGAAGGATGGTTCTTAATTTATATGTTTGAATCATAACAATCTCAATCAGGAAAAGTCAACAAGGAAATACTTATCTAGGCCAGTGCCTCATCCATTGGGCAAGGTTTCTTAGACTGATTACACACACACACCAGAATATATCTGAGATTCAAAGCCATAAACACACTTACAATCTCCTTTACTACTTATAAAATATCCTTACATAGACAAAAGATAAATCTATGTCCCATCTAGAGCATCATTTGATCTAATCCTGGATTAGAACTCAAGAATGAAAACATATACATAAAATGATTATGCAATGAACTAGAAAGTTCAAAATTTATCTAAATTGACACAAAGGAGAGATAAGAATCATGTGCCTGTATTAAGTATGAAGAATCTTCAAGTGTATACAATAAATCCAAAGAAACCAAGCTTGCAAACTACAGCTTATACCTGCAACTTTCTTTCTGTTGTCAAAATATACCAAAAAAGAACATTACAATACAGATTGGGTAGAAGACTCACAACCAGAAAATAGTTTGAAAACCTAACTCCCAATGCTAGAAAATGATCATAAAAATCCCTTTATACCAGGGTTACAATGCAAGCATAATGATCATTTCAAAATCAAAATTCAAGTCCACCTAATCCCACCAAGAAATTAACACAGACAAGATCGAGATCAAGCCGCAACATGCAAGCTCAAATAATCAAAATTATCAGTCAACTAGCCTTGTACTGGTCTAAGTACTAAATCATCATCAAGCCCTAAGAAATCTCGCCAAATTGACCCCTGCAACACACTTCAGGGTACTGATTCATTTATTACCCTCGGGGACATTCTTTTGCAACTACCATGGCAACCTGGACCACATCGCAATGCTTAGCAATCACTTCCACCCACTCTGGTCGCTCAAGAATTGAATTTCTGGTACTTCTGTGCTTGAAAATCCTCTACAGAATTCAAAATTGAATCATAATGGTCACTTCATGGTGCCATCAGCATATCGACGGTCCTCGTTTGAATCTCTGCTATCTTTAATTCGTGACCGTCTGATCAATCTTTACCTTCGCGGCTTACTTTCCTTTTAAAATAGCACCCCGTTATATTCAACAAACTGGCGACAAAGACCTCCACCAATTCATGAGACATATCATGCCTTTCACTAAAACTCTAATGACTATGTGACCACTTGTTTTCCAAGTCGCTAGAAATCTAGAGAATTGCCAAATCTTCTCGCGAATGCGCGACAAGACTATGCTTATAGGCACCACCAACTCTTTTAATCTAGACTGCTAAAAACTTAGACCCCACCTAGGCCCGCCTGATGCCACCTGTCACCATACCATTTGTTGGTTCATGCTCGATCACCAAAAACACTGGCCCCACTTTATCTGGCGAACTGGCGACTGAAGGTTTTTGCTAGTTCACGAAATACTTACCACCATTGCTAAAATAATTAGCGATTACGCGACCCACTTGTTCACTGAGTCGCTAGTCCATCTGGAGAATCATGAAATCTTTACATGAATGAGTGAGCACATGTAAAATTTATCAGGCTACTAGTCACTTTTATCACAGCGGCCAAGGATGCCGAGAAAATAATCCGAGCCCACAAGGAAAGATCGATGATAGTCGCATGATCGCAAGGCTCTGACAAATTACATGAGAAGATACATTGGCCGTTGATCCTCTGACATCGTCAGGGCCCACTAAGCCTTCGAAAAATTAGGTCCCACTTTATCTCTGATCTATTCACCCATGGACCAATCATGAGGCTCTAACGATGCACACCTGGCAGATAGGGCCCAAAGAAATACTTCTCTTTTTTTTTATTCATCTCACTGCAAGATTAACCTTAGGGGATTCAACAAATACGTGAACAAAGGCAACCTCTAGTTTATGAGATACTTTCTCTAACCATGGTCAAACCCTAAGAATACGTGAACAAAAGCCTTCTCCAATTCGCCGAATGGCTCCTTAACCTTGAGTTACATCTTGAGAATACATGACCAAAGAGGAGACACTTCTATTCGCCAGGTCGCTGAAACATTTGGGGCATGACTAATTTATTATGAGATTCTGCGAATACATATTCGCCCAATCACCAGAGAAATAAAAGACTCCGCGCAAAGAATAAAGAAAGAGGTTAAAAGGTCACATGCGGATTAAAGTCTTAAGTGACCAGATAAAGTAACTTGAAATTAGAACAGGGCCAAGGCACATTTGAATATTTGAAATTCAATGGCTAGTTTCTGAACTCCAAGGGTTTAAGGACCAGGAAGCTAGGAAAAATTGCAGAGAGCAGGAAAAAGAAAAGGTCATGGCCATTAAAATTTTTGCATGTGCTAAAAGTGGCTCATATTAGGGGATGCATGTCTCTTGCAGGCATGACAAGGATTCAGAATCACTGGGAGAGCAGACCAACTCAAAATTTTGAGTCAAAAAAAACACAAAGCAGACAAAAAACAAGGGAACCTAAACTACTATTCATGGAAGAGATACTTCAAGAGAAGTAAAGCTTTAAGAATTGTCCATGAACAGGCAATTCCAAAGTACCACCAGTTAAATCATTCAAGATATATGAATCTATTCCCCACTTGCTTTCAATGAGATAAGGGCCCAACCAAATAGGGTCAAATTTTCCATGCTTTCCCTTATCCTCCAGCCTTGCATTCCACATCAGGACCAGATCATCAGCTTCAAAGCTCCTTTGAGTTGCTCTCTTATCAAATAAACTCTTACATTGCTGCTGCAATGTCTCATTTTTCTCATGTGCATCCCTCCTTACCTCCTCTAACTAGATCAATTCATCCATTCTCACCCTCATCTCATCATTTAAATCTTCATCATATGCCTGGATGAACTTGTACATTTGCAATAAATTATTCTGAGGTAATCTAGCACTTATTCCATAAACTAGGTCAAAAGGGGCACAACCTATGGCTTTCTTTATAGTCACTCTGTCAGCCCACAATGCCCACCATAACTTTGAGTCCCATGCTTTCTTATTTCTGTCCAACACCTTCTTGAGAATCTTTATAAGGCTTTTATTACTGGACTCAGCCTGGCCATTTCCTTGTGGATGATATGGGGAAGAAAATGAAATGTGTATCCCATATTGCTGACAAAAATCACCAAACTCCTATGATCTAAAACACATTGCATTATCAACCACAACTATCTCTGGACAACCAAATCTAGTGAGAATGTTCTGCATCATGAAATCAGTAACAACTTTACTACTGGCCCTCCTAGTAGGGATAGCTTCAACCCACTTGGTAAAATATTTTGTTGCCACTGGTATGTATGAATGTCCACCACTAGATTTTTTTGGAATCTCACCAATAAAATCAATACCCCACTTCTGAAAAGGAGTCTGAACTGAGATAGGCCTGAGTGGTAATTTCCCATTGAATTTCAACCTACTTGCAAATCTCTGGCATGCATCACACTTCCTCACAAACCGATGTGTGTCCTTAAAAACTGTAGGCCACCAAAATCCAGACCTAAGAATCTTGTGGGCTGTGGTCTTTGCCATATAGTGTCCTCCACACACGCCTTGATGCATTTCTTCCATTAGAGTCCTAGATCTTTCATGATGAACACATTTTAGCAATACTCCTTCATTGCTTCTCCACCATAGCTCACCATGTATAATGGCATACCTTGCTGACTGTAACTTGACAATCCTTCTCTTATTTTCATTCATGTTAGGGGGAAGAAACAACCTTTGCAAGTAGTTGATAACATCTTTATACCAATCACAGTAATCCATATCACAAATATATGGCCTCTCTTCCTCTTCTAGCATATTCACATGATTAGCAATCAAATTACTCTAAGCCATCAATTTTGCAAGGCCAAGGCCTCTCTCCAATTTTGTAATCTGAATATCTATATTGAATTCTTGGATCCTGTTGATCCATCTAGTTATTTTTCCTAAGACCTCTTGTTGCACTAATATATCTTTAACAGCAGCACTGGGGACATAAGCAACCACCTTAGCTCCCACAAGATAACACCTAAAAGCCTTGACTGCTTTGACTAAGGCATAAGCCTGTTTCTCAGTGATATCATATTTCAATTTTGCTGCATGTAAGGACTTGCTAAAAAATGATATAGGTTGCTCAAATCCATCTAAATTCTTTTGTAATAAGACTGTTGCAACCGTATGATAAGAAGCAAAAGAAAAAATCTGCATGGGCTTACCATAATCAGGGGTCCTCAAAACAGGGGCATCCTTGATGGCCTGTTTGATATTCTTGAAAGACTCATTTGCTTCTTCATTCCACTCCACTTTTGCATTTTTCTTCAACATTCTAGAGATGGGAATACAAATTTCTGCAAAGTTAGTAACAAATCTTCTTAGAAAATTTACCTGCCCAAAGAAAGATTGTATTCCTTTAACATTCCTTGGTGGTGAGAGCTTGTCTATTGCTATGACCCTTTCAGGATCAATTCTTACTCCATCCTTAGACACAATCTATCCTAAGAGCTTGCCTTCTATAACACCAAAAGAACACTTCTTTGGATTCAAAGAAATCCCATACTCCAGAGCTCTGATAAAGATCTTTTCAAGATGCTCACAATGTTGATCTTCCTTCTTTGAATATGCCGTGAGATCATCTTGATACACCACTAAAAAATTATTTATGAAATCAGCAAAAGCCACGTCCATAGCTCTCTGGAAAGTTGCTCCTGCATTTGTCAAGCCAAAAGACATCCTAACATACACATAGGTCCCCCAAGGAGTTGTGAATGCAATCTTGAATTGTTCTGACTCCTTGACCATGACCTGATTATATCCAGAGAAGCCATCCATCATTGACATCAACTCTGATCCAGTGACTCTTTGTAGCATGTTTTCCATATTAGGGAGACCATAGTTGTCTTTCAAAGAATTGACATTCAGATTTCTAAAATCAACACACAGCCTAATGTCACCATTCTTTTTTCTAACTGGAACCAAATTTGACACCCAAGTAGAATGTCTGACAGGCTTGATAATGCCAGCATCCATCATCTTTTTAAGTTCATCTTGCATTTTCGGTGCCAAAGTAGGGTTCATAGGCCTTAATTTCTGCCTAAAAGGTTTGGTTCCTTCCTCTAATGGTATCTCATGTTGAAAGAGATCTTCTCTATATGCCTTCAAATCATCATAAGACCATGCAAAAACATGTCTAAATTTCTTGAGAAGATCAATCAAATTCCTTCTAGTTCTTTGAGATAAACATTTACCTATGTCAAAATTCTTTGGTTCTTGGCTTGTCCCTAGATTCACCTCCTCCAAATCATTTATCTTGTCTACAACTCTAGCAACACAAGCCCTTTCTTTATTATCAAATGCTCTCTCAAGAGCAACTAATCCCCTTGGGATCCTATTTGATTTCAATTACATAAATTCCTTCCCAAGGACATTTTCCTTTCCATTTTTGATGTCAACATAGGTGCTGAAATCCATCTCCTGACCATCAAAGTGAGATTCACACTGCAAGAATCTCAAAATGTCCTGATCATTAGAAAAAACCTACCAATTCTCAACATTATCTAGGATAGAAGGCCTAGACTTACACTCAATTCTAGATATCCCTGCAAAGGTAACATCCTCTGGCCTTAAAGTTATGTTTGCTAGCAAATCCGCCATCCTATTTTGGCTTCTATCCACCCAATCAATCCCAAAGGCACTAAAACACTCAATTTCATCCCATACAACATTTCTATATTGTTTTAGCCTTTGATTCTTAGATGCATACTTTGATCTAATCTAAGAAACTATTAACTCACAATCACCAATCACCCTAAGATGTTTGATCCCATGTTTTGATGCTTGTCTCAAACCAATCAATAGGGCTTCATATTCAGCAACATTGTTTGTGCAAGGAAACAAGAGAGTGAAAGAAAACTTAAAAGTCTTACCACTTGGGGATATTAACAACACTCCTACTCTAGCACCTTCCTTAGAATTTGCTCCATCAAAATATAATGTCTATAGGACATTACCCTCTACCATGTTACTCTCATCATTATCCAAAAGGATAGGCCCAATCTTTTCTTGCATCTCACTCCTTTGAACCTGGAATGAACCAATGTTAGTATCAACAAAATAGTTCATACTATCCTTTTCATTCTCCTCAATCATATGTGGAGTCCTGGCTTCCCTTGACACCTTCACACTCTCTCCCTCAATGTCAAAAGTGGCAAAAGACAGGTCACATTGAATACTTCCTCCCATGGAGGCACTCCACTTTCTAGATAACAACATTCCATATTGAGGAGGAATGTCAACTACAAGAACACTCATAGTCAACTGTCTATTAGGAAATGCAGCTAATTTATAAGGCAAAGCCTTAATGGTACCAATAACCGACACTTCTCTTGAGTCCATAGCTTGGCATCTCCCATGAGGTGTATCAACCTTTAGTCCTAATGATTTCATGATCTCTTCAGGCATGACAGTGTTTGATGCTCCAAAATCGATCATGCAATTCTTCAATATTTTACCATCAATAACTAGAGACAAGAAGAAAGGATCAACTGTCCCTACTGCATTGTTTACAATATTTGTATCCAAGAAGATTTGAGGGATCTTAGAAACAATTTCTTCACTCTTATTTTTAGGTGTGTCTTCCAAAGAAGCCACATGTTTTTCATTTCTACTCATTTCTTGGATTCCTGCAGAAGGAACACCATTTACCCAATTCAAGGCCTTGACCTCGCGTTCTTCTATTCTCATCATTTCTAAAAGTGGAACCTTGACAGTGATCTGTGAAAGCAATTTGGACATATCAATTAGAACATACTTCTGGTTATTCATGTCTTCATCAAAAACAGTGACAACCTTATCCTTCGTGAAACCAGATTTGTCTCTGAGAGAGGATTCCTCTTCCTTCTAAGGAATGGGAACAACTAGCTCTGATGTCTTTGCTTTGCCCAGGTGCTGAAGTAGGTACAACTTTCCTTCTTACCTTCACTTGGTTAGTATCATCAGCACCCTTCCCTTTTTCTAAATGCTGTTGTAAACTATTTTCTGTCCTCTTGATAAACATACTGCCCGGTTTACCAGTTGCATTTCCAACTACCCTATTCCTCAAGTTGTAGTTGCTTCTAGCTTGAGTGACCATATTTGCAGTAATTTGAGCAATTTCTTCATCTGATGGTCTTCTTAAAGAAACTTGCTCCTCACCCCTCACTGCACTACATCCAATTGTTGGCATTAACCATAATTGTCATTAGTGACAACACTTATTCCGTACAGTGCATACCGAGCAGAATAGTGCATACCAAGAAAAATAGAGCTTACCGAGCAGAACAGTGCATACCAACCAGAACAGTGCATACCAAGCAGAATAGAACTTACCGAGCAGAATAGTGCATACCGAGCAGAATAGAGCTTACTGAGAAGAATAGTGCATACCGAGTAGAATAGAGCTTACCAAGTAGAATAGTGCATACCAAGCAGAACACAACATACCGAGTAGAACAGTGTATACCGAGCTCGCAAAGTTTCACAGTGTTTACCGAGTGCTGCACGGTTAAATAGGAAATTCAGTATCTACCAAGTCCCCAGTATTTACCGAGTTCAAAACTGTGACAAAGTGGTTAGTATGGACCGAGCCTCCACTTCTACCGGGTGCATGATGATGCCGAGTAACGCAGTGGACGTCGAGTATCAGAAAGTCACTAAGTTAGTTTGCAGTAACCGAGTAACTATATTTGGGCCGACTCAGTAATATTTGTGTTTACTTGTTTAAGAGCCGACTTTGTAATTGTTTTGCAATTGATTTGGATTGATATATAAACAATGTCTTATGTCTTATCCAAATGATGAGAAGAAAAATAGCGAAGCATGAAAAAGAGAGAAAGGCAGAGATAAGCGAATTACAAAGGGCCACAACAGTATAAGAAGCAGCAAAGATTTATCCATCACAAAAGGTGATCAGTACATCAGTGAATCTCAATCAACAAGTACAGTTGCAAGTAAGAGATCTACTGTTTCATCCTAACAGGTGAATTAGCTTGAAATCCCTTAACCAGGTAGACTTAATAGTCTTTGTAAAATCTCTTAATCGAGTGCATACTTCATTGTATGTTTGTAAATCCTCTAACAAGGTGGACCTAGCAGTCCTTATTGCTCCTAACAGGGCAGATCATCAGAAGTGATCATTGTAAGCCTTAACTGACAAACTTTATACTGCAGTATTGAAGTTTTGTGGGTATCATCCCCACCCTAGTTTTACTTTCTACTTGGAAGGTTTCTGGATCACCAAATCTATGTGTCAAAGTGTTATGAATGCTTTTATGTTTTCAGTTTCTCATGCATGCAATTAGATCAACAAACTAAATGTTATCAAGATCTGAAATTGAAGTAAAAGTTTTTGAAGTTACTGATTCACCCCTCCCCTCTCAGTAACTCGGTTAGTCTTGAATATTTCCAACAATTGGTATTAGAGCTTTGTGGTTCTTAGGATAAAGTTTGACAGCTTGAGTAGAGATCCAGGATAATGGAGATATTCAAACTTAACAAAGTAATTAAAAATGAAAATCTAGATCTGGGAATGGCCATAGCAAAATTCAAAGAAGCAAAAGAACATCTTTCCCAATCCCTAAGAAGAAGGAAGGAACTTGCAAATTAGATGAATGACCATCAATATGTTGAAGAAAAGATTGAAGACCTTTTTCCTTCAAGTAGCTCAGATGAAGCAAACAATGCTATCAAAGAACTCCTAGAAAAGAATGGATCTTTGCAGGAAGAAGTAAGAAAATTGAAAAGAGAACAGGAATTACACTCAACAAGATTCTGTGAAATCTTGGAACAAAGAAGGAAAATGAAAGATGAAATAGATGGAAAGAACAATGAAATCTAGAATAAAACTCTTCAGCTAGAAAACCTTATTGATCAAATCTCCAATGCAAATGAAGAAATCTTGACTCTGAGATTAGAAAATAAAAATATAAGAGAGGAGCTGAGATCTAAAAAGCAAATCAATTTAAGAGTGATGAGTGACCTAGATGCTGAAAGGCAAATCAATGAGAGAATGTTGAAATCTCAAGAAGATTTGAATTAGGTGTATGAACGAAACCTTCATAGGCAAAAAGGAAAAGCAGGACTTGGATACAAAGAAGAAGGTGAATCTTCCAAGCAAGGTACTCAAAAGAATCAGAAACCTATTTGTAATCACTATGGAAAAATTGGTCATACTTCAAACAAATGTTGGAGTAATGGAAAAGCAAAATTCAATGGAAATTGCTACAATTGCAATCAGCATGGTCATAAAGCAAATGAATGCAAGGAGAAACCAAGATTTAAAGGCAAATGTCACAAATGTAGCAAACAAGGTCATAAAGCATCCAAATGTAGATCTAAAACATTCAATCCAGTAGAACAAATTATGAAAGCAATGTTTGGATGGGACTACAACCCTTGGTGCAGATGTCATTACTATGGAGAATATGGACACACTGGCATGAACTATGTAAAACATCACTTAAGAAAAAGGGACACCACTGTAAGATGTTTTAAATGCACTAAACTTGGTCATATAGAAAAAAATTGCATGAATGCTGGTGAAGTTGAAGATAGACAAAAGAAAAAATCAAATAGCATCAGGAAGCAAATGAGACAATAATGGAATCCTAAACCTACCGAGCAAACCAATCCAAGTAATGTAGTCACTCATGAAGGGAGTGGCTCTATGAACTCTAACTAGTCTCCAAGATAGCACTAGAACTGTATCTTCATAGACATATTCCAAAACAATTCCAGAACTGAAAGGAAGACAGATCCAAATCAGTATGCAAGATACAGTAGGATCATAGGAAGGTCGGTACCAGTTACAACCGAGCAAGGTCGGGAGTAACCTAACTTCATTTGGTTACCGAGTAAGGTTGGAGTAGTATGAATTCCCATGATCGTCGAGTTGCGGAGTCTTTACCGAGAAATTAATGAATAGTGGATGACAGTCTGTCGAATTTAATACCCTAATTCCTATGGAGCATTAATGACAAAGCTTTAACAAAAGCATGAAATCAAGTTCATTCTTCACCGTGAACTTTAGCACATTGAAAGCAGAAGAGTCTCCTAGTGCAATCAAGCATTTTGAAGCATATTTCAGCAAGATATTCTCAAAGAATTCTCTGTGTTCACCGAGCTACCATGGCATCATCCAGTGCTAAAGTGAAGAAAGGTTCAGAAATGTTAGTTCCTGGAGAATGGAAAGCACCAGATTTCAAACTCGTGCCCACAGTTTTCGAAACCCTAGACCCAAGTGGAGCTCAATCTCAGATCCCTCCTAAGGTACTCCTTATTAATGATATTCACAATCATTTTAAGTGTACAATTCAAGAACTTGGAACCCTAGAGATAGATACTATTCATGAGGAACTGTGTGTCGATGGTGTTCTTAAACTGGAGCATCAACATTTGGAAGATAAGGGTTTAGTTCACAACACACACTTGCCTCAGAGCTTTCAGAAAAAATAGGTCAAATATATCCTCAGCTGAGTACATGAAGGAAAAATGTGGCTTGAGCAACTAGTAGAGATTACGAAGAAAATGATTCACCAAATCACTAGTCTTCCCATGTTCGACAAGGCAAAATCTACAAAAACCCTAGGTCGATCAGAATTGGAAGAGAAAACCCTAGCCAAGTGGGATGGTAGAGGTATGAAGATAAGCAACATTACTGATGCATAATTGAAGTTCGGCACACATATCATAGCTCACAAGATATACAATTCAAGTCGGTAGAATAGTGTTTTGTGTGAAGCAGTTGACCTAGTGTATAAGATTGTGAAGAACAATCTGTCATTTGACCTAGTAGATCTTTTATTGAAACAGTTCAACAAGAACATGGAGAGCATCAAAACTTCTAAGAATAATCCATGTAAGTTTGGATCGCTGTTATTTTGTTCATTTTTCTATGCTCAAAAGTTTTTCCCATCTAAAGGCATGGTAGTATGGAGAAAAGATGTGCCGGTTCTTTATCAGATGAATGAATACATTTCAGAAATGGGTGACAATTTTGAAAGTATAATGGAGAACTATTTTGAATCATTTAAAGAGAAAATGAACAATAGATTCCGGATTCCACAGAAATTGGTGGAAGACTACAAAGATGATATTTGTTTCATGGTGGATTGTGATAATCTGTACATACAAGCAACAAAACCAAGGATTGTACATGTGAAACCTCTTCCCTATGAGGTAAATATTGATGAAACCGAGGATATTATTGAAGCCCTCATTAATCAACCTATTAATCCAAAGGCACCATATTTCGGGACATATGAAGTAGCTAAGGAGAGAATTGAGCTTAGTATAAAGCTTCCACAGGTGGTTAACAAAGGAAGAAAGAGGATGGCCAAAATACAAGCTAGCGCACCTCTAATGTTAACCGAGGGAAAAGGAGAGGACATTGAAGAAGAAGAGGAAAAGGATGAGGAGGAAGAAGAACAGGTACCAGCAAAGAAGAAAGGAAAAGTAATTATCACCAAGGCACCCAAGCAATCTCGTATAGTATTTACAAGAAGGAGAGAAAGAGGCAAGGCAGGCAAAGACAGTGAAGAAGTAGTATTCAAAAGGCCTCCTCCTTCATTAAAAGAAAAGATCAAGGATTTGAGAGAAGGATCTAGAATTGCAAACTTCAAATCTCTCAAATATGAAATCAGATCTAAGGAAGAGCAGTAGGAAATTGAAGATGTTGTTGTTGAGAAAATGGGAAAATGGAAATACTCACCTGAAGAGATAGCTACTCAAATCCTAGGAATTTTGCTAAGTAAAATTAAGTTGAGATGGTCCAATGCAAGGCAATCTGTCAAGGACATCTATGCTCAAACCTTGAGGCAATTGATGCCATGTTTGAAAAATGCTGAAATTAATAAGGCATTGACAGATAATGAAAATAAGATGACACTCAAATTCAACAGTTGTTTGATTTTGATCAAAGATATTGAGTCGGTTGTGAAGAGTGCCACTGCCACATGGAAAAACATCTATAATCTTCACAAACCAAGTACTGAAACTGTGATAATCAAGGATATTGAAGATGACAGTGATGAACAGGAAGAAGATATCGAGGTAGTCAAGCAAAGTGATGAGGAAGATAATATTGTCTGGATAGCTGCAGAAGTCATTGCCTCACTTCCTCACTCTCCAGTAAAAATTGCTACAACTAGCCTGGAGACAACTTCAAGTATGATTGTGACAACTTCCACAGATACATCAAATGTCAAATCATTGGCAGAAATGACTACCACCTCTTTTATTGAGTTGCGGTCTCCTGTATCTACTTCAGTACCTACTTCCATATCAAGTTTTCCAGCAGTAAGTACTTCAGTTTTGGATACTTCGGTAAGTATTTCAGTTGTGAATACTTCAGTTTTGAGCTCATCAAGTATTCCAGTCGGTAGTTTATTTTTCACAGCTAGTCCTACAATGTCTACAATAACTTCTACAAAGGCATTAAGTGCAATAACTGTTGATCCTAAGGCTCAACCGAGTATAACATTTTTGAGTAAGAATGTAGAAGAGGATATAGACTTAGATGAGGAGATAGAGATTCCAAAATTAGACTTTGCAAATCTCTCAGCAGACCAAATGCAAAATATTGGTGAACTCCTCCAAAAGAAAGCAAAGTAGAAGAAATTAAAAGAAGAAAGGGACAAGGAATATAAAATTATGAGGATGCAAAGGATATTTTGTCAGAAGCTTTAGGTATTAAAGTTGATTCCTCACAACATATTTTGTTACAGTTAGCTGAGGTAGTGAACAAGTTCAATGAGGATTCCTCTGCGTCAGAAAAGATTCTTGAGAAAGTCGAGAAGAAGTTTGACAATAAAGTGCTTGAGCATATTGCTCAGCATATAGCTATTAATCAGGCAGAATTATCTTCAGTTTTGAAAAATATTGACTCTTCCTACTCCGATGTTACCTCAATTTTTGCTAAGCTATGTAATGTTGCTGAGTTCACTAAGGAAGTCAAGAATAAATTGAATAAGATTGATGAGGATTTGAAGGACAGTGTACAGAAGTTGCAACTTGAACCTAGTTCAAGCTCTGCACATCATATGAAAATCAAATTCCTATCAAATAGGTAGTCAAAATTATTAAAAGAGGACACAGACATCTGATCAACACTGCTAGATATTCAGAACATGATCCTTCCCACCATGGACCTAATGCAAAAGCACATTGCTCACTCAAAAGCATTACTCCATGACAATCAATTTTCCATTGCAGATCACATGATTGAACTCTCTACAGAAGTCCAAATTGCACTCCAAACATGCAAGATTCTGCAAGAAAATTGGGACAGAACTTTGGCATTAATAATGAAGGTACATTCTAATTTTCTTTCACATTTTGGATTCTCCCTGTAAAATACTTGTATATACACCTTTGGTATTATTGTCAAAAAGGGGGAGAAAATGTATAGGAGAAAGTGTATAAGATTAAGGTGTGTAATATGAAAGGGGGAGAAACTACCCTATATAAGGGAGTCATGAAATGTATATACAACAATTTGACAAAGATAAATTTTGAAAAATCTAAAACCAGATTCAGCATGGTTCTTGTATATAAGTTTTGGCAATAAGTGGTTTTTGTCACTAATGCCAAAGCAGGAGATTGTTGGCATTAAGCATAATTGTCATTAGTGACAACGCTTATTCCATACAGTGCATACCGAGCATAACAGAGCTTACCGAATAGAACAGTGCATACCGAACAGAATAGTGCATACCGAGCAGAACAGAGCTTACCGAGCATAACAGTGCATACCGAGCAGAACAGAGCTTACTGAGAAGAATAGTGCATATCGAGCAGAACAAAGCTTACCAAGCAAAATAGTGCATACCGAGCAGAACAAAGCATACCGAGTAGAACAGTGTATACCGAGCTCGCAAAGTTTCACAGTGTTTATCGAGTGTTGCACGGTTAAACATGAAATTCAGTATCTACCGAGTCCCCAGTATTTACCAAGTTCAAAACTATGACCGAGTGGTTAGTATGGACCGAGCCTCCACTTCTACCGAGTACATGACGATGCTGAGTAACGCAGTGGACACCGAGTATCAGAAAGTCACCGAGTTAGTTTACAGTAATCGAGTAACTATATTTGGGCCGACTCAGTAATATTTGTGTTTACTTGTTTAAGAGCCAACTTTGTAATTGTTTTGCAATTGATTTGGATTGATATATAAACAATGTCTTATGTCTTATCCAAATGATGAGAAGAAAAATAGCGAAGCATGAAAAAGAGAGAAAGGCAGAGATAAGCGAATTACAAAGGGCTACAGTAGTATAAGAAGTAGAAAAGATTTATCCATCACAGAAGGTGATCAGTACATCAATGAATCTCAATCAGCAAGTACAGTTGCAAGTAAGAGATATACTGTTTCATCCTAATAGGTGAATCAGCTTGAAATCCCTTAATCGGGTAGACTTAATAGTCTTTGTAAAATCTCTTAACTGAGTGCATACTTCATTGTATGTTTGTAAATCCTCTAACAAGGTGGACCTAGCAGTCCTTATTGCTCCTAACAGGGAAAATCATCAGAAGTGATCATTGTAAGCCTTAACCGGAAAACTTTATACTGCAGTATTGAAGTTTTGTGGGTATCATCCCCACCCTAGTTTTACTTTCTACTTGGAAGGTTTCTGGGTCACCAAATCTATGTGTCAAAGTGTTATGAATGCTTTTATGTTTTCAGTTTCTCATGCATGCAATTAGATCAACAAACTAAATGTTATCAAGATCTGAAATTGAAGTAAAAGTTTTTGAAGTTACTAATTCACCCCTCCCCTCTCAGTAACTTGGTTAGTCTTGAATATTTCCAACACCAACATCATCAAACTCTTCTCCTTCTTCATCAGTAGAGTTAGCTTCATCCCACACATGTGAAGAAGTCATACCACATCCTTCCTTATCATAATGCTCCTCACTTTCTTGATTATCAGGTAAATTCAAAGCAATGACGCAATGCTCTGGACTATGAGGAGATTGACAAGCAGCACACCATGGAGCCTCATCAGCTAAATTCACTGAATTTCTCTGCAAAGGATTAGGGATCCTTCCATCAGGTCTTTCTTGCTTGGTTGGGAAAATGGGCTTGCCATCTTTCCACTGAGTATTGTAGAGGTAATTTTGTATCCTTGGTTGTCTGCTAAAATTGTTTGGAGCTGACCTCTCCATAGTCACAGCCCTGTTGTTTCCTTTTTCACTAGGATTTAAACCTTCCAAAGCCTTCAATATTTGTTTTAGATTGTCATCCTCTTTGGGTTTAGAGTCAGCAGACCTTCCCATTTCTTTCTTATTCTACATTTGAGGTCTGCAATCATCTCTTCCTCCTATCTTTCCTGATATTCTTCTATTGCTCTCTATGTTGATGGCCAATTTGTAAGCTTCCCCAATATTTCTAGGGTTCTTGTCCCTCAAGAGGTATCCCATCTTTGCATCAAAGGCACTCAAGTATGTCACAAGACATACCCTGTCATCTAATCTGATGACCTGCAAGAGCTTATGCATAGCCTTTTGGAACCTTATGTTAAATTCTAGGACCTCTTCATTCTGATTCTTCTTTCTGTTATTGAATTCATTCAAGATAAAACCCTCATTTGTCTTATCTCTATAATGTTCCTTAAAACAATATTTGAATTCATTCCATGACCCTATACTAGCATGGGGTAACCTTCTAAACCAATCCCTAGCATCCTCAATCAGGGATTACACAAATAGTTTCATTATAACATCATCAGGCTCTACATTATAATAATCTATTACATCTATAAAAAAATTTAGATGTTCTTCACATGTGATGACATTATTTCCAGTAAATTTAGGAAGCTTTTTCCTAATTTCATTAGGGATAACATTAGGATAACCAGGAATGCCAAAGAAGGTAAGTTATTTGTACCTTTCATGAATAGGAGCTCCATGTGGTGGAACCATTCCTTGAGATGTAGATGTTCTTGTGTTTGAACCATCAGGGACCCTAGCAGCACTCAGTACACCATTTTCTTGAGCTGCATTGTTACCCTGATTTCCACCTTGCCCTAAGAAGGAAGCAGCAACATGTGAGGGTCCTGAAGCATGCTTATGAAAATCTATCTTTTTTTGAATCTCTGCAGTAGAAGCCTCCAACTCATCCTTCTCTAGTTCTTTGTCCAATATCTCTTTCTTCTTTCTAGCTATCTCAAGGTCTGAATCTAATCTCAGTCCTGTATCTGATGTTCTATCAACAACAACCTGTTCATTGATCTGAACTCCAACAGCCTTCTGTTTACCTTTATCTCTTGGTCTGGTTTCTTCACATATTCTTTGAATAATAGGCTGTTCATCTACTCTTTTAGGGTCTGGGACAAAATTAATTGCCTCCAAATCCAGTAACTGCCTCTTTAGCTGATCAGCCCTTATCATGGCTTGTCTTACTTTTTCTTCTTTGTCCTTATCTCTTTGTTGCCTAATGGAAAGTTGTTCTTGAACTCTTCTTTCTAGCTCATAGACCTCTTCAAAGATCTCTTTTGATTCAGGGAGTGTGGTCTCTGACTCATCATCTCCCACTTGAGTTTCTTCCTCATACTAGTTTAGTCCCAAGTCATCAACCTCTTCATATTCTGAATTATTTTCTTCTTGACTAGGCTTGGCTTGGGTTTCTTGTTTGGTATCTTTCTTGTTTCTCCAAGTATAAGAAACACCTCTTCTTTTCTTTCCTCCCCTCGTCTAACTAGGCCTTGAAGTGCCTGGAATGCCTTCTTCAATTATATCTTCAGAATGCTCTTTTCTCCGAGACCTAGTAGCTCTATAACTCATCTTTACAAGATAAAATACTGACTAGCACTGCTTCAGAGATGTTTGAGTCGCCACCCAAGTGTATTGGGAATATTATATGATGATTTCTTGACTTCAAAAAAAAAGCTCAAATGAGTTAAAGGGACAAGGGACAAGGATAACCATGTTTCCCAATGATGACCTACTAATTAAGATGAACAAGTATAACACTTCCCCAGCAGAGTCGCCATCTTGTTGGTGTCCAAAATGAAGCTTATGCTCTAATAGGCTACCAATATACCCTTAGATGGATTTTAGGAATGGTTAGCTCCAAAATGTAATGAGGTCTTAGGGTAACTGGACCAACTATAGGGACAAGACTGCCCTCTTCTGCTTCTGGCTCTACAAAACCAAGGTGGGTGCACCTAACCTAGTATAAAATACACTTCATACACCAAGAACTAGGTTTGAATAATAGATAATGGGATAGTAAGAAAGTACTAAGTGTTAACCACACACTCATTGACTCTCCATTACTATGGGTAGAACCACATACAACCAAATACTAAAAACTGAAGGATGGTTCTTAATTTATATGTTTGAATCATAACAATCTCAATCAGGACAAGTCAACAAGGAAATACACACACACAAACCAGAATATATGTGAGATTCAAAGCCATAAACACACTTACAATCTCCTTTACTACTTATAAAATATCCTTACATAGACAAAAGATAAATCTATGTCCCATCTAGAGCATCATTTGATCTAATCCTGGATTAGAACTCAAGAATGAAAACATATACATAAAATGATTATGCAATGAACTAGAAAGTTCAAAATTTATCTAAATTGACACAAAGGAGAGATAAGAATCATGTGCCTGTATTAAGTATGAAGAATCTTCAAGTGTATACAATAAATCCAAAGAAACCAAGCTTGCAAACTACAGCTTAGACGTGAAACTTTCTTTTTGTTGTCAAAATATACCAAAAAAGAACATTACAATACAGATTGGGTAGAAGACTCACAACTATAAAATAGTTTGAAAACCTAACTCCCAATGCCAGAAAATGATCATAAAAATCCCTTTATACCAGGGTTACAATGCAAGCATAATGATCATTTCAAAATCAAAATTTAAATCCACCTAATCCCACCAAGAAATTAACATAGACAAGATCGGGATCAGGCCGCAACATGCAAGCTCAAACAATCAAAATTATCAGTCAACTAGCCCTTTACTGGTCTAAGTACCGAATCATCATCAAGCCCTAAGAAATCTCACCAAATTGACCCCTACAACACACTTCAGGGTACTGATTCATTTATTACCCTCGGCAAGACATTCTTCTGCAACTACCATGGCAGCTTGGACCACATCGCAATGCTTAGCAATCACTTCCACCCACTCTGGTTGCTCAAGAATTGAATTTCTAGTACTTCTATGCTTGAAAATCCTCTGCAAAATTCAAAATTGAATCATAACGGTCACTTCATGGTGCCATCAGCATATCGTTGGTCCTCGTTTGAATCTCTGCTATCTTTAAGTCGTGACCGTCCGATCAATCTTTACCTTCGCGGCTTACATTCCTTTTAAAATAGTGCCCCATTATATTCAGCAAACTAGTGACAAAGACCTCTGCCAATTTGTGAGACATATCATGCCTTTCACTAAAACTCTAGCAACTACACGACCACTTGTTCACCAAGTCGCTAGAAATCTGGAGAACCACCAAATCTTCTTGCGAATGCGCGACAAGACTACGCTTATCGGCACCGCCAACTCTTTTAATCCAGACTTCTAAAAACTTAGACCCCACTTGGGCCCACCTGATGCCACCTATCACCATACCATTCATTGGTTCATGCTCTGTCACCAAAAACACTGGCCCCACTTTATCTGGCAAACTGGTGACTGAAGGTTTTCGCTAGTTCATGAAATACTTACCACCATTGCTAAAATATTTAGTGATTACCTGACCCACTTGTTCACTGAGTCGCTAGTCCATCTGGAGAATCACCAAATCTTTATGCGAATGAGCGAGCACATGTAAAATTTATCAGGCTGCTAGACACTTTTATCACAACTTCCAAGGACGTCGAGAAAATAATCTGGGCCCACAAGGAAAGATCGACGATAGTTGCATGATCACAAGGCTCTGACAAATTGCATGAGAAGATACGCTGGCCGTTGATCCTCTGACATTGTCAAGGCCCGCTAATCCTTAAAAAAATTAGGTCCCAGTTTATCTCTGATCTGTTCACCCGTGAACCAATCATGAGGCTCTAATGATGCACACCTGGCAGATAGGGCCCAAAGAAATACTTCTCTTTTTTTTATTCATCTCGCTGCAAGATTAACCCTAGGGGATTCAGCGAATACGTGAACAAAGGAAACCTCTAATTTGTGAGATACTTTCTCTAACTGTGGTCAAACCCTGAGAATATGTGAACAAAAGCCTTCTCCAGTTCATCGAATGGTTCCTTAACCTTGAGTTACATCTTGAGAATACGTGACCAAAGAGGAGACACTTCTATTCGCTAGGTCACTGAAACATTTGGGGCATGACTAATTTATTACAAGATTTCACGAATACATATTCGCCCAATCACCAGAGAAATAAAAGACTTAACCGCGCAAAGAATAAAGCAAGAGGTTAAAAGGTCACATGTGGATTAAAGTCTTAAG
The DNA here is from genome assembly GCA_027943335.1 of Chamaecyparis obtusa. Taxonomy (NCBI): domain Eukaryota; kingdom Viridiplantae; phylum Streptophyta; class Pinopsida; order Cupressales; family Cupressaceae; genus Chamaecyparis; species Chamaecyparis obtusa. The sequence continues at coordinate 460,059 of BSBK01008525.1, forward strand.
TGACCAGATAAAGTAACTTGAAATTAGAACAGGGCTAGGGCACATTTGAATATTTGAAATTCAACAGCTAGTTTCTGAACTCCAAGGGTTTAAGGACCAGGAAGCTAGGAAAAATTGCAGAGACCAAGAAAAAGAAAAGGTCATGGCCATGAAAATTTTTTCATGTGCTAACAGGGTATTCTAATAATGTCTTATATTTTCAAGTTGTTTGGAAAAGTTTTGCAAGAAATAGAAAAAGGTGACTGGTAAGGGCTACTAGAATAAGCCTATTTTTAAGGTTAATTCATGATGAATCATGGAAGCCGATAAGAAGATGATACAAGATCCTTCCAAAATGGATCAAATGGGAAAGAATAAAATTTTTTTAATGATGGAGAAGATCCCTGCAATGTTGAAGCATGTTTATGGAGATTTGACACTTAGAGCCTTCTAAGTGACTGTGGAGAAGTGAACCAAAACTAAGGTGTTGATCCTTCAAGGTGAAGTTTTCATAGATTGACTCTTATAATAGAGTTTGAATAGGTCTTAGTTAATGATCTAAGCCTATTGGAAGATCCTATAGAGGGATAGAATACTAGGAGGCAAGTGAAGTCTCTTGGAGGGAGTGAAAACAAGCCTTGGAGCTTATCATACATCAAAAATTGATGTGCGTGAGGAAGGAGAAAACATGCAGAAGACATGAATGAAGAAATCTTATGAGAATTTGGAACACAAATTGGAGGCTATGCCTATACCCCTAGGTGTTGCACATGTCTCCTCCATAAACTAAACAAAAAGCATTGTCTTAGGGTGAGAATTGATTATAGATATTAAGACCCACCTGATGGTTTAGATTCTCAACAATTTTTTTCATGATAGATGTTATTAAGGAATATTTAGATCATTCTAGGTTTTTGTGGAGAATTTAAGAGGTTTTTATGTCCACTTGACATACAAAGTAGCCATTTTGAGTGGAGCTTCCATGGTCATGAAAAATTAATGCACAAATATAAGTAAAGATTCATCTTGATCACTTACAATCTTATACATTTATGAGTTCTTGTGTACAAAAGGTATTTTCAATGCTTTTCTTTTTGTTATCCCTAATCAACCATTGTGTTCAAAGGTACTATTATTTTAGGGGTATCTATTTTATTTATTATTTAATGTAGGCACACTAATTCTTGTTGACCTGACAATGAACTCGTGAATGAAGTACAAGTTATATTATTTTGTAGCAATGGAGATAGATAAGAAGGTTGCAATTTCAAATGTTCTACTAGATGTTGTGTATACAAAGGATGTTAGGGAATACATCCATGCACCCTTGATAGAGATAATTCATGTTAAATTCAATGATCTATGGATGAAGTTTATAAAAGAAGACAAGCTCATCCAAGCCAGAGTATAGGTAGATTTTGAAGCTAGGTCCCAACAATTAGAAGGATTTTATAGATTTCAGATGTGAGCTTGCTTGGAGTTGGATCATTGTAAGATAGATTCATAAATAAGTGATTTATCTTAATCATTCACACAAAATAATGAAGCATGCAATCAATACATTAACATGACTATGATCCTATTGAACTTTTCAGGTAGTGAAGGCAATAAAAATTGACACGGTTTTACATATTAATGGTGCACAACATGATAGACGGGTGATAACAATAGAGGATATGTAGTTTATTCAAAAGTAAAGTGCACAATTAAGGGTTTGGTATACAAGATCTAATACTAGAAATGAGAGGATTCTACCACTACCACTACTATATACACTACACATCAAATGTGGTTGAAGGTGAAATATTTGACTTGTGTGAGGTGCTTTTACAAAATCTATTGCATAATTTTGAGAAAATAAAGAATAATAAGTATCAGTTTATGTGTGGATCATTATTTATTTGTTTTGCATTTATGATTGTGAATAAACTTATGGGTGTCAAAGATAGAGTCTCATAAAAGTCCTCCCCAATTGTAATAAAAACTAAATAGCATATTAAGAACTTGAATATGGATAATGATGTATACAATACTTTCTTTTAGGGATGGTTTAAAACCTTTCAAGAGAATATGCAATAAAGAGATATAATCCCTAGATCATTGGTTTAGAAATATAAAAGATGAAATTGCATTCTTGATTAGTTCAAGGACCACTTTTACATTGAGGAAGCCACCTGAGCTTCACTTAGTGAACCTAAATCATAGCATTTCCCTTTTTTGCATAATAAATAATCTCCCTATTTAAAAAAAATATTTCCCCAAACTCATTTTTCATTATGTCCATCCAATACCCACCCAATACTCCTTGCACTTGTTTTCCTAAATAAACCCCCATGCTCCTTCTTATTTAGGAATTATATTGCCCCATTTTTTTCCCAATTAAGCCCTCCAATATGAACACATATGGAATTTTATTGCCTCTTTAGTGAAGATGACGTGGAGGTATCTCAACCCATGGTTTCTTGGATGGTAGAACTTCCCTATGAAACCATTGTAGAAGAAGTGGAGAAGAACATAAATGTGCTACTATAGATGGATATTGATTATGAATCTAAGAAAGGTTTGGACTAGTACCAAATATCCTATATAGTATTCTTTGGAAGATATTAGAGAAGGATTCTGAAAAGAGCATGAAGAATCTCTACAAAAAGTTAAACATTCTTTTGGTTTTGAAAACTTTTGGTTTAGCTCTTCTGAAAGAAGGTAAATCTATTATCACATAGAGAATAAAAAGGTATACCTATGATTCCCCACCTATAAATATTGGTTCCTTTTGAACTCATACAAGAGTGTTAGTTAACAAAACAAGAAAATACGTCTAATACCCATTGTTAATAGTAGCTCAAATGAGGAAGTTTAAAAATAAATATTTGTAATGAAGAAGAGGATCAAAAGAATAGAAAAGGAAGAAGATGAAGGGACACTTGTTCAGAGGAAAAAAAAAAAGATCCAAGAGCTATTCAATAGATTAAAATTGGGAGAAAGAAGAGAGTAAAATGAAAGGAAATTTGAAAACTAAAAAGAAAATAATGAAACGTAAAAAAAGAAGATGAATGCGATAAATAAGGGAAAGAAGAATAATATAAAGACCCCTCTGCTTTATATAAGATATCAACCTTTAGTTTTAAATAGTTTGTCTAATACCATTAATCAACATGATGATTTGGAATTGGCTACAATTCCATACAAGGAAAACCTCTAGTTGATAATATAATAGTAGAGAAAGATATCATCTAGATCTGGGTTATCTAAAACTTGCATATTGATGATATTATTGATGATAATATGATTTAGACCAATAGAGAGGGGGGTGAATCAATTGTTCTCAGGTCCTGATGTATAAAAACAATCTTAAAACTTATCTTTAAATCAGATGCAAAACCAAAACAAACTCGGTCATCACTGATTAAGTAATATAAATATCTAACAATGCAGTCCACTACCTAGCTATAACTTAACTTGCAAAACATAGTAATGTTCAGATCTAAACATCCACACAAGTATAAATACCAAGATTTCTAGTGGAAACCCAATATGGGAAAAACCACTTTGTAACATGCTACTATTAGTTTCACTCTTCTAAAGTGAGTTCGGTGAAAAGCCAACCTTGTCAAAGGTTACAATACACACTGTCAAGTGTGACCTGGTTAAAGGATTTCAATCACCCTGTTAAAAGTGAGCCTAGTCATAGGACTTACATACATTCCATTATAATGCAACCTTGTTCAAAGGATTTAACATATGACTATTAGGTCAACCTTTGTTAAAAGGATTTTGATTGTTACAATGGTTAGAAAGTTTCAGCAGTATTATCTGAAAAGTATATGACTCACTTTTCAAATTTTAGATCTGATTCCGTACACTAATGTTGGTTTACTGACTTTGAAACTTTTCCATTTCCATCTCTGATCTGCTCGTAACTTTTCTTCAAGCAATCACCCCAATTCTCCTTCAGCCTTTTCTGCTTATTCAATCAATAAAAATTTCTTCTTCTAGCATTCTTTGATCTTCATCTGCATACAATACCAAAATGTTCAGGCTCACTTATATTTACCTCAATTAGGTTAACTCATCTTTTGCTACTCAATCTCAATTGTAGATCTTAGGTTTAGGTCAGATTCATTGAATCTACCCGCTTCATGTTCTTCAGCTCCTTTTCTAGAATCATCGCAAATCTCTTAAAGATTTACCATAAAACATTTTACAAAGCATTCAATGCTTCCATATAATCAATAAATAAAGTCAACACATTTTACATAATCCAAGAATTCAACAATGTCGACTCCAAAATTAAATTCTCTTCAAATATAAAATTGTTGATGCTTGCTCAATACTGTGATTGTCAACTTGGTCTCCATATAGAATGCTCTGTCATTACTAAAACTATCTCCTCGGCTTACACTGTCTTCCTCAGCATTTTACTGATGCTCGATCGACACTAGAATTTTGCTCGGTTAAGCCTACCAGTTTAGTCTTCAGTCTTACTAAGATAAACAATACATTATCTCATCATTGTGCAACATAGTCAAGTACACTTTGCAGTATCAAGATAAATCAACCTTTCCCTAGGTGCTATTGTTACCAACCTTGCTTAGCCCCTTAAGCAACACTCAAATAGATATAGTACTTTCCTAAGTAGCAACAGTCTTACCAATAAAGGTTTGACATCAATGACAATACAATAATTGTTTCAATTGCAGTTTCCAACAATCTCCCTCTTTGGCATTGATGGCAACACCATATGATATCATCTAAATAACACATGGATTACCAACCAATCCAAAACTTATCTATCCATCAAAAAATAATTTTATAATATTGTTAGCTTCATTCTAATTCAAAATCTTATAAGCCTCACTTATGTGACCATCAGGAGTATTCAGATCTCCCTCTATCCTGATTCTTCATTTTAGTTCATCAACCTTCATCATTCATCTTTCTCATGTGTTATAACATATCATATCAGTACATCTCCCTCTTTGAGAAAAATGCCAAAGAAACAACTAAAACTTACATCCATCAGATGTAGATAATATCTATGTAGCTCAATGTTTCTCCCTCTGTCATCTTGCTTATGACTGATTCCTTGTCTTTTCTTCTTTTCTTCACAACTCTAGGCCAGCCCTAAAGTGTGACAATCTTCTGCATCAATTTGTCAAATGTTCTACTATAGCACATTTGATGTAGTGCTTATAGCTTCTTTCCAATATTTTTGTGCCACATTCTTTTCAATCATCAATGTCCTTGCACAATCCAAGATAGATCTGTTTCTTCTTTCTGCTATACCATTTTGTGGAGGTGTTCTAGGTGCAGACATCTATCTTTTAATTCCTTTATCATTTCAAAATAGATTAAATTCATTTGATGTAAATTCTCCACCTCGGTCAGATCTAAGACATTTCATGTTCCTACTTGTCTCTTTTTCAACTTTAGCCAAATACCATTTAAAGGATTGAAAAGCTTCAGATTTTTCTTTTAAGAACATCACATGCATCATCCTTTTATGATCATCAACAAATAAGATAAAGTGTCTAGCACCACAGTAGCTTTGTAAACCCATAGGTCCACAAAGGTCAGTATGAACCAAATCTAAAAAATTTTCAGAAGTAAAGGATTTTCTCTTGAAACTTGGCTTTGTCATTTTTCCTAACTAGCATCCTTTGCACTTCACATTCTCAAGTTTCTTCAATCTAGGTAGACCTCTTATCTTTTTCTTCTTACTTATCTCTACCAGATTGTCAAAGTTAACATGACACAGCCTTTTATGCCATAACCAAATATCATCAAGTTGTGCAATCAAACATGTTTCTTCAGATAGGTCAAGATAGAACAAATTACCTCTAGTCTAATCTCCACTTTGAATCAGTTCTCCAGTAGCATGAAATATTTTAGCTTGCTTGTGATGAAATTCCACTCAATAACTAGTTTTGTTAAGCTAGGCAACACTTAACAAATTGTAATTAAGACCTTCAACCCAATATGCATTTTCACAAGATATCTTATCAGTCAGTTTAATCAAACCTTTTCCTCTAACAGGACATGGTGCATCATTACCAAACTTTACAATTTTACCTCTATAATGATGTAGGGTCTCAAACTTATTTTTATCACTAGTCATGTGATGTGAAAAACCACTATCAATAATCCATTTATCATTCTTGTTCACATAGGATATCAATGCAGTTTTCTCATCCTCATCAGATTCATCTTTCATTTCCACATAGACTACCTCAATTTCAAAATCATCACTATCAGTGTCAGTCTCTTCTTTAGCAATGTAACAAGATTTCTTACCTTTTCCTTTGTAGTCTCTTTTCCATCAGTAACTTATGTCATCTTTTCTATCTTTGTATTTTCTTTTCCTCTCATCATCTTTATCCTTCCTATCAAGACATCTAGCATCAATATGACCAACTTTATTACATGCAAAACATACAATAGGGAGTTTACCTTTATACTTTTCTTTTCCTCTTCTCAGTGTTCTAGCCATAAGAGCTTCTAGATCTTCTAGGTCTTCATCTGAAGTGTCACTGTCACTTTCACTTTCACTTTCACTGATGCATCTTTCCTTTTCTTTCTTTGGCTAGTTCAACACTAGCTATGACTTGAAAGTAGATTCAACATTTCCAATACTTCCAATAGTGAAATTATCATAGTTAGAGAGTTCAAAAGTAGTTAGCTTACCTACCAAACTTTCCAGAGTAAGCACATTAGCAGAGTTACATCTAGATTCCTGAATAGCTGAGATTTTAATAGCATATATAGGACGTAGGGTTCTTAGTACTTTCCCAATTATAGTTTCATCATCAATAACTCCATTATCTCCTTTAATAGCATTCACAACTTCTTTTATTCTACCACAATATTGTGCAATGTTTTCACCTTCTTGCATTCTCATTTCATCAAACTTACCTCTAAGACTCTCAGCCTTTTCTTTCAGCACATACAAGTCACCACCATATATCCTTGTAAGAGTGTCCCACATATCCTCAAATTCTGGATAACTTAGGGAAGATGCAATTTCTAGCATTGCCTGATTATGTTCTTGCTTAGCTCTCATTTCTTTGGTAGTCAAAGGTGTGATAGGTGAGACATAATCATTCTCAATGTAATATTTTGTAGAGTCACCAATACCAGCCAGATGCAGCTTCATCAAGCTTTGCCATGCAGGGAAGTTTTCCTTATTCATCTTTGGTACCTCCTTCTTATACATCCTAATCATTTGCTTCAAGCCCCTTTAAACTTGATTTATGTCAACACTAATAATAAGCAACACAGCTCTGATAGCAATTGTTAATATGATTTAGAAAAATAGAGAGGGGGGGTGAATCAATTGTTCTCAAGTCCTAATGTATAAAAACAATCTTAAAACTTATCTTTAAATCAGATCCAAAACCAAAACAAACTCGTTCATCATTGATTAAGTAATAGAAACATCTAACAACGCAATCTACTACCTAGCTATAACTTAACTTGCAAAACATAGTAATGTTTAGATCTAAACATCCACACAAGTATAAACACCAAGATTTACAGTGGAAACCCAATATGGGAAAAACCACTTTGTAACATGCTACTATTATTTTCACTCTTCTAAAGTGAGCTCGGTGAAAAGCCAACCCTGTCAAAGGTTACAATACACATTGTTAGGTGTGACTCAGTTAAAAGATTTCAATCACCCTGTTAAAAGTGAGCCTGGTCATAGGACTTACATACATTCCATTAGAATGCAACCTTGTTCAAAGGATTTAACATATGACTGTTAGGTCAACCTCTGTTAAAAGGATTTTGATTGTTATAATGGTTAGAAAGTAGAAGTAGTATTATCTGAAAAGTATACAACTCACTTTGCAAATTTCAGATCTGATTCTGTACTCTAATGCTGGTTTACTGACTTTGAAACTTTTCCATTCCCATCTCTGATCTGCTCGTAACTTTTCTTCAAGCAATCACCCCAATTCTCCTTCAGCCTTTTCTTCTTATTCAGTCAATAAAACTTTCTTCTTCCAGTATTCTCTGATCTTCATCCACATACAATACCAAAATGTTCAGGTTCACTTATATTTACCTCAATTAGGTTAACTCATCTTTTTCTGCTCAATCTCAATCGTAGATCTTAGGTTTAGGTCAAATTCATTGAATCTACTCACTTCATGTTCTTTGGCTCCTTTTCTAGAATCAACTCAAATCTCTTAAAGATTTACCATAAAACATTTTACAAAGCATTCAATGCTTCCATATAATCAATAAATAAAGTCAACACATTTTACATAATCCAAGAATTCAATAATGTCGGCTCCAAAATTAAATTCTCTTGAAATATAAAATTGCTGATGCTCACCCAATACTGTGATTGTCAACTCTGTCTCCATGTAGAATGCTCGGTCATTACTAAAACTATCTCCTTGTCTTACACTATCTTCCTCGGCAATTTATTGATGCTCGGTCGACACTAGAATTTTTCTCGGTTAAGCCTACCAGTTTAGTCTTCAATCTTACTAAGATAAACAATACATTATCTCATCATAGTGCAACATAGTCAAGTACACTTTATAGTATCAAGATAACTCAACCTTTCCCTAGGTGCTATTGTTACCAACCTTGCTTAGCCCCTTAAGCAACACTCAAATAGATATAGTACTTTCCTAAGTAGCAACAGTCTAACCAATAAAGGTTTGACATCAATGACAATACAACAATTGTTTCAATTGCAGTTTCCAACAATTGATAAGTTTCTTGAGGAATTGAAGGATTCCTTAACTAAATAAAGAAAATAGGTAGTTCTTAAAAAAGATAACAATAGAAATCATTCCTTGGATAAAGTACGTTCTTTTTTACAATTTTAAGGAGATAGAGCTCAAATTGCACTAACTCTCAATGAAAAATGTAGGAAAAAGGATCTAGTAGACCATTAGAGGATTGTCAAAAAATAAGAAGAAATGGTTACTAAAATTTCTAATGAGTTTAAGAAGAAAAATATTGGTTTGGAAATTGAAAAATAAATGCATGTATAGATAATGATCTAGTTATCACACTTGTTCCAAAAGTTGGTCCAACTAAGGATCAAGATGAGTAGAATAATAATAACAAATGTCCAATAAATGGACAAGATGTATTATAGCTTTTTGATAAGGGATAAGATATAGAAAGATAAAATTATTTGGAAAGGTAGAAGGATCATGAGCAGAAGATGAGGAGGCTATTGAGGGAGAAAATATTGAATTACTTGGTGGTGAATATTCCAAATCTTTCAATGATTCAACCTTAGATCTGTTCAGCCTTTAAATGCAATTTTAATCAATGATCATAATTGAGGTTATTGAGAGTACCTATGAATCATAGTAAAGTTGATCTTGACCGACTATCTATGTAACATGTATTACACTTGGGTGACATTTTTCACCATTCAACTAGAAAGGACTTTATAAACTCTTATAATTATATCACAAAATAAATTGATAATACTTTGAAAGTCCTTCATTAAGGGCTTAAAAAAGTATACTTAGATGAGTTAATCACAAGTAAGGAGTAGTTACTAGTGCTTCTTGAGGAATTAAAGGAACACACCTCCACCTTCGAGGCCATGATTTTAATGAATGAAGAGAAAAGGGTAGAGGTGAAAAGGTTAACAGAGTTGGGAAAAAGGTGTGCAATAACACACATTTGGCTATAGGAGACTTAAAGATTTTAAGAAATGGGTAAATGAAGTTGTAGTAATGTATTAGTTTTATCATAGATGGCTTATCTGTACTAAGAATATAAATTAGTAGATTAACATTTTGAAGTCTTATATTTTATAAATAATTTAAATATAGATGACTTCAAGAATAATGAAGATGGCTTTGCTAGGATACAAATAGAGAATTCGTACATGTAGGTTGATCTCAAACAAATAGAAAAATTAATGAAATAATAATTTAAATCTAAAGGACATATAAATTTTGAAGTTTACTAATCTGGTGATGTTGTTTAATGTATATCTAAGGAATGACATCAAGAGTTTATAGATTAGGAAGACATAATAGATATATGAGATCTTCTTGTGAAGCTTGCATGTTAGTGCAACTATTTTACCTCTTCGATAGATGCATTGAATAATACATGGTTTCAACTAAAGGTAATTCATCATGGCATTTATTCCCCATTAATAAAGTTTTCTCACTTTTGGTAGTAAGATAATTTTGGCTTTTTATATAAACTAATAGATAAGTAATTTAATTTTCACTTTCTATTGCATTTAATTTTGGTCTATTCCCTAAGGGGGAGCTTATAGAATTAGGATAAATATTTGCAAGTATAGAAGATGTCTATTATAGAGAATAATATGTATCATATTGTGTTGTAGATATGTTTTTTGGGCTTAGAGAGACTGATGTATGATAACATAAATTATAGACAGTATTTTGGGGACATTTGTTTTCCTTGATGTCAAATGGGGAGAAATATATTTATTTTGCAGATAGTTTGCTAGTTTTTTGATCAATAGAAAAGAGGGATATTTTATAAAATATTGATATCATATTGTCATTGATGTTAAATATGGCTTGAAAGTTGAATCTAGTAGTGGTCTTGTCTATTTTGGAGTGGTGTTGTATAACTTGAGTAGATAAGTGTTGGCTTGGTGAATAAGATTGATGATGAACATTGTAGAAGTTGTATCCAAATGACTCAACTCTTAACTAGATTATAGGAGAATGTTTCAATTATTATCATGTGAAAATAGTTTAGCATGACTCTTTTGGTGAATGGTATATCATTATATGTTCTACTTTTTAGTTTTCATTTTGGTGAATTTATTTGTATCATCCTTGTTGGCATTTTGGATGTATTGTCATAGTTGTCAATATATCTATTTATGTAGTCTGGCCAATGGTGCAGTATGTTCAAAGGTTTGGTGAGGATTATTTAATGAAGATGAGGAATCATGCACCTTATAGGATTATTTAGAGGTTTTCTACTTGGTTCATGTCAAGTTTCAGGGGTTTACATGGTGATTTGGATGAGTTATGAGGTCAGGATTTGTACTAGTTATTTTATTGTCTGTCTGTGTTGGCAAGGTAGAAGAGATTGGTTCAGTTTCTACTTCTAGGTTGATATTATTAGTTGCACATGTGGGAGTGTGACTAGAACATGGTGAGCTTTCCGCAACTCAATTGGTTTTTGATTCAGATATCTGCAAGGGAATTTTTGTTGTCATAGAGGTAGTTGATAGAATTCTTGAGGTTTAAGCATAAAATGCTCACAAATCCAATAGATGGGGTGGATTTGATTATTTTTGTGTTATTCATGATTCATAAGGATGTTATTTAAGTTTTTGTTGGTCTTTCTTGTGTTCTTGGATGAAATGTTTGGAAATTTGTTTTAAGATCTATTAATAAGATGTCTCAAGGTAGTGTTATGATCTTGAGGTGTTTGATAAAGATTTCAAAGCTAGGTTTTTTCCAACTATGGTTGATGAATTATTTAAAGATCTAGGGGAAAAATTGTGGGTGTGGATGTGTAGTGGATGTGTGTATTTCTTGTAGAGCTAGAGTGCAGAGATCTATTGGAGGTTGAATCACTCGTCTAAAGGAGTAAGAGAGGATTTCAATATCTAGATATGATTGTGCTTCATTAGAACTAACCCAAGAAAGTTATAGATGCTACTATACACTTCACAAAGTTTCTAATTGTAGTTAGATCGACCATTGTAGTGGTCTTGTAAGGTGAAAGCCTTCCTTAGGATTATAAACCAATGAATTTTGAGTACTGAGCTCTAGTCAACTTGTCCCCAAACATATGTGCTTTCTCCATTTATAATAAACCTATACTTATAACAAGGTATTAGTTTTATTGTGGGTTAAAGCCCCTCCGTGGTTTTTCTGATTTGGATTTCCACAATAAAAGTTCTCATGTTGTGTGTTTGGGATGTTTTTTGATTTTTGATTACTTTCTTTATTCATCATAAATCATACATAAGGGTTTTATGGATAAAGGTTTCAAGGTTTAAGGGTTTTGAAGATCTAGTGGTTTTGGAGCAACTAATTTTCATCAATCTTGAGTGGGTTATAAATGTATCCCAAAAGGATTCAACAAAATAATTGAACATTTAGGTCAAATTATTCTTTTCATACATAGGCATGGTATGATCCAAAAAAAATGACTTTTTAAAAGTATTTTTTAGTAACACCTATTGAAAATGAAATTGTATCACCTAGATATTCAAATAAATTACATATTTTTAAAGTAGACTTTGATTACTACAATCTGTATTACTAAAAGTTTTTTAAGATTTTATATCTAAGTGCTTCAAATATTTAGGTCAAACATGATGAATTTGAAAAAAATAGGAAAAACAGTGTTAGATTATGGCCAAAAATTAGACAAAACTTCCTCCTAGCACCTATTAATGAGGTTGGTTGCTAATGTATGAAGAAAAAAATGATATTTAATATTTCAAAGAATACGCTTCACATTAGTTCAATCACAATAGTTCATTAAAATTGATATTATTGAATCTTTTCTTAGAGAAGTAAGATTTAGTGACTAGAAACTCCTTGTATCTTTCCCTAAGGTTGTATGCCTTAGTTTACAATTGAATATAAGGATAAATCAACTCCTTGGCATCTGGCCTAAATCATTGTAATTAGTTCTTCATATAATGAGTGTGATTCTCATTTTGGTTTCTTCTAGTATTAGCTTTTCCATGTAAAAATCTAGGTGTTCTTGTGTGTTGTTCTTTTTGTTTTACTTATTTACTTTTAGACAAGTTAAATTGAATTAATGGTTGATAATTAGTTAAGTTTTAATTCATGTTGATTCACCCCTCAACATCCAAAAGTGTTCAAGAATTTGAAACTGTCAATTCACTCCTTGGAAAATCTTCCTAAAATTTCTTCCAAGACTAAAATTGTAAAAGTCCTTAAAAGAATTAAAAAAATTTCCTTATTATCCTGAGTATCACTTTATCCCTTCTTCTATCTATCTCTATGTCATAAATATGATTCCCTATCTAAAGGAAAACTCCTTGGGCTATAATCAAATTATCTTTCCCTTGGCTATGTACCTAGTATCCTTTCTTATTCTCTACCATATTTGACAATTTTTAGCTTCTCATACATGCATACACGTCACATATAAATGTACACGCACATACATACATACACATACCTATCTATCTATCTATATCTCTCTGTGTGTGTATACATACATATATTGTTGGAACTGCTTATTTTTTGAATTATTTTATTTTTAAAAATATATGTGTGTGTGTGGACACACACACATGTAATATGTATGATATTAAAATCACACACTAGTGTTTATTTTAAATTATAAAATATTGAAACATGTTTATCTCAAATAGGTAAATAAAAGGGGAGGAAAGGAGGGTTGTGACAAGTCGAGGCTTCATAGAAGATAGAGGGGCATGATAACCTCATATAATTAGTTTCTATCAATGAATGTGTTTCTTTTAAGTGGTGTGTGAGGGTTTCCTCCTTCCCTTGTTGGTGGCCTCCCTTCCTCTCCTAATCCATCACTCTATGGTTTCACTCTATAGGCCAAAGAATATTTAATTTTTGTAAATATTGAATAAATGGTGATCACACCTCCTACCCAATAGGATAAGGAGTTATATTTAAATAGAGTTGTTAAGGATCTTCCTATTTTTTTAAGTATGGGTAATTAGGTAATTGGTGTAGGGGCACAAGATTACTCCCCAATTTGGTTTTAATGTTTTCTAGTCCTTCTACATGTTTGTAATAAGGCCTTATAGGCCATGTGATATTATGTAACCAAGGTCTCTTTATAGACCTATTTTCTTTGTAATGGCCAACATGGCTATGTTGAACCAAGATGGTAAACTAGGTGTATTTGGGTCTAATTAGGCCTATTAGTATGATTTAAGGGATTTAGAGTCACTCTCATTGAACAAATGAAAATCCACAAGATGTAAAAACTTGCAAATGTTGTTCAAAAGTTGCTTGCTCAACTTTGACAATTTTTTGAATTATTGTCATCCAACAGCTAGGTGGTTGAGAAGTTGGTTGGAGGTGGTTGGGATATATCCAAGATGATTTTTAAATCCTTTTGGATTGATTTTGGGTGTAGTGTTCAATTTTGGTAATGAATTGAAGATTTTTCTCCATTGATATTTGAATTTCTCATGTTAATTATCTATTTTCTACAACTATACGACCATATAAAGATTGGAAAATCCAAGACATGTACATGGTGTGATAGATTGGTGTCCCACCTTAATTTTGGTTTTGGTTTGATGTGTTCAATAGACATAGATCAGAAGATCCATTCAATTGAAGTAGGAATGGTCCAGGAAACCCTCAACACCTAGGGTTTGGCTTTAAAATGGCAAGATCTTGACATTCCACTATTGGAATTTCCTAAGCCTCTGTGGAATGTTAGGATACCATTTATCATAGGCATTAAAGGAGATTTTAAAATATTTGGAGCAAGATTGGATTGCCCTAGGATTGGCACATCTAATGTGACAAGCTTTGTGAAGGAGAAAATATTATTGTAGAGGAGACAAAAGGCTATGTGGGTGTGTTCCAATTGTGTATTTGGCCTCCTTAGGTATGCAGATGATTGAATCAATAGACACCTTTATATTTTAGTTGGATTGGTGAGGATTTTTATTACACTCTTTTATTTAGGCCTATTAGGTGTGTTTTGTCATGTGTACAGGTTGACCTGGTCAAACAAGAACCCAAAATCCATTTTGTGAAATATCTTAGGGAGTCCAAATGGGTATCTAAATATGTAATTATATTGGGCTATTGATTGGAATTTTTAAGATTTATAGGCCAAAAGGTCATTTTGGAGGGTTAATTCTATTACGTGACGTAATAGGCCAACTTTATGTAGATCTGTTAGTGGGTTTGTGACAGTGGATACAAGGGGTTAGATTGGTGAGATATGTTGGTCTAAACTTAGGAAGACACCCACACATTTCTCCTATAATTTTTGTGAAAATATCCTAGTTCGCAAGGGTTTCAAGTGCTTGGTTGAGTTTTATAATCAAAGGCTTAAAGGAAGGAGAAGAAACTCCTCTTAGAAATTTAATTGGCCTAAGTGTTTATCCTTAGGGAAGAGGTCAAGGGAAAGTTAAAAATAACCTTGGGAAGATTAGTTGAGTAGGGCCATTGGATGGTGCCTAGGAGAATCCTATTGTGGAACAAATTCCAAGAAACCTAGAAGTTACACCAAATCCTCTGCATCAATATTCTTCACTATATTTTTTAAAATTTTATTTCTCCAGTTAGGTTTTGTGGGAGGCATTTATCATGGATCTCTAAGTCATGTTGTCTATTAGTGTCAAATACTTATTCATTTTCAAGGTAGAGTTGGTCAGACATCACTGCGACCAAGCCATCCTACTATGACCGAGTAATGTATGAACTTGTATTTTATATATGTATCAAGCCGTAGTTACTGTCAAGAAAGTCAGTGATTACCGAGTACCCCAGTAGTTACTGAGAATTATATATGTTGAGTTGTATAGAAGAGTCAGTGACTAGCACCAGTATATGGAGAATAGTTTTGACTAAGCATCAGAGACTTCATATGCTGAGTGAACCAGTTTTGGTATATGTGTATGTAATGGAAGAAACACCTAGGTAAACCATTTTGGCTAACTTCTATGCATTATTTAATGATTGTTGAGATAATTAAGGATTTGATTACACATCATGATTTCAATCATTAATCCCTATGCAAGTGACATAACCAATGAAAAAAAGGGAATGTTTAAGTGACATAAGTGATGAATCTAGACCGTTGAGCTTAATCTAGGAGCTTGATTAGTTGTCTATTTAAGTTGACATCAAAACTATAATATTATAATAGTTAGGAGATCTCATATGTATGTAGGAGGAATTAGTGTATTGAATGTCAGAAGCATAGATCAGGAAAAGTGACTGAGAAGAGTAGTGAAGGACAAAATACAGTAATATTTAATTTTGAGATTATATAAGAATTGGAAAGAGGATAATTGTTATCAATATTTGAAGTGAAAATTGAAGGATTAGGTACTGATACATTCTAGCAAGTGAATCAGGGTAAATCTCTTAAGAGAGTGGTCCTAACAAGCCTTTGTAAATCTCCTAATAGATTTCTTACTTAGCTGTAAGTTTTAAATCCTTTAATCAAGGTAGATTGTATAAGTTTGTAAGCTCTTAGTAGAGCAAACACCTCATAGGGTAGATCACCAAAAGTGATCAAAACTTTATAGCCCTAACCGGAACACTTTATTGATGTAGTAGTGAAGATTTGTGGGTGTCATCGCCACCCCAATTTTACATTTCAAGGGTTTTTGGTTTACCAAATATTTGTGCTATGTGTTTTATTTTAATGGATGTGAATAGTAGTTAGATCTATTTCAGTATTGAACTTTATATTTATGATATATATGTTGAATTGATTTCAAAGTGTAAAAGTTTTATGGATAACTGATTCACCCCCCCTCTCAGTATCTTAATTTCCCAATAAGACTTCCAAAATTTATCGATAAGGAAACTCTGACTAGGAATTATCTCACCCAATCATATTTTGTAGGTTCATCTATTGCATCATTCATGTATTTGGCTGGGGTATATTTTGGTTCAATGTTCATTTCTCTCATTTACATTTCCTTGATCCTAATGGTACCATGTTAAATTGTCTTAATTAGTGGTTTGGATGTTAGGTGTTCTTGTGTGGATGTTCAGCCATGAGATTCCAAGATGAAAAATATGCCTATTGGTAACAATGGTTTAGATGTTATATTCTTTATCCAAGTCATTGTAGAGAGGTAGAATATAATTGCTATACTTTACTTTATTACTACTAATTCAACTACTTGGCTTAAGAAATCGCTAGTTGGAATATTTCATTTTAATTGTGCCAAAAGTATTTCTATGAGAATATTGTTGTTTTACAAATGAAATTCTATCTAGGCCTAGTTTATGTGTCTTTTGACCACTTATTTAATTTTTCTTTCATTCTTGATGATTTATATTAGATGAAATAATGTTCTTGATGATTTATTTTTTTCCCCACCCCAGTTTTACCTTTCAAGGGTTTCTGGGTTACCAAATATTTGTGTTATGTGTTTCATTTTAATGGACGTGATTAGCAGTTAAATCTATTTGAGCATTGAACTTTATATTTATGATATATATGTTGAATTAATTTCAAAGTGTAAACATTTTATGGATAACTAATTCACCCCCCCCCCCTCTCAGTATCTTACTTTCCCAATAAGAATTCCAAAAATTAGTATCAAAGATTTGATCTCTTAGAATAAGTCTAACCAGTTGAGATTTGAGATCTTGGAGATGGAGGCTTATAAGTTGGGAAAGATAATAGAGAATCAAAAGATTGACATCCAACTTTCTTTGCACCAGCTTGAGGCAGAAAGAGAGTAATTGAAGAAATATTTAAATAGAAGGAAATAATTGTTAATCCAACTGAATGGCACTCAATATCAAGAAGAGTACACTAAAGGTATATTTGACAATGGAAATTCCAGTGAAAGTGATGCAACAATAGAATATCTATTGGAGAGAAACAAAACACAAAATGAAGAAGTCAAAAGTTTGAGGAGAGAATGGTAAATTCAATCAGTAAGACTATGTGAAGTGATTGAACAAAAAAAGAAAGATGAGGAAGGCAAGACAATGATAGAAGAAGATAGGAGACAAATGGCTACTAGACTTGATGAAAGGACATGTGATGTGTAGAAGCTTACAAATAATCAATTGGACATGGTAAATCATCTACTACTTACAAATCAAGAGTTAGATAGAAAATACATGGAAATTCCAAATCTCAGATCATAGAACAATCAACTAAAAAATGAGTTAAGATCTGAAAAGGAACTCAATGAGAGGATGAATAAACCTAATGAAGCTATGAGATATTTTGAGGAACTTATGAGATCACCAAGAAGATCAAATGACACCTCTAGACTAGGCCATAATGAGCACCTATCATCCATTGAAGAAGGAGAATCATAAAAAAATTGAGAATAGAGGAATGTAAAGCCAAAGAACAACAAACCTACATTTCATCATTATGGGAAACAAGGTCACAGAAAAAACATTTGTAAAAGCAAGAATGGTAAGTCTAATCCTAAGCCTAAATTCAATGGATATTTTTTTAACTATAAAAAACATGGAGATCAGGCACATGAATGCAGGTCAAAGGCTAGAAATACACCTACTGCACCTAGATTTCAAGGACATTGTTACAATTGTCAAAAAAATGGTCATAGAACACAAGAATTAAGATCCAATGCAAAACCAAAGTGGACATCCAAGAAGAAAGGTAATGCACCTAGGAAAGGTAACACATTCAATTGGGATTACAATACATGGTATAGTTGTCATTATTATGGAGATTGTGGTCATATTGGGGAAAACTACATAATGACACATTTTAGAGTTAAATCCAAGAGTTGGATGAATGGAAGTTTGGTCTATTATAATTGTCACAAGATTGGTCACATAAAAAGAGAATGCAGGACTAGAGATGATGCAGGGGCATTCTTGGCTCCTCGGTGAATCTACATGGTGGTGTGTTACTTGGCCCGTGTTACTTGATTATAGCCTTAATTGATGGTCTCAATTATTGAAGGAAGCTTGGTCACTGAAGGAACTTGGTGAGACTTCTTGTGCTCGGTGGAACTGGTGCTTGATAATGCCTGTGTTGCTTAGTGTTACTTGGCTTGGTGGATTGTTTCACTGGTGCTCGATTATTTCTCTGGTGCTCAGTAGTTCTAGTTTATCGACTGGAGTTCTTGATGATTTGGTAGGCCGACTTGGTGCATTTATTATTGGTAGCTTTTGTTGGATTCTCCTATGTGGATCTGGAGGTTAGACATGTTGAATTTAATAATTGTAAGGCTATTTGAGAGCTGACTTGTATTGCATTTAATATTTGTTTGTAGGACTTAGTTGTTTCATCCAGCCAGCTTGTGGCTAATGATTAGTATTTATAGGATGTTTGGGTAGTTGTTTTAGGCAGCAGATTGGAAGTTCTAACATCAGATCTAGGGTAGCAGATAAGTGAAGATGTGGAATAGATCCTGCGAGATCTTGTAGATCAGATTATTATCTGATAGTTGTAATAGAAAAGCTAGTGGTTTGCATACTTGGAGACAAAGAGATTGTTTGGTGGCTTGTGAGCACAAGTCTAGATCTTCCTTAGGGTTTCCATCAGTTACTAATTTGTCTCATAAATGAACTAGCTGAAGTTGTGTTGGATCTTGTTGATCTTGCATAATTACTTCTTGATTTTAATTGGCCCTAACCTGGAAGGCCTTATAGTCAGGCATGTTAATGAAAATATGTTTTGAAAAATATCTTGTTATGTTATTTCTATTGTGGTGTTCTGAATCTGTAAGGTTAGATTGTCCTTCATTGGATCTGCCATCCTTGACCTGCGTTTAGAGCATAAGCACTGAGTAATGAACAAAGAAAAGGTGAAGAGACCATTAGATAGATAAAGAACCAAATGAATCAGATATGGAGAAAGAAAGAAGAAGCAAGTAGTAGTGGAACAAGTGAACTTGATATCACCCAATCCAATGGATCAAGTGATCACACTACTTCTAACTAAGAAAAGTGTAAGGAAAGAAGAGTGTGGGACACTTTCCACAATATCAATTTTGCAGGGGAAATAAGAAATGGTAAATCTAAATACAGAGATGTGCAAGAAAATAAGAACATAGAAAAATACCCTTTGCACATAAGACAAACACAGACAACCAAATTTAACTTGGGAAACCCTTACGAGAAAAAACCCACCACCAAAAAATCCTAGTTTTCTTTGTATTACAATAAACAATTTACATACAACTGACAATGGATTTTTCACATAGGCTCACAGGCTCATATTGTGTTACAATCAGCCTAATATTACGCTATATATCCTATACAAATCTTGCAACAAGTTATGCATGCTATAATTTGTTGCAGAATTCAGTATAGAAATTGTCACAGAAAAAAAGGGTTACTTACTATCTTGGTAGTCCTAATGGTCACTCCTCCACTTGTTAGTCCCTTTGGTATCAGATCACTCCCTTTGACATCTCCCTTTGGCATCAGGTCACTCCCTTCACCTCACACACTCCCTTCAACCTCAGACACTTCCTTCAGCCTTAGACACTCCCTTCAGCATCAAGTCACTCCCTTTGGCCTCAAACACTTCCTTGGGCCTTGGTCACTCCCTTCAGCACTCATCCCTTCAATCCAATAATCGCTGAACTATGTGTGGACATAACTGTACTAGCACCAGTTTCAACATATCACTCTACTGGTAGTGGCTTCACTACATACTTCACCATCAGGTACCAGCTACACTGTACAAACATTTTTGTACTGCTTCACCCTACTGGAATGGAGTGTTTTTATATAGGCATCATTGTATAGTGGAACTCCACATACCCTCCCTGTAGGGTAAGTGCACAAAGATGGGGGACCAAAAAGATCCCACTTTTCTTTTTGGCCCTCCATCACACATAGTACAAATGCACTAAAGGGCATGTGCCCTATAGGGTGCACACCCTATGGCTTGGGTTGCCCAAGCCTTAGGCTTGGACAATTCAAATCCTTTACAAAGTGTGCATGCCCTATAGTGCATGTGCGCTGTGTAAATTTATGATTTTCATAGAGTGCACACACTATGAAAATCATAAATTTACATAGCGTGTACGGCCTATAGGGTGTGCGCCCTATGCAAGATATGATTTATATAGTGTGTGAGAGAGAGAGGGGGGGGTAATTTATACAAAGAGAGGGGGGGTAATTTATACAAATCTAACATTTAAGTATAAGTTTGATAATTTTAATTTCTTAAAATTTAAGTTATATTTGTATAAATTATAAAATATAATGCTTTCAAGATGTTTGGGATAGGTTCCAGCTTCATAGGAGTTAACATGCAAATTCTAGATTTGAAAAATTCCAGACTTAGCCAAATTTCAAGATTCAGCAACCCTTTAGTAGGGTTACCTCCCACAATCCATCATGGATTTCTAAGGTCAAACAGAAGTTGGAAAAATGATTCCCAAATGGTTTTCAATCATTTTATCACAAATCACTTGGTTTCGACCCCATCTCTACAACAAACTTAGCTTAGCTCTCTCTCTCTCTCTCATTACCTCTCTCTCTCTCTCTCTCTCCCTCTTATCTCTCTCTCTCTTACTCTCTCACTCTGGAGTGAGAGAGAGAGATAAGGGAGAGAGAGAGAGGGTAATGAAAGAGAGAGTAGATAAGGGGTAGAGATAGGATCATGTGTGTGAGAGAGAGAGAGTAGATAAGGGGTAGAGAGAGGGTGATGTGAGAGAGAGAGAGAGAGTAATGAAATAGAGAGAGTAGATAAGTGGGAGAGAGAGGGTGATGTGTGTGTGTGTGTGTGTGTGTGTGTGTGTGAGAGAGAGAGAGAGAGAGAGAGAGTAGATAAGGTGGAGAGAAAGAGGGTGGTGTGTGTGTGTGTGTGTGAGAGAGAGAGAGAGAGAGAGGGTAATGAAAGAGAGAGTAGATAAGGTGGAGAGAAAGGGGGTGATGTGTGTGTGTGTGTGTGTGTGTGTGTGTGTGTGTGTGTGTGTGTGTGTGTGAGAGAGAGAGAGAGAGAGAGAGAGAGAGTAATGAAAGAGAGAGTAGATAAGGTGGAGAGAAAGAGGGTGATGTGTGTGTGTGTGTGTGTGTGTGTGTGAGAGAGAGAGAGATAAGGGAGAGGGATATATATATATATATATATATATATATATATATATATATATATATATATATATAGAGAGAGAGAGAGAGAGAGAGAGATTTGGGTGAGAGCTAATTTAAGTTTGTCATAGAGATGGGGTCAAAACCAAGTGATTTGTGATAAAATGAGTTAAAACCCTTTTGGAATCCTTTTGCGAGCTTCAGTTTGACCTTAGAAATCAATGATGGATTATGGGAGGTAACCCTGCTAAAGGCTTGCTAAATCCTGAAATTCGGCTAAGTCTGGAATTTTTCAAATCTAGAATCTACATGTTAACTCCTATGAAGCTGGAACCTATCCCAAACATCTTGAAAGCATTATATTTTATAATTTATACAAATATAATTTAAAATATAAGAAATTAAAATTATCAAACTTATACTTGAATTTTATATTTGTATAAATTACCCCCCCTCTCTTTGTATAAATTACTCCCCTCCTCTCTCTTTGTCTCACACTATATAAATCATATCTTACATAGGGCACACGCCCTCTGTAAATTTATGATTTTCATAGCATGTGCAGGTTATGAAAATCATAAATTTACGTAGGGCGCACACCCTATATGGCATGCGCGCTTTGTAAAGGATTTGAATTTACCAATCCTAAGGCTTGGATTTGCCATGGAGATCCAACCCAAAGGCTTAGACGATTGAAATAGGCTTGAGACGTGTTTTCCAGCAGACATACAAAAAAAAGACATTTTTTGTGTGCTCCTCATCAAGTTTACTTGTGGATCAAGAACGTAAAAATCAGATGATGTGATATTGTAGATCTCTCTGTTAGCTATCTAAGGATAATTTATTTTGAATTCTGATTATGTTAAGTTTTTCAACTCTAATTTCTTTTGTGTGTATGTCCATTTTTCATTAAAAACCAACATGCAGTATTTTGCGCATAGATTTTGGCTCGTTCATCGAATTTTGCAATAAGTTACAGTTTTAGAAACTAGACTCCATTCTACACACTTTAAAAAAAAGAAAATTTAATTTTTTATTAGTTTTAAATGATTTCTAGGGGGAGCACATAGAAATTTCATGTTTTCAGGATGTGTGCACTTCGTAAATTCATAAAAATTTATACGTTCATCAAAAAATTACCAAAAAAATCTAGGATAAACTATGTGGTGTTAGCTAACTTCTCACCAAAGTGATTAAAAAAATTCAAAAAAAAAGTTAACATTTTAGGGGGACCACACCAAACGCTATGTTATGTTTTTGGACAAAACATAGGACCACTTTTTGTGCTCCCCCTTTTTGAGGGCCTTAATGTACACCATTTTCAAAATAAATTAGTAGTTTAGGAATTAGATTCAGAGTATTAAAAATCTTTTTTTTGTTGCATCTCAAAATTTTGAGTCTAACTATCTTCAATTTCGTGTTCAAGTTTAGAGTTTTCTAATTTCAGGAAAAAAGTGGCATCTTATACGCCCTTTTTGGTCCCCCATCTTTGTGCACTTATCCTTTACGTAGATGCCTCACCACACAATGAGCAGCCATCGTACGCTAGACTCACCCATACAGTGATAAACCATGATATGGTGGACTCACCCACACAATGAGAAGCCACAATACGTATGAGGCAGTCTCAATAATCTCCCACTTGGTGAGGTACATAATAATATCATAGAGTTACTTAATCTGACCATGTCTGCCATTCAAACTTAACTATGTTAATTTTGATACCTCTAAGGTATACAATTAGGAATTCAAAATCAATAACATATACAACTTGTAACATACAGTTTCAAGCCTCAAAGCACTATTTGCCACATATACACTAAGAAGCTCCCACTGCATAGGTAATGTCTGCCTGATATGAATCCATTCAACCACATCATGTATAAGTACAACAAAAAAATTGTAGCATCAATAACATCAACAGTACATCAACCATGTACCATGTCCTTATACATACACCTCTATATGCCTGTCAGACTTCCTGTTGAAACCATTAACCGTTTCAACAAACACATCTCTAATCACAAGAGAAAATAGAATCACCTTCATCTTTCAATATCCATGAGCACCTACAACTGATCAATCCATGCCAACTCCAAATGCAGAACAACAATTTCATGAAGTGTCGATAAAATGACCAACGTATTCTTGATACACAGACACAAAACCAAGATCAATGTCAAAATTCCAACCATGGCCTCAGGAACATAAATATGACAACATGATCTAAAACATCTCAACAAAAGAGATAACATGCTCCATATGAACATACAATAAACTAAACCTTAATCAAAGACTTTGTTGACCCCTCAAGATGTTAACATCTTCAGTCACATGAATATAAACATCTCCAAACAATGATTCAACAAATGTGATGAAATCCTTATCAAGATCTAAAACACCTCCCACATCTACAATAGTAATGAATATCATTTTCTATGTCACTACCAACAAATCCCACTAAACTGTGGTGTCGAGTCACACATGGCATCGTGACAAACATCTTCCACATGAAGACCAAATTAATCAAACCGATCATCATTAGATGACTAATCAACCAAAAAAGCACTGCTAGCATCTTCATCATCACTTTGAGAAGACTCTAAATCAGAAGAAATTTGCATTTTATTCTTCGTCCACTTCTCTTTGCAGTTCTTTCGGATATGACCAGCCTTCCCACAGTTCCAACACTTCACTTTGGACTTCTTTCTAGAATATTTAGACTTCATGTCCTTTCCTTTGTCCTTCGATCTATCTCAAACCACAAGATCCTCTTTAGCCACCTCAAAATATTTCCTTTGCATCTCCTCTAATAGAAGTGAACCAACTACATCATCCATTTTAAACTGGTTGGTAGTACTTCTGATGGCCATCACAAGGTGATTCCACGAATTAGACAACGAGCACAACAATAACATGCAACACTCTTCTTCAGCAATGGACACGCCAACAAATGTTAACTATGAAAACACCATATTGAACTCATTTAGATGATCTTCCATTATCGTTCCTTTGTCCATCTTCAGAGAGTACAAATTCTTTATCAGGAAGAGCTTGTTTACCAAGGATTTTCCTTGATAAATATCTCCCAACTTCTTCCACAAAGAACATACAGATTTCTCTTCATGGACATTCAACAAAATAGAATCTACAAGGCTCAACCTTATCAGTCCTCTAGTCTTTATATCTACTAGATCCTAATGTTCCTGCTTCATGCCTAAAGGTTTGTTACCAGACACTATACACAACAATCCACAGATCTCGATCAACTAGCATATCTTCAACTTTAAGTTTCCACAAATCAAAGTTTGTGCCATTGAAATTTTCAATGTTTTTTTTTCTTGATATACTCATCATCTAAATTTCCAAATGAACACTTTGCAAAATGCCACTAGAACCAAATTGACACAAATGACCAACCCTTCAAAACAAGGATAACAACAAACTAGTCTGGCTCTATTACCACTTATAAGGAAAGAATAGTGCGGAATAGTTTCCACAATATCAATTTTGTAGGAGAAATAAGCAATAGTAAATGTAAATAAAGAGATGTGCAAGAAAACAAGAACATAGAAAAATATCCTTCACATACAAGACAAACACAAACAACCAAATTTAAGATGGGAAAAAACCCACCACCAAAAATTCCTAGTCTTCTTTGTATTATAGTAAATAATTTACATACAACCAAAAATGGATTTTTTTACATAGGCTCACAATCTCAAATTGTGTTACAATCAACCTAATATTACCTTATATCTCCTTTATGAATCTTCCAGCCATTTATGCACACTTTAATTTGTTGCAAAATTTGGTATAGAAATTGTCACATAACAAAATGGTTACTGACCATCTTGGTAGTCCCAATGGTCACTCCTATAGTTGTTAGTCCCTTCAGCATTAGATCGCTCCCTTTGGCATCGGGTCACTCCCTTCGCCTCAAACACTCCCTTTAGCCTCAGACACTCTCTTCATCATGAAGTCACTCCCTTCGGCCTCAAATACATTTGTCGACCTTAGTCAGTCCCTTCGGCCTTCGTCCATCCATTTGGTGGTCATCGAACTATGTGTGGACATCATTGTACTAGCACTGGTTTCAACATACCATTGTACTAGCAGAGGCTTCGTTGTATGATCACTGTCGACCTTGTGTACCACTTCACCATCAGGTACTAGCTACACTGTACTAGTATTTTTGTACTGCTTCACCATACAGGCATCATCGTACATTGGAACTCAACATACCCTCCCCATAAAAAGATGCCTCACTACACGGTGATCAGCTACCATATGGTGGACTCACCCGTGTGGTGAGAAACCACCATACAGTGAGAAGCCACAGTACGATCGAGGCAGTCTCAAAAAAAAGAAGGTATGTAAGGAACTATATTTTCAAATTCTATATTTTACCAGTTCCTAACATTATCTATGTTAAAGTCCATATCTTTATAAGTTAAGATGCATTAGGACACATCCGAGACAAGTATAGAGAAAATAGTTATTATGTATAATTGGTATCAAGCATCAGTATTTATGTCTATAGTGACCGAGTCACTTAGTATATGTTGAGATCTCATAATGACCAAGTTGATATATCGACCGAGATGAAGTGGAAATGTTAGTATTGACAGAGTCATGGTTGTGACCGACTAATGGAGTATGGAAATGAGTTAACTGAGCTATCATGCAAAGGCTGAGACAACTTTATTACACCTACTAGTGTACAGAACATTTATTGAAGACCTAATTTGACCTTTTGAATCTATATATAATGAATTTTACTGTTCATTCTCATTTCACCAACCAATTTGAGAATTTACATAGCGATTGAAAGGCGATTATAAGAGATATTTGTGTGAAGTTTTTAAAGATCCAACAATGTGCTATCGAAAAACATTGTGAAGAGTTGATCTAATACTAAGTATTATCAAGCTACACATAATTCATTTTATGAACCCTAATTTGGAAAAATGGCATCAAGCTCATCTTCTAGAGTGAAGAAGCAAGGTGGCCCAACGAGGTAAAATATATTTAGTTAGTCAGAAGTGATGCATGAAAACCACCAAATTTCTGACCTGTAATTGAGAGTGCGGTGAAGGGAGATCTTTTGGGAGTCCTATCATCGGTCCCACCTAAAGTTTTGATGATCCAAGATGTGCGAGCATGCTACATGTGTAAGATCAATGAAATTGGAGAGTATGAGCTGAGGGAGGCTTACAAAAAATAATGTGAAAATGGAGTATTGAAGGGTGAACACCAACATGTTGCTGACAAAGGGTTAGTTCGTGCCCTATAATTCTCTCACAACTTCAAAATGAAATGGATTAAGATAGTCTTGAGCTAAGTTCAGGACATGCAACCATGGTTAGAGAATGGGCTGGTGAAGATCACTAAGGACATCATACACCGAGTCACCAAATACCCTACTCTTACTGGGAAGAATACTATAAGATGTCAAAGCAAGGAAGTCATACAAGAAAAAATGATGGTAGTGTAGAATAAGAGAGGAATGACAATTTACCCCATCAAAAATCCTGAGGTTGATTTTGCAGTGAGCATAATTACACACAAGTTCTACCAATCAAGTAGGATGGATAGCGTTCCTTGCATTGTAGTGGACCAGCCATGGAAAATTGTAAAGAAGGATCATACATATGATCTTGCCGAGCTGTAACTGACACAATTGGCTGAGAACCTTTTATCAATCAGGAAAGAAAAGAATTCAACATGTACGTTTGGATCCCTGATAGTCTTTATATTTTTCTATGTAAAAAATAATTTTCCTACAATAGGAGATGTAGTCTAGAGTCAGGACCAACTTGTGACACAACTATAGTGAGTTTATTCAACAATAAGTAGATAACTTTGATAGTGTGATGGAGAACTACTTTTTTGAATTTAAGAATAAAATGAGGAAAAGAAGTAGATTTCCAGTATCATTAGTTGAGAAATTATATGATGATGTATGTTTTCTTATGGATATCGATCATACATTTGTACAATCTGTTGTACCTAGGGTAGCATGGTTGAGACCACTACCTTATGAGGTAAACATAGATGAAACATCTTCAGCTATAATAGATTTACTTGTAGAAGAAATTGATAGTAAAGCCAATAATTTTGAGAACTATGAGGAAGCTAAGTCTAAGATAACAATGAGATTAAAGTCTGCAACCTTAGAGAGGAAGAGAAATAAGTTAGTGAAGAATCTTGAGAAAATTTTAGGTCAGGGAGAAGAGGAGAATGCACCACTAGAAATCACACAAGGTCAAGGTGAGGAAAAATCAAGTGAGTCAGAAGAAAGTGAGGATGAGGAAGTAGATGCAAAAAATAAGGGCAAAGAGATAATGGTTTCTGATCCCACTAAGAAGAAGAACCTAAAATAGAAGCCTACTCCTCCTGTAGCAACAAGACCTCAAGAACAAGGGAAACTTCAAGTTCAATAGTTGCTAAGCCACAAAATAAAAACTAGTAAAGAATACTGAAGGGGAGAGCTCAAGGAAAAGGAAACAAGTTCAAACAAAAGTTGTGTCGATAAATCCAAAGACGAAACCAAGAAGAAAATTGGTACTACAAAAGGATGATGAAGATGAGGAAATGACAGATACACAGGACATCATTAAATTCATGGTGGCCACACATAAGCATCAAACCAATGTGGATGAGATTTTACAAGACATCAAGAGTACCACAGGTTTGGCAAGTTTTAAATTTATTAAATTTGAAAAGTTAAGAAAAATTGATAAGGCAAAGATAAAAGATGTCATTATTGAAATGTTGGACCTACATTTAAGATGACACCTTTGGAGATAGGGAATCTTATCCTTGATGAATTATTTAGCAAAATTGATGAGAGATGACAGTATGCCATTATGACAAAGAGACAGATCAGAGAAGGCACTTTAGCACAAATAATTCCTGAGTTAACAACAATTGGTATTAGAAAAAAATTAATGGAGCAATACAAAAATAGGTTTATACCTAAATTGAGAGCATACTCCATATTGAAGAATAATGTTGAAGAATTTGTTAAATAAAGTATACTAATACGGAAGAAGAAGAAGAAGAAGAGAGAGCAAGAGGAACTCAGAAGGGAACATCAACAAAAGAAGGTACAACATGAAATCAAGAATATATTTGTAGATGATTTTGAACTTGAAGATATAAATGAAAATTCACCCATACTTGAACAATTATTACGTATTGTTAAAAAGGTGAATAGTGATGAGAGTGAAGAAAATGAGAAGTTAAGCAATGGTCTGAAAGAAAGTTTGAGACCAAGGTACTTCGAAAGGTTTCAATGGAGATTGCAGTTAAACGGGTTGAACTTTCTAACCTTCTAAGTAACTTGGAAGAGGTTGTACAAAATGTTCATTATTTGTAAAAATAGCTATGCAATGTAGAAACATTTATAAAGAAGAATCAATGGCTTATTGAGAAGCTACAATTGGATTTGAAGTCAATAGGACATTCACTGAGCTTGGATGCAAGTTCCAGCTCTATTCATTTCACTAGGTTGACTCATGCACAAGGGAGATTAGCCGAGCTGATTGGCTAATGATGGAAAGATACAATCCAAATTAATCTCTATAAAAACAATGTTGATACCTCATTTGGAGGCCATGGAGAGAGAATTGGCATCAGCAAAAGATTTAGTACAAAGAGATCTTCATCTCTCTATTGCAAAAAGTTTGGTTGATCTAGCTACTCAGCTAGAAATGAAAATACATGTTTTGGAGTCTGTTAGAGCTGGATGGGGCTTTAGCAATAATTCTATAGCTTCAAAAACAATTTTTGGATAAATATTATATAACCCCAACACCCCAGCAACTTAAAGTGACAAAAACAAGGGGAAAATAGATTAGACCAAAGGGGGAGAAAGATGAAGACAAAAAAGGGAAAATAGATGGAGATAAATGGAAATGTATAAAGGTATGACATACTATTTTGAAATGTAATGTATACTTATTTTATGTCAGAGTCATGTATATATATCTTGTATATATAATGAATTCTTTATGAAGACCAAGTCATAGTCACAGTCTTAGAGGGAGTATTGAAGTACTAAGTATTATTTTATCTATGTAATGTAAAGTCACATGACAAAGTGTTTTTTCCATTAATGTCAAAGGGGAGATTGTTGATCTCCAAGTCATGTTGTCTATTAGTGTCAAATACTTAGTCATTTCAAGGCAGAGTTGGTCGGTCATCACTACGACTGGGCCATCCTAATAAGGCTGGCTAATGCATGGACTAGTATTTTGTATATGTACCGAGAAGTAGTTGCTACCGAGAAAGTCAATGATCATCGAGTACCCCAGTAGTTACTGAGCAGTATATATGTCAAGTTTTATAGAAGAGTCAGTGTCGAGCGCTAGTATATGGAGAAAAGTTTTGACTGAACATCAGAGACTTCATATTCCAAGTGAACCAATTTTGGTATATGTGTTTGTAATGGTACAAACACCTAGGTAAATAATTTGGGCTGACTTTTATGCATGATTTAATAATGTTTGAGAGAATTATAGAGTTGATTATGCATCATGATTTCAATCATTAATCCCTATGCAAGTGATGTAACCAATCATAAAAAGGGAATGTTTAAGAGACATAAGTGATGAATCTAGATTGTTGATCTTGATCTAGAAGCTTGATCAATTGTCAATTTAAGGTGGCATCAAAACCCTAATACTGTAACAATTAGGATATCTTATATGTATGCGGATGAAAGCAACGTTTTGAATTTCTGAAGAAAAGATCAGGCAGAGTGACTGAGCAGAGCAGTGAAGGACAGAACAAAGTAATACTTAATTTTTAAATCAGATAAGAATTGGAAAGAGGAGATCCGTTATCAGCATTTGAAGTGCAAATTAAAGGATTGGGTATTGATACATTTTAGCAAGTGAATCAGGGTAAATCTTTTAATAGATTGGTCATAACAGAACTTTGTAAATCCCCTAACAGATTTCTTACTTAGTTGTAAGTTTTAAATCTTTTAATCAAGGTAGATTGTATAAGTCTGTAAGCTCTTAGTAGGACAGGCCACCTCATAGGGTAAATCACCAGAAGTGATAAAAAATTTGTAGCCCTAATAAACACACTTTATTGTTGTAGTAGTGAAGATTTATGGGTGTCATCCTCACCCCAAGTTTACCTTTCAAGGGTTTTTGGGTTACCAATTTTTTGTGTTATGTGTTTCATTTTAATGGATGTGATTAGCAGTTAGATCTATTTCAACATTGAACTTTATATTTATGATATATATATTGAATTGATTTCAAAGTGTAAAAGTTTTATGGATAACTAATTCACCCACCCCCCCCCCCCGCCCCTAGTATCTTACTTTCCCAATAAGACTTCCAACATTTATCGATAAGGAAACTTTGGCTAGGAATTATCTCGCCCAATCATATTTTGTAGGTTCATCTATTGCATCTTTCACATATTTTGGTTGGGGCATAGTTTGGTTCAATGTTCAAATCTCTTATTTACATTTCCTTGATCGTAATGGTACCATGCAAATTATCTTAATTAGTGATTTGGATGTTTTCTTGTGTGGATGTTCATCCACGAGATTCCAAGATGGAAAATAGACCTATTGGTAACAATGGTGTAGATGTTATTTTCTTTATACAAGCCATTGTAGAGAGGTAGATTCTAATTGCTATACTTTACTTTATTACTACTAAGTCAACTACTTGGCTTAAGAAATTGCTAGTTGGAATATTTGATTTTAATTTTGCCAAAAGTATTTCGATGAGAAGATGGTTGTTTTATAGATGAAATTTAATCTAGGCCTAGTTTATGTGTCTTTTGACCACTTATTTCTTTTTTCTTTGATTCTTGATGATTTATTTAGATACAATAATGTTCTTGGTTTATAGGGCAAAACATCCTAATTTCTAAAAACTAGTCTCTAATCTTTATTCAATTTAATAATGATTTCATCGATTTACATTTTGGATTAGATTTTCGAGATGACTATTAAAGTATTTGAATGAAGATATTTTATTCTTATCAAATTTTCTGTTTTATATGACTTTGATGCTAATTCAATCACTAAATTTAGAAGGTATCTTCTTTTTCCAAGATTTTGTGTTCCCATGGAGAAAAATAAGGAGATCCATACTAGTACTAACTTATCTTTAAACTCAATAATTAGTTGCAACCAAATCAATTCAATGCTCATCAATATTATAGAAGATAAATAGAAGAGACCTGTCCGACCCCTGTTAAGTCGAGCAATCCACTACCCCGTGAGGCGAAATTGATACCTCTACTGAAATTTGCCTTAGATTCCAGATATGGAGGGACAAAGGGTAACCTCGAGTAAGTAACTGCAACGATAGTTATACAAGAAAAGACTATTTAATGCTCTTAGATAAATAGTAAGTTCAACTGGATTAGTTAACCGGAAATCGTTAGGTCTAAGTCCTCAATAATAATGGACACTGACCAAAAGAAATCGAAAGCAGTGCGTCCATAAGTAAAACGACCAATTGGATGTACATAACAGTGGAAGTTTCTGTACACGCATTGAAAGAAGAGAAATGAGAAATACTACCATTTTCATGTTCAAACTTCAGGAATGAAATCAGATGGAAGCTTCTCTTTACGACTATGTTTACGTTGATAAGGTCAGGATAATGTAAATAAGGTTTAACACCATTGAAGCTTTTAGAGCATGGAAGTTTTCCTATTTTCTACCATTACAATTGTTATTTAACCAAATATTTCATGCCAACGAGTCCACCATTCACAAAAGAGAGACTGTGAGGTTTCAAAAAGTTCAAAGGCTATAATTTCTGAAACATCTTCTATTATTAAAAAACATTTTCCAAATACTAATGTTGACAAGCGAGAGTATAAAGCAAAGATTAGTCAAACATGGTCTGAATCATTTTTATTCAGATTCATATTTAACTACTAGTAATTGCAACTCGGTATGCAATTTGTACGCCGAATAAATGTTATGTTGTTGTTTTTCATCGATTTATATGTTTTAAATGTGCTTAATATTTTTTTTTTGTTATCTTTAGATTTGATTGAATATATATATATAATAAATTATATGCAATATTAGTATCCATATATTTAAAAAGATATGTAGAATATCCATCATGGTTGAGAGGAGAGGGGATATATAAGAAATATGACTTTTTAGATGTAAGATCATCATTATTTGAGAGCACAAACTTTGTCATTCTTTTATAAAGAAATATATTCAATAATTTTACTAGAAATAAATAAAATTAATCCATTTACAAATTTTACAATGATGTAAAACTAATAAAATGTGTATATTTTAATGTATTTTATAATTGCTTTTCAAAAAGATTGAAAAAGTAATTCAGGATTTTTTTTAATTATAAAATTAATTTATAATGTTTATTAGAATTCAAGTTATTTGTTGATTAATTATTAGTAATTATTGACAAAATATATAGATGTATAAAATATAAATCAAAGATAATTATGTACTAATCATTTAAAAATAAATATTAATCTATAAATCTTAATATATTTAGAATTAAATTCTCAACATACAATTGACTAATTAAATTATTTGTTAAAAATATTATAACTCTACAAATAATATGGAAATTGAAGATAACACTCTAAATAACATATCTATTATTAATAGAATTATTAAGATTGTACTTAAAGTTGTATATTTATTGAAAGAAAAAATAGGACTAATTAGAAAACATCTATTATTATTATTTTGAGTTTGACTATGTAAATTATAATAATCAAGATATCTAATTCTTACTCTTTTGATTATTCTCTTTTATATTTTACTTAATAAAATATTAACAATAGTTTTTGAGATGTATATGTGTGTGTGTGTGTGTGTGTGCAACTTAATAAAATGTTATAGTATAGAGTTTGCATTTTACCATGTAATATTTTTAGATGTAATAATATTTTATTATTTAACATTTATATATAATTTTTTTTTAGAGAAAAAATTAAATATTTGATTTTTATTTATTTATATATTTTCTAAAATATACAAAGTTCAAATATTTTCTTAAATATCTTTAATTTTTTAATAGTAAATTAGAATTATTTGATTGAGAAAATTTATTGTATGAAAATATTTAAGATATAATTGATAGTATGACTATGTATTTATATATTGAGAAAATATTATATAAAAATGTGAGAGATAACACTATTAAAGAATGAAGAAAAATCTAATCTAAAATTTCTTTTTTAAAATGAATTAAAATTCAATTTCATTATATAAAAATAAATCAAAACTTTTTGTTTTAAAGAAATAATATAAATTTTGAATATATACACGACATAGTCATACATAAAAGAAAATTGATGTGAATATAAGTTTTGTTTTCCAACCACACGTAAACTAAACGACATGCAATTGTCATAAACTTACCCTATGACATAATTTCCTTAATGATAAACTAGTCTCTTTGTTTTCCAACCACGCGTAAATTAAATGACATGCAATTGTCATAAATGGCATAGCAAAATTATAAAATTAATTTATAATGTTTATTAGAATTCAAGTTCTTTTTTTATTTTAATGAACTATTTCTTGGAAATATTGTGAAATTAAAATGAAAATTCAAAAAACCACTGCAAATATATGATCCCATTAAAAAAAAAAAACCATCATAAGGCCAAGGCGGGATTTCAAAATTTTCCTTCCCTGGCTACCAAGTTCGTCAATCAGAGATAGGCTTTAAAAGGTTAACTGCAGTGAGACAGTGCAAATTCTGATAAAATTCATTCGTCTTATAAATTAATTAGTCGATAGGCTTTACCTGCAAGGTTGCTCGCGTCCATATGTCCACAAAACCTGTCTCACGCTTAATACCACTTTTTCTCCAGTTTTGAACAGCAATAGTGGAAATTGGTTTCAGCGAATGCAACATGTTTTCTGGGTGTACAGGTTTGCAGAGAAGGACAGTACTACCTGACATGCCACCACCCGTAGACAAAACAAACACCAGCGCAACGATGATTCCGAACAGAACCGAACCTTTCTTCATTTCCACAGTGCCGCAATTCAAACATGCGACCTACAATTCTCAAAGGCGCCTTCGTTAAAGCCTCATGATCAAAGCTTCCGATCTCCTCTGCACCTCCTCGGCCGAAACGGTCTCTGGCTCCGGACATGGAACCTCGGTTACGATCAAAGATTTAGCTTCTGAGGTTTGAATTTGCTTCTGCGTCTCTAGACATTCCGAAGATCTCCGTTTCCTGAGGTCACCATAATTTTTCCGCCGAAAAGATGCAGCTGGTGAGCTGGTTTGCTTCTTCCCCGAAACAGGGCGTGAAGCATTGTATTTCTGTGCGACTTCACTTCTCCTTACAAATTCTTCAAAGATTGCCTCACTTCCATTGAAAGGAGCAAGCGATCGAGAGAGATAGCAATCATGGCCTGTTAATATGCAATTCGCACAATGCAGCCATGGACGCCTTCAAAGGGTCTACGGAAACTTATATCGATGAGCATGATCATTTTGATTTTTTATAATGATATCGTTCGCCAAGTTATTAATCTTTTGAATGTCTGCTTGCATAAGCTTAATGCAACAAGCTTAGTGATAGTTGAAATATATTTAACTATTAATGTGCTCGAGTGTATTTATTGGGTAATTTTCCAATGCTCAAGAAATTGAATTGATATGTAGAGTAGATTTTTTCTATTGTTTCAGTTTTATAAATAATTTATTTTTAATTTTTAATTTTTTATCAATTGTTTTTATTTATTTTTAATATAGTATTAATAAAAGTTTAATTATAATAATTTTTTTATATTAAATATAAGGATATCTAAAAAATATTTATATGAAAATTTTATTAATGTCTATTTAGATTTTTTAACTAATCCATACAATATTAAAAGTTTATTAATATTATTATTTAACTTTTAATAATATTATTATTTAAATTTTTATTAAAAATTAAATAAAGAATAACAATAGTAAGTTATTAATTAATAAAATTAGTTTTGAAATTACATATATCAATATTTTTTAATAAATTATATGTTTAATTTTGAAGTTTGTATTCTTACATATTAAAATTATTTAATAATATATTATATATGTTATAATATAATAATCATTAATATAAATAAACATATTTAAAAAAAATCCTAACATACAATCTATTATTTAAAATATGGAGATATATAATTTTATTAATAATTTTATTTATTAAAAATATATTGTATTTTTAAATGTTAAACAATAGTAATGTTAATACCTTTAATTTTCAAAAAAAAAAATTCTACAATCCATTTTGTTACTTCTATGCTTTTTACATAAGAATGTGTGTATTTTCTAGCATCCACGTTTCATAATTAAGGTTTCACTATAGTTTAAAAATATAAATAGACATTATTAAAGCTCAAATTAGTCAAATTTCCCATATAAATTTTTTTGGCTTTATTGTGTACATATTATTAAGATTCATATATATACATGGACATGTATAATTTATTAGTACAATATTTAAAATTTATAAAAATAATAGATTATAAATTAAAAAATTAATTTAAATTAATCTTTTTAATGACTTTCCTTTTTAAAAACTGCACAACATTTTTTTTCCCCACAAACGTTGGCGTACTATGCCTCAATTTGTAAGACAAGTTAAAAAAATAATGGATGGCTTTGTTACGTTTTACTTTTTAAAAGTTACCACATTTTTTTTCCACTAATGTAAAATGTTATATATAATTAAATGATTTTACAATATATTTTATATAGATTTTCTAATAGTATTATTAATTAACTTTTAAAAATTGAGATATAATAAATTTATTATATAATTTACTTATAGAGATTAAGGTAAATATTGAATGAGTATTTTATTCATATTATTATTAACTTTAAAAAAATTTGTAACATAAATAATATATAATTAATGACAAGTAAAATTTTTAATAACATTATTATTAGAAATTAAATATTAAATATTAAATATATTATATATACATATATATAATTAAAAAATTTAATATATAATGTATTATAAAAAATTAAGCACACAATTTACTATTAATAAAATAAAAAATTGTTTCAAAAATAAATAATAAATTTAATTTTAAAAATTTATACGTACTAATTATTATTAAAAAATTTAAAAATATATTTAACTATTAATATCTTATATTTAGTATTTTACTAATATAATCAAATAAAATAATTGATAACAAAGTTCAAGATGAAAAAAAAAAACTAACATGATAATCCTATTGGAGTTCATAGAAAATAATGCTAAGTTTTAAAAGTTTCCTAAAATAGCTTTGAAATTTAAAAGTGAAGCATAGGTAATCATCACAACATCTAACTGATTTCAACAATGGTACACTGTGGCAATAGTGCAGAAGTACGGTGGCTAGGATAATGCCCATATGGCAATGCACATCTAGCCATATCGAATGATATGGTTGGATAGTTGTTGCCGCGAGAAATCACATCACAATTAATTAAATGATAAGGAGACAGTGGATGTTGAGGTAGGTCATGACTTCTCACCCATAATTTCGTTGGAAACTCTTGTCAATTCTACTTGGGTTCTTCATTGCAAACCCGCAATGAATTTGCAGAACCCTAGCTGAATTTTGTATGAATTGCATCCAAACCAACATTTTATTGATTACCACTTAAAAATCCTTTGAAAATTGTTGAAGGCATCTCCAAAATTGGCCAAATAAATACCAACTATAGCACCCAATTTTCACCTCAACAAAAAATCAAAACTTAGAAGTCAGCTTGAGCTGGGCTAAAATAAGAATGATAGGAAGCTTATCTGTGCGGCAGGAGCATTAGGCTTCATTTCCTCATCCCTCTTCAAGCTTCTCCTCCAAAGAGATTATGTTATTCGAGGTACCGTTTGTGATTTAGGTGTGCTTATTTTCCAACATTTTTTTGATTCAAAGTACTCTGATTCACTTTAATTTAAACGAAATTCTTTAATCCACTCTTTTGGGAGATTATTTATTTATTTTTTTGAAGGTTCTGTCAAAGGAATTTAAAAGGTATTAATAATAGATACCATTGATGGGTTTATAAGTGGTTTTTGATAATAGATATTTTGCGGTCATCATATATCAAGAGTAATACCTAATATAGTTATTAAAATATTCATCTTATCAACGACCTAATCTTAGTATTGAAGGAAAAAGATAGTGTCTAGACTCTAGAGAATCAATCTCATCTAACTTGATTTGGCTCTTCATACATAATTTTAATGATTCTTCATGAACATTTTCAGACTTGCACATGGACATTTAATGCAATTTGACTTTTTCTCACAAATAGTGTCTGACGAAAATAAGTTTATTTCAATGTTTAGATTTGTGTACCAATTGATATGGAATAAAACAACAACACCTGTTCCATATAAGTTTCCTTGTCCCTAAACTATTATTTGGTGCTTGATGAGAGCTCTAGATGCAAGAAATGGTCAACCGGAGACAGATTCAAGAGACATTGGAGACCCATGTGCAGCAAAGAAGATACACTAAAAGTGATGGTCCTATATCCATATCAAAAAAAGAATGCATTTGACATCTTGGAAATCCTAGCATGATACAACTTTTATAAACACATTTTCAATGTAATGCCTGCATGTGTTTGTACATATATATTTTCTAATCTCTCATTTAAATTCATAAGCACTTATATTGTTTGTGGATGTTATTCAAACTACAGGTATGAAGCACATAAAGTTTACCATAATATATAAAATACAAAGTGAACAAACTAAGAATTAGGTTCTTATTCAAGAACTAATTGATAATACTAAATTTATACCGAACAAAATTGAACATGATTACATATATGCAATAGGACTTGAATCATAGTTGAACATATATTAGAGAATAAATATAACAAAACAACAAGAGCTAAAATTAGTGGAAAATGTTATCTTCATCCACACTAGTTATCTACATTGGTGTAAATATTTCACCAAGAGTAAATAGGGGACTCTTCTTCCATAAACTAAGCCTATATCTGAAACATCCATCAACACTAATGGCCTTGGAATACATATTTAGAGCCCATGACAAGCCCAAATCTGTTGATTAAAAATGCTTTGATGCTTGGTAAAAAAAGGTAACTATAAACTAATGTCCAAAACATAAGAAATAAATCTCGCCTACCCTCGTTACCAATTTTCCAGAACTAGTAATTCTTGTTGTACAATGATTATAGGTGCCTTGTTTAGCATAAACCCTGATTTAGCTATGGAAATCATAGATATTCTTGCACCTGTTCATCCTCTCCAGATTATATGCACCTTTGATGATAGAAGTTGATGATCGTAATTTTTCTGTGTAGTACACGTAATGCATTGTCCAATTTTTTTAATCATGGTATGTTGTTTCAGGGACCTTGAGTGCATTTACTTCTCAGCTACATCCATTCTTGTACAAAGGGTTTTCATTAATGTAGCTCCTCCTCCTATGGTTGTTACAAATGTGAATGATTCTCACTATTCATTACATTGGCAGTCATAAGCAATCTAAATTTGGAAAAAAAATGGGTTTCCATGTGGGCACCTAAGAGCCGCATTCAAGCACTCTTCCAAGTCTTCGCATGTGTTTGTGGGTCTCTAAAAAATTGCTTCCCCCTAAATTATTTTTCTCAAACCGTGTTTACAATCATGTTTTCTTTGCAGTGACCATGTTTATATATCTCATTTGTTTTAATTTGTATTTCTGATTGCATTGTGGCTTGATCCATAAATTGGGAAAATTCTTCCAAGGGGATTACTATATGGGTTCTACAGTTTTATAGAATGCAGATAAAAATCTGATTTCACATGATATTTTCTTATTTCTTTTTTTTGTAAATGATTTTTTTTAGTTTAAGTGCTTAATTTCTTGACAAATTGTTGTTTGGATGGCTCGTTATCGGTCCTGTTTTCAGCATTTATTGCATCTGGAAACATTGCCACAAAAGAGAAGGCCAATCATTTTTTGGAGTTCAGATTTAGGGACAATCAGACCAAGGTCGATGCAAAGGATGAAATCATATGCTTTGAGTTTTCTCACCCACTTTTGTTGCAACTTGTTTAGATCATTTTGAATAATAAAATAGATCAAAAGTTATTGTGATCAATTTGATCACAAATTGGCCATCCACCAAGTATTGCTTAAATTTAACCAATATGTACATGATTGACATCATTTCCTTATAATAGATATATAACCATTTGTCCACTTTCGTGATTTTTTAACTCTTAATGGTAATCAAGCATATGTCTTTATGTAAGTAATAACTAGAAATCTGAAATTTCTAGGTGGGAATTGGGAAAGTTCTTGACAAAGATATGCCCAATGACAATTTGACAATTTGTTTTAAATAGTGTGTTTTGCAGCCATCGCCAGAAATGTTTCACATGATTACAATCCTTAGTGAAAGGTGGAAGAGATAATTTTGTGTTGGTTTTTCTCTTCACCCAATCATGCTCAGAAAAGCTTTTCAAATATTTGTCCATCAAAACATAAACCATATAATTTTTAACTTATTCTAGATCTTTATAATGTATTGAGAAGTATTTATTTTAT
Organism: Chamaecyparis obtusa; assembly: GCA_027943335.1. Taxonomy (NCBI): domain Eukaryota; kingdom Viridiplantae; phylum Streptophyta; class Pinopsida; order Cupressales; family Cupressaceae; genus Chamaecyparis; species Chamaecyparis obtusa. The sequence continues at coordinate 500,301 of BSBK01008525.1, forward strand.
CAAAGTTATCCTTGGAATCACTTTTTTTTTTATACTTCTAGAAGTTTTGAACTTTGATGAGCCGTTGTTTTTTAATGTGAGAATTCTTATTATAGATAACTCCATTTAATTGTGAAAATCTAAATTGATTAGTTTTGGATTTTGGTAAATAGTTTAATAAAAATGCACTATCAAATTTATGATGTAGTTATCTAAACCTAATGACATGCAATCAACTATAATTTCTTTGTGCATATTTCATGTTTGTTTCCATCCATTGTTGTTCAGAAAATAACCTTCATTTCCTACCATATTTTTGTTTATACTTTTTGTGCTTGTATTTACAATACAATATTTTTGAATATGTTCAAATTTATTGAAATGATATACTTTTTTGGGGTTATACCTTCAAAATATACAACTCGCCTAAACTTTAACTTCAATTCATCCAAAGTAGATATTTCTATGTATATGACTTCCTTCTATGATACCACATTTTCCTAGATAGTACTTTCATATCTATGGCCTATCGGCGTACTCCTTGCACCTTATACCAGTGCAAGTGCTAGTATTAATATCCTTGGATTCCAATCCTATCAACCCCAGTCACCGCAATAAATGAATGCCTCGCTTCACTTGCTTCCCATGCAAACATTATGCAAGCTGGCAGGTCCTCTTGCAACATGACAAATGTGTGCATGCCATAACTATCACCACATGTTTCTTGACACACTTACCTAGGTCATGAATCCCCATCATAGTTAATGTGAATGTGTATGTCCCATTTTCACTTCTGATCTTCTTGGTTACAGGTTTAGTTTATTTAAATGGCCCAGCCAAACCCTCCTCCTATGCCATGGCTGTCACTTCTCCTGTAGAGAATGTTCCCATCCAAACCCTCCTCCCCTACCTCTTCGAATCCCTTATTTTTGCCACGAATTTCCCCCATGGATGCCTTTGAACCCCTCTATTGCTAAACAAGGTGATGGTTCTCCATCCCGAAACGGAAAGGATACCGTGGGCTATGGGACTGGATCAAGATAAACTGGTGCTGTGCTTTCACTCAATCAAATGCATCTACCTTTGCTACCGATGACTTTGTAGGGTGGGAGATAGTGGTGGTTGTGTTTGGCCCGCCTCTGTATGATCAATTGCTTTTTGGGAAACCGTCGAATCTAGGACTAGGCCTAGGTGATCTGCGATTGGATCTTAGGGGAATGTCGAGTCTATAATGTCTACTTCTATTCCACCTTGTTTCAGTAAAATCGTAGCTTTCTTGTTGGGAATGGAGAAATTCACATTTAAATGCTCAGATTCTTCAAGTGAAGAATTGGTCCTTACCTTTGCCGCCATAAGAATAGGCATCAATTGTTCCAGATTTCCAACTGATGGTAATCTACTCTATTCTTCGAGGTAAGGGAGGCTATCGACATCTTATGCTGATGACAATCCACCATAATTTAATTTTGATTGCTGCTTTAATGGAAATTCAATCTGATTTCCTCTGTTTCTTTCCATAGAGACCTCATTTTCTTTAAAAGAGCCAATGAATACTCCCTTATCCTCTACAACGTCTGAAGCTAGAGTTAGGGAATTTGAGGTTATGTAGTATCTTTCAGAACCCCCAATGAAAAATTGAATCCATATGTTCTCCAGAAGTTCATCTTTTTCTTCAGCTTCCCAAGCCCAGACGTTAAAAAATGTTTCAATTTGTTCTAATAATATCGCATGGATTTGTATGGACTCAAATCCATACAATTTTTTTTTGGGCAAATGGTAGGGACTCCAACTACCTGTAGTTCTTGTTTATGAGTTGGCGTGATTTGTACATGGTATTATGTGTAGTCCTGTGTTGGTGTAATCTATTCCTGGAAGTGTGCAGTCCTACGTTGGTGTGATCCGTTCCATGCCAACGATGTTAGTTTCTGTTCAAATTGTTGGTTGTGTATGATTTCAAAAAATGTCCCCATTCACACTACAACTCCAAAACCCAACCATCCTAACTAGGGTTAACTTCACCATGGGATTTGAGACTGGCAATGTAGAATGAACAAAAGGAAAACAAAGTTGGAAAGATTGGACTGTAAAAAGATTTTCAATCGTCTGCCACATGTCCTACCTTTTGGATAACCAATGAACATCAGATGAAATATGGATAACCAATGAATAGTGAATGAAATAAATGAATAGGATGATTTCAATCATCTTGCACTCGTACAAAGCAAGAGATAGTCGTGGATGTCTTTAACCCAGGCCGATGTGTTTCATATATGAAATGCCTTCGATGTAATAAGATGAGAAATTATAGTGTACAAGAATATTCAATCAGTGACTTCTACCACCTTTATCCTTTTCCAAAAATAGTATGATCTCATTCTTATTCAATTTCATTAATTATGTTCAAACGGTGTCTTGTGTCATTGTTATACTTTTGACAATAACGTGATGTCATTCTTTCTTAATTTAATTTAATTATATTCAAATGGTGGGCTTTATTATTAGCATCATGTAAATACCTAATTAGGGGTTGTGTAACCATCTTGTAAAGTCTTGATCAACGATCCAAATGAATAACCTAATTCAAAATAGCATAGAGCTTGTAACCCATCAATGTGTCATTCCCAATAAATCTTTACCTTGATTTATGTAAACCATTTTAGCTTGGTAAAAGTTGTTCACCTTGATTTGTATGTCATTCCAAACTTTTATGTCAACTCTAGATTACTCGGTAAATGCTATTTTTCTGCCTAGGTATAATATTGATGTTTGTTAATCCTATGTGCTCAGTATAGGTGCTTGGTCAAGTCTATGCTCAATTAATATACTTGTAGTTATGACCGACTGAACTATTTTCTCTAGTTACCGACTATATGTGTGATACTAATGACAACTCTTAATCCAATTAGGAGTAACATTCTCCCCCTTTGGCATTAGTGTCAAAAACATATATATATGTATGCCATCAGGTTTTCCCATTCCTCTTTTAGATTTTCTAATGCAATCCACTCAAGGCCTACATGTGCGTGCATGTCAAAAATGTGTTTTGTAACTGATAACTCCAGGGTGGAAATTAATTCATTTTCCTTCTTCACATGTTTTTGCATCACTTCTAGGCATGGTAGTACCTTGGAATGTAGCTCAATTACCTGTTCTCTAATTTTGTCCTCTTCTTTCCTTAACTCTAGTCTCAACCATTGAATGTGTTTGACTTTTGAATAATGCACATGAAATGCATGAGGCTCGATTGTAAGACTATTTGCACTTTGCTTGAGATCATCATCAAGTTTCTTTAACTTTTCACTAATCTTGGTAGTGAAACATTCTAAAGTGCATAACTTCTACAAAATAGTAATAACCTTTTGATTAGTACTTTCTAACTCACTTACTAGTTCAAAATTTTTGACCTTGTTTACTACCACTGCTTGGATGATTTTCTTTGTTAACTTGTATTGAATTTTCTTTTATGCTCTTTCTTTTATCATCTCCTTGACATCTGTATTAGGTCCATTTATGGTCTCAATGAGCAGTGCAAGTTGGTCAATAATGGGTGTAGTATGATCTATATTGACATCTGGTGCAACTTGCATTAGGATCTCTTTTACATATTCTAGCACCTTACTATTTTTATGTTCTTGATTTAGCTTCTCTTGAGCTTCTTTCCAGGTGCATAGATCTCCATATTTTCTAAGAGCTTCATGGTCAAGTGTCCTCGTATCACATGTAGGGATTTCAATTACCTCATCAAGTGTGACTGGACCCTTACTACCATGTTTCCTCTTTTTCTTCTTATCTTTCATGCTTGATGTGGGGGATTGTGAAAATGAAATTTGAGCCTTGTACTCTAGATTTAGCTTTGGTAGCTTGGTGGACTTCTCTTCTTCTTTGCCTTTCCCTGATGTAGATTCTACAATTTGTGGTGTTGGGGCTTGTGGCCCTGTTCTTGTAGTAGAAGCTTCTGTTGTGTTCTCCTCCTATGTTCATTGATCAGTTTCTTATGCATTAGTGGTCTCAATGTGCTCTCTACCTTGTATATGCAAATTCACCATAATGATTAGCCTCTTTACCCTTGTCCTCAACTGTGTCTTTTTCTTAATCAGGTGGAACTTTTTATGTTTGATTCTAAGTAGCTATATATATAGATTGTACCAAAATAGGTAAATTACCTAGTATTATTTCTCTTCCTACCTCATTTTCTTCTTCTTCCTCTTTGAGGTTCTCGGTAGCAGTAGTTATGACTTCATCTTCCTTGGCTTCATTGTTGGGGTCTCCTTCTATTTTGTCTTCAATCAGTATTAATCCTTTGCCTAGTATTTTCAGCATCTCTAGAATAACTTCTATCATGGTCTCAGCAATAGTGATGGATATCTCCTTCATTACTACTCAGTAAGCTTTAGTATTTCAGATTCCTTTTCTTCCAACTCTTATGTCAACTTTGGATTACTCGGTAAATGTTGTGTTTTTGCCTTAGTATAATATTGATGTTTGGTAATCTTGTGTGCTTAGTAAACATTGAACTGGGTATAGGTTCTCATTCAAGTTTGTGCTTGGTTACTATACTTGTAGTTATGACTGACTGAATTGTTTGCTCTAGTTACTAACTATATGTGTGATACTAATGACAACTCTTAATGCAATTAGGAGTAACATTTCAATATCATTAGATCTTATATTTTCATCATCACACTTTTAGTTACAAACAACTTCAGAAAAATTACACTTATCAAATGATGAAACCAAATCCTTTGTACTACATGAAACATCATGCACTGATTTTGACTTCAAACATTCATTGCATGCAATACGTGATTGATTCAGTTCGTATTAAAAAAAACTAGTTCTTCTCTTCTAATTTCTTCATTTTTTCTCTAATTCTTTGTTTCTTTTCTCAATCACATTAATTTTTTTTTATCTTTCTTCTTCTTATAAATGTCCATCTCTTTTCTTAATTTTGTCAATTCTTCTTCCAAAAGATCTTTTTCACATATTAAAATTGTATTTTATTTCTTCACCTTTATTATTTTTTCTTCTAAATTATTTGTTTCTTAATTCTCTAGTTTTTCCCACTACAATAAAAAATTCCAGTAATTAACTTTGTCAATATCATATGACTTCAATTCTCCTTGATTAGCTACAAATTCTATGGTTGGACCTTCAATTCCTTTTAGCAATGATTGTCATTTGTCTTGGGATGAAATCTGATCTAGGTGGATCTTGAGACTCTAAAAATTCTAATGTTATAAAATGTTTGCAGAAGTAGCACCATGTCAAAGTGCTAAAAAAACTAGACTCAATGCAACATGAATCAGGTCAAAAGGAGTTCATACACTCAAGTTATGGCCAGTCAAAGTTTGGTCAATTATAGTCAAAGGTCTTCAACTAGAAAAATAGTTGGGCATGGAACATTTCTCTATCAGTTCCATCATTTAGAGCTAATCAAGATCTTTCTAGCACATTTTGAATGGATGAAATTGGAGTTCATATGTGAAAGATATGACCAGCTAAAGTTGTAGTCAAAATGGTGCCATGGTACCATAGTCAACATTAATCAATGATGTGGTCCAACTAGATAATTACCCATGGCACATCTGGAAGATTGGACAAGGTTTGACTATGGTAGCGTTTGACTTTGGTAGGCAGTCAAAATGCTAGTTGGGCAATTGGAACCTCCAACTGCCGCTTCACAATCTTTCCTTGTTACCAATGTGCCAAATAATGGTCTTGAGAAGCACATGACACAAGCTTTATTTAAATTGTAATGAATAAAATATTCCAATAAAGGTGGCCACATTGGGAGTTGAACCTCTAATTCCCACATACTAGAAACGTTCCTCACTATTGCACCACACACTATAGATAGTAATGTGTAAGTTTGATCTGTCGATCCCCAATGTCATTTACTATGCACTCTACTATTGGCCCTTGGCTATATAGAGGAGAAAATGCACTTATAATTTGTATTTCTTAAATAAATTAAAATTCAAAAAAAAATTGTAGTGTAATTTTTAACCTAATTAATAAGTGCAATAAATTGTCTAATCAAGTGCATTTTGCCTCCTAGATAGACATTTCCCTACTATTGAGCCACCAATGGTCTTTCGACTATAAGGGGAAATTTTAATTTTGTTTGAACAACAATTTAACAATTAACTTTGTCAATATCATACGACTTCAATTCTCCTTGATTAGCTACAACTTCTATGGTTAGACCTTCAATTCCTTTTACCAATGAGTGCTATTTATCTTGCGATGAAACACTAATCAAGGTGGATCTTGACACTCCAAAATTTCTAATATTCTAAATTTATGCTAAAGCAACACAATGACAAAGCACTTTGAAAATTGGACTCAACACAACTTGAACGGGGTCAAAAAGAGTCCATACACTCAAGTTATGGCCAACCAAAGTTTGGTCAATTATGGTCAAAGATTGTCAACTAGAAAAATAGTTGTTCATGGAACATTTCACTCTAGTTCCATCATGTAGAGATGAGACGGATCTTTTTGACCACTTGCTATACTTTACTCCATTACTACTAAGTCAACTACTTGGCTTAAGAAATCGCTAGTTGGGATATTTCATTTTAATTGTGCCAAAAGTTTTCCTATTAAAAGATGGTTGTTTTACAAATCAAATTTAATCTTGGCCTAATTTATGTGTCTTTTGACCATTTCTTTATTTTTTCTTCCAATCTTGATGATTTATTTTAGATACAATAATGTTCTTAATTTATAAGGCAGAACATCCTAATTTCTAAAAACCAGTCTCTAGTCTTTATTGAATTTAATAACGATTCATCAATTTACATGTTTGGATTAGATTCTCGGGATGACTATTAAAGTATTTGGATGAAGATGTTTTATTCTTATCAAATGTTCTTTTTAATATTACTTTGATGCTAATTCAATCAATAAATTTAGAGGGAATCTTCTTTTTCCAAGATTTTGTGTTCCGAGGGAGAAAAATAAGGAGATCCATGCTAGCACTAACCTATCTTTAAACTCAATAATTAGTTGCAACCAAATGAATTCAAATGCTCATCAATATAATAGAAGATAAATAGAAGAGACCTGTCCGGGCCCTGTTGAGGCGAGCAATCCACTACACCTTGAGGCGAAATTGATACTTCTACCGAAATTTGCCTTTGGTTCAAGATATGGAGGGGCAAAGGGTAACCTCAAGTAAGTAGCTGCAACCATAGTTATACAACAAACGACTTATTTATGCTCTGAGATAAACAGTAAGTTAAACTGGAAAATCATTAGGTCTAAGTCCTCAATAATAATGGACACTGACCTAAGAAATCGAAAGCAGTGCGTCCATTAAGTAAAACGACCAATTGGGTGTACATAAGGGTGGAAGTTTCTGTACACGCGTTGAAAGAGGAGAAATGAGAAATACTACCATTTTCATGTTCAAACTTCAGGAATGAAATCAGATGGAAGCTTCTCTTTACGACTATGTTTACGTTGATAAGGTCAGGATAATGTAAATAATTAAGGTTTAACACCATTGAAGCTTTTAGAGCATGGAAGCTTTCTTATTTTCTACCATTACAATTGTTATTTAACCAAATATTTCTTGCCAACGAGTCCACCATTCACAAAAGAGAGACTGTGAGGTTTCAAAAAGTTCAAAGGCTATAATTTCTGAAACACCTTCTATTATAAAAACCATTTTCCAAATACTAATATTGACAACCGAGAGTATAAATCAAAGATTAGTCAAACATGGTGTGAACCATTCTCTTTCAGATTCATTTAACTATAAGATGAGAAAGTCTAGTGTACGAGAATATTCAATCGGTGACTTCTACCACATTTATCCTTTTCCAAACATAGTATGATCTCATTCTCATTCAATTTCATTAATTATGTTCAAACGGTGTCTTTGGTCATTGTTATACTTATTACAATAGTGTGATCTCATTCTTTCGTAATTTAATTTAATTATATTCAAATGGTGGGTTGTATCATTAGCATCATGTAAATACCATTCATTCTCTCCAATTAGAAGATTAATATTTTTTAAAAGTACTCTCCTATTAATGTAAGATTATAAATACATAGTAAGGATATTATAAATACAATCTAAAGTTCAAAGTATGTATACAGACTTATCTAGGTGAGAAGATCATTTAGTGATGTTGTAAGTCATAAATTATACCTCATGTAATTTTTCATCACATAATGTTGCTGCTTTGGCTAAAATTTGAAATTCCATACAAGCTTCCACATCACCCCATTTGCATCATCATCTCCTTTGTTTGGATTCTTAATCACATGGCATGCTTGGTTGAGGACATACATACATTGGAGAGATGTTTGTATAGAACACACTTGTCGCATGAATATGTAGATATGCAAGTGGCCATTGAGATGTTACACTTATTGTTTCTATAAATATAATGTCTTTTCCCTCAACCCACCAATGTTGAGAATCACCCAACCATGTATAAACTTCATTGTATAACTTCATTTTCCCTCTCTTGGTTCTCTTGGTTATTGGTTATTTCAATTAGCATATCTTTGCTCTTAATCTTTTACTATCTTTATTGCTATCATATTTCTATTTTATCATTTTATTCAAATATTCATTATCATATCGATCTATCTTCATTGTTTGTGGAGGTGAAAACACCAAAATAAGGGTTTTAATTTGACATGCCTCTTAAATAAGCAGCCCAACATTTTTCTTTTTGTCTCGTGTGTAGGTTTTGAAGGAGGAGGCAACAACAAATCTTGGGATTCTTCTATTTCTGGGGTGTAAGATCTTTTCCTCTCTTTTCTCTTCTTTATAATAGTTGCTTTCTCTTTATAGGTTACTTGTTATCATGTAATTTGGTTATTTTTATAGTTCTATTAATTCATTATTGGTTTTGGGAAATCATGTCTCAGTTTTTGTACCCTATCCATATAAGATAAACATGTGTCACATTTACATCTTGAATTTGTGTTGTAGTTTAAGACTATCCTAGGCATCCAAGATAACACGCCAACAGAGATGATCAGATGGTCTTGACCATTTAATTTGCTATGTTTAGTAGAAAAAATATTTTTATCTATCTATAGTTTAGAGTTATTTTATTTTTTATAAAGCATCTTACATCAATTAAAATATTAAGTTAAATATAGTTAATTAATTACCTTGATCACCCTAGTTCACCAAAGCGTGCTAGTTTAGTGAGGTGGCCCAAGGTTCGGTTCACTCCTTAGGATTTCATCAATGTTAAGGGTGCCATTTTTTTCTCAACATTTTGGTGAACCAAACACGAATGGAAGGACAAATTTGGTTCTCTTTTAAGTGTCTATTAGAATTTTGTGAGGATCTTCTATGAGATTCACAAATAAGAATGCCTCAGGAGTGATTGTAAGGAGATCCTTGAGACTAAATATATCTCTACACCGATGTAGTCAAACTAGACTGAGCCCAATATTTAAAGGGAATACTGATCCTAATCCTTAAAATCACATTCTTTTAGTCTAATATTGGGGATTAATACTTCTCCTCGACTTGTTTATAAGAATTCTACTTTGATTATCCCTCCTCCTAATTCTTTTCCCATAGTAGACCAGAAATCTTCCCTTACTATTTAGTTTGATTAGATTCAATATCTCTGGGAGGACTTGAGAGGTTTCAGAGGCTTTAGAGTCGACAAGAAGGATATATAATATTAGGCCAGGTTTTCCATTAGAAACCTAAGAGAGATACTAATTTTAGATAAGAAAGGCCTTGAAGTGGTAATGGTATTAGGGAATATCATAGGTATTCGTGTATTGGTTGTTCCACCTAACCTCTAGGAAACTAAGTCTAACATGACTTTCTCATATATTGGAGTTTCTATGCTTGGGGTGTATGTGTTAGAGTAAATCATATTATTACATTGTATCAGGTATCTAAAATCAATTATATCAACTATTATCATAATTATCACCACAATTGTTAATGGTATATTACCGATGAGATATAGCAGGATATATGGAACATCATATTCAATAATAAACATCTAAGTTTTCACCATACACTCACATTTTTCTATCAGAGAAGAATACATTTATGTCAAACCAACAAGAGAGTTTGATATAGATATAGCAATAAGTAATGATTTCAGACTTGTGAAGGATCATTAAAATACACGTGTTAGTTATCATGGGAGTTTTGTAAGCACATAATTTGTGACTGTATTATCTCTTAAATGAAGAATTTTACATTACATATGATAGTTGCATTTATTTTATTTAGATGAAAAAAGGTATGAATAATGGCAAGGAAAAATGTGTGTTTAATTTCAGAGTGTAAAAGGGATTATTGTACTCAATTATTAATTGAATAATGGTGGATTCTCAACTAGAATGTTGGCATGTATTTTGGGGAAGGTTGAGTGGATAGACATGTAACATCAATCACCCTTTCTATTTCAATTTTCTACATTTCATAATCACTTTTGAGCTTAATATCCACTATTCACATAGTAGTGTCACCCTTTCTTGTCTCATATAAGCATACCATTCAACCAACCCCTTTGATTTGAAGGTGCAAATAGAGATTAAAAAAGTGAAACAAATTCAAAAATACGTAAATAAATGACCAAATTCTTTAAGTTCTAAATAACTTATCATTAATCGCATTCTTCATACAAAGAAAAACTTGAATGAGATGAATTCATCATCCTTGTGATAAGATGGTCATCTTTTCCACCTGATACCTAGAACATTACATGTCAGGTCTCTTTATATAGAAATCTTTGAAGAATTTTGGAAACCTTTTGGAGACATCCTAGGCCTTTCTAGATCTTAACTTAACATTATAAAATATTTAATAAATTTTATTTATGATATCCTTGTTCAAGAACATCTAGAAGTTTCTAATGTATTATCTTCAATATATTTAACATTTAATTTTACATTTCATTAGGTTGGAGAAATTACATATCCCAACACCCCCCCTCCCCCCTTTATTGTGACAACCAATGTTGCGGCTTTTGATTTCCTTTTCTATTGACCAATATCCTCTTTTGATGTCCAAAACCAATTCTTTAGACCTCAAATTCCTTTTCTTTCTTGATGTCCTTCTCTCATTCTTTAACAAATGTTTTGGAAGTTCTTAAAAATTTAAATCTGGAACTTCTTAGAATCTTTCTATCAATAGATGTTTTGCCAAAAATATTTTTTGTGTCTTCACACTTTCCATGATTGCCATCATCTTTCACATGTAAACTTTTATAATTGAATGAATTCTTAATCATGTCTATAATTTTATGCCAACTTGATTCAAAATTCCATCCACAATCTATTTTCATACATCTTATCATAGATTCCTTCTTGCATTCTCTATTCCAACATGTATTTTCACAATGATGCTTCAAACCAAAAATATTGTTGGAGTTGATGAAAAAACAACCCATAGCTCCCAAGAACACCTGCATGCAAACACCTGTCATAGAAAGAGAGAAGCAAACAGCTATGGGGATGTAAACATATAAATCCACGAGAGAGGAGAAATCCTTGATGTGCAAAAAAAAAGTTACAATCAATAATGAAATGTCAGAAAAAAAAGGTTACAAAGTAGAGGAGATCAATCCTTATACAAGGAGATCTGAAAACCTAAAAAGGTAAAACCTAGGTTGCACAATAATAATTAATAAAACAATTAATTATTATATGCCTAAAGTTTATCTTAAGTTGAAAGAGGTAATAAGTGACTTATTAATTAAATCAATATGATTCAATTAAAAAGCAACCACTTTATTACTCTAACACCCCCCCTTAAGATAAACTTTGGGAGAAGCTAAAAACCTAGAAAGAACTACTAAAAGAAAATGGGTCCTGGCAACAAAAGGCCTAATTAGGTACCCAAGTACAAAACAAAGTCTCTGTAAAGTGGAGAAATAGAGAAAACCACATGGGAAAAACTCTACTAAAAAAAGAGACCAAGACCAGTCTGAAGGACTGAAGAAGCCTCCAAAACTATGAATGTTCTAAAAAATAGGAACAAGGATGAACATGTACAACATCACTAAAGCATGAAACTACAAACTCTATCAAGAAGAAACTAATGATCTAAAGATCCTCCACAAAAATATGACCATGTAGAGAAGACTCTAATCTGCATGAGTGCCCTCAAATAGCACTACTCGAATCAGGAGGCAAACAAAGGCAAACACCTAAACTCAAAGATACAAATGGAATAAACACTAAAAGTCTGAAGAGATGATCAATCAAAGCTAGAAGAGTGCATCCAAAAATAGGAGAGAAAAGAGTGTCCATATGGTAAATGATCCATCTCACCAGAATGCATAGGTACCCAGCTACTGCAACTGCTTAGTACATAGAATCAAATACTGAATACATAGCTCACACAATCAAACCAAGGAAGCAATAGAACCAACAATAGAAACCTCCCCATACTACTGACAACGGAGTAATGCTAGGTACACTAAAAATATCATCCAATATGAACTGCATGATAAAGAAGAATTTGAAACATCGAATGTGCAGAGAGAGTACAAACACATATAGAGATGCCTAAGGCTAATGTCATTGGAGGAACGCTCACATGACAAAATTATATGGCAAACAAAGGCAAGCATCAAATGCCCCCAACACTTTATAATGGAGTACGAGTACATATAGAACGAACATGTTCAAGATCCCACACATACAATAGAATGTCACTTTATCTCAATGCATGTGCATAAAAGAATGCTACAAAAGTGAAGTATACACTACTCAAAGATGAGCGAAGGTTGTTGAAACAAAAGAACAACCTACGATGAATCGTCCCTCAAAGGGAAGAGATCCTAGAACCTGAAATATCCAAGATATCCACTTGATTGCATAAATGCAAGAATCTAAATAAAATGAACCTGGAGCAGAATCTAGAAAAATGACTTATGGTACTTAAAAGCCCTCAGAACAAGCTTTCCAACGATATATCATTTTCCAAAACTGGCGTCTGGATGCGCAAGATAGAGCTCCTGGAGTGTAGAACTAAAGATCTGGCTTTGATAGAGAAAAACACCATCAGAAAAATAAAACTAGAAAATATAACCTATGGATATGGAAAGAGCATAGAATTAGATTTTCGACAATATCTCATTTGCCAAATTTTGACACTGTATGCTCAAGATATGAGCAAAAAACTAACAGTTACACTGGAGGGCCCAAAGAAGGTGTCTAGAAGAATTTGAGGATGGATGACATTAAAAAATGGAAAAAATCACATATGAAACCATCATATCTGATAAAATCTTAGAAAGACCTTTCTGGCAATATCTCATTTACCAAAAACAGAGCTCAGATGCAAGAGAAACGAATCCTGGAAGGCAGGAGGTCAGAAATGCCATGATCACAAAGAACATCTGACTTTGACAGAAAAAAATAGCATCAAAATGGAAAAATCACAAAACCATACTAAAAAATTCAGAGCAGCTCAGAAACAACTTTCTAACGGTATCTTACTTGAAGAAAATGGAGCCCGGATGCAAAAAATATCGAACCCAGAGCACATGAGGGATGAGATGCAAGCTAACAGAGAAACCTCTATTTTTTACTATAATAAATGAAGAAAAAATGTCAAAATCAGGAAACCACACTAGAAAATTATGATCCATCTCAGAATTATGTTTCTAGTGATATCTCATTCTCCCAATTACGATGTCGAATGCATGAGTTATGCCCAAAAAACCATAGGTACCTCCAAAAGGCTCAAAAAAGTGCAAACCTATGGTGATATCAGCAAATTCCAAGCCTAAATTTGACTGCCAAATGGATATCACGGCTCAAATCTTCTTGGGGCTAAAAAACATAGGCCCTGGTCACGTGGGTGACCAGGGGGCTAAAAATCTAGCTCTTAGGGGGGTTGTCCATACGACCCTGGGCTCTGTAAAAGGGGTTGGGAAGTTGAGCAGGGGGGCTGGTCCCTCATATGACCATGGCACTATGAAAGGGGCTAAGTAGACAGCTACAGTCCTGTGGTTAACTACTACGGTCCCGGCAGTCATCGCGGCAGTGACTGCGACAATCACCAAATGGTTACCCTGAAGTGACTGCGCAACGGGCCACCAAAGGAGCTTGGGTGTCGCATGGTGGCACCCAGGTGGCTGCTCGATGGTGTTGCTACCAAATTTATTTATTTTTAAATTTGTACTTCTACCTCAAACCACGTGCTAGGGTCGTACGACTCAGGGACGCAAAAATTTTTCCACAGAAGCCAACTTATCTAAAATCAACAAGTTTTATATGGATTTTGGGTATCTCAAACCTTTTGAATAGAACCGTGAAGTCAATTTGGGCTAGAACTGCTCCAAAAAATAGTGATCACCTTGGGATCTATGCCACGATCGGTTGCAAAAAAAAATTTCTCACAAATTCCAATTTTGTCCAAATGAGACAAATTTTATATGAATCTTGGGGTTCTTGGATGCTTTGAACGCAACCGTGAGGTCCGTTTGAAGCTGAGATGACTAGAAAAATAGGTTTTCCCTAGATTTGATAGGAAATCCTTTGAAAATGTAGATCTGATGAACATGGTCAAATCTCTCAGGAAGAGGATAGGGTTTCTACTATTGGTTCTACTACTTCCTTTTTTCGATTGTGTCAGCTATGTATTCAGTATTTGATTTTATTTACTAGGTGGTTGCAGTGGCTGGGTACCTATGCATTCCAATGAGATGGATCATTACCATATGGACACTTTTTTCTTTCATGTTTTTGGATGCACTCTTCCAATTTTGATTGATCAACTCTTCATAATTTTAGTATTTATGCCATCTATATCTTTGAGTTCATGTGTTTGCCTTTGTTTTCCTCCTGATTCAAGTAGTGTTATTTGAGGGCACTCATGCAGATTACAGTCTATTCTACCTGGTCATATTTATGTGGACGATCTTCAGATCATCAATTTCTTCTTGATAGAGTTTTTTGTTTCATTCTAAATAGTGATGTACATGTTCATCCTTGTTCCCATTTTCTAGAACATTCCTAGTTTTGGAGGCTTCTTCAGTCCTTCAAAATGGTTTTGGTCTCTTTTTGGAATAGAGTTTTTCCCATGTGGTTTTCTCTATTTCTTCGCTTTACAGAGACTTTGTTTTGTACTTGGGTACCTAATCAGGGCTTTTGTTGCCAGGACCCATTTTCTTTCAATAGTTCTTTCTAGGTTTTTAGCTTCTCCTAAAGTTTATCCTAAGGGGGGGTGTTAGAGTAATAAAGTATTTTCTTATTAATTGAATCATATTGATTTAATTATTAAGTCACTTATTACCTCTTTCGACTTAAGCTAAACTTTAGGCATATAATAATTAATTATTTTATTAATTATTATTGTGCAACCTAGGTTTTAACTTTTTAGGTTTTCAGATCTCCTTTAATAAGGATTGATCTCCTTTGTTTTGTAACCTTTTTGTCTGACATTTCATTATTGATTGCAACTTTTGTTTTTGCACATCAAGGATTTGTCCTCTCTCGTGGATTCATACGTTCAGGTCTCCATAGCTATTTGCTCCTCCATAGAATCAAATACTGAATACATAGCTCACACAATCTTGCATATTGATTTAATTATGGTCATATTACTCTAACAAATATTGCATTGATGTATATCCCAACATCTATCTTTCATATATGTCTTTCCTATTACAATGTGAATATTACATAATCTACATTCCTGATTTACTTGTATCCATACCATTCTTTCTTCTTCCTGATACATACATAAGGCCTTCATATTTTTGCCTTATTTTTTATTCAATTAGATTCCTCATTCCTTGTTCATTTCTTCCCAATCCTTTTCATGATTTTGAACCCAACATTGTCATCAAAATAACCAGTAGCTTTTTCAATATCATTACATCTTATATTTCCATCATCACACTTTTATTTACAAATAACTTTAGCAAAATTACATTTATCAAATGATGAAACCAAATCCTTTGTACTACATGAAACATCACGCACTGATTTTGACTTCAAACATTCATTGCTTCTAATAACTCATTGATTTAGTTCATCTTTCAACAAACAATTCTTTTCTTCTAGCTTCTTCACATTTTCTCTATTCTTCATTCATTTTCTTAATATCGTTAAAAATATTTAATCTTTCTTCTATTTCTTTTTTCTATCTTTATTCAATCCTATGTAAAAAGAAAAAAAAATATCTTGAAGTTCACATTCTTTTCCTAACCTCTCTCTTATAAATGTAGCAATCTCTTTTCTTTATTTTGTTAATTCTTCTTCCAAAAGATCTTTTTCACATATTAAACTTGTATTTTATTTCTTCATCTTTATTTTTTTTTTTTCTAAATTATTTGTTTCTTAACACTCTTAGCTTTTCCCATTGCAATAAAAAGTTCCAATAATTAACTTTTTCAAGATCACATGACTTCAATTCTCCCTGATTAGCTCCAACTTCTATGGATGGACCTTGAATTCCTTTTACTAATGATTTTATCTTGTCTTGGGATGAAACACTTATATATGTAAATCTTGAAACTCTAAAAATTCTAATGTTCTTAATGTTTGTAAAAGTAGCACCATGTCAAAGCGCTTAGAAAATTGGACTCAATTCAACATGAATAGGGCCAAAAGGAGTTCATACACTCAAGTTATAGCCAGTCAAAGTTTTGTTAATTATAGTCAAAGTTCATCAACAAGAAAAATAGTTAGTCATGGAGTATTTCTCTACTAGTTCCATCATGTACAACTTAGGGAAATATTTCTAGCACTTTTTGATTTGATGAAATTAGAGTGCATATGTGAAAGTTATGATCAGCCAAAGTTGCAGTCAAAATGGTGATGTGGTACCATAGTCAATAGTAACCAATGATGTGGCCTAATCAGAAAATGACACGTGACACATATGGAATATTTTGACAAGGTTTAATTATGGTAGTGTTTAACTTTGGTAGTTGGAAAATGCTAGTTGGGGGATTGGAACCCCCAACCTCCACTTTATAATCCTTCCTTGTTACCAATGCATCAAAAAATAGTCTTCAAAAGCACATGGCACAAACTTTATTTAAATTGTATTAAATTAAAAATTCTAGTAAAGGTGGCCACGTTGGGAGTTGGACCTCTAGTGTCCACTTACCACAAACTCTCCTCAATACCACACACTACAGATAGTAATATGTAAGCACCATGTTTTTATTTGAAGTCAAACAAAAGCCCATTTGAAGTTTGATCCGTCAATCCCCAATCTCATTTATTATGCACTCTATTATTGGCCCTTGGTTATAAAGAGGCCAAAATGCACTTATTTGTATTTGTTCAATAAATGAAAATTCAAAAAATAATTATACTATGATTTTTAACCTAATTAATAAATGCAACAAATTGTCTAATCAGGTGCATTTTGGATCCTACATACATATTTCCCTACCGTTGAGCCACATGTGATCTTCAAACTATAAGAGAAAAAGATTAAGTTTATCTAAACAAAAATTCAACAATTAACTTTGTTAATATCATATGACTTCAATTCTCCTTTTTTAGCTACAACTTATATGGTTGGACCTTCAATTACTTTTACCAATGTTTATCATTTTCTTAGGATCAAACACTCAACCAAGTAAATCTTGACACTCTAAAATTATATTGTTCTAAATGTCTATAGAAGAAACACCATGTCAAAGATCTTCAAAAATTGGACTCAGTGCAGGTTAAACAAGGTCAAAAGAAATTTAAATGCACTCAAGTTATGGCCAACCAATAAACCAAAAAAATAGATGTTCATCAAATATTTCTCTACCCATTCCATCAAGTAGTTCTCAATGAGTGCTTTCCAACACATTTTAAATAAACAAAATAAGAGTTTATATGTGAAAGTTATGAGTTATCAAAGTTGAAGTCAAAATAGTAATTAGATAATGACACATGGCACATCTAGATGGTTGGACAAGGTTTGACTACACCATCGGAGTGTTTGACTTGGAAGGTGATCAACATACTAGTTGAGGGATTTGAATCCCCAACCTCCACTTTACAATCCTTGCATGTTACCTGTTGGTGTCTTTTTCTTGCAAGACCAAGCTTGAATCAAATAGTTGGGCTTGAAATACAGGTTAGGCACTTAAGCTTGACAAGAAAAACAAACCAATTGATGAGGATAAAGAGAAATCCTCCTTCTTCTTCGAGCTCCACATTCACTCATGCGGGTATTGCCTTGTCTGCACACTCAAGACACCTCATGACAAAACCAAAGGCCTGCAGACAAATGAATGTGGAATGGTTTTCAAAATCCTAGGTATCCTATACCCCAATGAAGCCAATATCTCATGCAATAGCCCAACATGCATGGAATGAGTATGAAAACCAAAGACCTATCCTAATAACATGAAAGGGAAAGGGTGGGATAGAAAGGAAATGATTTTAAAATGGATTTGCAGAGAACCCTGAGATACCCTAAATCTCTGATAGACCAATGCCTTATCCAATGGGCCACAGAGTCAAATACCCTACTGCAAGAGACAACTATGAAACAAGAACAAAATATGTTCAATGTGTTGATGCCTGACATCAATCACACACCATGACCAAACCTCAACTTAACACCCAACTGTGCATTCAAACATGTTATTATCCATCAAAGGATTTTAACCCTCCCCTTAGAAGAAACCTATGAATAGATAATAGATTGACCAGCATCCACTAGAAGACAAGCATGACCTATCCTTGATATTTCAGCTCATACATGCAAGAATACTAACCCTGAACTATTTATCTCTGCGAAGACAACTCCACTTACAAACACTAAGGTAATGCAAATAGAAAAATCAAACACCCTTCATGTATGATTAATGGACTCAGAATTCAAATGGAGATAGCTCAGTAACAGTAAGAATATATTCAATTCTCATACATAAGACAAATCTATTACAATGTGCACTATATTCTCTGAGCAAACAAAAGAAAGAGGAACACTCTATATGCAGAGAGAAGGAGAAAATCTATAGGAAAAGGATCCTTCACATGGAACCAATTCTCCTCAAAAATTTGCAGAAGAAGGAACCCTTAAAAAAATGAACAACCTGCCATTGATACCACTAGCTGCCTTGGAATTCTCAGAGAGAATGTAACAAGCTTAGGGATAGCTAGGGCATAGGGTTTCACCCACCAAACCAATCAAAATTACATCAAAAATTATTACAGGGGCAGGAAACTAAGCAACCTGGAGAAAGAAATCTCAAACAAATTCTGCAATCATGAAAATCTGTGAGCATAGCATAGTACACCAGGAAATGCCATAAAAACCAGTCAAATCACTGCCTGCAAATAGTTCCTCGAGCTCAAAACCACATGGCACAAATCCCTGCAAACCCTCAAGGCACCCTGGACCACACTGGAACGGCAGAGAAATTCAAAATTCACCAACTTTGCCCCTTTCTGTCATCAATTTTAGTCCTTTTAGTCGTTGGAGACATCTCTAAGATTTGAATTTGAAAATAAAGGGTTACAATACTATTTTACCCTTCAATCGGTGGCTCACATTTAAATTTCTACCAACTTTAAGTCCTGACCGTTGATCCTATATCTTTCACGGGCTTCAGATCTCTAACTCATCGAGCACCATTGGTTACATTTAGCGAACACACGACAAAGGAGAATCCCAGTCGCGGAATGAAAAGCCTAACCCCAGCTAAATATAGTGAACACATGACTACACGTGCTAAAAAGGCTCCTTAAGTCATCTGGCGAACTGGCAACTGAGGAACTTTCGCCAATTCGCGGAATATTTCCTACCTCAGCTAAAAATTCTAGCGACCCCACGACCACTATTCGCTGAATCACCAAACCAATTAGCAAACCACCAAAACATCCTGCGAATCAGCGACAAGAAGAAAATTTTTCAGGCCGCTAAACTTTATCCACTCTGCCAAACAGCTTAGACCCCACCTCTAACTCCGCAACTGTGATGCCACCTGTCATCTCATCATTTGCTGAAACCGCCCAGTCACGACTGACAGGGCCCACAAACCCTCGGCATCTAATCAAAGAGCTAGTGCAAGATCGCATGGGGATGGAATATTCCATGCGATCATGCGGCAACCGTAGATCAGATGCATTGTCACTCCACCTAAAAATATCGGGCCCACCATCTAGCGACGACAAGACTAAAGCAAACCAAACTACCTGAAAGATTGCTAGATGTTAGCCGATAACCGCAAGACATTCAGAGATCACATGACCAATAGTCACCAAGTCACTAGATAGAAGATGTTTTGCATTTAACTATCAGAAATGGGACACTGTACTACGACCGCCAGGCATTCCGCGATCACGCGACTGAAGAGAAATAGACCGCCCACCCAGTCGCTGAATGCTAGGCACTAACCACTAGAAATTTAGAGATTGTGCAACACACAGTCGCCAGATCACCGAATAAAAACTATAACCACCAACTATGCTTAGGTGTCAGAGACCAGGCCCAAGAAATAATAGAAGCTAAAACATAGGAAAAATTAAAGCTCGTGAATTAGGAAAAATTAGACTGGCCGGAGAACAGAAACCTAACCGCGAACCAGGGTGATGTGGATTTTAAAAGGCACATGCAGAAAGAGTTTTAAGTGACCTGAAAAGGTAACGTGTGAATAGAAGAGGGCAAGGGCACACTTGAATTTTGAAACCTAATGGCTAGATTCTGAAAGTTTTGCCTAAGGTTTAACCAGGGGGCAGAAAAACTCATTGCAGAGAGTAGGGGAAAAGACCAGGAGCCATGAAATTTTTTGTACATGCTAACAGTGGCTCTGGTTGGGGATGCATGGCTCTTGTAGGCATGGCAAGAATTCAGATCTCTGGGAAAGTAGACCACCCACAAAAACCTCCTGAACAACTTACTAAAAGCAAGAAAACTACTTCTACCATGTACATGCAATGGCCCTGAACCACTAGAAACTTTCAAAACTTCTTACCTCTGTCATATACCTGATTTTTATTCACTTTTTCTTGAGGTAAGCTGGATATTTTCTTCCCAATTGTTTCACCAAGCACATCAATACTGTCAATGAGCTTATTAGGTAAAACAAAAAATCTGTCTTCATTTTCATAGAGCATATAAAAACTTGAAACACTTTCTTCATCTAGCTCATTATGAAAGTATGATTCAGCATGCTCATGAATACTACCATTATGCTGAAACTGATCTTCATCTACTAATTCTTGCATACTATCAATCAGAAACACAAAAGTCTCATATTCTGCTTGATAAAAAACATCATTCATACCTGGACCTTTCATATCCTTAGGTGTAGCTAGTTGGAGCTCAAATGAATGATCAATTTTATACTCACACATGTCATCATCATCAAATTCTGAAACCACTTCCAAAGAGAATGCAACATCATCACTTAGAACTCTGTCACAAATGAAAGAAGAACATATTGGTCTTTCACAACAAGAAGATAGCATGTCATCATTCATATCTGGTTCACCTAAATCTAAAACCTCCATGTCTTCCTCAAACAATGGATTGATGACTCCATGCAATACTCCTTGTTGAACATTATGACAAAAAATGGGTTGTTCATCATCATAGTCCTCATTATACAAAGTATTAGAAAACACTTTAAACTTACTACCCATTTGATCTTCATGGACACTCTCAGCATATGAAGAAAAAATAGAATCATGTGAAAATTCACAGTCCACACCACCTACCAAGCATATAGTGTCTATAATTACATCTTCATTATCTTGTTTAGGAAGATCATTATGGCAAGGCCATAATTCACCCCTAAAATCTCTACTATATGCCGCAAATTCATTATCTAAAGCAGAATCATTAGGTAACCTTCTATTCAAATCTTCATGACCATCCTCAAAAATATCACATTGAATTACCATTTCTTTGTCTTCATACTTTGAGGACAAGTCATTCTCAAAATCTTCATATTCAAACTGATTTATATAATGCAAAATTTGAGATGCATTTTTAGATTCAGAAAGAGAAACCATACCTTCACTGTCAAATGATTGTTCACTCCCATCATTACTTTCTTCTTCCCATGCTACATCTAACTCATATGAAGACACCTCAACATCATTGCCTTCATCATCATCACCTGAGTAACCACTTTCAACACTATGTTCCTCTGATTGTGACTAATATGTTTGTGAGTCATATTCCTCCTCTGGTGCAGCAACTTCAGACTCATCATCAGAGACATAACTTTCAGTCTCTTTATTTTCATAGGATTGAGACATGGAAGCAGCAATCTCATGTCTAGGAACATCAGTGGCATTACATTTATAATCAATATTACAAGGATTGACTGCAGTAGCTAATTCACAACTCAAAGCACCAGTACACTGCTCAATCCTATCAGGGTCTGGAATATATCTTACTGTTGTAGCATTATGAAAACATGTCTCATTAGTAGCAAAGGACTCAACAACATTTAAATACATATTCTAATTTGACATCTCAACCTGATTACAAACTACAGTAGAAAAGTTGGTACACTAATCTGGGACTATAGTACTAGCACTACATTCTTCTTTTCTTTCATACTCATTATATTGACATACATTCATGGAAAAATGACCTTTGGTCAATCCATATTTCAAATTATTTTCAATGTCCATAGCAATTACAAATGCCTGATATAGTGTCCTAGGTTCTTTATCCCTCAACAAGTAATTCATTTTCTTATCAAATGCATCGAAATAAACATTTACGCACACTTGATCATTGGGTCTATAACCTTCAGGGATTTCATTCAAAACTTTTGCAAATCTGAGATTTAACTGAGGGACAAGTTCATCTTTCTCAATATGAATCTTCAAGAATGTACTATAAGAATCAGATATGCTTACCCTTTCTCCAAATTTCTCCATGAAGGCTGAATGTATCTCACTCCAAGATGAAATAGAACATGCTGGTAGAAAAGAAAACTAGTCTCTGGCATCACCTTCTAGAGTTTGAACAAACAATTTCATCCAAAGGTCTTCATGAAAAATCTCAAAATCATTCATCACATCAGCAAAACACTGGACATGTTTTCTTGTTGACTGATATTGGTTCCTATTAAACTTTGGTAAATATCCCCTGATTCCATCAGGGATCTTATTAGGAAAACCAGGTATGCCATCATAACAAAATGGCACATATCCTCTGACAAAAGAAACCTTGTGAACATCCATCACTGGCTGCAACTTTGTATATCTACTTGAAAATCTTCAAGACCAATGACAACAAATCTATACTTGAAACTATCCTTCTTTTGTCACTGAACCCTTCTTACACACTTCACACTTATATGTCCTTTCTTTAATGACAAAACCATTTGATAAGGACCATGAAAATACATAAAATTTTGATGGGGAATACCTGGATCACCCTGTTGAATGCTACTACCTTCTTATCTGACTGAAGTCCCAAAAAAACTTCACGATTGAGGTTCTTTAGCACAGAGTCACCACCTCTCTTCAGAGGACACAAACTTTACTGATCTGTCTTGAAACACTAGTAGACTCTGAGCACTCCCACAACAAAGCCACATATAAATCAATCAGAAAATCCAGGTAAGACACTTGTAAATCTGAGAAGCAATTTTCAGATTAGAAAACCTATGAGACTCTTCCCCAAATTGAATAGACAAGACTCTAGGATACTCTTATCAGTAAACTTATTTCATTTCCCCAGTAGAGTCACCATTTTGTTGGTGTCTTTTTTTTGTAGGACCAAGCTTGAATCAAATAGTCGGGCTTGAAACACGGGTTAGGCACTCAAGCTTGACAAGAAAAACAAACCAATTGATGAGGATAAAGAGAAATCCTCCTTCTTCTTCGAGCTCCACATTCACTCAGGTGGGTATTGCCTTGTCTGCACACTCAAGACACCTCATGACAAAACCAAAGACCTACAGATAGATTAATGTGGAATGTTTTTCAAACTCCTAGGTATCATGTACCCCAATGAAGCCAATATCTCATGCAATAGCCCAACATGCATGGAATGAGTATGAAAACTAGAGACCTATCCTAATAACATGAAAGGGAAAGGGTGGGACAGAAAGGAAATGATTTTAAAATGGATTTGAAGAGAACCCTGAGATACCCTAAATCTCTGATAGATCAGTGCCTTATCCAATGGGCCACAGAGTCAAATACCCCACTGCAAGAGACAGCTATGAAACAAGAACAAAATATGTTCAATGTGTTGATGCTTGACATCAATCACACACCATGACCAAACCTCAACTTAACACCCATCTGTGCATTCAAACATGTTATTATCTATCAAAGGATTTTAACCCTCCCCTTAGAAGAGACCTATGAATAGATAATACATTGACCAGCATCCACTAGAAGACAAACATGACCTATCCTTGATATTTCAGCTCATACATGCAAGAATACTAACCCTGAACCAGTTATCTCTGCGAAGACAACTCCACTTGCAAACACTAAGGCAATGCAAATAGAAAAATCAAACACCCTTCATGTATGATTAATGGACTTAGAATTCAAATGGAGATAGCTCAGTAACAGTAAGAATATATTCAATTCTCATACATAAGACAAATCTATTACAACGTGCACTGTATTCTCTAAGCAAACAAAAGAAAGAGGAACACTCTATATGCAGAGAGAAGGAGAAAATCTATAGGAAAAGGACCCTTCACATGGAACCAATTCTCCTCAAAAATTTGCAGAAGAAGGAACCCTTACAAAAATGAACAACCTGCCATTTATACCACTAGCTGCCTTGGAATTCTCAGAGAGAATGCAACAAGCTTAGGGACAGCTAGGGTATAGGGTTTCACCCATCAAACCAATCAAAATTACATCAAAAATTATTACAGGGGCAGCAAACTAAGCAACCTGGAGAAAGAAATCTCAAACAGATTCTACAATCATGAAAATTCGTGAGCATAGCATAGTACACCAAGAAATGCCATAAAAACTAGTCAAATCACTGCCTGCAAACAGTTCCTTGAGCTCAAAACCACATGACACAAATCCCTGCAAACCCTCAAGGCACACTGGACCACACCGGAATGGCAGAGAAATTCAAAATTGACCAACTTTGCCCCTTTCTGTCATCAATTTCAATCCTTTTAGTCGCTGGAGACATCTCTGAGATTTGAATTTGAAAATAAATGGTCACAATACTGTTTTACCCTTCAATCGGTGGCTCACATTTAAATTTTTGCCAACTTTAAGTCCTAACCATTGATCCTATATCTTTCACGGGCTTCAGATCTTTAACTCATCGCGCACCACTGGTTACATTTAGTGAACACACGACAAAGGAGAATCCTAGTTGCAGAATGAAAAGCCTAACCCCGGCTAAATCCAGCGAACACACAACTGCACGTGCTAAAAAGGCTCCTTAAGTCATCTGGCAAACTGGCGACTGAGGAACTTTCACCAATTCGTGGAATATTTCCTGCCTCAACTAAAAATTCTAGCGACCCCGCGACCACTGTTCGTTGAATCGCCAAACCAATTAGCGAACCGCCAAAACATCCTACGAATCAGCAACAAGAAGAAAATTTGTCAGGCTGCTAAATTTTATCCACTCCACCAAATAGCTCAGACCCCACCTCTAACTCCACAACTGCGATGCCACCTGTCATCTCATCATTTGCTGAAACCACCCAGTCATGATTGACAGGGCCCACAAACCCTCGGCATCTAATCGAACGGCTGGTGCAAGATCACATGGGGATGGAATATTCCATGCAATCATGCGGCAACCGTAGATTAGATGCATTGTCACTCTACCTAAAAATATTGTGCCCACCATCTAGTGACCACACGACTAAAGAAAAGAAAACCGCCCAGAAGATCGCTAGATGTTAGCTGATAACCGCAAGACATTCAGAGATCATGCGACTAATAGTCACCAAGTTGTTGGATAGAAGATGTTTTGCACTTAACTACCAGAAATGGGAGACTGCGCGACAACCGCCAGGCATTCCACGATCACGTGACTGAAGAGAAATAGACCACTCGCCCAGTTGCTGAATGCTAGGCACTAACTGCTAGAAATTTAGAGATTGCGCGACACATAGTCGCCAGATCGCCGAATAAAGATTGTAACTGCCAACTGTGCTTAGGTGTCAGAGACCGGGCCCAAGAAATAAAAGAAGCTGAAACATAGGAAAAATTAAAGCTCATGACTTCAGAAAAATTAGACCAGCCAGAGAATAGAAACCTAACGGCGAACTAGGGTGACGTGGATTTTAAAAGGCACATGCAGAAAGAGTTTTAAGTGACCTAAAAAGGTAACGCGCGACCAAAACAGGGCAAGGGCACACTTGAATTTTGAAACCTAATGGCTAGATTCTGAAAGTTTTGCCTAAGGTTTAACCAGGGGGCAGAAAAACTCATTGCAGAGAGCAGGGGAAAAGACCAGGAGCCATGAAATTTTTTGCACATGCTAACATTACCAATGCACTAAACAATGGTCTTGAGAAGTATATGGCATAAACTTTATTTATACTATACTAAGTGGAAAATTGTGGAAAAGTTCACCACATTGGGAGTTTAACCTCTACTTTCCATATACTAAAAAACCTCCCCACCATTGCATTATGCACTATACATAATAATGTTCAAGAACCTTATTTTTATTTGAAGTTAAACAAAAGCCGATTTCAAGTTTGAACTATCAATCCCCAATGTCATTTACTATGTGCTCTACCATTGAGCCACCCATGGTCTTCCAACTATAAGGGGAAAAGATTAATTTTATTTAAACAATGATTTCCTATTTTAAATCAAAATCAAACAATATGACCATAAATTCTAAGAATAAACCCACAATAGCCCGAATTTTCATGGTGGAAAGGGGCTTAAAAAAAATTGGTTTAAGGGGGAGTGTTATTGTTTTATTTTTAAAATAAGCAAGATTGGTTTTAATCTTTTCTTAAAGGGGAAAAATGCAGAAAAAATTGGTTTTGGCCCAAATGTTTCAAATTTTCAAGTATAAAAGGAGAATGCAAAGAAGGCATTAGGCATCAATTTTTTGGTCTAATTCATTTAGAAAAAAACATCTAGGCCAGAGTCCAAGTTATCAAATTTAGTAGAACAACTTGAGAGGAGTATTGTGATTCCAAAACTCTGTGCAAATATGTCGTAAGACTGTAGAATTTGCACTTGAAGAAGTATTATTCGAGATCCAATTTGAAGACTTATCAATTGCAAGGGTGAAGAAGATTACTACATTTGTGAATCCAGTGTCAAGTAACTAGAGTGTTGATGCTTGACTTTATACTGGAAGTGTGAATCTAGTTCTGTAAATGAGGCAAGATACATCTATATCTAGTTTGCATTCAGTTATGCTTTAAGAACTAGGACTATTTATTTTATTACTATTGGAATTACTTGTCCAATTTGGATTCAGGAAGTTTTGCAGGCTTGAAAATTCTTTTGCAATGAAAACTTTGTACACATAGTCAGAAGACCGGAAGTTGTAAGAAATTTTTAGGTTCAACACTAATGAAATGTGTCTTTATCTCTTGATTTGTTCTTGATGATGGAGTATGCTTTAATTCAACACATAGAATAATCAATGAGTTTAGTAAGTTGATGGATTGTGTTTGCATACTGGATTTAAACCATTAATTAGAGATGATGGAAAAAATTTGAGTTTATTTTAAGAAACTAATTTTGAATTTGATAAATGAAGAACTTAGTTGAGTAAGCACGCTCTAGTGTTTTTCAAATCAAAAACTTAAAAAATTTATGATTTATTTTAAATATAAATTATCTTCTATAAGCGATGATGGACATCTAACTCCAATTTGAGCAATGACTTATTTATTGTTTGTATTATATATATTTTTAGATCAATGCACTCAATTTTGAGCTTTTTGAATTATGTGTATTTAAATTTTTGAAAACCTAAGATTTGATAAAATTATAAGAACACTTTGCAAAATAGAAAATTTATTTCTCTTTTCCTATGATGTGCATTAATACCTTTTAACCTCAACACCATTTTAACAATTTCCTTTGATTTTGGTTTACTTCAACTTCAGTGATCCCTTAGGCTTGGACACTTGTGACTATGAACAAAACTTCCTCTAGCAAGCTATAAACCCTCTTAATGTTATAGTTTATAATTGAACTTTCATTAACAACCTTAAACCTTGTGTGATATGGAAATAGCCAATTCAGAAAATATTCTTTTTTTTTCTTTTTCCCTTTAGTGGATCTTTACAAACTAACAGTGTCTCTAAACCTGTGATCCTTTATTGGTGGCTTTGGATTTCAATTTTTCTTTCCTTTCTTTGACAGTTTTTGAACAATTTAGGCTTTCAATTTTTTGACAATTGAAATAACTGATTTTAACACTCAACTGATGCCTACAAAATCAAACTCTATTCCTACTATTAGCAAGACCTTAAAATTTTCCCCATTTTTAAAAAGACCATAGGATATAAACATTAAAAATCCCCTAAAAAATAATTCCTAAACAAACTTACAATTTGAGAGTGCATTGAGGGCCTTGCTTGTCCAGTTTCTATAATTCGTAAGGCTTAGTCACATTGGCTAATGAAAATTCTATTACATTTATAATTAATTCAAGCAGGATAGGGAACAAACCCAACATAAAATTAAAATCAAGTCTTATAGAAAAACCAATAGGAATTCACAAGATGTTAATTTAACAAACTAACTAAACTAAAAAATACCAACAAAGACCCAAAAACCAAAAACCAAAAATAGGACTAGTCCAAAAGACCTTAAACAGGTGGAGTATGAACCCATTTCCAATGCTCATTCATCTTCTTGAGCTTTTCCCAAAGAAAATTATCTTGGGAGGAGACACACCAAGATTAGAAGAGGTCCCATCACTACCATTGATTGCCACCTAGAGACTTTCCTCCTATTTACTAGTTTGGCCCTTTTATTTTCAAGCTTGACCTACAAAGTGTTGAAGGAAAGACTATTTTTTTCAATCATTTACTTTATAAAATAAACCAAGTCCTACAATTTTTTTTTTAGATAACCCTAGTGAGTTTTCATGTTCAACAATGCACTAATTATCTCATTTTTTTACCTCTTCTAAGGAATCGAAGCCTTAAGCTCCCAAATTTGGTTCTCCATGAGCCTTTGATTATCAAGTTTCTATGCAAAATCCTCAACCAACCCCCATATTCTTGAGCATCCCCATTACTGTGGGTCTAGTTCCCTACCTTATTTTACCCTTCAACAATGACTTTTAACCTATTAATCTTCTTTCTAACAATGTAAACCTACACAATGATCCATTTAGTGATGGCATTCTATCTATTGTAGATAATACATGCAAATCATCCACCTTCTTCCAAACAACATCAAGATTATAGTAGTCATCTATTGCGAAGGTCTTTAGAGTTGACAAAGAGGTAATGTTTTAAGGTATCACAGAATCCCCTAGGTACCCATGGGAACCAAGTCAAGGGAAGAAAGGTTATGTGATTGGAAGGGTGAATTGACAATAATATTTTTTTAGGGTCCAATTAGACTTAGTAGACGATGAGGAAGAGGATTCCTCTAACATAATCACAATTTTATCCTTAGGATACTCTATGCAAGGGATTTTTATTTATCTTTTCTAAAAGGTTTTACCCTTGTAGACCTAAGAGAAGGCGGGACTTTAGCCTATGACCAAACAAGGCTATTTTTAGGGTTATTAATCTTTTTAGTCAAATAAGGGTTGGGAACAGTGTGACAGATTAATGTTAAATGAAAATTGTAAAGGATGATAATAATCCCTTAATTAATGTAGGGAAAGACCCCCTTGTATTTAATTTTAGACACCAACTAAGACAAAGCAGAAAATATCCAATATGGTAAATTAAACTTGATGTCATGGAGAAAATGATTAAGCATAGAGAAGATGTGATAATGAAGCTTCTTAAACATGCCCTCAATAGTGAAAAACTTGATTAACACCATGGAAACATATTTCCACTCACTCAAAAGATCCTATTTGTTAAACCCATCTTAAAAATATGAGATACTTTCACCTAGACCAAGAAATCTCTTAGTGTCTGAATTATAGTGGCCATTAGAATTTTTGACCATAGCTTTTCCTTTCACAATCAAACCAGTAGAAAATTAAATGGAATCCATCAAAACCACAAATGATAGCCCACCAATGACCACTCTTCCTTTATCCCATGAATCTAAAAACTTCTCAAATAGCTACAGTTTACAACCTTTAATACCCACAACATACTAGTCCACATGTAGTGAACCTTATTAATAGGACAAAGGAAAGACTTTTTTTTCTATTTATCACATGATTCTAGATCAATTTGATTGATTTTTCTCCCCATCCTAAGAGAAGAAATGCAACTTTGGGCAATGGTGAGAAAACCTAGAGAGTTAATCCCTAATCTCAAAGCCCAAATGAAACAAATATCCATCCCCATAATAATAAATTTTAGGGAGAAGTACCATTATTTCTAAGATTGGAAACGTCATGTGGAATATCCACATAACTTTCATGAATAATATCTTGGCTAGAGAACCAAGTAATGATGAATTTAGTAAATTGAGCAATCAATTGTAAACCTATTAGTTGTCATGTTAACTTCCTGAAAGGTATACTAGTACTTAAACATGTCCATCATGTCGCAAAGCCCTTTACTTTTTATGATGACATCTTTGGTTTCCCATCTTGGGGTATTTGCACTTGTTATCATCATAATAACATTCCTAGCATCACATTCTATTATAATTTTCTTGAAACCATGTGTGACTAACAACTCAACACCATGAAAAGTAGCCAACACCTCCGCCACATGGGTAGTTTGAATACTAAAATTCACTATGAAAGCCAATAGGGTATTTCCTAGCATGTCTATTATCAGACCATCCCCTCTCTTGTGATTTAGATTACCTAGTGATGAGCCATAAAAATTCAACTTGAGCCATCCAAAAAGGGTGGGGACCAACAATTCTAATAAGTTTAATCAGCTAGGTATTAGAATTTATTAATAGAAAAATGGAAATTGCGTCCTTAAAATTTAAATATCATGGGTTGCGAGTGAAAAATTGGGTAGGAGTACATATTCAAAATTATCCGTAATAGTGATAGTGACTAGGGAAAGTTGTGAGGACCGCAATAAAAAACAAAATTATGGATAAAATTGAAATGAGGGGAGAAGTCTAACATAAAGGTATCACTTGGGCTTATGAGACACATAAGGAGTTAAAATTTAGTGTGTTCTCCATAAGCCATGCTAGAATAGGCATGGCATAAATGTTAAAATACAAATAAATTAAAAAGATATATAAAGCTTCTATAATAGAGACACGAGATTTTATTATTGATTCATGAAAAAAAATTATATTTTCTCTCTATAAAATGGCTCTACACCACCAATGGTGTGCTCTATTAAATTCACAACTCTAACTTGATTTGAACTAATACTATTGTTTGTATCAGAACAAAAAAAATTAAAAAAAAGAAATATAATAAATAACTAACAACCAAAAAGGATTGTTTTGTGATGGTATGGAGAGTGACGAAGAGAACTTTTCTAGGGTTTCAATGGACTTTTCTAGAGGCGATGGAGATATGGATAGAGAGAATGATGATGGAGAGGATCTCGACCAGTGGGTTCTCCTTCCTCTAGTTTTTGGGTGGCAATGTCTTCCTCTACCAATTTTTGGGGCCAAGTTGTGGTGCCCTATTTTTCTCTAGGGTTTGTCTCTACCTAGGGATCTAGAGACTCCCTATATTATTATCATTATTGGGGTTTATGGCCTTTGGTTTGACCATAAGTCTCTTCTAGAGATTTAATATCTTCCTGGTGTGGAGTATATCTCTTTCCCCTTTCTTCTTCGCATGCAGGACTTCCCTCATCCCCAATGTGTAGGTGTTCTCTATTATTGCTAGTGTATTTTCTTTAGGGGTGTTGTTTTTGGTAGATGTGGTGAGGTCCTTGTATTCATGGTGGCCCTTCCATGGATCCTCTTCTATGGTAGGGTCTTCCACTCCACTATTTGGGTGGTTGTCATGGCTATTGAGGGCCTTCTTGTTCCCTCCAAATGCTTTCAACAAGCTTTTACTTTCTCTATGAGTTTGTGCTTGTTGGGTCATAGTTTCTAGGGCTTACTATTTGGCTTCTCTATCCTTAGGTTTCCTAATATTTTCCATTGTTGGGCTCCCAACTTTTTTCCTACTATATTATCTAGTTGAGAATAGTTCCAGGGTTTTGACTCTCCTTCTTAGCATTCTAGAGCATTTCTCTGTGCTCGCCCCCACTTCTTCTTCTTCATGGGAGATTCTCTTTCTAGTTCATAAGGTTCCCTGCATAGAAGATTTTGAGATAATCAGGTTCTTCTAGTATTTCCCTTCTTTTGGTGGCTTGTGGTGGTCTATTCTAGTTTTCTCAACGATGTGATCCAGGGGCTCTTTCTATTTCTCTCTAGGGAGTCTTGGGAACCTTAACCTCCCTTGCATGTCAGTGTGGTCTAGCGCTTTCTCTTATCTCTTCTTCTAGTGCTTATGTCATTTCATGTTTTGTGGGTTTTAGTTTCTCGAGGTTTCCCTGCTTTCTTGTTGGTGACTATTGTTTTCTTTTGCTTCCTCAGGAGTCTTGGTACATTGTCCTCCTTTTCTTGTGGGGGTGTCTTTGTATTGTTTGTCTCTTATTTTCATACTTTTTCCCTCTCCCACTTTGTGTCTTTTGGTTCTCTTGGGATGCCTTGCTTTGGGTATCTTGGTGCCTTCTCTCCTCGACATGAGTTTGTGGGCTTGCATTGGTTCTTCTGTCCTTTTCTACTAGTGCTTCTACCTTCTTGTGTGTGGTGGTTTTTGGCTTCCAGTGGTTTCCCTCCTTTCTTGTTGGTGGTTGTGGTTTCTCCTATCACTCATGGCATCTTGATCATTTTCCTCCTTTGCAAGGTTGTGGTCTTGTATTGGCTCTTCCATCTTTTTCTTCTAGTACTTCTTCCATCGCTTGTTTTGTGGGTTTTGGTTCTCTTTTCTATCCTCAATTCGTGTTTGCTGGTTGATTGGTTCTTTTCCTCATTAGCAAGTGAGTGTGTACTCAAGTAGGTTCTTTTGTATTCTTCTTCATGTGCTTCTACCCTCTCTTACTTGGTGAGTTTTGGTTTTTCATCATTTCCTTCCTCTATTGTTTGTATTTGCAGTTTCTTTGGCCTCCCTAGGTTTTTCTTATTTCTCTCCTATTGATGTGGATGGTTTCCTTTGGGTGGTATCAGAGTGGGGTTTGTTGTGGTTCTCTCTTTTCTATTTTTCCTTGGCTTTGGAGTCATCTTCTACCCCCCAATGGTTGTTGTTCTATTCAAAAGTTATTTATTTTGACTTCTTCTCAATCCTTTCCATTTTGTCATTTCAACTTGATTTTTCCTTTTGTTGGGTTTGTGTTGTCTAATTGTGCCTAAATTAATCAGATCTAATACTATTGTTTATGTCTACTCAACATTTTTACTACCATAATAATAGAGCTTAACTTTGGATTCTAATTTTTTTAAACTTGTATGCATGATTCAATTACAAATGATTACAATAGACTGAAAACTAAATTTGAGAGAGGGATAAATTAACATCTACCAACACTCCCCATTAATTTTTTCCATAGATTCTATGGCATTCACATTTAATTATTTTCTCTTGAGCATTCAATTTTGTTTCAATTTTATCAAGTCTTTAAAGACTTTCTCAAATTATTTAAAATTTCAAACTATATATAAAATCTTCAAATTGAAATTAAACCTAGGAAATCCCATCATTCCCTTGGGATGCTCTAACCATGAGCTCTACCGGACTTGATCTCCAATCCATTATATGTTGAGGCATGAAACCCTTGTATTTTATCAATACCTCCCTATCAACCACACTTTAGATGCTTGGTGATCCATACGTAATTGATCCCTTCTACTATATTGCTTACTCAAATTTAAAGACAATGCTTCAACATTTGACCATATCATTTTCTTACATCTAAACCTAGACACCTATTCATAAACTTCCTACAAAATAAACTTCAAAATGCACAATAAAGAAAACATACTATGACATATTCCAAACTTACAATCTCCTCTCTATAGAATAAATATGCTACAACAATCTTAGAAATATGTAAGCTACAACAATAAAAGAGAATTTATTTTTTATTAATTCTACTACTAAATTCAAATTGCATGGCCTCTTTAAATGTTATAGAGGACTGTAGATTTTTTAAACTAAATTCTTGATCAAAACTAAACTCTTAACTCTACATATGTGGGCATTTATGCCATCATAAATAATGCAAACAATTTCATAGTTATTAGTTATTGAGTTGATGTTCTTGCATGGAAGGATACAATGAAAAAGACTAAAAAGAACTCTTAACTATAGTTTTTAGTGACAAAGTAAATTTTGGAGATCAATAATTTAGTAGGGAAACTAATACACCAAATTTTTTGACTTGAATCACTTCCAAATTTTTTCATAGATATTTAAATGTATCTTAAGGAAAAGATTTAGTGAAAATATCAGATACCTAATCTTCAAATATACAAAAGTCAAGATGAAATTCTCCATTGCTAACCCAAATTTAAAGACAATGCTTAAGCATTTAACCATATCATTTTCTTACCTCTCAACCTAGACACTTATTCATAAACTTCCTACATAATAAAATTCAAAATGTACAATAAAGACATCAGACTATGACATCCTCTAAACTTACAATCTCCTCTCTACATCAATGCTTCACTCTTTCCTTAACTAATTACAGATTCTTTTCACCATCAAGCTTAATAGACTTTGCATGCTCCTTGTAGGGCTAAGTATAATTTTTTATTATTTTTTTACCTTCTCTTTGTCATCATAACTATCTATAGACTTCAACAAACCCTTGAACCTAACCTACTCTAGTACCAAATTTTAAAATAAAAATGAATACACAAAAACATATAAAGTTGCCACAACAAAGAAAGAAAATTTTATTATTGATTCAATAAAATGAATTATAATTACTCTTTATAAAATGGATTTGCGCCACCGATGGTGATAGATTGCATTCAAAACTTTGACTCGATCCTAACTAATACTATTATTTATATCAGTTAATATTTTAACAGCCAAAATAACATAGCTTAACTTCAAATTCTATTGTGGTAAGTAGTTCTAGAGATGATTATTTACTTGGAGTTCTAACTACTCCTCATATTTTGGATTTTAATAGTTGTAATTGTATACATGATTTAGTTACAACTAATTACAATAGACTGAAAAATAAATGAGAGAGAGAAAATTTAACATCTATGAATAGTAAAGCCAAACACCACAACCTTTGACAACACCTTAGAGTTATTCTTTAATAGTCACAAAAGATTTTTTTGTAATAGTTTTGATTGGCCGCAATGGGAATTGGAGAAAATTAATGTTCTCATAATGTATTCTATAGGTTTAAGTGTGGTACATAGGATACTCTTAGCTTAACCTTCTCATATCCACCAAGTTAAATGTTATGCCAATTTTGGAAAGTATTGTTTAACTATGTCAAAAACTATTTTTTGCAGGGCCTAGAAAAATTAGCAATGATTTCTATTTTATTTGGAGCACATATGAGTTATCTTGAAGTTCAATGACTTGATTATATGGTATTTAAATCACCATTTGAAATTGGACGCATTAAAATATTCCTAAACAAGAAATGGATGAGAGAAAAGAACCAATATTAATGTGAAGACTTAACCATAAGATGAAGACTCAACATTGCACTCAGACCAATTCTTAATATTAGTTTTTGTTGAAAAAGTAAAGGGCTTCTTTTTACCATTTAGGGAAGAAGGAAAGAAAAGAGATAATTTGTAGTGTGTAGTCTATAGCATTATGTCATAGAGAAATAATTTAAATGAAGGATTTTGAATGGTGATATTAATTAAATTGCATGTAGTATTTCATTCTACAACAATAATCTATGTGTTGCATTTCATTTTTGTAGTAGTTAAATATTATCATTTTGCCTCTCCTTGTCTCTATAATCATGTAGCATATACTAGTACATTTGAGGTCAAATTCTGACGGCCATTTGTCAGATTTGCAATGGTCATTTGTTAGCATTTTGACACATGCATCCGCCGTAGTTTTTGCATTGGAAATTGTGATGGAAGAGATATCCATTGGTTTACCAACACCCCATTACATTGGAAACTTGCACAAGATAATAGCTTTGTTATGGCATTTCCTACGTTCCATCTATCAAAATTTTGACACAAAGACCTATCGAAAATATACACTCTCTATCGGAACTAACTGTCAAAAAGATATCCTTTCAGACATTCGAGCTATTGGTATAGCGACAGATCAGCAACCCATTTCTGACAGATAAACCTGTCGGTGATGTAGCATTAGTGTCAGAACTGTCTGTCAAAAATTGCATATCTACGACATTTTAACTGTCAGAAGAGAGATGATAGTGCAACATATCTCTGACAGGTTTCGCTGTTGGACATATAGCAATACCGTCGCAAGAATTGTCATAAAGTATTTTCTCTGACATTTTACCTGTCAAATAGGTGACGTGTTGCCCTATATTCTAACGGGAAATGATGTCGGACGTATAGCACTTCTATCAGAATGAATTATAAAGTGTCAAAAAATCCACGGATATGCATATTAAAAATAACACAGCTCAAGAGACCATCATAGGTTATCTCTTTCTTTGGTCTATATTA
This sequence comes from Chamaecyparis obtusa, assembly GCA_027943335.1. Lineage (NCBI taxonomy): Eukaryota > Viridiplantae > Streptophyta > Pinopsida > Cupressales > Cupressaceae > Chamaecyparis > Chamaecyparis obtusa. Next base: position 536,919 of record BSBK01008525.1, read on the forward strand.
TTGACATAATGTTTTACCTTTCATTAGCTCATCAAATCTGGGGATTTGAAAGAATTTAATAGAATATTTTCATGAAAATGTATATTATTTAAGTTGATGTTGCATGAATTTATCTACTTCACGCACTTGTAGGCTATGAGGATGACGATAAAGAAGCATGGTCATGGGAGGAGATGCTTCTTTATCGCCATCCTAATAGTCTACAAGTGCACAAAGTAGATAAATTCGTGCAACATCAACTTAAATAATATACGTTGTCATGAAAATATTCTATTAAATTCTTTCAAATCCCTGTATTTGATGAGCTAATGAAAGGTAAAACATTTTGTCAATAATATAGACCGAAGAAAGAGACAACCTATGATGGTCACTTGAGCTATGTTATCTTTAGTCCCAGCTACTGGGTAAGGCCTGTAAGACTTATACCTATCGATTGTCAAGAATAATCACCACGTTGCATTTATGTACATTGCACAAATTGATCCCAGTCTAGTAAAAATATTTAACACTTGTACATCTCATCAATACTGGAGGCCTAAAGTAATTTTATACAATCACTAGCACATTTCGTGCATGGATGAGAAATAGTATCCAAAGTTTCTAGATAACCATTTTTGAGAAGAGGAATGAGTGGAGGCCAAAGAAGGGATAATTGTGAAGGTTTTATATACGTAGGTTACTGAATCATCATCTCTACACTGGTACTCAATCTGGCCTCCACTCCATATACGTCTTCTCAGAATCTAAAAACTCTCCATTGATTCCCATCATTTTTTCAGCATCTCCATGGACTAAGACCTTAAATTATTGAGCTTCTCTTTGTTTTGAGAATAGTTTAACATTTTCTACTTAACAGGGCCAACCACATGAAGGTGGAAGCTCACCTAGCCCCTCCTAGGAGCCTCTTATGACCCTTTACGACAATTTAAGACCTCTAAGATGTATTCTTATGGATCATAAAGGGTCATAAGGGGTCCTGGGACACAACAGCTGAGAAACATAAATGTAGGCATCATGGTCACAATTTTTTCCTTCCCATCCAACACTTTAGCCTTCCCTTTGTATGTCTTTGAAGGGATACAGTTAAAGGAATCAAGAAGAAAATCACCAAAGGAGGTGTAATCAGAGTCATTGTCATCTGAAAGGATGACCCTTTTATGGGTAGTAGCTAGAGGCCTTTTACAAGTATTCAAATGAAAAATTATATCCCCATCTAAATCAAGTTCCTGAAGGTCAGACAACTCCTCATCACCATAAACAATCTAAAATTGTTTTGGGATCCAATCTCCATTTTAGGTAGATGAGTTCCTTCAATCTGAAAATCTTAGGCATGTTCCATAATCAATAGAATGAGACCCTCATGTAGAATAGGGGAGGACTGATTTTTCTATTTAGAGAAGGTAGAAGGTAGTATGGCAATGAAATACACTTCTTCTGATGAAAGTGATTATGAATCACAAAATAGTAACTGAACATACTAGTAAACTCACCATCCAAAGTCATATATCTCATTATCACCTCTACAATATTGGCCCAAGGAAACTCAAGAGATGCACGTTCATAGCCACCATATGAGACTTTGCCAACTTTATCCCTTTCTCCTAGAAAAAAGAAAATTTCTAGTGCCTCTAAAACACTCTTTTTGTATCTATAGAACTTTCTTCCCTCAATCGTCAAAAAATTTATCTATCAAATTCTCTTTAACTTCTAAATCTATCCCATACACCTTAAAAATCCCTTAATTCCAACCTTTGACAAAATCCTAAGTGACCTATTTATCAATACCATGTAGTTTCTCCATGTATGGGGTAAGGCCCCCTTTTGAAATCTCCAACTAGATAGCTTCTTCCTTATGCCATTTATCATACCTCTCCATTTCAAGCCTATTTCTATCTCCCCCCATGGTAATATCAAACCATCTCTCACTACTCTAAGAAATAAGGCAAACACAAGTAGGCCCAATGTAAAACACTAAAACCAAAGCTAGGTTTATCATTATGAACACAACACTTAAATGGAAAGTAATTATCTTTTACATCTCAATCAAATTTGACATAGGGGCTATCAAGACACTTCTTGGCATCAGTGTGAAGTAACATTTCGATCTCAATGGGGATCCACTCATTATTGTCCCAAGATGCCAACTTATTATAGCTCACCCCAGGATTAGCCAGGCCATCTACAACATTATTACCTTCACAAAATACGTGCAATATTTTAAAAGATTTTAAGATTAAGATAAAATCATTGCTATCTTTAATGAGCAATTTTATAGTCTGGGAAGGAGGTGAAGAACTATTTAAATAATTAATTATGTTTAAAGAATCACACTCTAGGAAACATTTATCTATACCACAACCATAAGACATTTTTATTCCCATGTAGGTTGCACTCATTTAAATGTTATAACTCAATAACATATGAAATTTAGAAAATAGATAAATTCATACAATAGAAACATTAATATCGATATTAGTAATACATTAAAAATCATGGAAATAGACATGTGGTGTCCAGGTACAATTTAAATGGTTTTTTTTAGATCATTTTCTGCATGCAAATATTTCAAGAACATAGTGCTTGACTTGGTGAGAAATTCTTTTTTTTTTAAAGTTCAACAAATCTTATAACATAAATTTAAATAAATCCCTTATTTTAATTCACAAAGGTTGTCCGAACTACTATATCTTTTTTAACTATTACCAGGAATTTTGAATTATATGTAGTCCTATGATTGTAATTATTATTTCCACCTCACCAAAACAAAGATTTATCATCTACAGAAACCTCTATATAAAAAATATGGGAAACAATGAGAGCGTTGGGTAGGAAGAGGAGTCGGCCAAGGGTTTCCAATTGTGTGCATGCAAAGGAGGGAAATTATGATTTTGATCATGAGATTGGTAGGTGGCCTTTGTCTGTGTGGCTATTGGGCTTGCTTATGGTGTCATTTCCTATAATGATTGATGTGGCTAGGTTTTGGGGGGATTTTTTTTTCACCCTAACTTTTCCTATGTTTGGGATTAAAGTCTTCTTCCCCTAGTCTCTAATCTAGTGTCCTCTATTTATTGGAGGTCATAAAATTTTGTGGGCATCCATTGCCCTTTTCCTCATATTCTCTTATTTTTTCATCCCCTTTTCTTTAGGTGTGACGACACATCTTTGGGAGTCTTAATGTATGTGGGAGGTATTATTCCTATTCCACCTGATTCTTCATCCTTGGTGCCTTGTTTAGGCACAGAGTTTGTTGTTTTCCCTCTATGTCTAGTTTATGGCTTTGTCCTACACTATCTTGTCTCTATTGTGGTACATGGGAGGTTTGGTTGGGTCTTTATGGTGTTGGACCCTATTTGATTGGGTGCGGGGGCTCTTTTCCTTGTTGGGTTGTGGGGGTCCCTAGTTTTTGGCTTTTTAGGAGTTTTTCTTGGTTACAGGGACTCTTCCTATAGAGTGAAGCTCAAGTTACTTGTGAACTTCTTTGTGTGGGCCTCTCTTAGTCTATATTTTTTGGGTCGTGATGATTGTTCCTTGGTCTCATGCTAGGATTTTGGAATATTTTTATTGTGTCTTTCCTCTCTGGGTTGCCTTGTGTAAGAGGGAGAGATTTTTTCTATGACTCTAGCCTTGTTTATTGCTTCAACTCTTCTCCCATTCTCAGATAGGTACTTTTCTAGTGTTTTTTCTTGTAGAGGGATTGGGTGGTGATGATATGATGTATGGTGAGTGATGAGTGTGGATGAAAATTACTATTGAGGCCCTTCCTCATTCCTCTTTGGAGTGTTTCTTGTGGAGGACCTATCGATTATACTCCTATAGATTTCTTATTTTATCTTATGAGAAGATTAATGTATTTTGTAGGGTATCTCTTGGTGATTCTCTATTCATGACAAGTGTTTTAGCCTACTATTTTTTCTCATATGGCTATCTTTGCCAGCTCTCAAGTTTGAGCATAGTTTTGGGAGCCTAGCTCTTAGTTAGCTATGATACCCAATTGGTGATGCCTCTTCTTAGTTTAAGGGGTTCTCTTCTTTCCTATATGTTATTAATATTTCAAGTTTTCTTATGATCTATGAGTTAGGTTTTTATGTATCTTGTTGAGGTTCCTACGTGCCTTCTTGTCCTAGTTGCTTCCTTGCAAGTCCTATGGAAGGGGATCTTGATGTTCAAGATTTAAGTGTCAAATTTTTTTCTCCCATGTTTTTAAAGGAGTGTGATTCTAGGTTTCCATCCAACAATTTTCTCTCTTTCTCACATGCTTCATATGATGCAAGTTCTTTTTGTATTAAGGTGGAAAGATTTTATGTGGAGCAAGAGTCTTATGGTTGGTTTTTCCATAGTGGCTATGACTAATTTGGTTTTGAGATTCCTCTTAAAACCCAAGAAGGAAGTGGGAACCTTGTTTAAAGCTACAGATTGGTTTACTTACTTTTATCCTATGATTATTTATACTTTTTTTATTCATGATTTCTTCTACCATATATTTTATAATTTTAATAGGTTTGAAGGTGCCTTCTAAAGCTTGGTGAATCTTCTTATCTTTCAACACCTCTTCCTTGTCTTTTATTTTATTCAAATTTCTCTTGAGGAAAAATCATTTTTTTCTTCCCTCTAAAAACAATTATTTTTAAGGTCTCTGAGGCCTCTTTCCTTGACTATTTCTATTCAAGCTAGTCTACCCAATAAAAGGTTATGGGAAGCCTTTCAAAACCCATTTGTCTTTTTCAATTTCTTCAACTAGCTTACTTCCATCCCTAAGATTATTAATTAAAAATCATATTGGATGATGGTTTATGGTTCCTTCCTAAATCCCATTTTTTTAATAATGTAATGCCTATGGGAGTTAGGACCCCTTCTCCCAGTGGGTTTTACTCTATTTCAGAATATTTCTGTTTAGTAGAGTCTTTCCCTTACTATTTTTGGGCGATTTCACCTCTTATGAGTTCAACTTTTCACAATTTCCTTCCACCTTGATGTTTTCTTTTTCTATTTAGTTTATAGATGGGTTCAATATATTTCCTGATTGAATTAATTAGAACCTCAATAGACAAAAAAAATTTGATGAGATAAAAATCAGTCATCTTATCAATGAAATTTAAAACTCCACTTTTCTTAGTTTTATTTTTATTTTATTTTTTTTATTCTTATAGTACTCATTTTATTATAGAAATATACAAAATAAAAGGGGAAGACAAGTTCATGCATTTCCTAATCAAGTTAGTTTGTAGAGGCACAAAATCATGAGGAATCCAAGAATCTCTTGTAATGTTGCCCAATAATTATTCCATTATCATTATATTTTTATATACTTTTATTTAACTTTCTAATTAAGTAGGAGACATTTTTCACAACAAGCTAAACTGTGATATTAATATTAGGATTCCACTGTGTGGTTCTCAAGTTAAACTCATTAACCCATGTTTCATGAGTAGAGATTCACAAGAACCCATCTATCATGATAATAAATTGAACACTTAGCACTCCATGCATATAGGTGATGCTCATAGAGGTGAAGCATTGGATGATTCTGACAAGTCACCCATTTGAGTACTCATCCAACTAAAGAACATTTAATAATGGAGTTTCATCTAAGGTTAGACCTGCATAACTCACAACCACATTTGTAAAACCTTGAGGAAGTGTTGTTCCTTATGAACTGTAATGTAAGAAAATGTAATATATAAGAAAAGATGAGATGTGTGATTATCAAAATTTAATGTATAATTCTTAATCCAAAGTCCCAAGGAAAAGATCCAAATGGATCAACCAAAAGAAAATGGTTAATGCACAAATGAATCAATCTATGGAGAATATGAATAAAGGAGAAAACCTTATATTTCATTGTAGAAAGTATGTATTGGAATATTGATTGAATTGAAGACAAAAACTATCCTCAAAATAGGGAAAATATGGAAAACACTATTTTCTGGTGTCTGTGTTCAGTTTCAAGGAGTTCTGCAACCGAATCTGGCCTGGAAATGCATAAACAGAGAAAACCTAGAAACCTTTTTATTTTCTAAGCAAACCTGACCTTGACCCAAGACAAGGGTAAGATCTTACCCTGGGGCACAATCTTACCCCAAAAAGTTGACCTTAACCTGCGCTACTATGACATAAATTCTATTCATGGATCCTGAAAGTTTATCGAAAAGGGTACTCAGATCTGCATTGATATTTGTTGTCATGCACTTGTACCTACAGGAAAAAGGGTTTTGTTTGTTGGATGAGGGGTTTGCCTTGGTCAAACCCTAGTTTGGAATCAACCTTGAAATGTAATTGAAATGGTAATATATAAACAAAATAAATAGAACTATTCACCTTGCTTATGTTGAAATCGTTGTGGAGGATTCGAATCCTTGAATCCACAAGTGTGGATGCTCCAAATGAATTTAGAATTATATGTAGGATGTCTCAAATCAATTTCATTAGATCTTCAACACCATTCTTGAATGGATCTTGGAATAGGAAGAAGCTTGAATGAATGTGGATGGAGAAATCTTCAACAAGAGGGCTCCAAAGAGATTGAATCCTTCAATGGCTATCAATGGATCTCCTTGATGAATTGGATCATGAATGCTTGAATGATTGAATTTTTGAGGATGAATGAATGATTGAATGCTTTCCTTCTCCTTATTTCTTGCTTGATCACTTGATTTCACTTATGCTTGAATTCAATGGAAGGTGGATGCTTGATCATGAAAAGTGGATTTGAAAATGAAAGAGGAAGGCTTCCTTTTATACTAGTCTAGGGTACAAACTTCTAGAGAGAATTAAATTCCCATTTAAACCTTAACCCCTAGAAATGGGCCTAGATTAAATACAATTTAAGAGTTTACCGTTCTGAAATCCAACATAGCTGACCTGAAAGTGGGAAATAAAAATTTCCAAAGTTTGACATCCTGAAACCTCTTAAATCTGAATTTTGGACCTAGGGTCAGGGTCGAGGTCAACTCTAACCTAGGTTAGGGTCGAGGTCAACCTTGAACTTAAGGTCAAAGATCTTAGATCCTCAGGAAAATGTGCCAGAAAAAGGATGGAAACAAGTGGAGGGAGAAGTAGAACATGGGGAAAAAGCCAAATCTAGTCAAAGGCCCACTCAAGGCACTTGACATGACCCCAGACCACTTACTCAGAGGGCTAAACCAGTCCTAAATGGAAGTGCTTCCATTTTTTGATGATACATGAACTATTTATTATAAATATCATTTATCTCATCAATTAATAAGTGATATATTTTCTACAATAAGTTAAGTTGTGATATTTCTACTAGGATTCAATTGTGTAGTTTTCTGGTCAAACTTATTGATCTAGGTTTTATGAGTAGTGGTTCATTGGAACTGATCTCTTATGAAAAACACAACACTTAGAAATCATTACATGTAGGTGATTCTCACAAAGGTGAAGTATTGGGCCTTCTTGGGAGATCACCCATCCTCCTACTACCTAAACTGAAGTGCACTTAATTGTAGAGTTTCATTTAAGGTTAAACTCTCTTAGCTTGCATCCTCATTTTTAAAACCTTCAACAAGTGTTGTACCTTATGAACCATTTATTATAAAACCTCTTTATCTCATTATTTATAAGTAGTAGATATTATTATACTATGTTAACTTTTTATATTTCTCTCAAATTTCAACTACGTATATTTTGATTCAAACTTATTGACTTATTTTTCATGAGTAGTGGTTAGGAAGAACCCATCTCTCATGAGAATAGATGGAAGACTTATCACTTATGACATCTAGGATATTCTCATCTAGGTGAAGCATTGGTCCTTCTTAGCATGTCACCAATATTATTACTACTCCAACTCAAGTGCACTTTACTATGGAGTTTCCTACAAGGTTTAGCACACCTAGCTTGTAACCCCATTTGCAAAAACTTTAGCATATTTTGTGCCTTATGAAGAATCCATTATAAATCCCTTTTATCTCATCACTTGATAAGTAGGACATATTTTCCAAAAGTTAAATTATGATATTGAGCATTAGAGAAAGTAAATATTATGTATGACAAAATACCAAGGAAACATACAACAAATAATCAAACCCTATAAAGGAATTATTAATTTAAAATCCATAAATGCTAAATTAATTGTATATATGTGTTGCATAGTTGATTCATAGATAAAAGCATATTGATAACATAAATTGATGAAAATGTATCCATTATACAAATCATAAACATGAATACAAATTCCCCAAATGCTCAATTGCCTATACAAATGTTTTTATTAGAGTAAAAAAAAATTTGAAGGGGCCCAAAACACTTTACAAAAAGGGACAACCAATGATAGAAGAAAACCATATGCAAACCAACGGTGACCAACAACATAATATAAAGTACCCAAAAGTTTCCAAGGACCCAATGGGCTACTGAAGCTTCTTTGACATTTTTGCAACCTCCACATTATTGTGAATAACTCCTTCATTAATATTATGAACATCATGGACTATATGGGCTCACTAAGTCTTACCTTTACCATGGTTGCACATTCTAGTTGAGGGACCAAGAATTAGCCACAAGACTATGTTATGTTGATCCACAACATTTTTTCCCCTTATCCTCCATAGCAATAGACTTATACAAATGTTGATTAAGCCAAACCCAAACATTAAATGAGCACATTCCCTAAATACTCATTTATCACAATTTATTTCTTTCTAGTCAAACTAACGTAGGACAGGGACTAGCAGAGGCCAAACAATGACACACCCTACAGATCCACCCTGCTCAACAATACGTGGAAGCAACAAAAACATAATAGTGAGAGAGAGAATGCAGGATCTTTAATTTTATTATGTTCAAATTGATTCATACATATCAGGCTGTAAGGCCTTCCCAGTTACGGCCAAGATATTACAATGAATTACAAAAGTCCTCAAACATCTGAGGATCTACCCACAATATCTAATATTCTATCTTCTTACTTCTATAAAAAATTGACCCCCTAAACTCTAACAAAACATCTATACTTATAAAAGAGGCTACCGAACTGAGTCAGCCTTCAAATCCATAAACAATAGAAGGAACGGTCAGATTTGTGACCACATGCTTCCCAATGATGGATACTAGCATTAAATCTATGACCCAAAATGAATGTACAAGTTGGCCTCAACAGAAACTAAAAAGAAACCCGTCGGTAAGGAATGCTAACTGAGCACCAGATAAGCATCATTGAGTGCTAGGGAACTCATCGAGCGCCAGAGAGATAACCAACCAACACCAGAGAATAAAGGAAATCGAGAAACACTGAACCAACTTGGTCAAAGAAGGAACTGAGCAACACAAATAAACTCAAATATGTTTTTGGTGACACGGGATTGCCAAGGACCTGAGATGCTCCTGCATCAGACACCTGGGGTTATTTTGAAATGATTCTCTGAATCATTTGGTAGGTATGATTCAAGTTTCATCCAAATCAGACTGTGAAATCCACAAAATGTCTTCAATCAGTCTATTTTTCCACTTTACCAGATATTCCATATACTGTTTACCTCTTGTTCTTTTGCTAATTCATTGCTCCAAAATCTGCTCAACATCTTCTATCTGCTTCTTAGGATATTCCATTGGTACTGCCATGTCTTCATCAGGTTCATGATACTCATACAAATCAGCAATATTGAAAATAGGTGATATGTCCATGTCATCAAGTAACTCAACCACATATGCATTTCAACTATCAAATTTTCTCAAAATCTTGCAAGGTCCAAACTTCTTCATTTTCAGTTTCCCATAGGTTCCAACATGAAATCTTCCTTTTCTCAAATGAACCATCACTTCGTCACCAATGTCAAAAGTCTTATGTCTCCTTGATCTATCAGCTTTACATCTTCATGCAATGTCTTCATGTACTCAGAAAATTTTACTCCTTCAGCACTTCTCTTACTTTCATTAACAATATCCCTAAAATCAGATATAGCTCTCGGCTGTATGCCATTCACAATCTCAAATGGTGTTTTTCTAGTACTTCTATTCACTAAATTATTGTATGCAAACTCTACTTGTGCCAACACAGAATCCCAATTACTTGGTGTGTCTCCAACTAAACATCTCAAAATATTTCCTAGACTTCTATTCACAACTTCAGTCTGTCCATTGGTTTGTGGGTAAAATGTAGAACTATAATTCAATTCAGTACCCAACTTCTTCCAAAGATTCTTCCAAAAGTATCCAACAAACTTACTGTCTCGGTCATAGATAATCCTCCACGGTAATCCATGCAATCTAAAAATTTTCTTAAAGAAAAGATCTGCTACATGTACTACATTTGATATCTTCTTACAAGGTATAAAATGTGCCATTTTAGAAAATCTATCCACAACAACAAATATAGAATCATTACCTCTTACTGTCTTTGGTAAGCCAAGAACAAAATCCATACTGATGTGAATCCAAGGTTTCTCAGGTACAACAATTAGTGTATACAATCTAGTATTCTGACTAACTACTTTTGCAACTTGACAAACTCCACAACTTTTCACAAATTTCTGAACATCTTTATACAATTGTGGCCAAAAGTATTTCTCCTTAAGCAAAATCAATGTCTTATCAATACCAAAATGTCCAGCCAAACCACCTCTATGTTTCTCCTTTATCAAATTAGCTCTCATTGGTCCTCTTGGTATACACAAATGAATACCTTTAAACAACATACCTCCTTGCATAAAATATTCATCCCATTTAGTACTTTTTTGATCTTGAATAGGTTCTCTGCACTTTCTCCATGGCTCAAAAAAATCAGGATCAAACTCATAAGAATTCCTCATGTCATCAAAGTCTAAAATTTCAATGTTCATCTCGGTCATCAAAGATCTTCTTCTACTCAATGCATCAACAACTCAGTTAGTGACTCCACTCTTATGCTTTATCACAAATGTATAACTCTCTAAATACTCAACCCATTTCATATTTCTCTAATTCAATGTATTCTGACTACCCAAATACCGTAAAGCCTTATGATCAGTATACAACACAAATTCATTCAGTATCAAATAATGTCTCTATTTCTTTAGTGCTTGAACAATAGCATAGAATTCTTGATCATACACAAAATATTTCCTTCTAGCATCATTCAAGTTTTCACTAAAGAAAGCAACAGGTTTATCTTCTTGACTCAACATAGCTCCAATTTCACTTCTACTTGCATCACATTCCACTTGAAATACCTTATTGAAATTAGGTTATGCCAAAACAGGCAATTCAACAACCTTATGCTTCAGAGTCTCAAAACTTTTATCACCTCCATGTGTCCACTTGAATTCTCTTCTATCTCCTCTCATAGTCTCAGTCATAGCATTACAAATTGAATTGAAATTCTTTATGAACTTTCAGTAAAAAATTGCCAAACCATGAAATGATCTTACCTCACTAGCGTTAACAGTTGTAAGCCAATTCAAAATAGCTTCAACCTTTTTAGGATCCATTTTCAAACCATCAACTGAAATCACAAATCCCAAATACACAATCTCTTCTTTCATGAATGAACACTTTTTCAGATTTATCAGAAACTTTTCTTCCTTCAATCTCTACAAAACTTGTCTAACATGCAACAAATGATCTTCTCTGGTCTTACTAAATATCAGAATATCATCAAGATATACAATCACAAACTTACCCAAAAATTTCTTCAAAACTTCATTCATCAGCCTCATAAAAGTACTTGGTGCATTAGTTAAACCAAAATGCATAACCAACCACTCATACAAACCTTATTTTGTCTTGAAAGTATTCTTCCACTCATCACCTTCTCTGATTCTTATATGATGATACCCACTTTTCAAATCAATTTTGGTAAAATACTTTGCTCCAGTCAAACTATCCATTATATCATCCATTCTTGGTATAGGAAACCTATACTTCACTGTTACCTTATTGATTGCTCTCGAATCAATACACATTCACCATTCTCCATTCTTCTTCAGTGCCAATATAGTAGGTACCACACAAGGGCTCAAACTTTCTCTTATCAAACCTTTCTCCAATAACTCTTGAATCTATTGGTTCAATTCCTGATTCTTGGTAGGTGTCAACCGATGAGGTGCCTTATTCAGTAAACTAACTCCAGGGATTAGATCCATGCAATGAACAATGCCTCTCTTTGGTGGCAAACCATCAGGTGACACAAACAATCTCAAATATGTTTTTGGTGACATAGGATTTCCAAGGACCCAAGATGCTCTTGCATCACAAACTTACTTATTAAATCCTAAATCACAAGTGATCAAATCAATCATTTAGTTCAATTACATGCTCTGTGTGAATAACATGTCTTTTAAAAAAATAATAAATTACAAAAATTATTTACACACTATACCCACATATTAGAACACACAAAAGAATAACTAACTATACACTAACAAACCTAAAAATAAATAATATTAGCGCTAGTTAAAATATCATTAACACACATTTCGTGTAATGCCCCTCCCATAGTTTTCTTTTCATTTTTATTGCCAAACTCTTTTAGGCCACTTTCATGTGTGTGTTATTCATTTCAGAGATATTTGAGGTTATGAATGTTTGAAATTATATTCAATAATTATGAATTAGATATTTTTAAATTATTTTCATGTTGATTAAATGTAAATGATGATGTCATTTATATGTTATGATTATTTCATTTTGATGACTTATATGCTAGGATATCATTGATGCTTATGATTTTACAGACCTCATACTTGCATGTGTATGGTTGATGTGTATGTTTTATATTTATGTTTGATGTGTCTAATGTGGTTGAGGTACGAAGTCGTAGTTACTTTCTTGCATGATCCACACGATCGGTTGATCCCCACCATTTCTTGTTTATATTTATACATATATGTACATTCTCATCTTTTATGCAAGTTTACAGGTACCAGGAATTGACTTCCCTAATTTCCAGGATGAGCATGCCCTATTGCAAAATATCAATGGTAAGAGAGGGGAGATAACATACAAATCAAAATCCCACCCTAGTAATTGATTGTCCTAAATATTGGGCAAGTATCTATTTCTACCTATCTGAATTTGTCAAGGTGACATGAATTCATGAGCCCTTCCTTGGTGTTTGTTTGATATAGAGTTGGTTGATTTTAGGGTTTTGGAAGTCAAGTGGATTTACTTGTGTGAGTTATTTGATTTAAATAATTAAATTATGAGTAATTTTGAGATTAGAATAGTTATATTTTATGAATGTGGAAATATTAGATATAGAAAATATTTAATTATTAAGGTTAATTAAATACCTTTGTTAATGAAAAGATTAAATTTAGAATAAAAGGGTTTAATTAATTATTAAATCCAAATACAAAATTAAAGGGCACATTTGATTTATTTAATATTTAAATTATCAATTTGCATAGTTAATTAAGTGCTAAAGTATTTATTGATTAAGTATTTTTATGCAATTTAAGTTGCACATTCGGTTTAAGTGAAAATTGAATTAGAATTTTAAAGTAAAATTTGAGTTAGGAATTATAATCTAAAAGTTTATTATTTTATTATGAAGTTATTTTAATGATGCAAGTGATCTGATGTAAACTAGGTGGAAAATTGAGTTCTATTTTTGGAGGGATTACATGTTTTAGAAACCCTAGGAGGAATAGGTCTTCTTTATGAGGGGTTTTTCGGTATTATTTTCAATTACGTCTATCAGGTTTTAGAGGAGCTCTCTTGGATGAATTTTGAAGATTTTTGGAAAGCTTAGATTTTTTAGGCATTGTTTGAGATTGTTGGAAAGCTTGGATTTTGAAAGTTGTGTCATATTCTTTGTGTCTTCAAATTTTTGGGTGTTGTTTGAGGTAGGGTTTGAAACCTTCTTTTTGTAAAATTATTTCCTTTGAAAAGATTGTTTGCTTCGTGTCTGGAATTGTTTATGTGAATGGATTGTAAATTAGTTTGTATTTTAATCAAGTTTGTTCTTGTGAAATTTTTGATTAGTTTGATGTTAAATTAGATCTCATATTTTGTCTAGATTGTTTTGAAAACCTAGGAAGAGGTTTTAGAAATATGTGTGAGTTTTTTCGAGTTAGGATATTTACCCAGAAAGGATAGATAATTTGTCCCAATAATTTACATAGAAATTTAATTGGAATTGCATGTGATTTTTTTTTTAAAGAAATCAGTTCTATCAGAAAACCCTAGTTCCCATTAAAAGAAGATTAATTAGAAAATATATATATATATATATATAAAATAAAAGGGTTGTTATTCAAATTCTTTTTTTTATAAAATGTTTTGATTGGGATTTTACTTCCAATTTTGATAAATTTCCCTTAATTAGATTTTATGTGTGTGTGTGTGTGTGTGTGTGTGTGTGTGTGTGTGTGTGTGTGTGTATATATATATATATATATATATATATATATATATATATATATATATATATATATATATATATATATATATATATTAAAATAAAAATAAACCCCTTATCACCATGCAAATACATGAGAAGAAATGTTAATTTAAATAAAAATAAATAAAATAAAATCTACCTTATAGATGTTGGCGCCACATACTAAGTGGGCCTTGATTGAATTGGCCAACACTTATTAATCTCACCACCTTTTATTTTAGGGATCTAGACCATTTCTTTATATATATATAACATTTTGAATCATGTTTTTTTTAGCATCCATTTTATTTCTTTAAGAAGTGGGGCCTGTTTTATTTAATAAGAAACCTACACTTACCTAAGGAAACATGTCTATACTTGGTGACATTGAATAAAGCATTTAATAAACTTTCTTTTAAAAAACAATATATATACAAAAATTAAGTCTTTGTTCCTTCTTTTTACTTATTACATTTTTTAATGGGTGGCATCAATTTCTAGAAAGTACATTACCTTTAAATTATTTCGTTGCATGATTTTAGGAGTGACTAGGTATAAATAAGAGTAGGAACTTTTTATATTTTAATTAATTAAATGAACTTGCAGTCTTGCACCTTCTTTCTCTTTGATTTTTTTTAATCTAATGTGCTTGACTTGGACTTCAATGCATGCCTCTTCTTTATTCATGGGGAGTGATCTATTAGTTTTATTTTAATGTGCTTGACTTGGACTTCAATGTGTGCCCCTTCTTTATTGTCTTAAATCATGGGGAGTGATCTATTAGTTTTATTTTAATGTGCTTGACTTGGACTTCAATGTGTGCCCCTTCTTTATTGTCTTAAATCATGGGGAGTGATCTATTAGTTTTATTTTAATGTGCTTGACTTGGACTTCAATGTGTGCCCCTTCTTTATTGTCTTAAATCATGGAGAGTGATCTATTAGTTTTATTTTAATGTATTTGACTTGGACTTCAATGTGTGCCCCTTCTTTATTGTCTTAAATCATGGGGAGTGATTTATTAGTTTTATTTTTATGTGCTTGACTTGGACTTCAATGTGTGCCCCTTCTTTATTGTCTTAAATCATGGGGAGTGATCTATTAGTTTTATTTAATGTGTTTGACTTGGACTTCAATGTGTGCCCCTTCTTTATTGTCTTAAATCATGGGGAGTGATTTATTAGTTTTATTTTAATTTTAAAAAGAACTTGCACTTGCTTTTCATGTGGGAATTAGTAGAGTTGGACGCCATCTTTGGTGGGACCGCCCAGTCTCCCTTACTAAATTTTAATGATTATATATAAATAGTTTTTTATCCATTTTATTACTATCAATATAAATTGTGTTTCATTTTAAATTAATTTAAATTGTTAATTTTCAATTTTATAAATTATTGTAGTGTATTTAGTTTCTAATTAATTATTATTTAAATTTAATTATTATTTAGTTTATAATTATTAAGTTTAGTTGTACTTTAATTTAGGTGTAGTTTTTTTTAATTAGCACTACAATTGATTATAGTTGTGATTTTTGGATATAATTTAATAGTTAATTATAATTAAGTTTATATTTTAATTAACTAATTTTAATTTACTTATATTTGAGGATATATATGATTTTAATGTATTTTAAATATTTAATTAAAGACACTTAGAGTAATGATTATTTTATTAATGTTATTTAATTAAATAAATTACGTGTGTGGTATGATATGGGTAATATTTTCTTAGAGCGATATAGGAATAATTTATTGTATATTTTCCATACGTGACCTATATGTTTAAAATGTTTGGTTGCATTATGTTTATGAGTAGTCTTTTACGATCTTATTTTCTCACCTTGTTTCATAGTGGAGTTTATATGCATGTTGATTATTCTTGAGAGCACTTTTGAGATATTATGGTTATTTGAGAGCCAATATGTTCCTAGTATGAGAAGGAACCTAAATGAGTTTTATTTGATCATTTTAATTTTCTGGAACCTATGTAGTTATTTATGACTTGTAAGCATATGGGAGGTTAAATAGATGCATCTTAGGGGAGTGGCTTACAATAGGAGCGTAGGACCCAAAGTGGTTAGAACTAGGGTAACCTATTGTAAGTTTTGTAATTAAGTGATAACATAGTAATCAAAATTTGTAGAATTCATTAAAAAGATAATTTAGAGATTATGCCTCGCCTATGCCTAGAGCATTTTTTTAGGCTAAGGATGGGAATGGGATGATACCTAGAGAGTAGGTATGATTAGAATTCCTCATGTTCTTGAGAGAGTATTCTAGTACCGCATTGGTCATATTGAGGGTCTTGGGTCCATAGTGGCCAATCCAGGGTAACTCAATGCTTGAGGGTTCGGGGTCCAGTGTGACCAGTCTAGGGTAACTCAAGTAGATCTCCATGTGATAACACTCCCATAGTATGTATCCTAAGTCTCCTCAATGGTTTTCTACATTTACCTTTGGTGGTGGGTCTTTATTGTTTCTGTATTATTTGGTGATTTGTAGTTGTTCGATATTCTAGTCTTTGGTGTTTTGGTATGTGTTGATATTTTGATGTTTATTATATTTTCTTTATCGTTAGTTGGTGGTACCTTTTGAGATAGAAAGACTTCTGAACCCTTTTCTTAGTTGTTTTGATTGATTTTTTTATCCAAGTGTGGTTTTTTTGTTATCTCCTCAGCATAGTGGGAGTGGACCTTTGGTTCCACGAGGTTGGTTGGTAGTGTTTTCTTTTACCATTTGAGATTCTAACATTCCTATAGTGGTGTTGACTGATGCTTGTTGTTGTTTCCTTTTTCTTGTTCTTCATTGGAAACCTGTTTGTATATATCTTGTGAAGTTTGTAATTATATCTTGTATTAGTACTTCAAAGATCATTCCTTTCAGATATTGTACTATACTTTTGTATTTGATTGTTATGACATACCTTGCGACTTGTGCAGAGGATGTTGTTATTCATTTGTACATGAGATATTTGTAATTATTCTTAATCTAAATATTTAATTAGTAATACGTAATTCTATGTCATGGGACCCTCCAGGATTGTTAACTATATTTGAGTTGTACTTATGTACTTGTTTATATGTTATGATCGTATTGCTTCTACATTATTATCATCATTATTTGTAAACACTTAAATAAAAAAAATGATTCTGTAAACTTAGTGACATGTTTTAGGTTAAATTGTCCTAGGTTCCCTGGCGGGGCATTACATTCCCTTTAATGCCCAATCACTAGCACTATATTATTCTTAGCTCATCTATACAATACAATAGGAAGTAAGTAAAATCCTAGAATGGTAATAGACTAAAACATAGAAAAAAATATTATGTTCCTACATTCACCTAATACGATGTACCTTAACAATTCTTCTCCATGTCTATACTTTACACACTAAATCAAAGAAGCATTTAGAACCCAAAGATGATAGGTTGATATAAAAACAATAATCCTTGGCATAATGTTCAATTGCTAGCACATGTATTCTACATGGGTATTTTATAAATTAAAGCATGTAGACGGGTAACTCAAAATGAAAACATTCATAGTGAGAATTAAGCCTTGATTGTCAATTTGCTCTTGTAGCTCTCCAACATCTCCACAATAGATTTATGTTAAGTAGTTAGAAGAACAAAATTAATAAAAGAAAATACAGAATCAAAAAATAAGAAACAAACTAGAGAAAACTCAACACCAAGATTCATAGTGGCTCATCAGTTTGGCTACATCCACTTTCACCGGGATAAAATATCTTATTAATATCTTTGTTTATCTCTGTTACACATCACAATAGTTTTTCAATTACAATTGTAGAATAAAAATTATCCACTCATCTCTTGAAAATCTTTTGAATGAGAAATGAATGGTCATAATTCTGGAGGGGAAAATAGAGTGACCATTGGGCTTCATCCACCCAAAAAACTCCCATTTGGAGTTCAATAGTTGATGTAATAAATTGGAGAAATTCTCCTACTTTTCCCTATTTTTACTTCTTGACAATGCCAAGAGAATATCACAAAAACTTGAACTTCTTAAATGGGACAATCTTCATTAGTTTATCAGCTCAATTTTCTTTGGTGTCTATTTTCTCCACTTGTGGTTTTCCCTCCTCAAGCATGCTTCAAATGAAATGGAAATTCACTTGAATGTGTTTAGTTTGACTATGAAAGCTAGTAGCACATTATTTGCTAAGTGAATAGTGTTATTTCTATCACAAAATAGAATAGAACTATATTGTGGATAATCCAAATCACCAAATAAGCACTACAACCATATCATCTATTTTTCTCCTTCAGTGAGAGTGATCTATTCAACTTCTGTTGTAGAAAGTGTCACTACCTATTGTAACCTTGAAACCCATCTAATCACCACTTCAACAAATATAAATACATAACCAGTAGTTAGTCATCTCTTGTATAAAGCACCAACCATATCAGAATCAATAAATCCTTTCAGTGAGTCATCCTTGCCACAAAAACATTAAAAATTTATAATTTCCTCTGAGATGTCTCAAAATCCATTTAACTACATTACAATATGGTTTTCTTGAGTTACTCATAAATCTTCTTACCAGTCCCACTGCATTGTCAATATCTGAGTGAGTCCACACCATACCATACATAAGATTGCCTACAACTTGTATCATCTTAAAATGGAAGCACTTCCATCTTGATAGGTTTAGCACCCTCTTTTAGTACATTTATCATGATAGACTTGCATTTAGGATGCATTCTGCACTTGATTTCTTCATTCTAGGTGAAATTAGGGTTAGGATACCGAGGATTCTCCTTAATTTCCCTCTTCCATGGCTCTATTTTCTAGGTAGGATTTATAAATAAGTCCTCCTAGCCTTCATCATGATCATCATGGGATTTTGTGCCTCTCCTTGGCACTTTGTCCCATTTTGACATCATTTCTAGGTCTTTGGACATCTCTAGGACCTCCTATTATGATTTTGACAGGATCTGGGCCCACTGGGTCAAGGACGAGGTCATCCTTGATGTAGGTTAGGGTTGAGGTCATCCCTAAACTAGGTCATGGATGAGGTCATCTTTGACCTCCTTCAAGATTTGGTTACCATTTTCAAATTTGGTCATGGCGGGCCCCGAAATCAATGATAGGCCTTCAAATCTGAGTACGGGAAGGTTTTAATTCAAAATTCATTTAATTATTGTCCCTCCTTAGTTGGTTATTGTGATTGGATCATAATTTAAGGTGAAATTTGAATTATGGGTCCTCACATTGCTCTAGGAGCCTCACCTTGAAACCTCTATATAAAGATTCTCATTTACATTCATTTTCAACAAGCAATTTCATGATCAAGTATCCATCAAGTGGAGACATAATGGATTCAAGAAAGCAAGAGATGGTGAAGTGAAGATGAAAGATTGCAAGGGGATGATATAGAAGATCAAGCCATTGTTGATATCAAGCATCTTTATGAGCACACCATTGTGAACACCTATTTGGAGCAAGAGAGATCCTTTCTTCCTTGATCCATCATTACCAACATTCAAGCATTGAAAGATTCAATCATGGGGTAGCAATTATGGATTATGAGTTTGGTAGGAGTACTTTAGCCTTGGGGGCTTGGTATGCTTTCCTATCTCATTCAAATCTATGCATTGTTTCATCATACATATTCATGCTAGGGTTTTAATCTAGAGGATTAGATCTTGGCATTACACTTTCCATACACACACACACATTCCATTTCAACTGGCTATTCATGGAGGTGGACATCACCAAAATAGGGGTTTGACTAAGGCAAAGCCCTATATAGCCACCCCCAAAACACCATTTTCAAATATCTACAGTCATTGTTTCAAGAAGTGAAGGGCATATCTAAGTACCCTTTTC
This sequence comes from Chamaecyparis obtusa, assembly GCA_027943335.1. Classification (NCBI taxonomy): domain Eukaryota; kingdom Viridiplantae; phylum Streptophyta; class Pinopsida; order Cupressales; family Cupressaceae; genus Chamaecyparis; species Chamaecyparis obtusa. Next base: position 557,089 of record BSBK01008525.1, read on the forward strand.
GACAAACTTTCAAGATTTGCGAACAAAGTCAAAGTTGACCTTCAAAATCTTGAGGTAGTCTTTGACTTTTTATCAAGGTCAAAGACTACCTGCTGCCAGAAAGACAAAATTTTCTAGGTTTTCTTTGTTTCATTTTTTTGTTCCTGGAATTGTTGTAGAATCTTCTGAAACTGCGCACAGGCTTCAGAAAATAGGTATTTCTAAATCTGTTACATTATGAGGTATGTATCTTATTTTATTTGATTTCAAGCATTTCAAGATTTACATTACTTATGCAATTCTAATTCAAAACAATACAAATGAACAGTGGTGAATGATAGATGCATTGTCAAAGCTCCATTTTACCATTGTTCATTTTGGTGAACCTATTTACGACAACTCTTTCTTTTTGGTGTTATGTTTAAATCTTGCATGCTTATAAGATTAGATTTCTTGCATTTATATTTCAAAAATACAAATAAAATTGCAAAATCTCTTTAAAATACAAAAACATTTACATTTTCATGCTTTTAGTACTTCTTTGTATTCAACATGTATGATTCTTGTTTTGAGTACTTTGATGAGGCTTTTAATGTACAAGAGGATAGATTCTCTAATGAGGAACATGGTAGTGAGGATGAAAATGGTTCAGATAAGATCTCCACGGATCCTATTCCTATTCCACTCTCCTCCATAACCTCTCCAATTGACCTTTACCATAGGGTGTGTGCATGGTTACCTTCATGTCCCACTATTTGCAACATTGATAAACCTAAAATGATATACCCTACACCTTTGATGATGGTAAAAGGATGTCCTCGCATAACAATTAAGGGTAAACCTAGAGATCCTTTGTATTTCTTGGAGAACACTGATTCCATTTCACATGCTTATCGTAGACAGAATAACCCTCAGCCTACTGTTCTAGTTTCTTTACCTCCTTCTCAACCTATGATTCCTCAAGCACCTAGGTTTCCATCTATCTTTAAGGAGTATAACTTAGTTGACCAATTACGTGCTACTCCTGCTAAGATATCTTTATGGGAATTACTTCTAACTTCCCTGACATATCATGAGGCATTGCAAAAACCTTTATCTACTCTACCTACGTCACCTCCTAATCAAGAGAAAATTCATTCTATTTTAGATTGCATGCATACTATGCCTTCTGTACCTCCTATTATGTTTTCTAATAATGATTTACCTTCCCTAGAGGTGCAGAATCAATATGATGCTCTTATGGTTGTTATCTCTATTAATCAGAGTATCATTTGAAGAAACTTAAATGACAATGGATCTGGGCTTAATGTTTGTAGCATGGATATGCTTAAGACAATTAAGGCTAATCTTACCACTATTCAACCTCATAATGTTCCTATACATGGATTTGACAATATTGCAAAGAGAAATTTGGGCATTATTACCTTACCTATTAAAGTTGGTCCAGTTATTCTAAATACTTCTATTCATGTTATGCCTGGACCTATCAATTATAACCTTCTTTTAGGAAGACCATGGTTACATACTATGCATGCAATTCCTTCTACTCTTCATCGCAAGGTTAGGTTCATCTATAACAACTTAATGTATACATTACATGTGGATGATGCATTGAATCCTTTCTTGAATACAGAATATGCCAAAATCTCTAAGCCTCTTCAACCTAGTAAAGAGACTGAAAAACAATTGGAGATACAAGAATTTGAGATACAACAACCTGAGATTCAACAACAGGAAGCTCCATCTTCTTCTTTGACTGAGGATGATTGGGGGACATTGGATTTTAATCCTACTTTTATTGGAGAATACAAGGTCCCTGATTTGGAATTCATGAAGCAACAAAATGAATTTGAGAAAAAAAAATTTGCTTGTTCTCCACTTTTTGAGGAACTAAAAAGTAATTTTGTTGCCGCTTTGATTAATGAAATGATTGAAACTATAAAGCCTGATTGTTATGATATTGTAACATATGATGCTCCTTAGACTCCTTCTGATATGACTGATCGATATGGTCCTGGTTATCATGTGCTTAAGGAATCAAGATTTAATGGGAAAGGATGTGGTAAATATGAACAAGGTATATAAGTACCTTTGGATAATAAAGTTTATGATCATACATATGGATTAGGATTCAATCCTTATAGACAACCATCAGCTTTTCCTCTAAATGTTAATCATATTTGCAATGGATAGTTGAAATTGGTTAACCCACTACTTATTGACCCTAATCAAGAACCTTCTTTGGATATTTTTCCTAAAGATGAAGCCTTAATGGAATTTTTAGGGGTTTATGAAGACTTACCTAAGTTTCATTACAAATGATGGAAACCTTATTGTTTAAGTACTGATGCTTAGTTTGGAGAACATGATAAACAAGATACTCTCCCTTTATTGAAAGATCCTTTGATACAAAGTGATTTGTTAATAACTGAAACTATTGATATTCAAATGGTTGAAAACAATTTTGAAAGGATGATAAAGATTGGGAAATGTTTGAATTAGGATAAACGTGATCAATTGGTTTCTCTTTTGCTTGAATTTAAGGACATCTTTGCTTGGGAATATTCAGATATGTCGGGTATAGATTCTAAGATTGTTACTCATAATATTGTTTTAAAACTGAATATGAAACTTGTGAAGCAGAAAATTCGAAGATAATTCCATGAATTGCTTCATTAGTCAAAGGTGAAATTGAAAAATTATTGGATTCTGGATTTATCCATTCTATTGATTACTCAAATTGGATTTCAAACATTATGCCTATTTCAAAAGGAGAAAATAAGATAAGGATGTGTACTGATTTTAGAGATTTAAATAAGGCATCCTTAAAAGATGATTTCTCGTTACCTAACATCGATATGATTGTGGATTCAACAGTGGGTCATGCCTTGTTATCTTTTATGGATGGTTTTTCAAGATATAATCAAATTTTATCCCTCCTGAAGATCAATTTAAAACTTCATTTATAACACCTTGGGGAACCTTTTGTTGGGTCATGATGCCTTTTGGATTAAAAAATGTAGGAGCAACTTATCAATGAGCTATGACTTTGATTTTTCATGATTACATTCATAAGATCCTTGAAGATTATGTGGATGATATCTTAGTAAAATCTATACAAAGAGAAGATCATGTTACTATTTTATGATAAATATTTGAAAGGATTAGAAGTTGCAACATGAGATTGAATCCTAAGAAATGTGTCTTTGGAGTTGATTCTAGTAAATTATTAGGATTTATAATCTCTAAGCGAGGCATAGAAGTAGATATTGAAAAGATTGAAGCTATTGTTAATATGCCTCATCCTAAGAATGTTTCTCAATTACAGAGTTTACAAGGAAAAATACAAGCTATTTGTCGCTTTATTTCTAATTTAGCGGATTCAACTATCCCTTTTACTTCATTGCTTAGAAAAGATACCACTTTCTCTTGGAATGATGAGTGTAAACAAGTTTTTGAGCAATTTAAGGAGTATCTTGCAAATCCTCCTATCTTGCAGACTGTTAAATTTGATAAATCATTCCATTTATATACTTTAGCGACTCCAAAGGCTGTGAGTGCGTTGTTAGCTCAAAATGATAATGATGGTAAGGAAAGACATGTGTATTACATTAGTCAGACTTTACTTGATTATGAAACAAGATATACAAATTTGGAAAGACAACGTCTAGCTATAGTTTATGCATGTCAGAAACTCAGGCATTATCTTATAAATGCTAAAGTTAATGTGATTGTTAAATTTGATCCTTTGAAACATCATTTCTCACAAACTAATCTCTCTAGCCGGTTGGCAAAATGGGTGATGTTTCTTACAAAATTTGATCTTAAATTTATTTCTTAGAAGTCTATTAAGGGACAAGTGTTAATAGATTATTTAGCTGAAGCTCCTTTTCCTCACTCAGATACATGTTCTACTTCAATAGAATTCCCTAATGATCATATTCTAGCTATTCAATAGGATGATATTTGGGAATTATATTTTGATGGGTCTAAGTGTAAGATAGGTTTTGGTGTGGGTGTTATCTTGATTCCCCCTATGAAAAAACCCATCCCTTTATCATACAAATTAACCTTTCCTTGTACTAATAACATTGCGGAGTATGAAGCCCTTATAGCTGACCTACAAGCAGCTTCATCCCTTAATATCAAACATTTACAAATATATGGAGATTCACAATTAATTGTTGAGCAGATTAAAGGAGCATATTAGACTTAGAATAATAAAATGACACAATACAGAGATTTATCTCTTAATGTGCTTTCACAATTCTCCTCTTATACAATTCAGACTTTACCTAGGACAGATAATCAACATGCAGACACCATGGTAAGCACAGCTTCTTTGGTTTGTCTCGAGAATAATGTTGAAAAATTTCAATTTACTATACAAACTCTTAAAAGCCCTGTAATTTTTGAAAAGATTACCTCTGATTGTTTCAATTTGCTTTTGGATGAATGGTATTCACATATTTTTCATTTTTTGAAAGATGGTACTTTTCCTAAATTAGCAACAAGGACATGCGTAATCATATTAGGAAGCTTGCAGTGCGTTACATCATTTTAGGAGATATGTTGTACACATGTTCTTATGAAGGATTATTATTAAGATGTCTCAATAGAACTGAAATCCCTATAGCTTTGGCAGAAGCTCATTTTGGTTCTTGTGGGGGACATTTTGGTGGAAAATCCCTAGTTAATAAATTGCTTAGAATGGGATATTATTGGCAAACAATGGAACAAGATTCTTTCATGTTTGTTTATAAATGTCCTCAATGTCAACAACATAGTAATTTGATTCATTCTCCTGCTCGTGAGCTTCGTAATCAAGTTTCTCCATGGCCTTTTAGTGTTTGGGGTTTTGACCTTATTGGAAAAATCTCACCAGCTTCTTCTCAAGGACATACTTGCATTTTAATTGCTACTGATTACTTCATGAAGTGGGTCGAAGCTATCCCTCTTTGTTCAACAATGGTGGATTTTATTTTTGATTTCATCCTTAATAATATTATAACAAGATTTGGTATTCTTTCGATGATAATTTTGGTTAATGGAACCTCTTTTAAAAGAAAAGAAGTCATGAAATTCTTGGAGAAATATAGGATTCAACATAGATTTTCAACTCCTTATTATCCTCAATCTAATGGACAAGCTGAAGCATCAAATAAATTCATTGAACAAATTTTGAGAAAAATAGTTAGTAAGCATGCAAAAGATTGGCATACTCAACTGACCTATGCTTTATGGGCTTATAGGACTAGCATTTGTACTTCCACAGGTACTTCTCCTTACAACCTTGTATATGGTAGTGATGCTATTATGCCTTTGGAACTAGAAATACCTTCCCTACATGTTTCATTTTGAATGGGATAATTGATAAAGATACTTTTCATGAACAACACTTACAAGAGCTAGAAATGTTCAATGAACAATGAATACATGCATTAGAACATATAAAATTTTATCATAAATCTCTTCAGAAACAATACAATCATAAGCTAATTGAATGAACATTTGCGGTTGGTGATTTATTCATTTATGAGAATCAATGAAATGTGAATGCTTTACCAGGTGAAAAAGGAAAATTTAGCCCTAATTGGCTTGGGCCTTTTGTTGTTATTGAAGACTTTGGTTCAGGTGCTTATAAAATTGCTGATATAGATGGCATTTATTTTAAGGAACCCATTAATATTATGCATCTCAAATGTTATTATGCTTAATTTCATTCATTCTTTCCTTGTGCATTTATGTATTCCTTATAAAGTTTGTTTTATAGGTTATGTAGTTCTAGAAAAATTACATATTGAATATATTGATGAACTTTCTTTCTTTCTATTAAGTTTTATATTGATGAAAACATAGAACTAATCAGTAGAGAAAGTTTTTCATTTCATCAAAAAGAGTTTTTCAAGTTCTGATAAATATGTAGCCAATAGCCCTATCTATCACTATGCTTTGATGGCCGATGACTTTTAGATCTCTCTACCCTATGATAGGAAGATGAAGATTTGTGTATCTGTGTGTGGCTCCTTGATATTCTCATACCCTGTGGATGCTCTCAAGCACTCTGTAGCTCAGCTATCATCTTCTCCTCCCTTTATCTATACAATCTTAGCTCTCACTAGATGCATGCAAAGATGTCGGCATGCCTATTGGGATCTTTGCGAGCAATAGAAGAATCTCACTCATTGGCTGGTAGTCAGTAGGATACAATTATATCCTTGAGAATCATAGATACAAAGCTCCTCCACTCTGCTACGCTAGTTGTAGAATGAACACATTTATCAATCTAGTGTCTTTCTATCTCAAATCAAATCACATGTCCAATAAAATATCATATTTCATACTTGGGTCTCCCTCCTAGACATCACTAAAGTATCTAGATGGTGGGGGCATGGAGTGACTACTCTCTCTACACTCGCTATATCTAGGTCTCGATGGTGGTGTCTCTGTGTGGGGTCATGGGGGACATTGTGATCTCAGTGGTGATGCATGAGTAATGTGTATATCTATACCAATATTACCAGCTAGGGGCATGTCCTCTTCTCTCTCCTCTGCTCTCTCCTATTCTCTCTTTGGTCTCTCCTCCTCCATGGAATCTTTCTCAAAGATGTGCTCCTCATCTCTGACATCCTCATCCTCCTTTATGGTACCGCTATCTTGGTGTGTCCTCTCTGAAAAACCTAGATCACCTACAAGATAATCCTCAAGTAAGATGGGGCGAGTCCCCTACAGACTCCAGTACCTGATGTAGTCCCGGCTCATGCCTAAATAGGTCACATCTAATGTTACCTATATGTCCTCTATCTCATCTGCATCACTTTCCTCTATGTCTTCTATCAATGGTTGGTGCATGGTGTCAGGTCTCTAATAGTACCTCATCAGATGTACATAGTGAGGTACTGCTCTAGGGACTCCCTGTAACAGGCCGAACTACCTCATCACCCGATCATAATAGTATGGCATCACGATATGATTCTGATGACCCTCTAGCAGCTTCCACCATTGTGAATATCTCATCTAGAATTGTGTATCAGGCCACTCTATCATCTGGCAGTAGGGTCTCCATATCACATCGGTGCTTGAAATATGGTCTAGATGTACCCTCCAATTGAGGATATCTCCAAACTATCAAGCATCTCTTAGAGGATACGCAAAGACTCTCAGTCAACTTGCATCTACCATCATTGGAACTCCTTGTGGAAGTTTACATGTGAAATGCTCAAACAACCAAATCTACAAGAGAGTGCATATCGATAGACTCTCCCTCTGGTACCTCACTAGCTGACCTAGCTCATGGTATAGCTGGGATAACATGTTGTGACCCCATGAGAACATGGTCCTCTCTCTCTCTATCCTCTGTATGAGATGTGTAAGAGGTGTAAAAAATATGGTAACCTTTGAGTTGGGTAACACAACCAAGGATAATATGCAAAGCATCAACCTTTGTACTAAAGGTGTAGGGCATGACAGTATGGATGATAATAGGACCTGATCTAACTAGGTCCGCATCTATGGAACCCATCTTGTACAATACTCTACATCTATATGAATCTCCTCATAAGAACATTGTTCTCTAGGTCTGACGGTCTCACCTCAGACTGGAAGCCACATGATCCTGTAGGCATCCTCTAATGTCACTTTAATCTCTCCAGAGGGAAGATGGAAGGAGCATGTATCCTCATCCCACCTTTTTATCAGAGCCGATAGCATGGCTCGATGTAGTCTGATCTATGGAAGGACTAATACCCAATATAGTCCCACATCTCTCAATAGCTACATCTCCTCATCATCAAGCTCAAACAATCTCTCTCTGACCATGACTAGAAACTCTCCAAAGGGATGCTCTCAGAGATGGACCAAGTCCTGCAAGCACAAACATACATCATATCAGTAATCTACATCAAATCTATAAATCTAACTAAACTAGGTCAAATTTGACCTCAATTAGGCCAAGGATGACCTTACTGGGTCAAAGTTGACTTTCCTAGGTCAAGGATGACCTTGTTGGGTCAAGGTCAACCTCATTTCAGAATAGGTAAAAACCTTCTAGTCAATGTCAACTTTGCTAGGTCAAAGTTGACATAGATGCATCAGGGTTGACCTAGAGGGGATAAATTTGACCTTTCCTATGAAAAATAGGAATTTGGAAAGTACAAAAGCATACAACAAAAAACTCACCTTAGGAAGTGACAGTCTGATAGCCAAGTTGTGTCTCAGAAGCTCCATGCGCGTCATTCAAAGATCCTCTCTACTCGGCATCTTGCTTCCTCCTTTCAAATTTGAAAATGGTAAGAATGCATAAGTATCCTCCATTTTCCTTATTTATAGTTCAAATTAGGGTTTTTAGGGTTTTATTAAAGTTTTCTCATGGTAAACTTGGATTTCCCTTCTTATGCATTTAGATAGACATCCACTCTTTTCATCATAACTTTGAGTTTGGTAACTCCATTTTCAGTGCTATCAGTGATGTTGGAATCATGATTCAAATACCTAACTCCTTGAACCATTTTAGGAAGGTTAGGAATCCTTATAATTGTTTGAGGAAAGGACTTTTCAACAAAATGCATATCTAGTGAATAGAGTTATCCTTATCACACCGTTTCACCCTTCAGACGTAGAATGTTGAAATAGGGGGTGCATAAGGGGCTTTATGAACTTCTCAATTTTCATATAGTAAGCTCTAGGTGATTTATAGATTTTCATTAACCTTGTGTGTTGCAGGTTCTAACAGTTTTCTGCAGGATTTCTACATTGAGGACTTGGCTATATCCTTTTTTATTTACTATGATGTTTTCTTACTTTAGCTTGCATATTCACATAGTGTCATATCTAAGATAGAGTGGGGGCTAAATGTATCATCTTAAAATGGAAGCACTTCCATCTTGATACATTTAGTACCCTCTTTTAGTACATTTATCATGATAGACTTACATTTAGGATGCATTCTGCACTTGATTTCTTCATTCGAGGTGAAATTAGGGTTAGGATCCTGAGGATTCTCCTTAATTTTCCTCTTCCATGGATCTATTTTATAGGTAGGACTTAGAAATAGGTCCTCCTAACCTTCATCATGATCATCATAGGATTTTTTGCCTCTCCCTAGCACTATGTCCCATTCTGACATCATTTCTCGGTCTCTAGGCATCCCTGGGACCTCCTGTTCTGATTCTGGCAGGATCTGGGCCCACTGGGTCAAAGATGAGGTCATCCCTAACCTAGATCAGGTTCTAGGTCATCCCTAACCTAGGTTAGAGATGAGGTTGTCTTTGACCTCCTTTGGGATTTGGTTCCCCTTTTCAAATTTGGTCCCGGCGGCCCCAAAATCAATGTTAGGCCTTCAGATCTGAGTGCGGGAAGGTTTTAATTCAAAATTCATTTAATTATTTTCCCTCCTTAGTTGGTTATTGTGATTGGATCATAATTTGAGGTGAAATTTGAATTATGGGTCCTCACATTTCTCTAGGAGCCTCACCTTGAAACCTCTATATAAAGACTCTCATTTGCATTCATTTTCACCAAGCAATTTCATGATCAAGTATCCATCAAGTGGAGACATAATTGATTCCATCAAGCAAGAGATGGTGAAGTGAAGATGCAAGATTGTAAGGGGATGATATAGAATATCAATCCATTGTTGATATCAAGCATCTTTATGAGCACACCATTGTGAACACCTATTTGGAGCAAGAGAGATCCTTTCTTCCTTGATCCACCATTGCCAACATTCAAGCATTCAAAGATATAATCATGGGGTAGAAATTATGGATTATGAGTTTGGTAGGAGTACTTTAGCCTTGGGGGATTGGTATGCTTTCCTATCTCATTCAAATCTATGCATTGTTTCCTCATACATATTCATGCTAGGGTTTTAATCTAGAGGATTAGATCTTGGCATTACACTTTCTATACACACACACATTCTATTTCAACTGGCTATTTTTGGAGGTGGAGATCACCAAAATGGGGATTTGACTAAGGCAAAACCCTATATAGCCACCCCCAAAACACCATTTTAAGATATCTACAGTCAATGTTTCAAGAATTGGAGGGCATATCTGAGTACCCTTTTCAACGAACTTTCGAGATCTACGAACAAACTCAAAGTAGGCCTTCAAAATCTTGAGGTAGTCTTTGACCTTTTATCAGGGTTAAACACTACCTGCTACTAGAAAGACAAAATTTTTCTAGGTTGTCTCTGTTTTAGTTTTCTGGTCCTAGATCTAGTTGTAGAATTTGTTGAAACTCCGCACAGGCTTTAGAAAATGGGTATTTCTAAATCTGTTACATTATGAGGTATGTATCTTATTTTATTTGATTTCAAGCATTTATAGATTTACATTACTTATGCAATTCTAATTCAAAACAATACAAATGAATAGTGGTGAATGATAGATGCATTTTCAAAGCTCCATTTTACCATTGTTCACAACTGAATAATATGGAATGCCCTTTATTTCTTCTTATTCCTCTTGCATCTTGGGACACATGGTTGAAGTTAAACAAAAATGATTAGCTAATGGAGTGATAAGCTCTTTAGCATCCTTCATGAAAAATCTATCCAAAACTTTTACAATATAGTGTTCTTGTGACAAGTTGATTTATTTCTTCCATCTATCCTAAATAATGGCCATACAAAGTATCACTCTAGCTTCCCCTAAATCCTTCAATGCAAACCATTGTGCTAGATAGTATTTTAATTCAGAAATGAGCTTCATACTAGAGCCCATAACTAGCATGTCATCAACATAGAGCAAGAGAAGAATAAATTTACCATTAGATAACCAAGTTTGTAATAAACACATAGATCATATTTGCAGTGTACAAACTAATTTTCAATCATAAAGCTATCAAAATTGAGGTACCACTACCTTGGGGATTTCTTGAGCCCATAATAACTTCTCTTTAACCTCCAATATAAATAATCTTGTCCATGTTTTACAAACCTTCAAGATGTATCATGTATAATTATTCATTTATGTCACCATGAAGAAATGCTATTTTGACATCAATCTATTTAAGTTCAAGATTATGAACTGTAACCAATCCTAAAATGGTTCGAATGGTATTCATTTTGACTACTAGTGAGAATATTTCATTGAATTCAATTATCTTCTATTGATCAAACCCTTTTACAACCAGTTTGGCTTTGTATCATTTGTGACCTATGTCTTCTTCTTTCAACCAAAACATCCATCAAATTTTCAAGGCTTTACAGTTTGGTGGTGATGGATCCAAATCTCAAGTATTATTTATCATCAGAGTCCATTTCTTCCTGCATAGTTGTCTTCCATTTGTCACAATCAAAGGCTTTGTAGACACTTTTAAAATATGTGGGCTCTATTTGATCAGAGAGAAAACCTTATGGCTCTTCCTCTTTAGAGAAGAGAAATTTACAATCTAAAAATTTATAAGGAATTTTCCTTTTCATGTTAAATCTCCCCAATCCAAGATTATGAGTTGAATCGGTACTATCACTATCTTCAACATGAATCCCCTTAACAAGATGCGATTTTAATTTGTGTAGATTATGTGTGTGTAAATGTGTGATCTAAGATAATACAACACTTCAATTAATCCTTAAATAGTTAATATAAACTAATGAAAATAGATTGATCTAAACTAAGACTAACTAAGGTGACTCATTTCCTTCTAGTAGATCCAAGTATGCATTTTCTCTCAAGTCATTGTGAACTCAGTGACAACAACACAATCTAAACGAAGGATTTTGAATGCAGCTATATGCAAATACAAGATTAAACTAATTAGCTAAGAGTTAACCCAATTAAGAAATTTAATGAAGTGTTCCTATCTCAATTTGATGCAATATTGAAACAATGATGCTAGATTAACAAAATAATTAAATATTACTGATCAACTATGAAATATGCACAATAAACTATGAATTCAAATAAACATCATAACTCTAATTCAAATTGGGTATCCTTTGTGAAGAAATGAGACCTGTTTAAACAGAAATCCCTTTAGGAATGAATGGTTGAGATAGATTGGAGATAAGCAGTGGAGATTTCTTCAAAGAATCAGTTAACCCCAAAAGTGCATCAGTCTTCATGGAAACTTCCAAATCAACTAGTAAGTCAACTGAACTGGTTTGTGGGAACTTCCAAAATAACTAGCAAGTCAATTGGACTGGTTTTCGAGTTAACTAACTTTGTTCCAAAATGTGATTTGGTTAACTAAACTATTTCCAAAATCTTACTCAGTTCACTAGAGGATGATGACATAAATGCATTTTTGGTTTTATTAAAAGATTTTAATGCATTTTCCTCAAAACTGTGATAATATAATTAATTTAATTCCATTTTTATGATTAATTGACAATTGTTTATTTTTAATCAATATTTTAGAATATTAATTAAATGAGGTTGACTCAACTGTCAATAACCATAAGGCTTTAAGAATTAATTAATTAAATGAGATCAAGTGCAATAATCGAATGGAATATAGATTAGATCAGGTTGATGAATTAAATGGCCTTAGGTTAGGACTTAGGGAATTTGATCGAAATCAACATTTTCTTTGATGAATAATTGAGATTAGGGGCTTATGGTTTTGGTGACCATTTTTAGTTGATTACATTTTCCCCTATTTGGATTGATGTGCAATCAATGCATTGATTCAAAGAATAGTTAGCTATTGAGAATGAGAATAGTTTGATGTAAAGTGATGAAACTACTCTCAAGTTGATCGATTTAGAGATATCAGTTCTGAACTTGATTGAACGAAGATCGATAGGAAAACCAGAATGGTCAATTTGATGTGATGCAATGAAACTGAACACCTATCATATTTGATGATGACAACTAACCAATTTGATGTGAATCAATGAAATTGATTAATAGAAGAAATACTCTTAAACCATTAGATTTTTTTGAATGAATAATTATTTTGATGTGAAGTGATGAAACTGATTATCATAAAGAGATCGATATTTCCATTGAATAGATTTGATGCAATGAAACCAATTGGATTGATGAGGATATTATCATCTTGATGTGAAGTGATGAAACTAATATGCCCCTAGACATTTGATGATAAGGAAGAATATCAACTTGATGTGATGCAATGAAGTTGAGATACCCCTAGCGATGAAATTTTTCTTGATTTGATTACTTGATTTAATATTCTTGATATCTGATGATGTGATCAATGAATTGTTGATGTCATGATCATGCCCCCTTGGGAATGAAATCAAAATATGGCTAAGTGATCCACTGATTGGAAGAAATTTTGATTGATAACATAATGCAAGAAGAAATAGATCTGATTTAATTTTGATGAGGTTGTAAGTCACATTCGACACTGATATGAGGTCTGGTTGATGAAGTTTGACCAAAATTTGTGTAAGGATTGACCAATATTTTAGCATAAGAATTTTTTGGAGAAGAAATAAATCTTATTAGTATAGAAGACAGATGAGTGATTGTGCAAGTGGTCAACTTGTAATGAGGAAAAAAAGTCAAATTGTGTTTTTGGCAAAATTAAATAATCTCATTTTTTTATTTCAATCCCTAAAATAGAATCATGATGGTCAAATTAGCCAAGGGTGCGAGTTTCATGTCAATTAGAGCAAGTTGAAAAATAGGTCAAAAATCTATATAAGGGCCAAAAGGGTCATTCAATTCATTTTTATATTCTCAAATTTGAAAATTTGGAAACCTTCTTTGAGTGAAAATGGTGATTTTGGTAGAAACACTTCAAATTGAGAGGTAGTGCGTACACAACCCCCTGAGGAACTATGGACCAGCGGTAAGTCATCAAAATTTGCCCCTGTTTGAGTGATTTTTCATCATTTCTATGCACATTTTTAGGTTTTTAGGGCCAAAGTCTTGGTTTCTCATACGAACCAGTGAGAAGGCTTGTACGAGTAAACACTCCAAAATGTTTACACGTATGGGCCTATGGAAATGGTCATACTAGAGAAACCATTGACTCGTACGGGCAAACACCATTATGCCCCTATGATCATACTGTTTGGTTTATTTGCTTATATGAGGTAATTTCCTTCTATTGTGCTGTGAGAATGCTCATACAAGAAAAATCCATTGTCTTTATTGACTCATACTAAAAATAGCTAGTTTTTTTAGGCCCAAAAAGTCCAAATTTGATTCTTTTGTTTGTTGCTTTGTATTTATTAGCAATTTCTTTAGTTTCTGGACATATTGATTTGGTGAGGTACTGAGGATTGCTTATTGATTTCTTGCACAAGGTGCTCTCGGATGTCCAGTTCAAGATTACCTATCCACTGATGGTGATATTACTACCACACTTATCTGAGGATGAGCATGGCATTCTTTCTAAGTGTGGTTTTGGTTGGTTGGGTGGGCTTCCTGATATTTGTTTGAATCACGGACTGTTGATTGCTCTTGTGGAGAGATTCCATAGTGAGCATAAAAAATTTCACTTTCCCACTCATGAGATGACCATGACCCCGAAGGATATCTATTGTATCCTCTGCATTCCTTTTGATGGGCCTCTAGTGGAGTATGAGTCATCACAACATCTTGAGATGTTAGTTGTTTGTAGGGTTCTTTAGGATTACAACATCCTAGAGAGATGGGTAGGTTGGCACAATATGGTGTTTAGATATGGATAGGTCTCTCCCTTAGCATTCATGATGGAAAGGTACATAGGTTGTTTTCTTATGCCTGATAGAGGGCAGCAGTGATTCTAGTGTGGGCGGGGACTAGTATTAGAGAGCTTAGTGGCTCAACCAATAAAGCTAGGTTGGGGATCGTGCATCTTGGCACATATGTATCATGAGTCGCATGAGATTTTGTACTAGAGTCCAAGGACCTTATCTATAGGAGTTTTGATTCTTCAGATCTAGGCTTAGGAATACCTCCCTATCTGTTGGCCTATGTGTGATGATGCCAAGACTTCAAGGTAGCCATACATATATAGGTACACAGGTTATGTTTTATGTCCCCACTTGGGGAAGACTACCTATTGGAGGTGCCAGATTGAAGATATGATAATGGTCACAAGATGACCATATTTGGGTATAGAGGAGTGGGGGGACTAGAGATCTCAGTAGAGGGACATGTTTGTGACCCGACCACTAATTGGTTGTACTTTTGTTATTTTGGAGAGATTTTTGCTATCACAGGTATTGTGTTAATATGGCCATCCTTAGGTCATGCTACATGAGTTTAGAACATATGCCAGATCTACATATGAGGTCAGAGAAGGATGGGGACCAAGGTTGGTGGAAGTGACCACCTTACAGGACTTAGTTTTGGTTAGGAGAGCTCGATGAGACTATTTAGAGGAAGTGGCAGATGTAGGCATTTTACTAGAGTACAGGGAGCATTTTTCCTAGCATCCCTTTCTACAATTTATTGATCCAACGGCTCCCATCCCACGGATAAATGATAAGGGTGATGCACCTCCACTATCTCCACCACTACATGGATAGAGAGATACAGGGCCTAGACTAGCATGAGGAGATGCATGGGCCTTCTCTAGTAGAGAAGTACCACCATAGAGGAGGAGGGATAGTGGAGGGTCATGAGGTGTAGGGCCTAGTGGTAGAGTTGGGGTATAGGTCAGGCAAGAGAAGAGAGATCCACATGGAGGAGGAGCCCAATAGGTGAGGTAGAGGGATGAGGAGGATATAGCGGTTAGGGATGTAGTGAGAGGTGGTGAGGAGGAGGCTCTAAGGAAGAGGACTCCATAGGACATGATATGATCCCTGCAAGATTGTGTACGAACCTTACAGATTGAGATCATTGTAGCACATGTGAGATTAGCAGTTCATGATTAGAGAGTGGCTGAGATCATAGCTGAGTGGGATCATCATCATCTTGTGGCCACTTATTAGAGTAGATGAGAAACATACTATGTGGCAGCTTACAGTACAACTATACCGATTGGTCAGCGGGTGGTACCATATTCTAAGTATGTAGTGAGATTAGAGGGTGCACATATACCCTAGGAAGATGAGGCCCTATACCTCCTCCTCCACCACCTCCACAGGATCTAGATGATGTAGAGGATATGGTAGAGAGTTATCCTCCTTGGTTTTGATACTCCATTTTGTACCCCATGTTTGGTCGTTATATATGATGACTTGCTCCAATGACCCTTATAGATTTTGATGTAGCACATTTGACATTTGATGATATATAGAGATATATGATTCAATCTCATTATACTTGTGTATCATTTCTTATTATGAGATGTACTTATCTCCTTATGATGCATTATGGATTCACTTTATATTGATGTTTTTATGATGTTCATGTATGAATGCAAATGTTTACTTGATATTTTTGTCATTAATATCTTAGATGAATATGCAACAATTATGCAATGGATTAAATGTATTATGCCATGGTTTTTATGTATGTAATGGTTCTAAATGGACGTGTAATTTATTTAAATGGATATGCAATAAATGCAATTAAGATTTATGGTTATGCAACTAGATTTATGCTTATATATTGATATGAAAATGGGTTTACATGAAATATGCTTATATATGCAATGGTTTCTAAGATCTCTTTGTAGGAAATTATCTTACTGATACACATGTACTCAATCATATCTCTGATGACACAGTGGACCACTTAGTGCAAGAAGAAGATGATAAGCTTGATTACAGGCCTCACATTCCACATAGGAGAAAATGATGGAAGAGTAACCTTGTCTAAATAAAAAATACAAAGATAATATGAATGCACCCTAGGTCTTAGTCATGGAGTTTGCTTCAAAATAAATTCATTATTGAGACTTTGTGGAACATTGTATCTGATACAATTATCACTGGTGCCACTATGACCATGAGATTATGAATATGGACTATATTGGAGAAATGTAGGAAACTGACACAAGCACCAGGACACAAAAGCTAAGATGACCTGAGCACCATTTCCAGTTGATGTTGCAAGTAACCATAAGTATTAAGGCATAAGAGGTCAAGATGACCTGAATGGTTCTTGCATAAAAAAATAGAATAAAAAACAAGGAGGTAGCTTCGACCTCCCCTTAGTATCCATATAAAAAGAGTCAAGGTATGTGTGGCATTTCAATCAAGATGGAGGCTCTTATCACAGACACCCAATTTATTAGAGATTTTAGGATCATCGAAACCACACTGACAACTAGAAAATAAAGAAAATGATCATGCCCTATTCTATGTTCATGTATTCATTTTAGACATTGTTGAGTTTCATATAAATGGATAATCAGGAAATTGAATAATCACAAATAGCATACCAAGAAAATTCACAATCTTCATTGCGTCTGTAATCATTTAGATATCATTAATTCACAATAGAGATGTGATCAACCTCAATTCAAAAAATTTTGAGTGATGTTTGTGTTTTGGTGTGTGTTCTAGCTTGTTGAAGTGCTTATTGTTATGAAACATTGTTGATCATTCAAGTTTGTTGATCATTTGTTTGAATGATTCTAATAAGTGTTAAGAAGCACTCTTTATTGATGTCACCACATTGTGGGGTGTTGAGAAATACTATTGTGTGTTAGTGATTAACCTTTCAGTGGTTTTTGGAAAAATGACTCTGATTTTCTTGGGATTATGCTCTAACTAACTTTCATGATGGTAAACTACCCCCTAGCTAGACTTGAATGTCCTAGTAAAAAGATATAGACTGATTCCAATCCATAGAAGTGTAGTGTCAAACAATTGAAGTGTCACGAAAGTGACTAAATCCTATGTGAAAAATGAAGCAAGTAAAGGATGCCAAGATGTGTGTTGATAGATGGAGCATTGGAGTACAAGTGGCACCTGTTTACTAGGTTTTCACCTACTTGGCAGATATTCTTTTTTTTCTACCAAGGCACCTATTTACCAAGTTTTCACCAAGGCACTTTCTTTTTATTTTTCAAATTTTTTTCTCTTTTCATTTTTTTGATTTTTTTGTTTGATGCATCAAAGTGCCTGTTTGCCAAGTTTTCTCTTAGATGAACATTTTTTTCAGGACTTTTTCCAATTTTATGATTTTTTTCAGTACTTTTACCTATGTATATGCTATTGGATACAGAGAATGTTCAGGTGTAGAAATTCTTTAGATAGAGCATGTTGATGGGTTCTCAGATCTATTATCCTTCTTGTGTAGAGATTTGGCATGCGCCAGAGCCAAATGTTGTATAGTAATAATGTAAGGGTCCAACTAGTTAGGCTCAAATTTCCCCTTTTGATCCCTATGTGACTAGTTACAGGGATTCTCTCTCAACACAAGGTCACCCACTTGAAGTAATTATGGATTGACCTTTTGTTATATCCTCTTGACATTCTATTTTGGTATGCTCTGAGATGATTGAATGCCACTTGCCAACATTCATCTGGTAGTTATAACTAATGCAATCGTAATATTTGATAGTATTCATCTAGTATTAGCCAGTATAAAGAAACCCTTAGAGATGGGAGTTCTACTTCAATGGAAAAATCTTCTTATGTGCCATATACAAGAGAAAAATTTGTTTCCCTAATAGGTGTTTTGATACTGGTGTAGTAAGCCCATAATGCTGGATTGAGCTACAGGTGCCAATCTCTTCCAAACTTGCTAATAGTACGATGCAAGATTTTAAGAAGATTTTGTTTGAGGCTTCAGCTTGGCCATTGCCTTGTGGGAAATAAATTGAAGAATAATGTTTCTCAATCTTGAATTTAGTGCAGATCTCTGAGATATCATTGTTCCTGAATTTTCCTTGATTATTAGTGATGATGGAGAAAGGAATATCGTATTGATAAATGATGTAATTCAAAATAAACAAAATCACCCATTTTTTCATTGCAATAGTAAGTGGGACTACATCAACCCACTTGGTGAAATATTTTGTGGCTTTTATAATGAATTTGTGTCCATTTGAGGAGGGTGAATATATCTTCCCTATGAGATCAAACACCCATTATTGGAAGGGCCAAAGTGTTATAAAAGAAATAAGATCCCTTGTTGGAGCGTGTATGATATTACCATGCAATTGGCATTTCCTGCAAGATCTTGCATAGCTTGTTGCCTCTTTTTCAATGGCTGGCCAATAGTAGCCAACTTTTAGAATTTTAGGAGCTAAGGTCAGACCATTAGAATGAGATCCACATATGCCAACATGAAATTCAGCTAATACATGTTTTGATTCTTCTTTTTATAAACACCTAAGAAATTTTCCATCTAAACGTCTCCTATAGAGGTAATTTGCAATGATGACATACTGTGAGGAGTTGCGGATAAGGTGTCTTCTTTCATTTTGGTTTAAGTTAATAGTGATAACTTGGTCTCAGAGGTAGGAGTAAACATGCCTATAGTGGGAAGAGTCTTAGATTATGATGGTACAGATCATCTTGGATTCAAGGGATGATGCATGAGCATCTTAGATCCTTGGCAATCCTATGTCACCAAAAACATATTTGAGTTTGTTTGTGTTGCTCAGTTCATTCTTTGACCAAGTTGGTTCAGTGTTGCTCTATTTTCTTTATTCAAAGGTGTTCATTGGTTATCTCTCTAGCACTCAGTCATTTCCCTGGTGCTCGGCGATGCTTGATTGGCGCTCGATTGGCTTTGCGTACCGATAGGTTTCTTTTGAGTTTCTATTGAGGCCAACTTTTGCATTTAATTTGGGTCATGGATTTAATGTTGGTATCCATCATTGCGAAGCATATGGACCTAGATCTAGTCATTCCTTCTGTTAATTATGGATCTAAAGGCTGAATCCGTTTGGTAGCCTCTTGTATATATGTATTTGTTTGGTTAGAGTTAAGGGAGTTAGTTTTTGGGGATAGAAGATAGAAGATAGAGTTAGAGATATTTGACAGATCCTCGCATGTTTGAGGACTTCTATAATTCATTGTAATATCTAGCCAAAATTGGGAAGGCCTTACAGCCTGACATGTATGAATCTATTTGAAGAAATATATGAATGATCCTGCATTTTCTCTCTCCCACTGTGTTGTTGCTTCTATGTATTGTTGAGAAAGGTGGATCAGGTTAGGGTGTGCCAATTCTGGCCCCTCCTGTATGCTTCTTGTGTTAGGTGGTATCATAGCGAGGTGAGATCTGGATCAAGGTTTGTAAATCTAGATTTGAAGGTTCCTTCTTGTGAAGCCCTAGTTGATTTGTTGTGGGGTAGCAGATTGTGATCTGACTTGTAGTTGTAGAGGGTTTTCAAGATGGTTCATGGGAGGCGAGATGCGGATCTAGGATTGCCAGACATGTTGAGACAACTTGCTGCTAGATTAGAAGCTGTTGAAATAGCCCAAAGAAGAGGAAGACATCTTGAAGATGTTAGTGATGATAAAATTGAGGAAGAACAAGTGAATGTGGAACCTGCACCTATGATGGATCAAGGTGAGGAAAGATTCTTGAAGGCTTTGACAAGTCTGAAGTCAACACCACATTTTAATCCTCCTGAGTATTGTGGAAAATTGGATTTTGATGAATTGGTGGATTGGATCACTGAGATGGAAAATTACTTTGAGTATGAAAATGTACCTGAAGAAGACAAAGTAAAAATTGCAAGCACAAAGTTGAAGAGTCATGCATCCTTATGGTGGGAACATCTGCAACTGGACAGAAAGAGGAAAGGAAAAGACAAAATCAAGGTATGGAGAAAAATGGTGAATAAATTGAAAGGAAAGTTCTTACCTTGTGATTATCAAATTAACCTAGTTAGGTGACTACAAAGTTTGAGGTAGAAAGATAGCTCGGTAAAGGAATATACTGAGGAATTCTATAGGTTAAATATCAGATTTGGACATGATGAAGATGTTGTGGAAAGAAATGCTAGATACCTGAATGGTTTGAGAGTTTCCATCCAAAAGGAAATCAGTTTGGTCAAATTGGAGAACATTGAAGAGGCTTATCAATTTGCATTGAGGGACGAGGAGAAATTGAACAAGAGACATGAGAAAAGACAAAGAGGTAGAGGTGGTATATTCCCTAGAGGAAGAGGTAGATCTCATGGTGAAAATAGTAGATCTGAACCAAAAAATCTAGATAAAGGCAAGACCAAGTGGAAATGTGAAAGTTCATCTAGAGGCAAGGCCGTAACTAGCGAGGTGGTTATAACAGAGGAAGTTTTCGAGGAACTTGTTACAATTATGGTTAAGAAGGACATAGATCATTTGAGTGTACACATGCAAGTAAGAAGGCTGGTAGTAGTAGAAATGCTTTGGTGTAAGAAGAGTCACCGAATGAACCTGAGAATAAAAATAACTTGATGGTATGAAGAGCACTTTGGAATAAAGGTAAAAAGGAAGATTTGGTAAGGAAAATTTTGTTCAAGACCAAATGTAGAGTTTCAGACAAAGTTTGGAAGGTAATCATTGATAGTGGTAGCTCATAGAATCTAGCATCTGAGGAAATGGTCACAAAGATGCAGTTGAAAAGGTTGGAACATCTGAAGCCCTATCAAATTTCATGGATCAAAGATGAGCATACACTCTTGGTAAGTGAACAATGTTATGTGAATTTGAAAATTGGAAAGTACTATGATAAGGTGTTATGTGATATCATGCCTATGGATTGTTGTCATATTTTGTTGGGTAGACCTTGGCAATATGATAGACATGCTATATATGATGGGAGATTGCATAAATCTACTATTTGGGCTAATGGAAGAAGAAAATTCTTGTTACCTCTGATGGAAGAACCTATTAGTAATGTTTACACATCTGTGAAAGTTTTCTTGATGGAAGAAGGAAAGTTTGTTAAGGATTTGAAGAAGAATGATGTATGTTTTGTTGTGATTCCTAACAAACCGAGTAAGAAGACAGAGGATAGTTTCCCTGAGGAGATTGATAAGTTACTCACTGAGCACAATGAAATCATTTCTGATAATGTACCTTATGGTTTTCCACCGAAAAGAAGCATTCATCATTGCATGGATCTTATCCCTGGAGCTAGTTTATCGAACAAGGAACCTCATCAGTTGACACCTACCGAGAATTAGGAATTGAATTGATAGATTCAAGAATTGTTGCAGAAAGGTTTGATCTAAGAAAGTTTGAGTCCTTTTGCAGTAACTATGGTATTGGCACCTAAGAAGATTGGAGAATGTTGAATGTGTACTGATTCCTGAGCAATCAACAAGATAATAATGAAGTATAGGTTTCCTATACCGAGAATGGATGATATAATGGATAGTTTGAATGGAGAAAAGTATTTTAATAAGATTGATTTGAAAAGTAGGTATCATCATATCAGAATCAGAGAAGGTGATGAATGCAAGACTTCTTTCAAGACAAAAGAAGGTTTACATATGAATGTTGGTTATGCCTTTTGGTTTAACTAATGCACCGAGTACTTTTATGAGGCTGATGAATGAAGTTTTGAAGAAATTATTGGCTAAGTTTGTGATTGTATATCTTGATGATATTCTAATATTCAGTAAGACCAGAGAAGAACATTTTTTGCATGTTAGACAAGTTTTGCAAAGATTGAAAGAAGAAAAGTTGTTGATAAATCTGAAAAAGTATTCATTCATGAAAGAGGAGATTGTGTATTTGGGATTTAAGTTGATGGTTTAAAAATGGATCTTGAAAAGGTTGAAGCTATTTTGAATTGGCCTACAACTGTGAATGCTAGTGAGGTAAGATCATTTCATGGTTTGACAAGTTTTTACCGAAAGTTCATTAGGAATTTCAGTTCAATTTGTAATGCTATGACTGAGACTATGAGAGGAGACAAAAGAGAATTCAAATGAACACATGGAGCTGACAAAAGTTTTGAGACTCTAAAGTAGAAGGTTGTTGAACTGCCTATTTTGGCATTACCTGATTTCAATAAGGTATTTCAAGCAGAATGTGATGCAAGTGGAAGTGCAATTGGAGCTATGTTGAGTCAAGAAGGTAAACCTATTGCTTTCTTTAGTGAAAAGTTGAATGATGCAAAGAGGAAATATTCTATGTATGATCAATAATGTTATGCTATTGTTCAAGCCCTGGAGAAATGGAGACATTATTTGATACTGAGTGAATTTGTGTTATATACTGATCATGGGTATGTGCAAGATCATGAGGGGCCAAAAAGTGGCGATGTGAAAATATTCACTTTTCACTCGTCCAAAAGCGCATGAAAGCGCTTGTTGACTTTTTAGTAGGCATGGGTGTCAGTACACCTAGGCAAACCTGACACCAAAGCACAAGCCTAATCGGGTACCCGATTTGAAATTGGGTACCCGATTTTGACGAGTATGAAAAAATGGCAGGAGTATATGAAAAATTTGAATTTTTGAAATCAGGTACATTGGGTACCCAATTTTGCCTAGTATGAAAAAATAGCGGGAGTATATGAAAATTTTGAATTTTTAAAATTGGGTAAATCATGTACCCGATTTTGCCAAGTATGAAAAAATAGAGGGAGTATATGAAAAAATTGAACTTTTGTATATAATGTTTAAATATGTATTATATATAATTATATATTAATTTATCTACATTATATTATAATATCTTAGGGGTTTTAATTTGTATGTCATATATATTTAATATTATAATATTTTATAAATTAATATAATTTTTATATATTAATATGTATTGTATATAATTATATTTAACGTTTATATTATATAAATATATGTACAAATCATATATATATATATAACATTTAAGGGGTATTAAGGGGTATTATGTAAATATTTTAATATATTTTTTAATATATATTATATATAAATATATATTAATATATATTTTATATTAAAATATTTTATATTAATATATTTTTTTTATATTAATATGTATTGTATATAAATATATTTAACGAATTAATATTATATTTATATGTACAAATTAATTATATATATATATATAATGTTTAAGGGGTATTATGTAAATATTTTATATATTTTTTAATATGTACTATAGATATAATTATATATTAATATATATTTTATATAATAATATCTTATATATATATATATATATATATATATATATAAACTTTATAGATCATAATATTTAAATTGTATGTCGAAAGGAGTTATCGAGACTTCCTAGGGGTCCTAGTATGTCTTATCATGCGTTAGGACCCCTAGGAACTCCCCATGACCCCTTTTGACACATTGGAATGCTCAAGTGTGTCTGAAGGGGTTGCTTCAAACACACTAGAGCATTCCAATGTGTCAAAAGGGGTCATGGGGACTTCCTAGGGGTCCTAACATGTGATAAGGTGTACTAGAACCACAACAAAGTCCCAATGACCCCTTTTGACACATGTGAACCCTCCAGTGTGTTTGAAGGGGTCATAGGACCCCTTCGGGCACACTTGAAGGTTAAGATGTGTCAAAAGGGGTCATGGGGACTTCGTAGGGGTCCTAGTACATCTTATCATGTGTTAGGACCCCTAGGAAGTCTCCATGACTCCTTTTGACCTCAAGTGTGTCCTAAGGGGTCATAGGACCCCTCTAGACACACTTGAGGGTTCAAATATATAAAAATGGTTCATGGGGACTTCCTAGGGGTCCTAGTATACCTTATCACATGTTAGGACCCCTAGGAAGTCCCCATGACCCTTTTTGACACATTGGAATGCTTGAGTGTGTTTGAAGGGGTGGTAGAACTCGAGCATTTCAATGTGTCAAAAGGGGTCATGGAGACATCTTAGGAGTCCTAACACGTGATAAGGCATACTAGAACCCCTATGAAGTCCCCATCACCCCTTTTGACACATTTGAACCCTCAAGTGTGTCCGAAGGGGTCCTACAACCCCTTAGGAAACACTTGAGGGTTCTAATATGTTAAAAGGGGTCACGGGGACTTTCTAGAGGTCCTACGCATGATAAGACATACTAGGACTCCTAAAAAGTCCCCATGACCCCTTTTGACACATTTGAACCCTCAAGTGTGTCTGAAGGGGTCCTATGACCCCTTGGAACACACTTGAGGGTTCTAATGTGTCAAAATGAGTCATGGAGACTTCTTAGGGGTCTTAACAAGTGATAAGGCATACTAAGACTCCTAAAAAATCTCCATGACCCCTTTTGACATATTTTCACGCTCAAGTCTGTCTTAAGGGGTCCTAAGAACCCTCAAAATAGGCTTGAGTGTTCCAATGTGTCAAAAGGGGTCATGGGGACTTGCTACAGGTCCTAACATGTGATAAGATGTACTACGACCCCTAGAGAGTCCCCATGACCGCTTTTGACATATTTGAATGCTCAAGTGTGTCTTAAGGGGTCTTAAGACCCATTAAGACACACTTGAGCATTCAAATATGTCAAAAGGGGTCATGGGGACTTCTTATGGGTCCTAACACATGATAAGGCGTACTAAGACC
This sequence comes from Chamaecyparis obtusa, assembly GCA_027943335.1. NCBI lineage: Eukaryota > Viridiplantae > Streptophyta > Pinopsida > Cupressales > Cupressaceae > Chamaecyparis > Chamaecyparis obtusa. Next base: position 582,321 of record BSBK01008525.1, read on the forward strand.
CCTAGGAGTCCCCATGACCCTTTTTGACACATTTGAATGTTCAAGTGTGTCTTAAGGGGTCTTACAACCCCTTAAGACACATTTGAATGCTCAAGTGTGTCTTAAGGGGTCTTAGAACCCCTTAAAACACACTTGAGCATTCAAATATGTCAAAAGGTGTCATGGGGACTTCTTAAGGATCTTAACGCGTGCTAAAGCATACTAGGACCCCTAGGGAGTCCCCACGACCCCTTTTGACACATTTGAATACTCAAGTGTGTCTTAAGAGGTCCTACGACCCCTTAAGAGACACTTGAGTATTCAAATGTGTCAAAAGAGGTTATGGGGACTCCCTAGGGGTGCTAACGCTTGATAATGTGTACTAGGACCCCCTAGAGAGTCCCCATGACCCATTTTGACACATTTGAATTCTCAAGTGTGTCTTAAGAGGTATTACCCCTTAAGACACACTTGAGCATTCAAATGTGTCAAAAGGGGTCATGGGGACTCCATAGGGGTCCTAGTACACGTTATCAATGGTTAGGACCCCTAGGGAGTCCCCATGACCCCTTTTGACACATTTGAAAGCTCAAGTGTGTCTTAATGGGTTTAATACCCCTTAAGCCACACTTGAGCATTCAAATATTTCAAAAGGGGTCATGGGGACTCCCTAAGGGTCCTAACACTTGATAACGCGTAATAAGACCCCCTAGGGAGTCTCCATGACCCTTTTTGACACATTTGAATGCTCGAGTGTGTCTTAAGTGGTATTAATACCCCTTAAGACACACTTGAGCATTCAAATATGTCAAAAAGTGTTATGGGGACTCCCTATGGTTCCTAATGCTTGATAACGCGTACTAGGACCCCTAGGGAGTCCCCATGACCCCTTTTGACACATTTGAATGCTCAAGTGTCTTAAGGGGTATTAAGACCCCTTAAGACACACTTGAGCATTCAAATGTGCCAAAAGAGGTCATGCGGACTCCCTAAAGGTCCTAACACTTAATAACAAGTACTAGGACCCCTAGGGAGTCCCTATGACACCTTTTGACACATTTGAATGCTCAAATGTGTCTTAAGGGGTATTAAGAGCTCTTAAGACACACTTGAGCATTCAAATATGTCAAAAGGGGTCATGGGGACTCCCTACGGGTCCTAACGCTTGATAACACATACTAGTACCCCTAGGGTGTCCCCATGACCCATTTTGACACATTTGAATGCTTCATGTGTCTTAAGAGGTATTAAGACCCCTTAAGACACACTTCATCATTCAAATGTATCAAAAAGGGTCATGGAAACTCCCTAGGGGTCCTAACACTTGATAACATGTACTAGGACTTTTAGGGAGTCCCCATGACTCCTTTTGACACATTTGAAAGCTCAAGTGTGTTTAAGGGGTCTTAATAGACCTTAAGCCACACTTGAGCATTCAAATGTGTCAAAAGGGGTCATGGAAACTCCTTAGGCATCCTAACAATTGATAACGCGCACTAGGACCCCCTAAGGAGTCCCCATGACCTATTTTGACATATTTGAATACTCAAGTGTGTCTCAAGGAGTCTTAGGACCCCTTAAGACACTTGAGTATTAAAATGTGTCAAAAGGGGTCATGGGGACTTTTTAATGATCCTAACATGTGATAAGGCATACTAGAACCCCTAGGGAGTCCCCATGACCCCTTTTGACATATTTGAATGCTCAAGTGTGTCTTAAAGGGTCCCTTAAGACACACTTGAGCATTCAAATGTGTCAAAAGGGATCATGGGGACTCCCTAGGGGTCTTAACACTTGATAATGTGTACTAGGACCCCTAGGGAGTCCCCATGTCTCCTTTTGAAATATTTGAAGGCTCAAGTGTGTTTTAAAGGGTCTTAATACCCCTCAAGCCACACTTAAGTATTCAAATTTGTCAAAAGGGGTCGTGGGGACTCCATAGGGATCCTAACACTTGATAACGCATACGAGGACCCTTTAGGGAGTCTCCATGAACTTTTTTGACACATTTAAATGTTCAAGTGTGTCTTAAGTAGTCTTAATAACCTTTAAGACACACTTGAGCATTCAAATATGTCAAAAGGGGTCATGACGACTCCCTAGAGGTCCTAACGCTTGATAACACGTACTAGGACCCCTAGGGAGTCTCCATGACCTTTTTTGACACATTTGAAAACTCAAGTGTGTCTTAAGGGGTATTAATACCCCTTAAGACACATTTGAAAGCTCAAGTGTGTCTTAAGAGGTATTAATACCCCTTAAGACACACTTGAGCATTAAAATGTGTCAAAAGAGGTTATGGAGACATTCAAATATGTCTTAGGGGGATTAATACCCCTTAAAACACACTTGAGCATTTAAATGTGTCAAAAAAGGTCATGGGGACTCCCTAGGGGTCTTAACACTTAATAACACATACTAGAACCCCCTAGGGAGTCCTCATGACCCCTTTTGACACATTTGAATGCTCAAGTGTGTCTTAAGGGGTCTTAGGACCCCTTAAAACACACTTGAGCATTCAAATGTGTCAAAAGAGGTCATGAGGACTTCTTAAAGGTCCTAACGCTTGATAAGACATACTAGGACCCCTAGGGATTCCCCATGACACCTTTTGACACATTTGAATACTCAAATGTGTTTTAAGGGGTTTTGGGACCCCTTAAGACACACTTGAGCATTCAAATATGTAAAAAAGGGTCATGAGACTCCCTACGGGTCCTAACGCTTGATAACGTATACTAGGACCCTTAGGGAGTCCCTATGACCCCTTTTAACACATTTGAATGTTCAAGTGTGGCTTAAATTGTATTAATAAATATTAGGCCACACTTGAGCATTCAAATGTGTCAAAAAGGGTCATGGAGACTCCCTAGGGGTCCTAACACTTGATAACACATAGTAGGACCCCCTAGGGAGTCTCCATGAACCCTTTTGACACATTTGAATGCTCAAGTGTGTCTTAAGGGGTCTTAATACCTCTTAAGACATATTTGAGCATTCAAATGTGTCAAAAGGGGTCATGGCGACTCCCTAGGGGTCCTAACACTTGATAACACGTACTAGGACCCCTAAGGAGTCTCTATGACCCCTTTTGACACATTTGAGCATTCAAATGTGTCAAAAGGGGTCATGGGGACTCATTAGGAGTCCTAACGCTTGATAACACATACTAGGACCCCCTAGGGAGTCCCCATGACCTCTTTTGACATATTTGAATATTCAAGTGTGTCTTAAGGGGTCTTAATACCCCTCAAGTGTCAAAAGGGGTCATGACGACTCCCTAGGGGTCATAACGTTTGATAACATTTATTAGGATCCCTAGAGAGTCCTCATGACCTTTTTTCGCACATTTGAATGCTCAAGTGTGTCTTAAAGGGTCATGGGGACACCTTAGCACTCGAGTATTTTAATGTGTCAAAAGAGGTCATGGAGACATTTTAGGGGTCCTAACACGTGATAAGGCGTACTAGGACCCCTATAAAGTCTTCATCACCCCTTTTGACATATTTAAACCTTCAAGTGTGTCTGAAGGGGTCCTACAACCCCTTAAGAAACACTTGAGGGTTCTAATGTGTCAAAAGGGGTCACGGAGACTTCCTAGAAGTCCTAACACATGATAAGACATACTAGGACCCCTAAAAAGTCTCCATGACCCCTTTTGACACATTTGAACCCTCAAGTGTATTTGAAAGGGTTCTACGACCCCTTGGAACACAATTGAGGGTTCTAATATGTCAAAAGGAGTAATGGGGACTTCTTAAGGGTCTTAACAAGTGATAAGGCATACTAAGACTCCTAAAAAATCCTCATGACCCCTTTTGACATATCTGCATGCTCAAGTGTGTCTTAAGGGGTCCTAAGAACCCTCAAGACATGCTTGAGTGTTCCAATTTGTCAAAAAGGGTCATAGGGACTTCCTAGGGGTCCTAACGTGTGATAAGGTGAACTAGGACCCCTAGAGAGTCCCCATTACCCCTTTTGACACATTTGAATGCTCTAGTGTGTCTTAAGGGGTCTTAAGACACCTTAAGCTACAATTAAGCATTGAAATGTGTCAAAAGGGGTCATGAAGACTCCTTAGGGGTCCTAACATTTGATAACGTGTACTAGGACCCTCTAGGGAGTCCACATGACCTCTTTTGACATAGTTGAATGCTCAATAGTGTCTTAAAGGGTCTTAATACCCCTTAATAAACACTTGAACCTTCAAATGTGTCAAAAAGGGTCATGGGGACTCCCTAGGGGTCCTAACGCTTGATAATGCATACTAGGACCCCTAGGGAGTCCCCATGAACCCTTTTGACACATTTGACTGCTCAAGTGTGTCTTAAGGGGTCTTAATACTCCTTAAGACACACTTGAGCATTCAAATATGTCAAAAGGGCTCATGAGACTCCCTAGGTGTCCTAATGCTTGATAACGCGTAGTAGGACCCCATCACCCATTTTGACACATTTGAATGCTCAAATGTGTCTTAAGGGGTATTAAGACCCCTTAAGATACATTTGAGCATAAAAATGTGTCAAAAGAGGTAATGGAGATTCCGTAGGGGTCTTAAATCTTGATAACACATACTAGGACCCCTAGGGAGTCGCCATGACCTCTTTTGACACATTTGAATGCTCAAGTGTGTCTTAAGGGGTCTTAGAACCCCTTAAGACACACTTGAGCTTTCAAATGTGTCAAAAGCGGTCATGGTGACTCCCTAGTATCCCTTAAGACACACTTGAGTATTCAAATGTGTCAAAATAGGTCATGGCGACTCCTTGGGGGTCCTATCATTTGATAATATGTACTACGAACCCATGTCCCCTTTTGAGACATTTGAAGGTTCAAGTGTGTCTTAACGGGTCTTAATACCCTCTAAGCCGCACTTGAGCATTCAAATTTTTAAAAAAAGGTCATGCGGAGTCCTTATAGGTCCTAACACTTGATAACACATACTACGACCCCCTAGGGAGTCCCCATGAACCGTTTTGACACATTTGAATGTTCAAGTGTGTCTTAAGGGGTCTTAATACCTCTTAAGACACACTTGAGTATTCAAATGTGTCGAAAGGGGTCATGGTGACTCTTTATGGGTGCTAACGCTTGATAACATGTATTAGGACCTCTGAGGAGTCCCCATGACCCCTTTTGACATATTTGAATGCTCAAATGTGTCTTTAAGACCCCTTAAGACACACTTGAGCATTCAAATGTGTCAAAAAAGGTCATGGGGACTCCCTATGGGTCATAACGCTTGATAACATGTACTAAGACCCCCTAAGGAGTCCCCATGACCCCTTTTGACACATTTGAATGCTCAAGTGTGTCTTAAGGGGTATTAAGACTCTTTTAGACACACTTGAGCATTCAAATATGTCAAAAGGGGTCATGGAGACTCCATAGGAGTCCTACTACGCATTATCAAACATTAGGACCCCCAAGAGGTCGCAATGACCCCTTTTGACATATTTGAATGCTCAAGTGTGTCTTAAAAGGTACTAAGGAGTCACAATGACCGCTTTTGACACATTTGAATGCTCAAGTGTGTCAAAAGGGGTCATGGCAACTCCTTAGGGGTCCTAATGTTTGATAATGCATACTAGGACCCCTATCGAGTCCCCATGACCCCTTTTGACACATTTGAAAGCTCAAATGTGTCTAAAGGGGTCTTAATACCCCTTAAGACACACTTGGGCATTCAACTGTGTCAAAAGGGGTCATGGGGACTCTCTAGGGGTCCTAACCCTTGATAACATGTACTAGGACCTCTATGGAATTCCCATGACCCCTTTTGACATATTTGAATTCTCAAGTGTGTCTTAAGGGGTCTTAATACCCCTTAAAACACACTTGAATATTCAAATGTGTCAAAAGGGGTCATGGGGACTCCCTAAGGGTTTTAACAATTGATAACGCATACTAGTACCCCTAGAGAGTCCCCATGACCCTTTTTGACACATTTGAAGGCTCAAGTGTGTCTTAAGAGGTATTTAGACCCCTTAAAACACATTTGAGCATTCAACTGTGTCAAAATGGGTCATGGAGACTTGCTAGGGGTCCTAATGTTTGATAACGCGTACTAGGACCCCTAGGGAGTCCCCATGACCCCTTTTGACACATTTCAATGCTCAAATGTGTCTTAAAGGGGACCCCTTTAAGACACATTTGAGCATTGAAATGTGTCAAAAGGGGTCATGGGGACTCCCTAGGGGTCCTAATGCTTGATAATGCGTAGTAGGACCCCTAGGAAGTCACCATAACCATTTTTGACAGAGTTGAATACTCAAGTGTGTCTTAAGTGGTATTAAGACACACGTGAGCATTCAAATGTATCAAAAGGGGTCATGGCGACTCCCTAGGGGTCCTAACACTTGATAACGCGTACTAGGACCCTTAGGGAGTCCCCATGACCCCTTTTGACACATTTGAATGCTCAAGCGTGTCTTAAGGGGTATTAAGACCCTTTTAAGACACATTTGAGTATTCAAATGTGTCATGAGCCCTAATTGACAATGCAAAATGAGTAAACTTGATTTAAATATTATAAATATACGAGTCTTTACAGAATCAATTCATACCAATAATTGTTATATATAATATTAATAATTATTAGTATTATTAATTATTAATTATTAATTATTAATATTAATGATAATATTAATATAATAGTAATCTCAAATAATATTATTTAATAATAATAATCAATATTATTAATATCAATCCATATAATAATATATTAAAATATTAATATAATATTTAATAATGTATTATCGAAATAATGATATTGAACAATATAGATCATAATTATATATATTTAACAATATATAAATATATTAATATGATAATAAATAAATATTGTAACTATAATATGATAATAATAATAATCATAATATTAATAACTATTAATAATATGATCGACTATAGTCGACTGTAGTCGACTACTAAGGGCAGAGTATCCGACGGTATTTAACGACAACGACTGATATTCATTAGTCTTGGGAGACAACACAATAACAATGATCCTGCAATCAAATAGTGATACCAAATCTCCAATACTATCGAAGGAAAGCTAATCAACAGCAATATACGATGCGCTAGCAACAAAAGATTAAAGGCCGAATTAGTATGGATAGCGATATCCAATCAATGTTTTATCACCGTAAATATAACCTGGCCAGCCATGAAGGATATCAGTGCCACGATGGAGCTTGATGTCATTGCAAACCTTACGCACAATTCATATAGACAGATGACAGGCAACATCAATTCAAAAGGATTGGGCGATGGGAAGAATGTAGAAAGAAGTTATGATGGTAATGAAGAGCTTGACCACACAATAATGACATAATGATGGACGTGTGTATATCACTCAAGTATGTCTAAGCAACGTTTAACATGATTATTAACAAGGAACAAATAAGGAATGGTGAATAAGCCATTATGGTCAAGATGCGACTCCTCATCACCAAGAGGCATGACCGCTGGGAGATATGGTATAAAAGACAATCTAAAACGCCATCCAAAGGCATAAGGAAAATTAATAGAGAAAATAGAATATATTTGAAGACAAATTATGATATAAACCCCAAGGAAGGAATAAGGTGAACAAAGACAAAAAAGAGACATTGAATAAAAATGAGTCGTTACAGTAGTAGGACTAAGGGAAATACACCACGTTCACAACCATTAAATCCGACATAGCTCATTCTATCATCATTATAAGTAATCTATTCCTAGCATACTTCATAATTATAGAAATAACTCTACTATCAAATCATAGAAGATATAGGTGGAGAGCAAAAGGAATATATGGAGAGGAACACACTAAGGAGTGCAGATCAATGACGACATCTACGGTTTGCAGAGATTAAGCAATATACATCAGACATGACATCCATTATTAAGTCGCAGGCATCCATTGATGATCTAAAATAGCAACATGTTGTTTCTAATGATAATATCTAAGTTGGATATTAAAGTTGTCATATAAGATATCGCGGCCATTGCTGAGAGCAATATAATCGATTACATAATTTTATCGACTTTACAATAGCACATTCTTATTAGTTATTACTATAAGTGATATGGTTATATTCATAAGCATATAATACTTGTATATTGAATATATCTATTATTTCAATTGACTTATATTACTTCTAATATCAGCAATAGTCGTTGATCTTTGATTTAACTTCCATTACAAGTTTTAATTGCATCCAAGTGGCCTAGTAGAAAGGGAAGTTGACGTAACTGTCCCTATTTCCCAACATAGTCAAAAAGGGATCATTACAAAATGTGTCAAAAGGGGTCATGGGGACTCCCTAGGGGTCCTAACGCTTGATAATGCGTAGTAGGACCCTTATGGAGTCCCCATCACCCCTTTTGACATAGTTGAATGCTCAAGTGTGTCTTAAGTGGTATTAGGACCCCTTAAGACACACTTGAGTATTGAAATGTGTCAAAAGGGGTTATGGGGACTCCCTAGGGGTCCTAGTATGCCTTGTCACATGGTAGGACCTTTAAAAAGTCCCCATGACCCTTTTTGACACATTTGAATGCTCAAGTGTGTCTTAAGGGGTTCTAAGACCCCTTAAGATACACTTGAGCATTGAAATATTTCAAAAGGGGTCATGGGGAGTCCCTAGGGGTCCTAGTATGTGTTATCAAGTTTTAGGACCTCTAGGGAGTTTCCATGACCCCTTTTCACACATTTGAAGGCTCAAGTGTGTCTTAAGAGTTATTAAGACCTCTTAAGACACACTTGAGTCTTTAAATGTGTCAAAAAGGGTCATGGGGACTCCCTAGGTGTCCTATTACACGTTATCAAGTGTTAGGACCCCTAGGGAGTCCCCATGGCCCCTTTTGACACATTGAAATGCTCAAGTGTGTCTTAAGACATAGTTGAGTGTTTCAATGTGTCAAAAGAGGTCATGGGGACTCCCTAAGGGTCCTAATATGCTTTATCATTCGTTAAGACTCCTAGGGAGTCTGAATGACCCTTTTTGACACATTGAAATGTTCAAGTGTGTTTTAAAGGGTCTTAGGACCCCTTAAGACACACTTGAGTGTTCCAATGTGTCAAAAGGGGTCATTGGGACTCCTTAAAGGTCCTAGTATGCCTTATCATGCCTTAGGACCCCTAAGGAGTCCCCATGACCCCTTTTGACAAATTGGAACACTAAAGTGTGTCTTAAGAGGTCCTAAGACCCGTCAAGATGCACTTGAACATTTCAATATATCGAAAGGGGTCAAGGGGACTCCCTACGGGTCTTAGTAAGTCTTATCACGTGTTAGGACCCCTAGACAGTCCCCATGACCCCTTTTGACACATTGGAACTCTCAAGTGTGTCCTAAGGGGTCATAGGACCCCTTAGGACACACTTGAGTGTTCCAATGTGTCAAAAGGGGTCATGGGGACTCTCTAGGGGTCCCAGTACACCTTATCACGCATTAAGACCCCTAGAGTGTCCCCATGACCCCTTTTGACGCACTGAAATTCTCAAGTTTATCTTAAGGGGTCCTAGGACCCCTTAATACAGACTTGAGCATTTCAATGCATCAAAAGGGATCATGGGGACTCCCTAGGGGTCCTAGTATGCCTTAGGACTCCTAAGGGTCATGGGTACTCCCTAGGGGTCCTAGTACACCTTATCATGCTCAAGTGTGTCTTAAGGGGTCCTCTAACATGTCCTAATGTATTCTAAAGGGTTGTTTTTCCATCAAAGTTGCATTTCAAACCCTAATGACCCCTTATCGGGCTTGCCTACCCCGATTCGACATGTGGTGTCCCGAGACCACGCCATGGACCCCTTTCAAGTTCTACTTGGCAAAAGTCATCCAAATTTGATACGTAGGTCCTCTGACATGTCCTAAAGCATTTAAAAGGGTCGTTGTTCCATCGAAGTTGCATTTGGAACCCTAATGACCCCTTAATATATCTGCCAATCTTGATTCGACATGTGGTGTCCCAAGAGCACCTTATGGACCCCTTTTGAGTTATACTAGGCAAAAGTCTTCCAAATTTGCTAGGTAGGTCCTCTGACATGTCCTAATGGGTTCCAAAGGGTCACCATTTCATGGAAGTTGCATTTGGAACCCTAATGACTCCTTAACGGGCCTACCAACTCTAATTCGACATGCGGTGTCCTAAGAGCACCCCATGGACCCTTTTTGAGTTCTACTATGCAAAAGTCATTCAAATTTGGTACGTAAGTCCTCTAACATGTTCTAATGTGTTCTAGATGGTCACCGTTCCATGGAAGTTGCATTTGGAACCCTAATGACACCTCAACAGGCCTGTCGACCTCGATTCAACATGTGGTGTCCTGAGAGCACCCCAAGGACCCCTTTTGAGTTCTACTAGGCAAAATTCATCCAAATTTGGTAGGTAGGTCCTATGACATGTCCTAATGTTTTCTAAAGGGTCACTATTCCATGGAAGTTTCATTTCAAAACCTAATGACCCCTTAACGTGCCTTCTAACCCCAATTTGACATGTTGTGTCCCGAGAGCACCCCATGGACCCCTTTTGAGTTCTACTAGGCAAAATCATCCAAATTTTGTATGTAGGTCCTCTGACATGTCCTAATGTGTTCCAAAATGGGTTTTTTTCATTGAAGTTGCATTTGGAATCCTACTGACCCCTTCATAGGTTTACCGACCCCGATTCGACATGTGGTGTCCTGAGAGCATCCCATGGACCCCTTTCGAGTTCTACTAGCAAAAGTCATCTAAATTTGGTATGTAAGTCCTCTAACATGTCCTAATGTGTTCCAAAGGGTCTCTATTCAATGGAAGTTGCATTTGGAACCCTAATGATCCCTTAACAAGCCTGATGACCCTGATTTGACATGTGTCCCGAGAGCACTCCAAGGACCCCTTTCGAGTTCTACTATGTAAAAGTCATCCAAATTTGGTACATAGGTTCTTTGACATGTCCTAATGAATTCAAGAGGGTCGTCCTTCCATTGAAGTTACATTTGGACCCCTAATGACCCCTTAACAGTCCTGCCGACCCTGATTTGACATGTGGTCTCCTAAGAGCACCCCATGGACCCTTTTCAAGTTCTACTAGGAAAAAGTCATCCAAATTTGGTAGTAGGTCCTTTGACATGTCCTAATGCATTCCAAAGGGTCACCATTCCATCAAAGTTTCATTTGGAACCCTAATGACCCCATAACCGGCCTACCGACCCTGATTCGACATGAGGTCTCTCAAGAGCACCCCGTGGACCTCTTTCGAGTTCTACTAGGAAAAAGTCATCCAAATTTGGTATGTAGGTCCTATGACATGTCCTAATACATTTCAAAGGGTCATTGTTCCATCGAAGTTGCATTTCAAACCCTAATGACCCTTTGAGAGGCCAATCCACCCCGATTCGACATGTGGTCTCCTAAGAGCACCCCATGGACCTCTTTCAAGTTCTACTAGGCAAACGTCATCCAAATTTGGTACGTAGGTCCTATGACATGTTCTAATGCATTCCAAAAGGTCACCGTTCCATCAAAGTTACATTTGTAACACCAATCACCCCTTAACAGGCCTACCGACCCTGATTCGACATGAGGTCATGGAGAATCTCTAATGGTCCTAAGGTGTGATAAGGTGTACTAGGACTCCTAGGGAGTCCCCATAACCCCTTTTGACACATTGGAATGCTCAAGTGTGTCTTAAGGGGTCGTAGGACCCCTTAAGACACACTTGAGCATTCCAATGTGTCAAAAGGGGTCATGGGGACTCCCTAGGAGTCCTAAGGCGTGCTAGAACCCGTAGGGAGTCCCCATGACCCCTTAAGAGACATTAGAACACTTTAGTATTCCAATGTGTCTTAAAGGGTCATGGGGACTCCCTAGGGGTCCTAACGTGTGATAAGGCATACTAGGACTCCTAGGGAGTCCCCATGACCTTTTTTGACACATTGAAACACTTAAGTGTGTCTCAAGGGGTCCTAATACCCTTTAAGACACACTTGAGCATTCCAGTGTGTCAAAAGGGGTCATGGGGACTCCCTAAGGGTTCTAAGACATACTAGGACCCCTAGAGAGTCCCCATGACCCCTTAAGACACATTGGAATGCTCAAGTGTGTCTTAAGGGGTCCTTTGACCTCTTAAGACACACTTGAGAATTCCAATGTGTCTTGAGGGGTCATGGGAACTCTATAGAAGTCCTAACGCATGAGAAGACTTACTAGGACCTCTAGGGAGTCCCCATGACCCCTTTTCACACATTGGAATGCTCAAGTGTGTCTGAAGGGGTCCTATGACCCCTCAAGACACATTTGAGCATTCCAATGTATCTTAAGGGGTCATGGGGACTCTGTAGGGGTCCTAACGTGTGATAAGGCATACTAGGACCCCTAGGGAGTCCCCATGACCCCTTAAGACACATTAGAATGCTCAAGTGTGTCTTAAGGGGTCGTATGACCCCTTAAGACACACTTGAGCATTCAAATGTGTCTTAAGGGTTCATGGAGACTCTCTAGGGTTCCTAACATGTGATAAGGCATATTAGGACCCCTTAAGACATACTTGAGCATTCCAACATGTCAAAAGGGGTCCTGCAGACTCCTTAGAGGTCCTAAAGCATGATAAGGTGTATTAAGACCCCTAGGGAGTCCCCATAACCCTTTTGACACATTAGAATGCTCAAGTGATTCTTAAGAGGTCATGGGGACTCTATAGGGGTCCTAACGTGTAATAAGACGTACTAGGGCTTCAAGGGAGTCCCCATGACCCCTTAAGACACATTGGAATGCTCAAGTGTGTCTTAAGGGGTTGTACAACCCCTTAAGACACACTTGAGCATTCCAATGTGTCTTAAGGGTTCATGGAGATTCTCTAGGGGTCCTAACGTGCGATAAGGCATATTAGGACCCCTTAAGATATACTTGAGCATTCCAATGTGTCAAAAGGGGTCCTGGGGACTCCTTAGGGGTCCTAAGGCATGATAAGGCGTATTAAGACCCCTAGGGAGTCCGCATAACCCCTTTTAACACATTGGAATGCTCAAGTGTGTCTTAAGGAGTCTTAATACCCCTTAAGACACACTTGAGTATTCTAATGTGTCTTAAGGGGTTGTGGGGACTCTGTAGGTGTCCTAAGGTGTGATAATGCATACTAGGACCTCTAGGGAGTCCCCATGACCCCTTTTGACACATTTGAATGCCCAAGTGTGTCTTAAGGGGTCCTACAACCCCTTAAAACACACTTGAGCATTCCAATGTGTCAAAAGGAGTCATGGGGACTCCCTAGGGGTCCTAGTACGCTTTATCACGCGTTAGGACCCCTAGAGAGTCCCCATCACCCCTTTTGACACATTGGAATACTCAAGTGTGTCTTAAGGGGTATTAGGACCCCTTAAGACACACTTGAGCATTACAATGTGTCTTAAGGGTTCATGGAGACTCTCTAGAGGTCCTAACATGTGAATAGGCGTATTAGGACCCCTTAAGATATACTTGACCATTTCAATGTGTCAAAAGGGGTTCTGGGGACTCCTTAGGAGTCCTAAGGTATGATAAGGCATATTAAGACCCCTAGGAAGTCCGCATAACCCCTTTTAACACATTAGAATGCTCAAGTGTGTCTTAAGGGGTCCTAATACCCCTTAAGACACACTTGAGTATTCCAATGTGTCTTAAGGGGTCGTGGGGACTCTGTAGGTGTCCTAAGGTGTGATAATGTATACTAGGACCCCTAGGGAGTCCCCATGACCCCTTTTGACACATTTGAATGCCCAAGTGTGTCTTAAGAGGTCCTACAACCCTTTAAGACACACTTGAGCATTCCAATGTGTCAAAAGGGGTCATGGGGAAACCCTAGGGGTCCTAGTATGTTTTATCACATGTTAGGACACCTAGAGAGTCCCCATGACCCCTTTTGACACATTGGAATGCTCAAGTGTGTCTTACGGGGTATTAAGACCCCTTAAGACACACTTGAGTGTTCTAATGTGTCAAAAGGAGTCATGAGGACTCCCTAGGGGTCCTAGTATGCCTTATCATGCGTTAAGACCCCTAGGGAGTCCCAAGGACCCCTTTTGACATATTGGAATGCTCAAGTGTGTCTTAAGGGGTCCTAGGGGTCAAAAGGGGTCATTGGGACTCCTTAAGGGTACTAGTATGTCTTATCATGCCTTAAAACCCCTAGGGAGTCCCCATGACCTCTTTTTACAAATTAGAATGCTCAAGTGTGTCTTAAGAGGTCCTAAGACCTCTTAAGACACACTTGAACATTTCAATGTAGGGGTCATGGGGACTCCCTACGGGTCATAGTAAGCCTTATCATGCGTTAGGATCCCTAGATAGTCCCCATGACCCCTTTTAACACATTGGAACCTTCAAGTGTGTCCTAAGGGGTCATAGGACCCCTTAAGACACACTTGAGGGTTCCAATGTGTCAAAAGGGGTCATGGGGACTCTCTAGGGGTCCTAGTACACCTTATCACACGTTAAGACCCCTAGAGAGTCCCCATGACCACTTTTGATACATTGGAATGCTCAAGTCTATCTTAAGGGGTCGTAGGACCCCTTAAGATAGACTTGAACATTTCAATGCGTCAAAAGGGGTCATGGGGACTCCCTAGGGGTCCTAGTACACCTTATCATGCCTTAGGACTCCTAGTGGTCATGGAGACTCCCTAGGGTTCCTAGTATGCTTTATCATGCTCAAGTGTGTCTTAAGGGGTCCTCTGACATGTATTAATACATTCTAAAGGGTCATCGTTCTATTGAAGTTGCATTTGAAACCCTAATGACCCCTTAACGGGTCTGCCGACCCCGATTCGACATGTGGTGTACCGAGACCACCCCATGGACCCCTTTCGAGTTCTATTAAAAAAAAGTCATCCAAATTTGGTACATAGGTCCTCTGACATGTCCTAATGCATTGCAAAGGGTCCCCGTTCCATCAAAGTTTCATTTTGAACCCTAATGACCCCTTAACAGGCCTGCCGATCCTGATTCGACATGTGGTGTCTTGAGAGCACCCCATGGACCCCTTTTGAGTTCTACTAGGCAAAAGTCTTGCAAATTTGGTACGTAGGTCCTCTGACATGTCTTAATGGGTTTCAAAGGGTCACCATTCCATGGAAGTTGCATTTGGAACCCTAATGACTCTTTAACAAGCCTACCGACCCCGATTCGACATGTGGTGTCCTGAGAGTACCCCATGGACCCCTTTTGAGTTCTACTAGGCAAAATTCATCCAAATTTGGTATGTAGGTCCTCTGACATGTCCTAATGCATTGGAAAGTGTCCCCATTCCATTGAAGTTGCATTTGGAACCCTAATAACCCCTTAACAGGCCTACCGACCTCGATTTGACGTGTGGTCTCCGGAGAGCACCCCATGGACCCCTTTCGAGTTCTACTAGGAAAAAGTCATCTGAATCATGGAATCAGGTCCTTTGACATTTCTTAATGTGTTCCAAAAGGTCACCATTCCATCAAAGTTGCATTTCGAATGCTATTGACCCCTTAACAGGCCTACTGGCCCCGTTTCGACATGTAGTCTCTCGAGAGCGCCCCATTAACCCTTTTGAGTTCTACTAAGAAAAAGTCATCCAAATTTGGTAAATAGGTCCTATGACATGTTCTAATGTGTTACAATGAGTCACTTTTCAATCAAAGTTGCATTTCAGACCCTATTGACCCCTTAATAGGCCTAACAATCCTGTTTCAACATGTGGTCTCCCGAGAGCACCCCAGGGACCCCTTACGAGATCTACTAGAAAAAAGTCATCCAAATTTGGTACATAGGTCCTATGACATATCCTAATGTGTTCCAAACTGTCACTATTCCTTTGAAGTTTCATTTGGATGACACCTTAACAGGCCTACCGACCTTGATTTGACATGTGGTCTCCCGAGAGCACCCCATGGACCCCTTTCGAGTTCTACTAGGGAAACATCATCCAAATTTGGTACGTAAGTCCTTTGATATGTCCTAATACATTCCAAAGGGTCATTTTCTCATCAAAGTTTCATTTGGAACCCTAATTACCCCTTAACAGGCCTACCGACCCCGATTCGACATGAGGTCTCCCGAGAGCACCCCATGGACCCCTTTCAAGTTATACTAGGAAAAATTAGTCCAAATTTGGTACATAGGTCCTATGACATGTCGTAATGCATTCCAAATGGTCACTATTCTATCAAAGTTGTATTTGGAACCCTAATGACCCTTTAATAGACCTACCGACCCCGTTTTGACATGTGGTCTCCTGAGAGCACCCCATAGACCACTTTCGAGTTATACTTGGAAAAAGCCATCCAAATTTGGTACATAGGTCCTCTAACATGTCTTAATGTGTTCCAAATGGTCACCATTCCATCGAAGTTGCATTTCAAACCCTAATGACCCCTTAATAGGCCTACCGACCCAAATTCGACACGAGGTCTTCCGAGAGCACCCCATGGACCCCTTTCAAGTTCTACTAGGGAAAAGTCATCCAAATTTTGTACATAGGTCGTATGATATGTCCTAATGTGTTCCAAATGCTCACCGTTCCATTGAAGTTGCATTTGGAACCCTAATGACCCCATAACAGGCCTACCGACCTTGATTTGACAGGAGGTCTCTCGAGAGCACCCCGTGGACCCCTTTCGAGTTCTACTAGGAAAAAGTCATCCAAATTTGGTATGTAGGTCCTATGAAATGTCCTAATACATTCCAAAGGGTGACTATTCCATAGAAGTTGCATTTCAAACCCTAATGACACCTTAACAGGCCAATCCACCCCGATTCGACATGTGGTCTCCCGAGAGCACCCCATGGACCCCTTTCGAGTTCTACTAGGCAAAAGTCATCCAAATTTGGTACATAGTTCCTATGACATGTTCTAATGCATTCCAAAGGGTCACTATTCTATTGAAGTTTCATTTGTAACCCCAATGACCCCTTAATAGGCCTACCGACCTCGATTCAACATGAGGTCTCCCGAGAGCAACCCATGGACCCCTTTCGAGTTATTTTGGGAAAAAGTCATATAAATCATGGAATTAGGTCTTCTTACATATCCTAATGCATTCCAAAGGATCACTGCTCCATCAAAGTTTTATTTCAAACCCTAATTCCCCCTTAACAGGACTACCAACCCCGATTCGACATGAGGTCTTTCAAGAGCACCCCATGGACCCCTTTCGAGTTCTAATCGGAAAAGGTCATCTAAATTTGGTACATAGGTCCTATGACATGTCCTAATGCATTCCAAAGGGTCACCATTCCATCAAATTTTTATTTGGAACCCTAATGACCCCTTAATAGGCCTACCGATCCCATTTCGACATGTGGTCTCCCGAGAGCACACCATGGACCCCTTTTGAGTTTTACTAGGCAAAAGTCATCCAAATTTGGTACATAGGTCCTATGACATATCCTAATGTGTTCCAAAGGGTGACCATTCCATCGAAGTTTCATTTGGAACCTTAATGACCTCTTAACAGGCAGGTACCGACTCTGATTCGACATGTGGTCTCCCGAGAGCACCCCATGGACCCCTTTCAAGTTCTACTAGGAAAAAGTTATCCAAATTTGGTACGTAGGTCATCTGATATGTCCTAATACGTTCCAAAGGATCACCACTCATCGAAAGTTTTATTTGGACCTCGATGACCCCTTAAGTCACCTATCGACCCCGAATCGCACAATGGTCTCCCAAGATCACCCCATAGACCCTTTTCGAGTTTGACTAATCAAAATTCATCTAAATTGTGAAGTTAGGTCCTCTGACATGTCCTAAGGCGTTCCAAATGGTCACTGTGCATCAAAGGTTGTCTCACGAGCCCTAATGATCCCTTAAGACGCCTAGTGACACTGATTGGACATGTGGTCTCTTGAGAGCACCCCATGGACCCTTTTCGAGTTGGACTAGGAAAAAGTCATAAAAATTGGTACATTGGTACTCGAACATGCCCTATTGCCTTCCAAATGGTCACTGTACATTCGAAGTTGCCTCACAAACCCCAATTACCCCTTAAGATGTCTAGCGACCCCGATTTGACTTGTTGTCTCATGAGAGGATCTGTTATAACTTAAATTAAATATTAAAATAATATATAAAATATTTGAAAAAATACAATATTTAATAGACTAAATATATAATATATATATTATAAGATATATTAGATATTACATTTAATATATATTATCAAATATATAATATATTAATGTCCTATTCATTTTATATATTATATATATTAGACATTATATTATATTTTATTATATTATATACACAACAATATTTAATATATAATTTATAATATATACATATATATATATTATGTAACATTTATATTATAATATAAAAATATTGCATTTAATATAAATCTGAACAAACTATATACTTAGGTCATTTAAATTGATAATATCAAATATATAATATAAATAAATAATATATAATATATATACTATATAATATAAAATATAAAACATAAAATATAAAACCTAAATATAAAATATATAAATTATTCATTGTCAGGGTGAAAGAAAAAAACATCAAAATTAAAGGGAAATAAAAAAAGAGTGGGAGGGGGAAACTTTTGAAATTTGAAATTAAAGCAAAATCAGGTAATAGCTTTGGAAACCAAAGCTCCATGGTCAACGCTGAAGGTGTGCAAAAAATGTGTTTTTTCTCTGTTTTTCTTATGTCAACACTTCGACCATTAGGTTGATGACTTTTTTTCCACCCGATTTCGATAAAATGAAAAGGGTTTCTTCAGATGATTGTCAGCTTTCTGTCGATATAAGTACTGTTAGATTTTGAATTCGTTAAGTATTTATTAGTTATTTTCTAGTTCACTTACGTCTAAAGTCCTGATTGACATACTGATGGAAAAATAGCTATAACTTTCAAACCGTATAACATTTTTGAAATCTGAAAGATGCGTCACATTCTATGCTTCATCTAATATAAGAAAAAATTAAAAAAAACTGAATTATGATAAGTTTTCAATGAGTTAAGGTGGTCAGACATGAGAGTTTTTAAATTCTAAAAGCGTTGTAGCAAAAAAATCATAATTAATTATCTGTTTGGAATAAAAATACCAAAAAATATGCGTCACATCCAGGCATGAGTCAACTACTTATATATAGAATATTATAAAAAAATATTATCATTTGCTTTTGATTAGGGTGGTTAGACATACACTCACTTCTTATTTTTTTGCTGAAATATTTGTAGTGTTGCATTGCAATCTATACTTTTTACCAATCATATTAATTTTTTTTTCAGAAAAGGCTTAGTAGTTTAGAAACTACATTCAATTTTCTAGAAATTATATTCTTACAAATTTTTGATATTATGTTGATAATTAGTTCATTTTTTCACGCCAAGTTGACTAATCCTGATTGTCTGATTTTTCATTGCCACTTAAGGGCATAGTTTGGCCCCCAATGATCCTGCACATACCCGGGGACTCTATAGGTGCCCTAATGTGTGATAAGGTGTACTAGTACACCTAGGGAGTCCTCAGAACCCCTTTGGACACATTAGAATGCTCAAGTGTGTCTTAAGTGGTATTAGGATCCCTTAAGACACACTTGAGCATTCTAATGTGTCAAAAGGGGTCATGGGGACTCCCTAGGGGTCCTAGTACACCTTATCACATGTTAGGACCCCTGGAGAGTCTCCATGACCCCTTTTGACACATTGGTATGTTCAAGTGTGTCTTAAGGGGTATTAGGACCCCTTAAGACACACTTGAGCATTCTAATGCATCAAAAGGGGTCATGGGGACTCCTTGAATGTCCTAATGCGTGATAAGGTGCATTAGGACACCTAGGGAGTCCCCATGACCCCTTTTGATGCATTAGAATGCTCAAGTGTGTTTTAAGGGGTCCTAATACCCCTTAAGACACACTTGAACATTCTAATGTGTCAAAAGGGGTCATGGGGACTACCTAGGGGTCCTAGTATGCCTTATCATGCATTAGAACACCTAGGGTGTTCCCATGATCCCTTTTGACACATTGGAATGCTCAATTGTGTCTTAAGGGGTCCTAAGACCCCTTAAGACACACTACAGCATTGCAATGTGTCAAAAGGGTTCATGGGGACTCTCTATGGATTCTAATGCATGATAAGGCATACTGGGACCCCTAGGGAGTCCCAATGACCCCTTTTAACATATTAGAATGCTCAAGTGTGTCTTAAGGGGTCGTAGGACCCTTTAAAACACACTTGAGCATTCCAATGTGTCAAAAGGGGTCATGAGAACTCTCTAGGGGTCCTAACGCGTGATAAGACATACTAAGACCCCTAGGGAGTCCCAATGATCCCTTGTGACACATTGGAATGCTCAAGTGTGTCTTAAGGGGTCGTAGGACCCTTTAAGACACACTTGAGAATTCCAATGTGTCAAAAGGGGTCATGAGGACTCTCTAGGGGTCCTAACACGTGATAAGGCATACTAGGACCCCTAAGGAGTCCCAATGACCCCTTTTGACACATTGGAATGCTCAAGTGTGTCTTAAGGGGTCGTAGGACCCCTTAAGAAATACTTGAGTGTTCCAATGTGTCATAAGGGGTCATGGGGACTCCCTATGGATCTTAACGCATGATAAGGCATACTAGGACCCCTAGGGAGTCCCCATGACCACTTTTGACACATTGGAATGCTCAAGTGTGTCTTAAGGGGTCGTAGGACCCCTTAAGACACACTTGAGCATTCCAATGTGTCAAAAGCGGTCATGGGGACTCCATAGGGGTCCTAATGCGTGATAAGACATAATAGAACCCCTAGGGAGTCCCAATGACCCCTTTTGACACATTAGAATGTTCAAGTGTTTTTGAAGGCATCCTAAGACCTCTTAAGACACATTTGAGCATTCCAATGTGTCATAAGGGGTCATGGGGACTCCCTAGGGGTCCTAACGTGTGATATCTCAATCCCAATCCCTAGGGGTAATAATGTGCCCACAATCCCTACCATATTTTAGAGTACTGATGAGAAGCAATGGTGAAAGTCTGAGACAGAGGTGGTGCCAGCATTGAAGCAGTAAGACATTCTTCATAATATCATTGGGGGGGGGGGCACCATTGAAATGGCAAGGCTTTCCTCATAATGTCGTGTCACCACTGATCTCTTCTTTAAATTTATTAATGCGGTCATTTCTACGGCACGTGCATCATTTCTAGTACAACTACTCATTTTACCAAACCCTTCCCCGCTCTCCATAATCTTCGACCAGTTCAAAGATCCATTCAGTTGTTCTTGTTTAACCTCCCAATGACTCTATTCAGCTACCGGATTATCAATAGGCATGGTACAATTGTCTGGCACGACTAGAATCTATTTTGAGAACCTTTACAATTTATCATTTCAATTGAAAAAGCAAGGAAAGATACCATTTCATAGCCACAAGTGGTGGAAACAAAGTGATTCTCTTGCCCTCTGCTTCTATAATCCACCTCCAGTGAACTATTCTTCAAAGCCTCCATTTCTGCGTAGCTAGGGTTTTTGGCACCTGTAAAAAGCACTACTATGCCACTATAGGGACTCATGCTCGTGCTCTAAATCATATTAAATAATATTTAAAATGTAAAATGTATATTATATAATATTTAATATATAATATATAATATTATATATAATATATAGTTTTTAATATTAATATATATTAAATAATATTAAATATAACATTTAATATATAATTCATATTATATAATATTTAATATATAACTAATATATAACAATTAATATATAATTGATATTATATAATATTTAATATATAACTAATAACTATCAAATATATAACTATAATTGATAAAGTGGAACCAAATTTTGAAATTAGAAATTAGAGAAAGTGGAGGCAAAGCAAAAATTTGAAATTCTGCCGCCAGATTCAGGTACCCGAAAATATCAGGTACCCAATTAGGCTTGGTATTGGTCTGTGCACCAAACCTACCTGGTCAACTCTTCAAGTGTCACAAAAACGTGTTTTTCTTCTATTTTTCTTAGTTCCAGACTTCGACCATGTAGCTGATGACTTTTTTTTCACCCGAATTTGATAAAACGAAAAGGGTATCTTAAGGAGATTATCAGCTTTCTATCGATATAATTGCTATCAAATTTTGAATTCATTAAGTAATTATTAGTTATTTTCTAATCGTGCTACCTCTAAAGTGCTGATTTAGATACTAATTGAAAAATGACTATATCTTTCAAATGGTATAACATTTTTGAAATCTGAAAGATGCGTCACATTCTATGCTTCATCTAGTATAAGAAAAAAGAAAAAATTGAATTATGATAAGTTTTCAATGAGTTAAGGTGGTTAGACACGAGATTTTTTAAATTTTGAAAGCGCTGTAGCAAAAAAATCATAATTAATTATCTGTTTGGAATAAAAATACCAAAAAATATGCGTCACATCCAAGCATGAGTTAGCTACTTATATATAGAATATTATAAAAAAATATTATCATTTCCTTTTGATTAGGGTGGTCAGACATACACGTACTTCTTATTTTTTTGCTGAAATGTTTTTAGTGTTGCATTGCAATCTATACTTTTTACCAATCATATTAATTTTTTTTTTAGAAAAAGGCTTAGTAGTTTAGAAACTACATTCAATTTCCTACAAATTATATTGTTACAACTTTTTGATATTAGGTTAATAACTAGTTCATTTTTTCACGCCAAGTTGACTAATCCTGATTGTCTGATTTTTCATTGCCACTTAAGGGCATAGTTTGGCCCCTCATGATCCTGCACATACCCTCATAAGGCTTTACAATATTTGGGTAGTCAGAATAAGTTGAATCAAAGACATATGAAATGGGTTGAGTATTTGTAGAGTTACACATTTGTGATAAATCATAAGAGTGGAGTCACTAACTGGGTTGCTAATGCATTGAGTAGAAGAAGATCTTTGATGACTAAGATGAAAATTAAAGTTCTAGGCTTTGATGATATGAAAGATTCTTAAGAATTTGATCCTGATTTTTTTGAGCCGTGGAGAAAGTGCAGAGCACCTATTCAAGACCAACCAACTACTAAATGGGATGAATATTTTATTCAAGAAGGTATGTTGTTTAAAGGTATTCAATTGTGTATACCGAAAGTTCCAATGAGAACTAATTTGATACTGGAGAAACATAGTAGTGTTTTGGCTGGACATCTTGGTGTTGATAAAACATTGAATTTTCTTAAGGAGAAATAATTTTGGCCATAGTTGTATAAAGATGTTTAGAAATTTGTGAAAACTTGTGGAGTTTGTCAAGTTGCAAAAGGAGTGAGTCAGAATATTGGATTCTATACACCAATTGTTGTACCTAAGAAACCTTGGATTGGCATTAGTATGGATTTTGTTCTTGTCTTACCAAAGACAGTAAGAGGTAATTATTCTATATTTGTGGTTGTGGATAGATTTTCTAAAATGTCACATTTTATACCTTGTAGAAAGACATCATATGCAGTGCATGTAGCAGATCTTTTCTTTAAGGAAATTGTCATATTGCATGGATTACCAAGGAGTATTATCTCTAATCAAGACAGTAAATTTGTTGGATACTTTTGGAAGACCATTTGGAAGAAGTTTGGCACAAAGTTGAAATATAGTTCTACATTTCACCCACAAACCGATGGAAAAACCGAAGTTGTGAACAAAAGTTTGGAAAATATTTTGAGATGTTTAGTTGGAGACACACCAAGTAATTGGGATTCTGTGTTGCCACAAGCAGAGTTTTCATACAATAATTCAGTGAATAGTACTGGAAAAACACCTTTTGAGATTGTAAATGGCATACAACCGAGAGGTATATCAGATTTGAGAGACATTGCTGATGAAAGAAAGAGAAGTGTTGAAGGAGTAAAATTTGTTGAGTATATGAGAAATTGCATGAAGATGTGAAATACAAGCTGGGAATGAGTAATCAAAAATACAAAGACAGAGCCGATAGATCAAGAAAACATAAGACTTTTGATGTTGGTGATGAAGTAATGGTTCATTTGAAGAAAGGCATATTTCCTGTTGGAACATATGTGAAGGCTAAAATGAAGAATTTTGGACCTTGCAAGATTTTGAGGAAATGTGACAGTGGAAATGCATATAAGATTGAGTTACCTGATGACATGGATATATCACCTATTTTCAACATTGTTGATTTATACAAGTATCATGACCCTGATGAAGACATGACAGTACCGATGGAGTATTCGACAAAGTAGACAGAAGAAGTTGAGCATATTTTGGAGCAAAGAGTTAGCGAAAGTACAAGAGGTAAACAGTATATGGAATATCTAGTAAAGTGGAAGAATTAACCAATTGAAGATAGTTCATGGATTTCACAATCTGAGTTGGATGCAGCTTGGATCATACCTGTTTAATGATTTAGAGAATCATTCTCCAATAATGCTAGGTGTCTGATGCAGGAGCATCTCGGGTCCTTGGTAATCATGTATCACCAAAAAAATATTTGAGTTTGTTTGTGTTGCTCGGTTCATTCTTTGATCGAGTTGGTTCAGTGTTGCTCAGTATTCTTTGTTCGACGTTGTTGGTCAGTTATCTCTCTAACGCTCAGTTATTTCCCTAATGCTCAGTGATGCTTGTCTAGTGCTCAGTTGGCTTTTCTTACCGATGGGTTTCTTTTGAGTTTCTGTTGAGGCCGACTTGTGCATTTAATTTGGGTCATGAATTTAATATTGGTATCCATCATTGGGATGTATGTGGACCTAGATCTGGTCGTTCCTTCCATTAAATATGGATTTGAAGGCTGACTCAGTTCGGTAGCCTCTTGTATATATATAGTTGTTTGGTTAGAGTTAAGGGAGTTAGTTTTTGGGGATAGAAGATAGAAGATAGAGTTAGAGATATTTGACAGATCCTCACATGTTTGAGGACTTCTATAATTCATTGTAATATCTGGCCAAAACAAGAAGGCCTTACAGCCTGACATGTATGAATCTATTTGAAGAAATATATGAATGATCCTCCATTTTATCTCTCCCACTATGTTATTGTTTCTTCCATGTGTTGTTGAGCAAGGTGGATCAGGTTAGGGTGTGCTAGTTCTAGCCCCTCCTATCTGTTGCTTGCATCAAGGGAGTTGTAGGTAGGGTAAAAGATTTCTTCTACAAGGAATTCATAGCATAAATCATCTTCTTTATGAGGTAAGGAATCCAAAGTAAAAATTGCATCAGTGGCTCTATTCTCTATCCTCGGGATCTGTTGGAATGTGATAAAAGTAAAATATTTCTTAAAATCATCAACCATTTTCTTTTAGGTTATGATTTTATCATCCCTTGTTTGGTATACATCATTAATTTTTTTTATCACTAGCTAGGAGTCACCATGAATGTGTAACTCAAAGATGTTTCATTCTAGAGCCAACTTCATCCCATTTACTAAGGATTCATATTCAACATTGTTATTTGTACAAGTAAAATAGATCTTGTACGCCTTATTGATAGAGTAACTTTGAGGAGTAATGAAAAACACACTGACTCTTGAACCCTATTGAGTGAATGATCCATCGAAGAACATCTTCTAGGAATGGTGAGTGATATGCATGATAGACCCATCTGGGAACTCCTCATTGATAGGTAGATTCTCTTCTAGTATAGTGTCAGCCAACTAATCCTCAATTTCCTATCCTTTAATAGCCTATTAGAATAACTAAGAGGGGGGGTGAACCAGTTAGTTCAATTATCCTACAGTCCTAATTACAAAGATGTAATACTTTAAACAATCTCAATAAATTCTCCAGCTCGGTAACATAAAATACTAAACTGTCTGTGCCTTTACTGATTACGAGCCAATTAACTCACATTGATTACTGACCAAATCAAATATGCAATATGTAAAGTATGACAATAAATCAATCATCACAGAAACACATAACACAAAGATTTAACACGGAAACCCTATTAAGGGAAAAACT
Organism: Chamaecyparis obtusa; assembly: GCA_027943335.1. Taxonomy (NCBI): domain Eukaryota; kingdom Viridiplantae; phylum Streptophyta; class Pinopsida; order Cupressales; family Cupressaceae; genus Chamaecyparis; species Chamaecyparis obtusa. The sequence continues at coordinate 608,170 of BSBK01008525.1, forward strand.
ACCTGGGATCGGTAACCCAAAATAATTGTCAATCTTCTGAAGTGAGTTCGGTGAAGAGCCAACCCTGTTAAAGGTTATAAACACACTATTAGATGTGACCTTGTTAGAGGATTTAAGACTAATAGTTATCGTTCAACCAACATTCACTATGGGGTTGAAAGGATAACAATGTACATTCATTTGAATGACATGGGAGCATAACATAAGATGTTTAAGTCCACTCGGTTAAGAGATTTTCCTATATCAATGGTTAAACTCAAACAATAGTTGATCTGATTATAATACAACTCAGATTGTAGATGTTCGGATCTATTCTAAGCCCATACAAATCCTCTGATCAATATATCAATTCACTTCCTCAACTTACTTTCACTCGGTAATAGCTCTATGATGCTCGATACTATTCTGCAATTTGGTTTTTCTTCAACCAGTCTGATTAGGCATGCACGGAACTATATTCACGCAAAATCTTTGTAGTCTTCTTTCTTCCAACATGTTTCAATAAAGAAAATCATATCTCTTATATAGACAGATACACTATTTTCATATCATCCATCAGATTTTATCGGTTAATCTCCTTCATTGATTTTACCTCTTAAACCTTCCTCGGCAGATGTGTCAATAACATGTTTCAATTCCATCCTTTAGATCTTCTCCAAATATTTTCAGTTGTGGATCTCATAACAAACTTTATCCTCAATCTTGAAATCATAATAATTTCCAGCTCATCAATTTATGTTGACTAAACTTAAGCATTTAATACTTTCATCCATGCTCGGTTAATACTGTCGCTTGGTATACACTACACCAGCTCGGTGTATAATGAAGTGCTTCATCAACCGACCACATTAACTTGTAACATTTTTCTTCCATCTTCATAATAGATTAATGCAACATAATCAAGTCAACCATATGAAGTCATAGACTCATCAATAAGTTACCCAAGGTATTCCTTATCCTCATCTGTCATATCCATCTTTCTCCATGTAGATATCTCAATTCTTCATCTTTTCCTCCTTTTTATAGATGTTTAGATGTTTGCAACTATCATAATAAGTACTATCAAAACTAGTTGACATCAATGACAACAAAATGAATGATTTAATTATCTTACATATTATTTCAGTACTTGATGATCTCTAATCACTGATCTTCAAGTCATTCAAGTATTCAATCAGTTGTAGTTCATCAATCTATCCCTTTGGCATTGATGCCAACTTAAGTAATATGAAATATGCCATGTGCATACCAAACATGTATTCCACAACTATGTAAGTAAATGTTGTAGCCCGGTAAGCTCTCCCTAGCTTGATATTTAACACATTTAATCACTATTTTACATAACAGTATTACAAGTGTAGACTATCCTCTACGGATTTGATCTTTTCTGCTCTCAGATTCCTTCTATTCTTCAACAACAAATCTTCAAAACTCTCCCTGAATTTCTCAGATTATCTCTCCCTTAGATAGATATTCCATTAATCTCTATGTTTATCATATTGTTTATCTCTCCCTTTGAAAACAATGCCAAAGAAAAACATAAAACATGCAGCTATGCAATAGCTAAGGGTATGTGCAAGATCATGAGGGGCCAAAAAGTGGCGATGTGAAAAATATTCACTTTTCACTCATCCAAATGCACATGAAAATGCTTGTTGAATTTTGACTAGGCCTGGGTGTCAGTACACCTGGGCAAACTTGACACCAAAGCACAGGCCTAATCGGGTACCCGATACTTGTGGCATAAATTTGAAACCCACGAGCCCTTTTCCTCATTTCTTTTCATGGTTTTTCTTGGGAAAAAGGCTTGATATATCAGATACACGATATATTTTTGGGTATCTGATTTTGGCAACAACAAATTTGACTCCACGCCGTATTCAGTAAGTAAATTTTTTGTTTATTTTGATTATTTTATTTAATTTTCATGCCAAATGTCATTTTTTTTGTTGAAATAGGGTTTTGTATTTATATTTGTAATAATATATGAAATTAGATTGAAATTTAGATTTTTATTTATTTAATCAGGCATGGCTGACAGCAATGAAGAAAATAATCCTCCCGCACCAAATAACAATCCTGAAAACAATCCCCTATGTCAAAACCTTCGATCTTTAGAAGATTTGATACAAGATAATTTGAACCCAATATGAGGTTTCCAAAACACATATCAAAATATACCTACATTAGGTCCCATGCTTGCCACACTAAATATAATTGTTGAAAATATTGACACACTCACACAGCAACATAATGTTTCTCTTCATTGGCGTGATGATATGCATGCCCAAGTTGATGATGGGCTTGACCATGATGGGATTGTGGCCCTTAATATAAGTAAGGAAGATATGGCCACCCTTTTTGTCAATCCTAAAACCAGAATACTAGTTGACCCCAAAAGCCCAAATTATCAATAAAATGGTGCACAAATGAAGAAATGCGCACAAACTTTTGGGATCGCTAGTGGATGGTTTTTGATAAACCACCCCATAGCAATTTGGAGGTCCCATTTTATTTCATAAAAAAATTGTATGCTGAGTTTGTGCTTGGTCACCATGTTGATTATTGGAGTATGAGGCCCAACATTGGCGTAGGCGAAGGAGCTCCTCAAACTAGGCCATTTGCCCAGGGCAAAAAGGCCACTACCTTTCTCCCCCCCACTGATGTCGCACCCCCTCCTCGAGTTCAGCATCCCGATATCATTGCAGAGGCTTCCTCACAGACTATTAGGGTCATTCATTTACTGAGTGATCAGTTGATCACACAGACCAGGTCAATGTTGCCTCCTGGTGTGGATGATGTTGGTGCATCGACATCTCGTCAAAGTTCACATGTATGCGAGCCTCATATTTGCATTATATGCAAGAATATGTGCCTTAGACCGCTTACTAATGTTGATACATATCAGTATGTTATTGATGAGGAGGATATTGGAGACGTAGCTATAGAGGCTGCAACACCTCATGAAGCATCTACATCTCATGAGAGTGCTCAGGAGGTGTGCGCAGAGCCATTGACTCCTATTGATATGGTAAGAGTAAACATTATAAATAAATTTGTCACATGACTTATTTAATTTTAAAATAATTTATTTATTTAGATTAGTTTTAATGATTGCATGCACTTATGTATATATATTTTTTCTATTTATGTTCGGTCAATGACACAGGAGGAGGTGAGATAGGTGGATGAGTCCACACTTTCAGCCATTTCATTTGGCCTTGATGACTATATGGTATATTATAAATTATGTACCAATTAGTTATTTTTTATATCATTTGGTGTACATGCTTAAATCTCTATCAATTAGAGCAATAAAATTCATACATTTACTTATATATTGTCATCTTATTGTGTTCTTGCAGGCTACAACCGATGTGAGTGGGGGGCACGAGGGGGTTCCTTCATCTGGTGTTGACAAAGGAAAGGTAGTTAATTGTTTAAGATTAATTATGCATGCATATGTATGCCACTTGTGTGTAGTAATAAATATTTTACTTGCACTTTATTGTATAGGGTGTGGCTATTGATGATGTCCCAACAATAGTTTGGCAGCGTAGGGTTACAGGCATCTCGAATTGGAGTGATAGCCCAATTGTGCGTGGACTTTTACATATTGTTATTTGTATTTTGTAACCAGGGTTGCTATGATGAAGTACATTTATATATAATTGACAATCTTTTTACTCTCATAGGTTACTCCGAGTGTGAGGGAGGGCCCATGAGAATCTTTCGTATCTTTGTTGACCCAGCCCACTATTCTAGAGGAGGGATCACCAGATGTAAGTTTTAATTTTAGTTCAATCAATTTGTAATTTTATTATGCTATCATCCTATTTTGTAGATTTATTACTCTATGTTGCACCACTCTATTAATCTCATTATTGCAAATATATATTTATAGGTCACAGTTGGTATTGTTGGCATGGTCCCATCGCTACCCAGGACTTATGCTAGGACACCTAATTGTGGTAGGTGACCGAGAGACCAGGTACAAATATTTGTATTTAGTTATAATTTTAATTAAATTAGTGTTTGAATTATGAACTATATATATATCTCTCTGTGTGTGTGTGTGTGTGTACAAATCATATAAACTAAGCAATCTAACTTGGGTTTGAACTTATTTTTGATGCAGGATCAATCAAAGCCCAGCACTTCTTCAAAGAGGCTACATTTTGATGATATATGTGTGTGTGTGTGTGTGTGTGTGTACAAATCATATAAAGTAAGCAATCTAACTTGGGTTTGAACTCATTTTTTATGCAGGATCAATCAGAGGCCAATACTTCTTCAAAGAGGCTACATTTTGATGATCCCCCTATGACATAGGATGTAGTTTTAGTTTTGTGGTCATTTAGAGATGCCACTCAGAAAATTTTGAGATGACATATATGCCACATTGTACGCCTTAAAACATTGATTTTGTAGACATTTTGAAATGACATGTGCCATATTTGTATATGGAGATACTTTTGATACATTTGATACTTTGTATATATAGAACATGTTCATTTATATGTTATATTTGCATCATCTTTTGTATATGCATATTTATTATTCATGTTTATGGAATTTAATGGTGAAGTTATATCTTGACTATGATTATCATTATGATTTAAATTATATCTTGTTGAAGTTACATTTCTTTTTCTTTACTTTGGAATACCCTGTTCATGGAGCTTATTATGTTTGAGGTTTAACTTCTATAGATTTCCTATGTTCTTATGTTTCATACCATTATATATAATCACCTGAGCCACTTAGTACTACATTGTTTCAATACTATGTATATACTCACTGTGTATATAACTCATCATATTGGGGTCACTTGAGCCATGGAAGATCGCTACCTAATCGTGCTTAGTGCACCTTGGGGTCACTTGGATGGAGCATGGTCAAGAGCATTGCAGTGACTCCGTGGGAAAAATGAGGTTGTCATTGGCGTTTACCCAGTCAATCGAAGCCGATGGAGTAGACAGTTTGATGCAATGTCAGATGGTTTGAAAGATATGCTGTTGAGCCAGTTTCAATTGACCCTCACTGAAAGTTTTGGCATCGACTGAGATCACCTTTCCAAATGCAAACGAAGTCAAATCACCCAAAACTAAGAGAGGTTATTGTAGACCTCAAAAAGATGATCCCATAGTCCCTGATGGTTTGTTAGTATCTCTCATGAGCTCTAAGATATGAGCCATGGAAGATCAATGTCCAATCGTGCTCAGTGCACCTTGGGGTCACTTGGGTTGAGCGTGGTCGCGAGCGTTCCCATGACTCTGTGGGTAGAATGGAGTTATCACTGGTGTTTACTCAGCCAACCAGAGTCGATGGAGTAGAAGGTTCGATGTCAGGTCAGATGGTTTGAAAGATACGTTGCTGAGCTACTTTCAACTGACCCTCACTACAAGTTTTGGCATCGAATGAGATCGCCTTGCCAAATGCAAATGGAGTTGAATCACCCAAAATTAAGAGAGGTTATTGTAGAACTTAGAAACAAAATCCTGTAGCACCTAATGGTTTTTGATACCTCTAACAAGGTCTGAGATACGAGCCTCAGAAGATCCCCACCCAATTGTGCTTAGTACACCTTGGGGTCACTTGGGTCGAGTGTAGTCACGAGTGTTTTGATGACTCCATGGGTGGAACGGGGATGTCATCAGTGTTTACCCGGCCAACCAGAGCTAATGGAGCAAATAGTTCAATGCTAGGTCAGATAGTTTGAAAGATACGTTGTTGAGCCACTTTAAATTGACCCTCACTGCAAGTTTTAGCATTGACTGATATTGCCTTGCCAAATGCAAAAAAAGTCGAATCACCCAAAATTGAGAGAGTTTATTGTAGACCTTAGAAACACAATCTTGTAGCACCTGATGGTTTGTTGATACCTCTCACGAGTTCCGAGATATGAGCCACAGAAGATCGCTGCCCAATCATGCTTAGTGCATCTTGGGGTCACTTGGGTCAAGCGTGGTCGCGAGCATTCTAGTGGCTCCATGGGAAAAATGGGGTTGTCACTAGCATTTACTTAGCCAACTAGAGCTGATGGAATAGATGGTTTAATGCCAAGTTGGATGGTTTGAAAGATATGCTGTTGAGCCACTTTCAATTGACCCTCACTACAAGTTTTGGGATCGACTAAGATCGTCTTGCCAAATGCAAATGAAGTTGAATCACCCAAAACTGAGAGAGGTTATTGTAGACGTCAAAAACATGATCTTGTAGCCCCTAATGGTTTGTCGATACCTCTCATGAGCTCTGATATACAAGCCCCAAAAGATCACTACCCAATCATGCTTAGTGCACCTTGGGGTCACTTGGGTCGAGCATGGTCGCGAGCATTCTAGTGACTCTGTGGGAGGAATGGGATTTCCATTGGTGTTTACCTATCCAACTAGAGCTGATAGAGTAGATGGTTTGATGCTAGCATAGCTGGTTTGAAAAATACGCTGCAAAGTCACTTTCAACTGACCCTCACTACAAGTTTTGGCATCGACTGAGATCATCTTGCCAAATGCAAACAAAGTTGAATCACCCAAAAATGAGAGAGGTTATTATGGAACTTAGAAACATGATCCCATAGCCCCTAATGGTTTTTTGATACCTCTCATGAGCTCTGAGATACGATCCCTGAAGTTCGCTGCCCAATCGTGCTTAGTGCACCTTGGGGTCACTTGGGTTGAGCGTGGTCGTGAGTGTTCCGGTGACTCCGTAGGTGGAACAAGGTTGTAACTAGCATTTACCCTACCAACAAGAGCTGATGGAGTAGATAGTTTGATGCTAGGTCAGACGGTTTGAAAGATACACTGCTGAGCCACTTTCAACTGACCCTCACTGCAAGTTTTGGCATGGACTGAGATCGCCTTGCCAAATGTAAACAAAGTCGAATCGGCCAAAAATGAGAGAGGTTATTGTAGACCTTGAAAACAAAATCCCATAGAAGCTAATGGTTTTTTGATACCTCTCACAAGCTCTGGGATACGAGCCACAGAAGATCGCTGCCCAATCATGCTTAGTGCACCTTGGGGTCACTTGGGTCAAGCGTGGTCGTGAGCATTCCGGTGACTCCGTGGGTAGAACAGGGTTATCACTAGCATTTACCTAGCCAACTGGAGCTGATGGAATAGATGGTTCAATGCAATGTCAAATGGTTTGAAAGATACGCTGCTAAGCCACTTTTAACTAACCCTCACTACAAGTTTTGACATCGACTGAGATCACCTTTCCAAATGCAAATGAAGTCAAATCACCTAAAACTGAGAGAGGTTATTGCAAACCTCAAAAACATGATCTTGTAGCAGTTGATAGTTTTTTGATACCTCTCATGAGCTCCAAGATGCGAGCCATAGAAGATTGCTGCCCAATCATGCGTAGTGCACCTTGGGGTCACTTGAGTCAAGCGTGGTCACGAGTGTTCCCATGACTCTATGGGTAGAATAGGGTTGTCACTAGCATTTACCCAACCAACTAGAGTTGATGGAGTAGATGGTTTGATGCTAGGTCAGATGGTTTGAAAGATATGCTGCTGAGCCACTTTCAACTAACCCTCACTACAAGTTTTGGCATAGACTGACATCATCTTGCCAAATGCAAATGAAGTTGAATCATCCAAAACCGAGAGAAGTTATTGTAGACCTCAAAAATATGATCTTGCAGCCCCTAACAGTTTGTCTATACCTCTCATGAGCTCCGAAATATGAGCTCTGAGATACAAGCCCCAGAAGATCGTTGCCCAACCATGCTTAGTGCACCTTGGTGTTACTTGGGTTGAGCATGGTTGTGAGCATTCTAGTGACTCCATGGGTGGAATGGGGTTGTCACTGGTGTTTACCCAGCCAACCAGAGCTGATGGAATAGATGGTTCGATGCCAGGTTCGACGGTTTGAAAGATATGCTACTGAGCCACTTTCAACTGGCTCTCACTAGAAGTTTTGGCATCGACTGAGATCATCTTACCAAATGCAAATGAAGTCGAATCACCCAAAACTGAGAGAGTTTATTGTACACCTCAGAAACACAATCCTGTAGCACCTAATAGTTTGTCAATACCTCTCACGATCTCTGAGATACGAGCCATGGAAGATTTCTGCCTAATCATGCTTAGTGCACCTTGGGGTCACTTGGGTCGAGCATGGTCGCGAGCATTTCGATGACTCCGTGGATGGAACAAGGTTGTCACTAGAGTTTACCCATCCAATCGGAGCTGATGGAGCAGATGGTTCGATGCCAGGTCAAATGGTTTGAAAGATACGCTGCTGAGCCCCTTTCAACTGACTGTTAGTGGTATGTTTGAAATTTGAACTGTGAAAATAATCATGATTAAGCTTGTGAAATTTGAACTGTGAAGCTTATTATGTTTGAGGTTTAACTTTTATAGATTTTTTGAAATGATAAAAAATAATATCCTTAAAGCATTATAAACAACAATCAAACATGTAATAATTCAAACCATGCAAATGACATAAGTAAATGACATGAAAGATCCCTTCTTGGTACTATTGGCCATCCATACATGATTTTGGTCATAAGTCCTTATCAAGAGTTTTAGGACATTTAACTTTTAAATCAGATTGATTGTTATAAATTGCCATTATAGGCTTCAAAAGATCTCAATTAACCATTAAGAATCCTTTTGTCCTTCTATCTCTAATTGGATCCATGGTGACCATAGGCATCTTCATAGGTGCTCCTGCACAAGTTACAATCCACACACAAAACCAAGTTTATTGACTCAAAATACAATCTAGGAAAGGTGAAATTAATGTATTGAAATTAAGCTTAATGAACTTAGAAAACAATGCACTAATTTAACTTATTACCTAGTCAAGTGTTCTTGAACGATCATCTCTTTCCTTCAAGGTTTCCAATAGTGCTTCATGATTAGCATTACTAATAGTCCAAAGTTCTTTTATCTTTGGTCTTCCTTGATGCATTGACAACTTGACATTTGTTGCTATAACAAGGTGTGAATACATGAGAATAGTTGTGTACTTCTCATAGTCTTCAAATACAAGAATTTCATTCTTTCTAATCATGTATGTTCACAGCCATGTTCCTACAATAACAACTGAACCAGTAGGATATGTGAACCCATCACCATCTCTCATTGGTTGTACAAGCTTCTATTTACCTTGTACACAACGTGCTAACCAATAATCTGACCTCTCATCATTCCCCTATGGTGCAACCAATGCAAAAATATTTCTTGGCTTCAGAAGATCTGGAAGATGGTCATAGTCAACTAAAGTGTCCATGTCATCATTTCTTATAGAGAGTGTCAAAGATAAAGGAGTTAGATACTGTCAAACCCATGTATCCACCCAATCACTTGACTTGCAATGATCCCAATCATATTGAAAACACATGGGGCAAAAACAAGCCAACTCTCATGTCCAAATGGTCCATGTACTGCTATTGGAGCTTCGGAATGAATGCATTTTTTAAGAGTCTTTCACTATTTGACAATCCAATCTATCTCCTATAGTTCCCTCCTCAACCAACCAAAAGAATCTATGCATTGTAGAATCAAGAGTCCCCCCCGTAAAAATGCTAAAGTACACCAATCAACAATAGAAGGAGCATCAAGAAGTAAAACACTTGAAATCCTCAATTTCTCCTTAACTAGAGCTCTCTTCACACATGCACCTGCACCGTCATGCTCCCCTTTCCCATGCCCTGACTCAAATAAACTCCAAATATGAGGTACACCTCTCTCCACATGCATTCTACACAACCAATAAAACATTCTGGCATTCTTAAATTGACCGATGCAATTATCCGACCAAATGAGATGCCTATCCATAGCAATACCATTTTCTTGCAAGAAGTCAAAATAGTTTTGGAAACAATGTTGAACAAAATCATGAGAGTGAGACCTGTCATCACTCGTATAAAAATGGTACTCTCTAATTATCTTTTTCTCATCTTTTGTGCTATCAGGAGAATGTCTATATGTGATGTGTACAAAAATAGCAACCTGAATGGAATTGTAATATTGAGCTTGAGTCTCATTTTGGGGCTACAATGTATAGTTCTCTGCAAAGTCTACAATGGAAATAATAGTTCCAATGGGGAAAGTGTCCTTAAATGTCCTGAATTGTTGATCCAACCATTGAGACCTGTGACTATGCCTTGCATAATTGTAAAAAAGATTTGTCTTGAAATCTGAGATAAAATCAGCAACATTGTATTCTTTTGCAACTAACTCACATCTAGAGCCTTCACCTCCACTCTTCAATGTATATTTCACTGTTTCATATACCTTTTTTTGGATGAGTGTCTTTCCAAAATTATGTTCCAAACCCTCATGAAAACATGTTCTAAACTTGGACAAGCCACCACATTCTGAGCACTTGGCATTTAAGCAATCTTTTTTATTAAATAAACCATCATCTCTATGACATAAAAATTGATCTAGCAAGTCTCTTGATGATTTGGGAAGACCACTTGCACCACAATCCTCTAGCATTTTATTTTTATGAAAAGTAGAATGAATGGACCATAATAATTCATGATGCATTGAAAACTCAACATGATATTTGCAACAACATGTATTCTAAATCTTAAGGGGCACAAAATAAAATGGCTTCATGGATTCAAAAGACCTTTGTGATATTTTCAATGTTGGATGTGTCTCACAAAATTTTTTATACAACATTGTTTGACTTACCTCCACATAATGTTTAGGATGTGGACTGCGGTCTCTATTGCCAACTCTCAACTTCAAGACATCCTTCACATTTGGTGACACTCTTGAGTTAGCATCCCAAAATTGTTGAATTTCATCCTTGACAACATCTGTTAGCTTCTTATCAAAATGTGGAAGTCTCCCACCATAAGCCCATGTATCAATTTGAAGCGGATCATCAAGTCTTTCTCTTCTTGCAAGTGCTCTGCCCAAAGTTTTATGGTCTATATTGAAGTCAACACAAGTTTGTCTCATCAAACGAGCCTTTCTCAACTGATGACTTACTAAGGAGGTTGTAATAATCCTCCAAGAAACTCTCTTGTCTTTTTCTCTACTAGTCTTCCCAATGCTATTGAGAGCATTGAAAAGATTCTTCACAATAATGGAATTTCTCTCAATTTTCTTGTTCACATGAATCTTCAATTTCACAAGCAAAGGTCTCATCTTTTGCATCTTTAACAACTGCACAAAAATTTGACATTGCTCAACCAATGTCTTGTTTCCAAAAAATTGATCATAAAGTCTTGAAGCCCACAACCTAACAGTTCTATGTGACCTCTTTCCTTCCTAATTATTCATAATGTTCTCCTCAATTTCAATTAACCATTTAGGTCTTCTTGAAAGCCCCGAATTTGAAGTTTGATTATCTTTATTGCAAGGGACTTCATTTCACATATAATTTGGAGATGTGTAACATTCATGTGGTTCTTGTGCAACATTTTCATTCCCCAAGTCTACATTTTCAATCTCCATCTATACATTTTCAAATTCAACATCCTCTTCACTTACAACTACATTTACGGGGTCACCTTGATTAATGTTTAACATACCTTCTCTCCTTCGGTGATTTTCCTTATCTTTTTCCCTATATGCTTGAATTTCTTCATCTGTCAGCTTCCTCTTGTGTTTAGCCTTTTGACGACTGTTGCTTCCCATGATGAGACCACAAGTCAACAAAAATCAAACAATGGGCCCCAAATCACATTTTTTTTTATGCAACACATGAAAAAAGTATAAAATCCCATGCTTGTTTGGTCTATGGGGACAGGGAATGTTTTGTTCAAATATTGCCTATCCAAAATTGGGTATCCAATTCCATATCGGGTACCCAATATTCCTAGGTAGATGAAAAAAGGGCGGGAGAAAATGAAAAAATTGAACTTTTACATATAAAATGGGGTATATAAGGTATAAAATGTATATTATATATATATTAATCTATATAATATATATATATATATATATATATATAAGAGGCATATGATATATATAATGTATATTATATGTATACTAATGTATTATAATATAAAAATGTATTATATGTACTAATGTATTATATACTAATGTATATAATATATATAATATATTATATATACTAATGTATATAATACATGCTTTTGTATACGAATTATGGATATTCTCTGGGAAACTATCTGAGGAAGATACAGTAGCTGATTTGCATCCTTTGGATCAAAAAGATGATTTGTAAAACTTAACCTAAAAATTCAGTTCTACTAACAAAAATGTCTAATCATGTAGCAAGGTACAGAAGCTTGGGAAAGGTGTAACAAATTAATATGCAAATATTTTTGTTTGTAATAGTATTTTGTGCATTAATTATGATATTGATCCAATTTGATGCACTTTCGCTATTTGATCGATCCCTTCCCTTTCATTTCACTTGGTTTGCTCATTTTGCACATCATAGGCCAGGATTTGACAGTGGATATGACCTTCGTACTACTGGTGTTAATGATAAATTTTACCTTTTAGCTATTATTTTTTTGTCATTTTTCTTATATGATGCTTTTGTATTAGAATTGTGGATATTCTATGGGAAACTTTTCATTTTTTACTGTAGGATGCCTTTGTATACAAATTTTGGAGAATCTCTGGTAGAAATATGGAAATTATAATCTTCCTCCTAGAGCATACATTAATGAAGTTCTTCATGCCTTAGTAGAGGAAGCTAGCATTTCAATGCTCAAGTGTGTCCGAAGGGGTCATGGGGACTCCCCAGGGGTCCTAGTATGCCTTATCACGTGTTAGGACCCCTAGGAAGTCCCCATGACCCCTTTTGACACATTTGAATGCTCAAGTGTGTCTTAAGGGGTTCTAGGACCCCTTCAGACACACTTGAGCATTGAAATGTGTCAAAAGGGGCCATGGGGACTCCCTAGGGATCCTAGTAGACCTTATCACGTGTTAGGACCCCTAGGAAGTCCCCATCACCCCTTTTGACACATTAGAATGCTCAAGTGTGTCTTAAGGGGTCCTAGGAACCCATCGGACACACTTGAGCATTCAAATGTGTCAAAAGGGGTCATGGGGACTTCCTAGGGGTCCTAGTATGCCTTATCACGTGTTAGGACCCCTAGGAAGTCCCCATGACCCATTTTGACACATTTGAATGCTCAAGTGTGTCTTAAGGGGTCCTAGGACCCCTTTGGACACACTTGAGCATTAAAATGTGTCAAAAGGTGTCATGGGGACTCCCCAAGGGTCCTAGTATGCCTTATCACATGTTAGAATCCCTAGGAAGTCCCCATGACCCTTTTTGACACATTTGAATGCTCAAGTGTGTCCGAAGGGGTCCTAGGACCCCTTCAGAAACACTTGAGCATTGAAATGTGTCAAAAGGGGTCATGGGGACTCCTCAGGGGTCCTAGTACGCCTAGGACCCTTGTAGACACACTTGAACATTAAAATGTGTCAAAAAGGGTCATGGGGACTCCCCAGGGGTCCTAGTATGCCTTATCACACATTAGGACCCCTAGGAAGTCCCCATAACCCCTTTTGACACATTTGAATGCTCAATTTTTTCCGAAGGGGTCATAGGATCCCTTAGGAAACACTTGAGCATTCCAATGTGTCAAAAGAGGTCATGGGGACTTCCTAGGGGTCCTAACACATGATAAGGAGTACTAGGACCCCTAGGAAGTCCACATGACCCCTTTTGACACATTTGAACACTCAAGTTTGTTAGAAGGTGTCGTAGGACCCCTTAGGACACACTTGAGCATTCTAATGTGTCGAAAGGGGTCATGAGGACTTCCTAGGGGTCCTAATGCATGATAAGGCATACTAGGACCCTTAGGACACACTTGAGGATTCCAAGTGTGAACTATTCTTCAAAGCTTCCATTTCTACATAGCTAGGGTTTACGATGCCTGTAAAAGGCACAACTATGCCCCTATAGGGAATCATGCTCGTGCTCAGAATCATATTATTTTCATGCATTCCCTAACATTTAATACAAAGATTTAGCTAGCCACCTTTAAAGACATAGAAGAAATGAAAAATAAAAATTAGGCCAAAAATACATACTGTATTTCTATATGTAGTACTGTCAGCTTCAACAATCCAGTCAGCTTCCTCTGCTAAGGCACAAAGAACTTCATTAATGTTTGCTCTGGGAGGAAGATTATAATTTCCATATTTCTGAAAGCCCTAAAAAAATAATTTCATTATTGCTCTCCACTTCTGCTCTCTCAATTTAGTCATCTCCCTCTCTGCTACACTCAGCTTAGCCATCCTTACCTACTCTTTAATAGAGATTCACCAAAATTTGTATACAAAGACATCCTATAGGAAAAAATGAAAAGTTTCCTAGAGAATATCCATAATTCGTATACAAAAGCATCATACAGGAAAAATGACAAAAAATTAATATCTAAAAGGTAAAATTTACCATTAACGTCAGTACTACCAAGGTCATACCCACTGTCAAATCCTAGCCTATGACGTGCAAAAGGAGCAAAGAAAGTAAAATGAAAGGGAAGTATGGATCAAATAGCGATGGTACATCAAATCATATCAATATCATAATAAATGCAGAAAATACTATTACAGACAAAAATATTTGCATATTAATGGGAAAGAGTTGGAAGAGCTTCTTGGACCCATGATAGAAGTTATAGATAAGGAGGCAGAGCTAGGAAGGGAAAGGAGCAAAGGAAAGAAGTAAGATATGCGTGTGAGCCTATGTCAGATGATGATGATGAGTACTCACCATATGGTAGTAGCACAAGTAGTGATAGAAGCTCTTCAGTGCACATGTAAACTGACACAAAAAATTTAGATAGAGAAGTAACAAGTGCTGTGGAATTATCCACAGAGTAATGTGAAATGAAGCCTCAAATTGGTTCATTGGCAAGAAAAGAATTTGGTCATGCACTTCATTCTAGCACCACAAATATTTCTATTAGAAATGCCTATTCGTCAATGGCCTTGCATTTATGAGACTTGGGAAACTGAGTTACTCATGTTGGGCAATATCCCTCAAATGTAAGTTCATTGCCACCTTTGGCAAGGCAGTCTCACTCCTCATTTTACAAAAAAGGGCAGCCATCTATGGTCCAAGGTTTTAATTCAGCTGACAAATGGAGAGCTTCTCAAGGTATTGATCTCTTTCATAGAGAAGTTCCTGATTCATCTCAAGGTTCTCATTTAGGTGACCAACTCCTTCAAGGTCCACAAATAGACCCATTGATTTCCCAAATTGGTAAAAGGGTAGATGCAATTTTGGAAAGAGTATCCCAATTGAAGAGAAATGGAAATTCTAGTGAGCATAAAGAATTTCTAGTTAGTAGGTAAAAAATTTGGTCATGCACTTCATTCTAGCACCACAAATATTTCTATTATAAATGCCTATTCATCAATGGCCTTGCATTTACGAGACTTGGGAAACCGGGTTACTCATGTTGGGCAATATCCCTCAAATGTAAGTTCATTGCCACCTTTGGAAAGGTAGTCTCACTCCTCATTTCACAACAAAGGGCAGCCATCTATGGTCCAAGGTTTTAATTCAGCTGACAAATGGAGAGCTTCTCAAGGTACTGATCTCTTTCATAGAGAAGTTCCTGATTCATCTCAAGGTTCTCGTTTAGGTGACCAACTCCTTCAAGCTCTGCAAATAGACCCATTGATTTCCCAAATTGGTAAAAGGGTAGATGCAATTTTTGAAAGATTATCCCAATTGAAGAGAAATGGAAATTCCAGTGAGCATAAAGTTATTGCAGATCTAATGGGTGTATCTTCTCCACTGACAAATATAACTACATTTCTAGAGACTTGAGTTTAAATGGAGACTATTTTTTCCCAAGCATGCCCCAGACAAGTAGATGAACCAGATGTTGCTTGAGTAAAGAAGATAGTGGTTTATTAAAGCATCTACATTATCCTACTTGCTATCAAATACTACTTTTTGAGTGGCTTGCCAGCTGCTTCTGTGTGGGATTCCTGTAATATATAATGTCCTCATGCAAGTACATGCCAATTTTTGTAAACATTTTCATTTCTAAAGTGTTAGTGATCAATATCAAAGAAAAGGTTCTTGCATGTGTTATTTAGACACATATTAATAAATTAGGAAACCAATTTTCTCCCATTACATGGCAGAAACTCCTAGAATCACTTTGTCGGTATCAATAGGCAACAAGATGAGGGAAAAAATATATTTGTGAAGAGGAAGTACAAATGTTGTTGTCCAAAACCATTTGGAGAGTAATATTCTTCTCCTGATTGTAATAAGAAACTCAAAATGCAGAAGACACCAAATAGTTGGGGCATTTATTTCCTATGACCTATTTCAATTTCAATTCAATTCCTAAGGATGATATTCTCAATGTGTAAAAATAAACTGATGTGTTATTTTAAAATGGTGTTGATTGAAATTTATGAACATATGTCAAATATCCATTTTTTCCAAAATTTGAAATAGAACCAGTGGCAATATAATCAAATTTGTGAATTTCACATCCAATCATTGCATGTTAATCAAAAGTACAACACAGTAATATAAATTTGAACCGATAAACAATCTTAGTCTTACTTCAAACCTACTCCTGTGTATGTCAGTTCTTGGAGGTATCTACTAAACAATGTGTGGATCTATAATGTCCCTATCCAGGACCTTACTCACTTTGCTTAAAACTCCTAATTAGAATTTGGATTTCTAATGCCTTCTGTGATATTATTTAAGTTTGCCTTGCTCCTTATTGATTAATATTGTAATGAATTGGTTATCCTTCCCCTTCTCTCTCTCTCTCCTACTCTCTCCCTTTCCCCTTCTCTCTCTCTCCTACTCTATCCCCTTCCCATTCACTCCTCTCTCTCTCTCTCTCTCTCTCTCTCTCTCTCTCTATCTATCTATCTCTCCTACTCTCTCCCCTTCCCCTTCTCTCTCTCAACTACTCTCTGTGTGCTATAATTGTGTCACACTTCTATGGATCATTACATGCAAGGAAACTCAAGAATGAGCCCTCACAAATTGATCCATAGCTCCCTAGGCATGGAGTGCAAGGGCTTTTAGGAATGCTCTCAGCTAGAGCTATTTAGCCTATAACCTTGCTAGTAAACCATGCAATGGGAGATTCAATGAAGACAAGGGCAAGAATGCCAATATCCTCAAGAATCAAGAATGAAAATGCAATGCAATGCTATGCTAGAAATGAAAATGCAAGCTAAGCTATGAAAGGAAATATGCAAGTGTTACAATCCAAGCTAATTAATCTATGTGAGCTAATCTAGAGCATAGAAATAAAGATAATCTAAGAAAGCATAAATATGAAGCTAAGCTAAGAATGCAAGAATGAGATGTAGAATGCAAGAATGCTCCAAATCTTCAAAAGCTCCAAAGTGTACCTAGAAAACCTGCGGCATAATATTAGCATAAAAAGTTGGGGATCTAGAATGAAGAAGAGAACTCTTCTTTTATAGGAAATGAGGAGAAATGGACCATGGAGATTAAGAGGCAAAAGATTTAATCAATGGTGGAGCTTAAAAGAGGAGAAATCCATGTGCACAAGTATCCTCCAATAGGAAAATAAGAGTTGACTTTTGTGTCCATATGAGACAAAAAGTGCTTTTTCCCTTTTTATAAAATAAGAATAATGCTTTATTTGTGCAACTTAGGATAAGAGGAAAAGTGGGAGCTTTTTATTTATTAAAAGGGGAGGAAATATTCCTTTTAAATAAATAAAGACTTAGGATAAGATGGTTAGCCCATAGAAAATAATCGAATAAATGATAGAACTAGGATTTGATCAAGAATAAGCAATTGATGATTTAGCAAAAGGGGCTAATAGTCTAGGTGACCATTTTTAGGTGTATACATTTGCCCCTCTTTGACAAATGTGTGATCGATCTGGGAACACATGCAGTCAAAGAATGAAGTTGAAATGTGAGATCGATTTGGGATCACAAAGCAACTCAGATCAGCCAAGAAAGCAAGAGATAGCCAAGAAGGCAAGCAAATAGTGATTTGACTCCAAAGAATGAAGTGCAGAGAGATAAAAAATCCTACATGGTCAGCCTGGTAGCGATAGTATTGAACACTTAGGAAAGAGATAGCCAATAAGATATGATGTGTCTGCCCCCTCGGGATCGAAAGTGAAATCTAGGTAGAGGGAAAGCAGAAGCAAGAGAGACATGATCAAATCACTAGAAATCATAATCGAAGAAAGAGAATAGAATAGCCATCAAGCAGTGAAGATATGCCCCACACATGGGACCCGGGGCACGAACCAAGCGGTCCCTCAACCTGAAAACACCATGGAGGGGAAGAATTTGAACTTGGGATTTGAAAGTGAATGAAAGACTAGAAGTTTGAAAGAGATGGGGATGAAGAGGTGAAGAATGCCCCAGCGAAGATCAAAGGATCAGGCCTCAAAAAGGTTAGCCAACTGCGTGAAAGAGGGAGAAAAGGTGATTCGGATGATCAAGGTGATCTTGGATTTCGGTTTCGATCCTGAAATGAATAGAAAATGATGGGATATGAAAGACAAGAAGTGAAAGACATGATTAGGAAGAAGTGAAAGGGGAGTGCAGTTGATTAACAAGTCCACGTAAGATGAAAAGGAGAGCTCTCTCCATATGCAAGATGCAAAACTAAACTAACATGAACTTAAGAATGCAAGCTACATGAAAAGTGGTTTACTTGCAAGGTCACAAAGCCAATAGACATCTAATATTCATCATTGAGCGTTATTGGTAGCGTCGCAAGATCATACAATACACACTAGCATAACTATGTGGATCTGAATATGATCTATATCAGATAGAAATGTGGAAATCCCACCTAGACATCAAAGACATGCAGGTCAAGATGACTAGTGCAGTGAGATCACCTAAGTTTGATATAGCAAGATTATGCTCGCATCGAGACACAAGAAAGTCAAGATGACTATAAGCATGCACTTGCGAAACAGTCAAGGATAATACCTTGTAGGTCCATAGTGTCAAGTAAGACCAGCATAAATGCTCATGACAGTGAGGACCAACAAAATATACCCACAAGCAGATAAAGAAATAAAACATGTTCTCATACCCTAAGTCTTCTAGCTATGCATCATCGAAAACTTCTCAGGGAGAGACCACTTCGCAAAGAAATCATCATAGACAGCACACAAAGAAATAAAGTCAAACAAATCTCAGCGAGTCAAATGTTTAAGTGCACGTGTGTAGGTCATAGAGTCAAACTTTGAGTATCGCATCTGCCAGTGAGAAATATTGCATCATCTAGACTACGGGTAGGACATCTGATAAGTGTTGAGAAACACTCGACGCGAGGGTAGTGTTGAAAAACATAATTGGGGTGGTGTTGAAAAACACCATTTGTGAGGTGCCTAAGAAACCCAGACGCACAAAGAGACCCAAGATAAGCTGAAAACAACGTATGCCCCCTAGACTAAGACAAGAGTCAATTCCAGGCTAGGAGAGGCAAAGTGAGAAGTGGAGCGAATGAGCACCACGCAAGACTGATAGACATAGGTGCAGAGGGTCTCAAGCAGTGCCTATTTCTAGGTTTTCACCACTTGATAGATTTTTTCAAGACTTTTTATAATTTTTTTGTATTTTTGCTACCAAGGCGCCTGTTTCCAGGTTTTCACCAAGGCACTTTTTCTATTTTTTTGAATTTTTTGAATTTTTTGAATTTTTTGTATTTTTTCAGGACTTTTTATGCTTTTTAGGATTTTTTCAGCATCATATATCAATTTTTTTGGAATTTTTTTAGGATCAATAAAATATGTACAAAGGATGCCCCAGACAGAAATGGGCATCAAGAATCTGCTTCCTCTGATGTAGAGAATTGATAGGCCCCAGGCCCAAATGCTGCAACTGTGACAATAGGAGGTCTCAACCAGTTCGACCAATAATAACCAGCCCTAAGCAATGTCTGAGCTAGCGGAGGATCGTTAGAATGTGATCCACATATGCCATCATGGATTTCAACTAGCACTTTTTCTGACTCCTCTATTTCTAGACACTTAAGGAGAGTTCCGTCTAGACCCTTCCTATACAAGTCACCAGAGACAAAGGCAAAGTGTAAGGGATGGCTGAAGGAATGGTGTGGTGGATTTTTAGGAGGGATATGAGGTGGAAGATATGAAAAGATGGTAGGATTGTAAGATTTGTGAGTAGGATAGCGTAATTCATCCACCAGGAACTTGAAGAAAAATTTATGCTTTTTCATTTGTAAGATGGATGTCAAAGTAACCAAGGCATTAGCAACTTTGTTCTCAACTCTAGGAATGGGCTGAAGTATAACAGATATGAGATCATGCTTGAAGTAGTGCACCATTTTTTTGTAGAGAATCAACTTGTCATCTTTTATTTGAGAATCATTATTTTTGAGCAGATTTTTATTTTTACTTTTCTTAGGTTCAAATAGCGCCACAATGTGGTTTTCACCATCCGACCATTTCTCTTTTCTTTTGACATGATGACTGTGATACTTGATTGTTGATTCAATCTTTTTTGGGGCTAGTTCGCTGGTGGAAGAAGTAACAGGTGTTGATGCAAGATGAAATGAAGTGACTGGTTCAATAGCATTTATGTGAGGGGTGTCATCTCTGGTAACAAGAGAGGTTGAGCCTATAGGGTAAGCTCAAAAAGTAGCAAGATCTAGACTTGTCATAGAAGAACCAGCGTGGTCCACTAAGGCAATACGAGGAACAAACTCATCAGACCCCACACAAGACCCATCGACCACGTCAGGATGGTTACTACAAGAATGAACCATATCAACATCCATATCATCAGTAGATATACATTCTTCTCCCCAAAGGAGTGAAGTAGAAGGAAGATCATCTCCCATTTGAGCCATAGTGTGTAGCGGTGACTCATCTATATCTGTGTCTGAATTACTGAGCATGGGAGTATTTCTCAAATCATCTCTATAGATCCACTCTTGGACAGCTTGTTCTTCTCTATCTTCTTCTAAAGGAATGGATGAAGGAACAAAAGTATCAAAGATCACCATAGCAGAAGTGGAAGGCTTCATGTGATTAGAAGGTCTCCCATATGACCTAGGAGAAACAGGTATAGAAGAAAAGGAATCTAGCATATATTCACCCATACCAAGGCTCATCATCTTAAGTGTTTTTTCAGCAGCAACTAGAGATGTACTAGGATCAACAGAAGGTTCATTGTGAGGAACAAATTTTTCAGCAGCAGCAAGAGCATTAATAGCAATAGTATGGTCTCCAGGAATCACAACTTCAGTGCCATTGTATGGAAATTTGATGCACTGATGATAAGTGGAAGGAACAACCTGCATGTCATGGATCCAAGGATGACCCAAAAGAATGTTATATGCGAGTGGGATGTCCAATACTTGGAAGCTAATATCTTTCATGATAGGGCCCACTTGGACAGGCAGCGTGACAAGACCTTTGGAAGATCTTTCCACTTCATCATAAGCTTTTATAGTAATCTTCTTCTTAGAATCCACAGCCAATTCTGACAAACCCAATTGTTGTATGACATTGAAAGAAATAATATTTAACCCTGCACCATTGTCTATCAGGACTCGGCGGACTCAGGTATTGTAGACTAGAACTTCAATGTGTAAAGCTAGATTATGTGGGTGAGCAATAGATATGTCATCTTCTGCAGAAAAGGAGAGAGATAGCGGAGATGAAATGTGGTTGACCATAGCCTAAAATTGATCTGGATCAATGTCATTGGGAACACGTGTTGTACATAGAGCCTCATCAAGAATCTCTCTATGAGAAGAGGATAACCGAAGAAACTCAAGGACAGATATCTGTGCTGGTGTCTTTTGCAAATGTTGGACAAGATCATAGCTAGGGGTAGCTGAAGGAGCCACTTGTTTGGAAGGCAAAGCTTGCTTGGGATCTTGCGTAGTTTTAAGGACAATCCTGGCTTGCCCCCTAGTAACAGCATTCAATGTCTCACTTCGAGAAGATGAACTACCACATGTTTGCAAGACTAACTTTGGCTTACCATGATTGGTGTTATTATCATCTTTAGACCTCATCATTAGAACTCTCTCAACGGGCTCTACCATGTTAATCACAAGCGTATTAGAAGGATACGTGTAATTGATCTTTGCATCATGATTCTTCTTATGTGTTTGAGAGGTTTCCCCCTTATCATGCTTAGGTAGAGGATCTTTGAAAGCTGTGTGATCAAAATTTTTAGTTAAGCCATCAGTGGAGATTGTGCCATTCTCAATAAGATCCTGAATATCATCCTTAAGCCTAAAACAATTGTTTGTTGGATGTCCCTTGTTTCTGTGATAATGGCAGTAATGATCCTCTCTCCACCAATCAGGCTTATTTATCGGATCCCAGTTACCAGGTTTATTAGGAAGCGTAAGATATCCATTTTCAACCAAAGTCTTAAGGATCACATCGTAAGGTTCTGCCAACTTGGTATAGACTCGCTTTCGAAATGACTTCTTAGGCTTATCTGCATATTGAGGTTTAGGAGCACTGTGAGCATTGGCAGCTTCTTGTTGTTTTGCTGCATAGATAGCATTGGAGAGATTGAAAGTGGGCTCTTTAACTTTAGGAGCATCAATAACCCCATCATTAACAACATACTTGTTCTTATTCCAAGGTTTGTTCTTGTCTTTACCATTGCCTTTAGCATCTTTATTAATAACAATATCCCCTTTTCTTATAGCTACATCCTCAATTCAATATTCACTTTCAACCATGTCATTGAAAGAGGAGAACAGTTGCTTCCTTAGATCATAAAATAGCTCAGGCACAAGTGTGTTGATGAAAATGTCAATCTTTTCTCTTTCGGGTAGCTGACGAGGATATCGAGAATACAATGACCTCCAACATTGTAAGTAAGTTGCAAATGGCTCACCTTGATGTTGTCTTAGATTACCGAGATCTATCACAGTGACAGGTTGTTGGATGTTGTAAGAATAATGTTGTGTGAAGCGCATAGCCAACTCATCAAAAGTCTTCAAAGGAGGTGTCAACTTTGCAAACCATTCTAAAGCTTGTCCTCTTAAGCTTTGAGGGAATAATCGTAGCAGAAATGTGTCTTCATGAAGAAAGTCCATACTAAGAGCATAAAAATGATGCACATGGTCATGAGGATCACCATTTCCATCATACTTGTCATATTTAGGAACCTCAATATCCTTAGGAAATGGGACCATGTATAGACTTTTATCAAAAGGAAGAGCACAAATTGATTCTACAAAAGAGACCTTTGGAGGCTCTCTTTCTAATGCCATTTGGGTAAGGCATTGATTTGTCCGACGTAATTCTTCTTGAAGGACTTCCAATTCAGTTGGTACTCTTTGTTGGACAATTTGTCTGACATCATAGCCGGGAGGAAGCTTGTATCCTCTAGAAGTCATATATTGAAAATATTGATCGCCATTACGCTCTAAAAGCTTATGCATCATTCATTGGAAATCCACATCTTGTTCACATCTCATAAGATCCTCACTAGAAATCTCATCATTAGCCTCTGCCTCATGTTGAGAGGGAGGAGGTCTAGGTGGTGAAGAAGGCATAGCAAAAGTTGGCCTTGGAGGAGATCTTGGTGGCATGTTGTTGTCATTGTTGCCATTGTTAAAAAGAGGTCTATGCTCATGATTACTAGTCTCAGGTTGCTCATGAAATGTCCCTCTATAAGCCATGCGCCTAGTAGCATCCATCCTTTGTTGATTGTGTTCTTTGTCTAAGCATGCTTGATTATCCTTACGCTCAAAGTGTTCTTGCAAGAGTTGAAACTTTTCTTGTTCAGTCAAAGTGAGTGAGACACTGTCTGTGTTTTTGGGGGTCTTGAATGTGGAAAAGAGGAAACCTCCTTTGTACCACAGTGTAGCCTTAGATTTCTCAGATTGGTCAGAACTAGAACTGTTGTTGCTAATGGGTGCTTTTGAACGTCTAGTTGGAGAAGGTAACTGTGTATAATTGAACGGAGGATGACTCTCCTGTTCAAATTGAGACCGAGTTATAACCGGCATGAAAAGAGATGTTGGTTGACTAATAGAATGAGACAAAGTTTCTTAGATTTGAGATAAGAAAAGATAATAAAGATCACTTGTCAAAGTAGAACAATAGAGAGATGGCTCGTCAAAAGTGCTCAAGCACTTACAGCAATCAATTGACTAAAGCCAAGCAATGAGCAAGAAGCTCAATAAGCAAGTAGCTAGAGAGGTAACCGTGATGCGACAAGTGATCAAGAGTAGCATTTGTTAAACTCAAACCCGATAGTTTTAGCTCATTTGTTTCAGTCTAGAACAAATCTAAGCATGTAGGTAACAAACTAGTTTCAAGTAAGAACAGAAAAAGACACTCTACAACAGGTTAAAGTGCAAGTTTAGCCACTCCAAATTGTAGAATGACAGGATAGCAAAAAGATTTTGGGCGATACTTTCCAGGCAGACAGGGCGATACTTCTCAGTTCAGGCGATACTTCACCCCAAGCCAGGCGATAGACTATAGTATGGTTGGGCGATAGACTCCAGGCTAGCCGGGCGATAGTCTAGCAGGAGTGAACTATCGTGCGATATATCTCAGCAAAGCGTGCGATAAAATAGCAGGGTGTGAACTATCGCACGATATTTCTTAGTAAGGCATGCAATATTGTTGTAGATTCGTATGACTTTTTGACTAGTGAACATAAAATTCTCAGTTTTAAAGCATTTTGATCAAGTTCAAAGGTTGGATAGTGCAATTTCTTAGTTTGACAAGCAGTGGCAACAGATAAAAGATAGGTTTGCAAATAGTAGGTGATCAAACATGTCATAGAACACTTGAAACAAGGGCAAAAGCAACCTTGCCAAGACAAGCACTTGTGATATCAAAATAGAAAACCTTATGAATGCTACCGTGTGTTTGAATGTTGAGAACATTTACATGGAAATAGCACAATCGAAGACAATTCAAGCAATTACTACCTAGAAGGACAAGGCTCATTACTTAGCAACGTGGCCCACAACTTGATGCTCCCTTGCCTCACACCAAGTGGTTGCCCACAAGAGATATTGGCGTTGTCATGGAAGTGTCAAAAACACAACCAAAGGAACACATATGGTGAGTGTCTTGGGGTGATCCGGGTAAGTCCACTTGGATCAATCCTTGCACCACGAAGCTAAGCGGCTAAAATAGGGTGGCCTCTATCTAATGGTTCGTAGTAAGGGTTTCCATTCATAGCACCCCTCTTGCTCCTCATAAAGGACTAGGACCTCGTGGCCTCAAGAGTACCTTAAACATTCTTGCTTAATGCTTAATGCTCTTCTTTTATAGGAAATGAGGAGAAATGGACCATGGAGATTAAGAGGCAAAAGATTTAATCAACGGTGGAGCTTAAAAGAGGAGAAATCCATGTGCACAAGTATCCTCCAATAGGAAAATAAGAGTTGACTTTTGTGTCCATATGAGACAAAAAGTGCTTTTTCCCTTTTTATAAAATAAGAATAATGCTTTATTTGTGCAGCTTAGGATAAGAGGAAAGTGGGAGCTTTTTATTTATTAAAAGAGGAGGAAATATTCCTTTTAAATAAATAAAGACTTAGGATAAGATGGTTAGCCCATAGAAAATAATCGAATAAATGATAGAACTAGGATTTGATCAAGAATAAGCAATTGATGATTTAGCAAAAGGGGCTAATAGTCTAGGTGACCATTTTTAGGTGTATACACTCTCTCCCCATCCCCTTCTCTCTCTCTCCTACTCTCTCTCCATCCCCTATCTCTCTCTCTCTCTCTCTCTCTCTCTCTCTCTCTCTCTCTCTCTCTCTCTCTCTCTCTCTC
Source organism: Chamaecyparis obtusa (assembly GCA_027943335.1). NCBI lineage: Eukaryota > Viridiplantae > Streptophyta > Pinopsida > Cupressales > Cupressaceae > Chamaecyparis > Chamaecyparis obtusa. Next base: position 633,892 of record BSBK01008525.1, read on the forward strand.
TCTCTCTCTCTCTCTCTCTCATCACCCTCTCTCTCTCTGTCTCGAGCTATCTCTCTCTCACCTTCTCACTCTCTCTCTTCCTCAATGGCCGCCCATGAATTTTTTAAATGGCTGATTAATTTCCTTTGCTTCTTTCAATGGCCATCCATGATTTTTCTGCAATCTTCCAACCTTTCGTACATAGTCGTAAAATACATATTAATATATTATACATATAAAATAATATATAATATATAATGTAACATTTAGTATTAATATATATTTAATAATATTTAAAATGTAAAATGTATATTATATAATATATAATATAATCTAATATATAGTTCTAATATATAGTTTTTTATATTAATATATAATTAAATTATATTTAATGTAAAATGTATATTATTTAATATTTAATATATATAATATATAATCTAATATATGATTTTTAATATTAATATATATTAAATAATATTTAATGTAAAATGTATATTATATAATATTTAATATATAATTGATATTATATAATATTTAATATATCTAATATATAGTTTTTTATATATAATATGAAGGATGGAGAAATGGGAGGGAGAAAGTGGAGGCAAGGGAAAGTGAAAATTCAAAAATATGTCATCATATTCAGGTACCCGATTAGGCTCGGTATTGCTTTGTGCAACAAACCTACATCGTCAACTATTGAAATGTCTCAAATACATGTTTTTCCCCTATTTCTCTGAGTTCCAGACTTCGACAATGTAGTTGACAACTTTTTTTTACCCGAATTTGATAAAATGAAAAGGGTATCTTAAGGAGATTACTAGCTTTCTATCGATATAATTGCTGTCAAATTTTGAATTCGGTAAGTAATTATCAGTTATTTTCTAATTGAGCTACCTCTAAAGTGCTGATTTATATACTGATTGAAAAATGACTATAACTTTTAGACGGTATAACATTTTTGAAATCTAAAAAATGTGTCACATTCTATGCTTCGCCTACTATAAGGAAAAAAAATTTGATTTTTTTAAAGTTTTGAATGAGTTAAGGTGGTCAGACATGAGAGTTTTTTTATTCTGAAAACATTGTAGCATAAAATTCATAATTAATTATTTTTTTGGATTAAAATTACAAAAAAATATGTGTCACATCCAGGCATGGGTCTACTACTTATATATTAAATCTTATAAAAAAATATTATCATTTGATCATGATTAAGGTGGTCAGACATACACCTACTTCTTATTTTTTCTTGAAATTTTTGTACCGCTGTATTGAAATCTATACTTTTCACCAATTATATTAATTTTTTATAGAAAAGGCCTAGTAGTTTAGAAACTACATTCAATTTCCTACAGATTCTATTCTTACAACTTTTTGGTATTAGGTTGATAGCTAGTTCAAATTTTCACGTCAAGTTGACTAACCCTAATTTGTTGATTTTTCATTGCCACTTAAGGGCATAGTTTGGCCCCTCATGATCTTGCACATACCCCTAGGTAACTTACTATTTTTCATGCAGATAATGTCTCTTGGTATACTGATATGCAATTCTTTGTTCTAGTCCCTCAAATATTTCACAACCTTAGACAAAATACAAAGTGTGAGCTATGTTGCATCAACATGAATGATCTTCTGATAAGAATAGGCTGATGCAACCTCCAGATCACATTAGTGACTGGTAGATAGGGGACGGACCCCAAGTCTAGTCCTCAAGTATTTAAAAGTGTCCTTCGGTAGAGGCTTGGTAAAACTATCAGCAAGTTGCTCCTTTGATGTAACATATTCCAGTTTGACTTGCTTCTCCTGTACTTGTTCTCTTAAGTAGTGATACTTAATAGAAATATGATTTATCTTCGAATGCATTACAGTAGTCTTATCTAAATATTTATTTAACTAGTGTTGTCACAATATATAATCACCAGCTCAGTGATTACCTCATTCATCCCTTCCAACACTTCTTTGATATAAGAAATGTTTGAATAGTTTGTAGTAGTAGCAACATATTTTTCTTCAGTAGTAGACTGAGAAATACAAGGTTGTTTCTTACTTGTCTAGGTAATAAGTCTTTCACAAAATAAAAATGCTCCTCCAATTGTTCTTTTTCTATCATCTATATTTCCAGCCCAATCTATGTCGGTGTAGACTCTTAGTTCAAATTTCTCTTCCTTAGGATACCATAAACCATATTCCTTTGTTTTCTTCAGGTATCTCAAGATTCTTTTTACTACAACCATATGTGAATCTTTTGGATTTGTATAAAATCTAACAACAATCCCCACTGCATGTGCAATATCTGGCCCACTATGTACTACATACATCAGTTTACCAATCATAGATCGGTACAATGTCTGGTTTACCTCTGTAGATTCATCATCTTTTGTTAATTTGTAGCCTATGACCATCGATGTTCCAATTGGTTTATCATCTTCCATGCCAAATGTTCTCAATACTTCCTTTATATACTTTGATTATGTGATGAAAATTCCATCATTCTATTGAATAACCTGCAAGCCTAGAAAGAACTTAATCTCTCCAAACATATACATTTCAAATTCTTTTCTCATCTCATCAGAAAATTATTTACAAATATGATCTTGTCGTTCAAAAATTATATCATCCACAAATATTTTAGCAATCAAAATAGTATCATCAGATCCTCCTTTCATGTACAAATTGTTATTTTCACTAGATCTCACAAAACCAATACTTAAAAGATAAGTATGCAACCTTTCATACTAGGCTCTTGGTGCTTGCTTTAAACCATATAAATCTTTATTTAGTCTACATATCATGTCTTTTTGATTTGGATTAGAAAACCCTTTTGGTTGTTCTATGTAGGCCTCCTCTTCTAGTATCTCATTCAGAAAACTAGGCTTAACATCCATTTGATAGACTTTAAACTTTTTATGTGGAGCATATGCAAGTAACATGTGGACTCCTTCTATTCTGACATTAGGTGCAAAAGTTTCACCATAATCAATACCTTCTTCCTATGCATATCCCCTGCAAACAAGTCTAGCTTTGTTCCTTGTAGCCTCTCCATTTTCATTCAGCTTATTTCTGAAAATCCATTTGGTGCAGATAACATTTTTATCTTTCGGTCTAGGTACTAAAGTCCATGTCTTGTTTTTCTCAATTTGTTCTATCTATTCATTCATAGAATTTATCCATTCATCATTCTCAAGTGCAACATTAATATTCTTCGGTTCAAACTCACAAACTAAGCATGTGCTTTGTCTTAACTTACTTCTTGTCTACATACCAGCTTGCTTGTCTCTAATGATTTGGTTCTCAAGATGATGTCTTTTGACAAATCTTGCCAGCACTTGATCTCTTCTTTGTTCTTCATTCTGTTCAGGTTCATTTCCTTGCTCAATAGCTTCTTCTTGATCCTCAGTTTCCCTTTGTTGTTCCTCGGTGTTCTTTTCCTGATGCTCATTCAACTCAGCCTATGGCTTCGGTAGGTACTCTAGATGCTCAATATAAGTGAATCTACCATAGTCTTTTGGCTCCATAGTGTTTTCTCCATCATTTTTATCATCAAATTCATCAACTCTGAAATTAGCACTTTCAATCATCTTGTTAGAAACCTTATTCAGACACTTGTAAGCTTTGTTTTTAGTAGAATATCCAAGATATATTCCCTCATCCCCTTTTGAGTCAAATTTCCCATTCTTATCATCTTTAAGAATAAAACATTTGCTACCAAAAATTCTGAAGTAACTTACACTCAATTTGTGACCAAACCATAACACGTAGAGTGTTTTGTTTGTGTCTTTCTTCAATTATACTCAGTTCACAACATATATAGTTGTGCTAAATGCCTCCCTCCAGTATACTTGTGCAACATTCTTTTTTATCATCAGTGTCCTCACGCAATCAACAATTGATCTATTTCTCCTTTCAACAATCTCATTCTGTTGTGGTGTTCTTGGTGCAGAAACTTGTCTTTTTATGCCATGCTCATTGCAATAGTTAGTGAACTCATCAGAAATAAACTCACCACCTCTATCAAACCTCAAGTATTTTGGTTCTTTTCTAGTTTCTTTCTCTACTTTTGCTTTGTACCATTTAAATATTTTAAATGCCTTATATTTCTCCTTTAAAAACATGACAGTCATCAATCTAGTGTAATTATCAACAAACAAAATAAAATATCTATCTCCATAGTAGCTCTGAGTTCTCATGGGACCACATAGGTCAGTTTGAACTAACTCCAAAATTCTCTTTGTTGAATAGTCTTTACTCTTAAAACTAGATTTTTTCATTTTCCCCTTTTGACATTCATGACACATAACATGATCAGGCTTTGTTAGGCTAGGCAAACCTCTAACCTTTTTCTTCCTATTGATCTTAATCATGTTATCAAAATTTACATGACATAACCTTTTATGCCATAACCATGCATCCTCATTTTTCATCAGTAAACAGGAAGACTCAACATTGTCAAGATAAAATAAGTTACCTTTAGATTGTGCTCCTATTCCAACAAGCTTCCCACTATCATCAAATATCTTTACCTTCTTGCTTTCAAAATCTACTTGGTGACCTGAGTTATTAAGCTATGCCACACTTAGAAAATTTTAATTCAGTCCTTTTACCCAGTAAGCATTATCACATTTGATTTTCTCATTTATCAATAAAGATCCTTTTCCTTTAACCATACATGGTGTATCATTACTCATTTTTACTGATCCTCCATTATAATGCTCAAGATGATCAAACTTGTCTTCATCACCAGTCATGTGATGTGTATGTAAGGAAACTCAGGTGCGAAAATAGCTTCCTACGCTAATCTCTATAGGAGAGTATTGTGCAAATTCTTATAAATCCTTACAATTTCAGATTCGTTAACTACTTTAACAAAGATATTGCAACCACATACAATGCATACAAAAAAATAGAGAATGACACAATGATATACCTTGGGGAAAACCTTTCGGTAAAAAACCCCAGCACTCCAAAACTTGCACAATGTATTATCTTCAACACAAAGATTACAATACACTTGCAATGCAAGTTCTTTCAGAAAATGAGAGACAAAGCCAACAAGACTTAAATTTTTGTTATATCTCTCCCATAGGAGCAACATCGTATATATAGACTCCTCTGGACCCAAAAATAGGCACAACCACCAAGATCCATGCACAAAGCCACATGTACATAGTTGTTACATGCAATCCCAAGGATAGGCATCCATCCCTAGAATAGACTATGATAGCTTGTCATAGAATCCACCAAAAATAACGGTCACAAGAGAAGTGTAAGAGAATCTATCATACCAACCTATTTATGGCATATTCTCTTACACACACCAACCACTTCTTCTTGGGCGCCCAAATAGGCCCAAGTCATAAGATGCTCTTACACCTGTCATAGCACATTCCTTAAATAGTTCTTACGTGTCATAGGAATCCATCATGACCATTTCAGTCATGATCTCCTTACACACAAGATGCTGACACATCAAGTGGAGTGACACATCAACATGCCAACTAGACATGTACACTCACACTTAATTACATTATTTGCAAAAAATACATTTACAAAACAAATAATAAGAATAGGAATTATCCAAGGTTGAGACACCTTATTCCTAATAGTGTATAGCCACTATCAATGATCCATCTATCATTTTTATTAACTTTAGAAATGAGTGTTGTTTCTAAAACCTTTCTTCTTCCTTAGAGTCATCCTTCATCACAACAAATACTATTTCAACATCATCTTCTGTGTTGATATTAGTATCATTCTCTTCAGCAAAGTAACATACATTTTTTCCCTTATCATTTTGATCTCATTTGTCTCTATTGTAGTGTCAATAACTTCTGTTGTTTCTCCTTCCATAGCTTCCTTCACTAGATCAATCTTTGTTTCTATCTTCTTCTTTCATGTTCGGGTATCTAGCAGCAATATGGCCAACTTCTTTGTAGTTAAAACATGCTAAACACAATTTACCCTTATATCTACCTTTACCTTTAGGCAATCTTTGGGCCATAAGAGCTTCAAGGTCATCAAGCTCATCATCAGTATTACTGTCACTGTCATCATTATTATGTCTACTGCTAGACTTACCAATCTTCAAAGAAGACATGAAAGCAGACTCGATAGACGGTACAATACTATTTGTATCATTTTAAAATGGTATCACTTCCATGTTAAGAGCATTTAGCCCTCTGAGTAAGTGGTTTAGGGTCATGATTGACATCTTTTCATTCTCCCTTGTCTTCCACTTCTTCTCTGCACTTGATTTTTGCATTCTAGGTGAAATTAGGGTTAAGGTCTTAAGGACTATCCTGATTTTCCTTCTTCTATGGCTCTATTTTCTAGGTAGGATTTAGAAATGAGACCTCCTAGTCCTTCATCACATCATTCCAAGGATTTTCTATTTTTTCCTGATACTGGGTCCTGCTCAGATATCAAATTCTACATTTCTAGCATCCCTGGAACTCCTGCTGCAAATCCTGACAAAGTTAGGGTTTGAGGTCAAAGTCGACCTTGAACCTAACTAGGTTAGGGTCAGCCTCAACCCTGACTAGGTTAGGGTTGACCTCAACCCTAACCAATTCAGGGTCGACCTCGACCTTGACCTCTTCCTACCAGAATTTCAAAGTTTCATTTCCCGCTAATTTGGCTTTCAGGAAAGTTATTTCCCACTTCTGAGTCGGTTGTTTCGGGCTCCGAAATAGTAAATTATTTAATGGTATTTAATCAAGGTATATTTTCTAAAGGTGAGGACCTAATTGGGATTTAATTCTTCAAGGTGGCCCATCTAGAGGAGTGTGCCCTAGATCACTATAAAAGGAAGCCTTCCTCTCTCATTTTCTCCATCTCATTATCATGCATCAAGTTTACATCACATTCTCATCAAGTTTTCATGCTCAAGCTCTCAAGTTCTCAAGGTGATCAAGCAAGCATTCATTCAAGAAAATCAAGTCTTCTTCATCCACATTCTCCATTGAAGATCAAGGATTTAAGCATTTAAGCTATTGAAGGGATTTGGCTCAAGCATTCAAGATCTATCATTCAAACCCTAGATCTAGCCACCATGGTGGTGTGATCTTCCTTCAAGATCCTTTGTTCATCTTCAAGATCCATATCATTGTTTTCTCAAGGTGGATTTCAAGCATACAATCATGGAGGTTTGATCATGTTATGTTCAAGCTTTCATATCAATATATTTGATTACATTCCAAATACATTAGCATATCTATTGAATTACATAGCTTCATTGTTAGATTCATTTCTACTACTTGCTAGAATTCTCCTATTTCAATTTCAATATTAAGGTTAATTCCAAACTGGGGTTTGACCAAGGCAAACCCCCCCAAACAAACAACAAAACCATTTTTCTTGCAGGTACAGGTGTGGAATCTCAGATCTGAGAGCAAATTCGAATACCCTTTTCGGCAATCTTTTAGGATCTATGAACAGAATCAGAATCAGACTTCAAATAAATAATGTGGTCTTTGACCTTTTAAAAGGTCAAAGTTGACCTGTGTGAATTTGGAGAAAATATTTATGGGTTTTGTCCGCCTTGGCATTTCCAATCCAGAACAGGTGACGAAATCTTTAGAAAGTTCATACAGAAGCCAGAATTCAACATTTTCCAGATCTTCCCTAATTCAAGGTTAGTATTTGCACTTCAATTATTTCATATTTCAAGCTTAACCCAACTATAGGGAAGTATAGGATTTATTCTTTCTTTCATATTCTTCATAGATTGATTCAATTGTGTATTAACCACTTGGTTGATCAAATTGGATCTCTCTTTTGGGAATTTGGATTTAGGAGTGAATCTCACATTTTCCCCACACACATACACAAATAGTGGTGATTCCAAATTACCACTATTCACTATTATCAAAAAATTTCAACTCAAAAGTTGATAGCTTACGAATTAGACTATCAAGAGTAAGAGTGTTGCTAGGTGCTGATTTCATTTCATGTATAGCAGATATTCTGATTGCATAAGCAAGCAACAACGTTCTTAGAATTTTACTTACCACTATATCTTCATTAATGACACCACTAGATCCTCTGATTGCATTGACTACCTCCTTTATTTGGTTTGTATACTGTACTATGTTTTCTCCTTCTTTCATTTTCATATCGTCAAACCTACCTCTTAGGCTTTCAGCTCAGGCTCTCTTGACATTAACATCACCACCATAGACTTGAGCAAGTTTGTCCCACATTTCCTTTGCAGTAATACAATCTTTGACATCCTCAAATTTAGCATCAGATAGAGCAGCAACAATCTCTATCATAGTCATGTTGTGTTCATGTCGATCTTTCAGTTGATCAAGAGTCAAAGGTCCAGTCGGTGGTTGTAAGTAGCCATTCTCAAGTAGATGTAATGTAGAATCTCCGATTCCAGATATGTGAAGTTTCATTTGACTTTTCCATATAGTAAAGTTTTCCTTGTTCAGCTTCGGCACCTCACTCTTATACATCTTGTGATATTTCTACTCAAGTCCTTAAAACTTTATTCCAAGCAACCTATGCTCTGATACCAATTGCTAGAATAACTAAGAGGGGGGTGAATCAGTTAGATCATTTATCCTACAGTCCCAATTAAAAAGATGTAATACTTTAAACAATCTCAACAAATTCTATAGCTCGGTAACATAAACTACTAAACTATATGTGCCTTTATCGATTACCAGTCAATTAACTCACATTGATTACCAACCAAATCAAATATGTAATATGTAAAGTATGACAATAAAACAATCATCACAGAAACACATAACACAAAGATTTAACATGGAAACCATGTTAATGGAAAAACCACCTGGGACCGGTACCCCAAAATAATTTTCACTCTTCTGAAGTGAGCTCGGTGAAGAGCCAACCTTGTTAAAGGTTATAAACACACTGTTAGGTGTGACCTTGTTAGAGGATTTAAGACTAACAATTATTGTTCAACCAGTATTCACTATGGGGTTGATAGGATAACAATGTACATTCATTGAATGACATGGGGGTATAACATAAGACAGTTAAGTCCACTCGGTTAAGAGATTCTTCTGTATCAATGGTTAAATTGAAACAATAGTTAATCTTATTACAATACAACTCCAATTTTAGATGTTCAAATCTATTCTAAGCCCATACAAATCCTCTTATCAATATGTCAATTCACTTCCTCAACTTACTTTCACTCGGTAATAGCTCTTTGACGCTCGGTACTTTCTGTAGTTTGGTTCTTCTTCAACCAATCTGATCAGGCTTGCATGAAACTGTATTCACATGAAATCTCTATAGTCTTCTTTCTTCTGACATGTTTCAATAAAGAAACTCATATATCTTATATAGATAGATAAACCATTTTCATATCATCCATCAGATTTTTCCTCTTAATCTCCTTCACTGATTTTGCCTCTTAAACCTTCCTCAGCAGATGTGTTAATAAAACATTTCAATTCCATCCTTTAGATCTTCTCCAAATTTTGTCAACTGTGGATCTCATAACAAAATTTATCCTCAATCTCAAAATCATAACAATTTTTGTTAGCTAAACTTAAGCATTTAATACTTTCATCCATACTCGGTTAACAAAGAAATGCATTGGTGAACACAAGCTCGGTTAATACTATTGCTCGGTATACACTACACTAGCTTGGTGTATACTAAAATGCTTCATCAACTGACCACATTGCCTTGTAACATTTTTCTTCCATCTTCATAATAGATCAATGCAACATAATCAAGTCAACCATATGAAGTCATAGACTCATCAATAAGTTACCCAAGGTATTCCTTATCCTCATCTATCATATCCATCTTTCTCCATGTAGATATCTCAGCTCTTTATATTTTCCTCCTTTTTATAGATGTTTAGATGTTTGCAACTATCATAATAAGTACTGTCAAAACTAGTTGACATCAATGATGACAAAATGACTGATTTAATTATCTTACATATCATTTCAGTACTCAGTGATATCTAATCACTGATCTTCAAGTCATTCAGGTATTGAATCATTTTTAGTTCATCACATCCTTCCATTCAACATATTCAATGTCAAACTTGCTCAAAATCTTAACTCACTTAGCCAACCTACCATTCAAGGTTGTTTTGCTCAGGAGATACTTAAGTGGATCAATTTTTACAACTAACTATACATGATGTGCCAACATATAATGTCATAGCTTCTATGATGCAAATACCACTTCTAGGAAAGCTTTCATGATAAATGATTAATTCATTTCATAAGAAACCAGAGCCCTATTGATATAGTAAATGGCTCATTACTTCTTGTTCTCATCCTATTCTACAAGGAGTACCCACAATGATGTATTACTAGCTACGATATATAGAATGAGTGGCTTACCCTAGATAGGGGACATCAGGACCGGTGGGTTTGCCAAATATTCCTTAAATAGTTAATCTAAACTAACAAAATCAAAGTGATCTAAACTAAGACTAACTTTAAGGTGACTCATTTCCTTCTAGTACATATCAGTATGAACTTTCTCTTAGGTCATTACAAACTCAATGACAATAATGCAATCTAAATGAAGGATTTGGAATGCAACTATATGCAATGCAACATTAATCTAATTAGTTAAGAGGTAATCTAATTAAGCTAAAATGAAGTGTTCATATCTTATTTTGATACAATAATGAAACTATAATGCTAGATTAACAAAATAACTAAACAATAATGATCAACTATGAAATATACAATAATCTATGAATTCAAAATAACAGTATAACACTCATTCAAATTGGGGATCCTTTGTGAAGAAATGAGGCATTTTTATATAGAAATCCCTTTGGGAATGAATGGTTAAGATTGACTGGAGATGAGTAGTGGAGGTTTCTTCAAAGAATCAATTAACTCCAAAAGTGCATCAGTCTTCGTGGAAACCTCCAAATCAACTAGTAAGTCAACTAAAAGGGTTTGTGGGAACTTCCAAAATAACTAGAAAGTCAATTGGACTAGTTCTCCAGTCAACTAGCTTGTTTCCAAAATGTGATAATTTCGTTAATTGAACTATTTCCAAAATATTACTTAGTTAACTAGAGGATGATGACACAAATTCTTTTTTGGATTTATTAAAATAGTTTAATGTATTTTCCTCAAAAAAGGTGATAATATAATTAATTTAATTCTATTTTTATGATTAATTGATAATTATTTATTTTTAATCAATATTTTTTAATATTAATTATATGAGGTTGATTTAAGTGTCAATAACCTTAAGACTTTAGGAATTAATTAATTAAATGAGATCAAGTGCAATAATCAAATGTGATATAGGTCAAACTAGGTTGATGAATTCAATTGCCTTAGGTTAAGACTTAGGGAATTTGATCAAAATTAAGGTTTTCTTTGATGAATAATAGAGATTAGGGGCTTATGGTTTTGGTGACCATTTTTAGGTGATTAAACATAGATATCTTATATTATGTTTCTAGAGATATTTCTCTTTTAATGCATCCTTGTTCTTACCTAGACCACTATTGGAGCACCCAAAACTGTGACTATCTTTAGAGCCACCCAAGTCACGATGGGTCTATATTCCATTTCCACAATTTGTAGCTGGGAGTTTCATAGTAGGAAGAGTATCGCTCTGCGAATTAAACCCATTGTTGTGTTCAAGTGCTTGAGAGGAGTGACCATGTCCTCCCAATTTAGTGCTAGGTAAAAAATATAACCCAAATAAAAAATTTTTAGCATGGGGAGTATTATGGGTGATTTGAACATTTTGATTTGACAACCTTGGAAGAGAGTTAATATTGCTAGTTTGTTCTTTGTCATCATATGCAACTTGATGTAGTGTAACATCACTGCATCTAGCTTGAGGAAACAGAGTCAAGGTAGAGTCATTGTTAGGAAAAGCTCTATGGTTGACACTATTAACCATGATGTCCAAGACATTTGTTGTGTTGTGAATGCCAAGAGTGATGTTGTCTATTCCAAATATCATGGTGTGATCCAAACCTACAACTTCTTTGGGTACAGTATACTAGTCTTGAACATAGACTTCCAGATTACAGAGTGATTCAATGTCAAACTCCCAAGATATAGAGTATGGGTTAGTTTATGTAATTGGAGTAGTCTATTCACAATTTGAGAGACCGTTTCTAGAAAAAGTGGAAGATGGTGATGAAATAGGGGCATGTACTAAGACAAACGTGTGTGAGTTAAGATTTTTAGGATGTAATGTCTATAAATTACTACCAGTAGATGACCTCTATGATAAATTATTTTGCACTAAAAATGTGGGCATGTATTGTTTCTCTGGCGTTTCCTTTATTTGCAAGGATATGAATGTTTTTTCATTGAAAACAATATCTCTTCTCCATATAATTTTCTGATGAAGGGGATCCCATAATTGAAAGATAAATTAATCTTCTCCATAGCTCCAAATATGGGAAAGTGCACCAAGATGGAGTGCAAAAAAGTGGCCACCTTCTTCAAAAAAACAAAAAAAATTAATAACCCACTTGAGTTATTCAAAATTTGAAAAACTAGGCTTGGAAAAGCCAAGCCTTTGCCAAGCCACAAAAAAAAATTTAAAAAACTTATTTAATTCAAAACGCACATGTGTTTTGTAAAGCTAAAAATGATTTACAAAACCCATATGTGTTTTGAGTGTCATTTTTTTTTAAAACCCGTGTTTTGACTCATTCTCTTCATGCCAAAACTGAGTTTGGAGGAGAGATGAGGAAGAGAAATCACCAAAACCTGAGCGGGTTCTTGTTGTAATTTAATTTCCTTGCCATATTGTTCATTTTGAAACCATGCCACAACCTCAAATAGGTAAGAATTTTTTCTTTAATTGTTTTAGTTTCAATTTTGATTGAGTAGGGTTTGCTGAATTGATTTAAGTTTTTAAATTATTTTGATGTTAGATTCAGAAAACAATCCCTAACCACAAAAGAGATAGCAAATACCTCTTCAAACACCTAAAAATATTGATAATGATAGAAATGAGCAACAAGAGAACCCCCCAAATGTATCCCCATAACAAGAAAACCCACCGCCAAACCCGAATCCAAACCCCCTGCATCCTCCAATAGGTCTTGTTGATGTCACATAAGAGGACATTATCAATCATCTTTAACAAAACAGTGCCGAAATATCCATATTAGTTAATAGGTTGAGGTCCTCTAGGTTTGAGCACTACTCATCCCTCGCCACTTCCTTAGAAACAATGGCCAATAGTAAGAATGAGGCATCTAAGGAGGTTACAACATGGAGTTCATGGATGGATAGATGTCATGTATTTTATGTCCATAGATTATCATATGATCAAGTGAAGAAAAAGAGGATACTTAAAGATGACATATGTTTTCTTTTAACTAATCCTATTAATAGTAACTCCTTAGAAGTTACTACAAATAGGTTTCCCATACATTGGTGTGTTCATAATAGGATGAGAGATGAATTTTGCGATAGGTGGTATATGGTTTTTGACCAAGAACCCTTTAATAATTGGGAGGTACCTTTATATTTTTTAAGAAAGCTATATTGTGAATTTATCCTTTGCAAGAAGACAAATTACTTTGACATCCAATAGTTCCAAGGTAGAGGGAGAGGCTCTACACATTATAGAGTTGGGGCCCATAGGATGGTAGAGCCACAACATAGGAGGCATCTAGCTAAAAAACCCATAGTTCATGTTATGGTATTGATAGTAGTGAAGGAGTATATTTATTTACAAACCCTTTAGGTAGCTACATCATTGACTGATGTCATTATTGAGCATGACACAAAGTTAGTCGACGTAGAGGTTGGATCAACACAAACACCACCTTTATCATCATCAGATGCTCCATTTGGCTCAGCCCAGCCCATTGCGCATGTGTCCCACCTGGCTCCAAGACACTGGGATGAAAAAATAAATCTTTGAGGACACCCAAATTACAAAAGGTAATTTAGTACAATTTAAGATTTTTTGTTGAAATGTATTATGATTAAATATGTACATGTATACTAATCAATGTACGTGTCTTATTTGTTCTATATATAGAAACAATTTGGTATGTGTGTGTGTGTGTGTTAAACATATGGATTTAGATATGAGAACATGCATTTTTAATTTTGTAGTGTTTGTCATCAACTTTTGGTTATTAACTTGTGTTAATTATCTTTTACCTATTACAACTCCCTTAGCAACTTCCTAAAGACCCTTTAACATTCCATTTTGTTAGGAGTCCTCTGCCACAAAGTAGCACATCAACATTACCACACAGCCCAACTGGAGAAGAAAGAGATGAGGTAATCAACATTTTAATTGCCAACAAATTACAGTCTAGTATTTAGTTATTTTGATATTATTTGGAGATAAGATATCTGATTTAGCATTTGAATTGTTCTTGTCTAGACACCCAATGAGCCACGTACTACTTCAAAGAGGCTCAATTTTGATGATCCAACACAATCACAGATATTGATAGAGATATATAGATCTAGTTGTGGTTATTGAATGACCAATTTTTGTATATATTCAACATTTGTATTGTAGATATCGACCTTGACGTTGTACATGCCATATTTTTGTAACTATTATTGACTTGTCATCTATGCCATTTTTTGATATGTACATGATTATTGTTCATTTTGATATATATATATATATATATATATATATATATATATGAAACTTGATATCCAATCCAATTTGTTCATTGTGTGCATATCATTGTACTTCAAAACTTAATTTTTTACAATTAATCAAACATGTTTACATTCATTATTTAATATAATAGAATTAAAACATGTTTATGAAAGTCATTGTGGCATGAATAATGTAATCAAAATCATATGTGACATAATTTGATGTAATAAGGCATGAAAAGCCAAAATATGAAATGATTTTGTCTATTATGTCAAATTGTCCTAATTGACCAAATAAGGGTCATAGGAAGATGTATATTAATGGGTGGTTTATATGGTTTCTATTTCTTGTAGATTGTGTTTTGGAATAAGTTGGCGAAAACTATGAAATACCTGATTTTACCAATACTGCTCAGTGACCCTTAGGGACACTCTGGTCTGGTGTGCTCGCAAACATTTAAGGGACTCTATGGGTGATATAGGATTTCCACTAGCATTTACCCATACAAATGAAGATAATGGAGAAGATGATTTGATCCCATAGTGAACGGATTGAAAGATATCCATTGTTGCTCATTTCAATTGAGCAACATTGCAACTTTTGACATAAACCAAGTTAGGGACACCAAATTAAAACAAAGGGGAATATCTAAAAATAGAGATAGAAAATTGTAGGCCTCTATAACACTATCATGTAGCACATCATGATTCATCAATGCCTCACACAAGCTTCGAGATATTCCCCAACAAAGATCACTTCTTAATGTTTCTTAGTGACCCTTAGGAACACTCTGGTTTGGTGTGCTCGCAAACATTCCAAGGATTGCGTGTGCAAGATAGGGTTGTCACTAGGGTTTACTTGGCCAACCAGAGCTAATGGAGGAGATAATTTGATCCCACGGTGAACAGATTGATAGAAAGCCAATATTTCTCATTTCAATTGAGCAACATTACAACTTTTGACATAAACCGAGGTAGGGATGCCAAATTAAAATGAAGGGGAATCTCCCAAAAATGAGATAGATAATTGTAGGCCTCCTCTAGCACCTGATGATTTTTTTATACCTTGCATGAGCTCCAAGATATTCCCCAAGAAAGATCATTGCCCAATGTTGCTTAGTGACCCGTAGGGACACTTTGGTTTGGTCTTCTTGTGAACGTTCAAGGGCCTCTATGTGTGAGATAGAGTTGTCACTAGCATTTAACCATAAAAATGGAGCTAATGGAGAAGATAAATCAATCCCATGGAGAATGGATTGAAAGATATCCATTTTTTTCACATTTGACATGAGCTTTTGCAGTCACATCCATGTTATGGCATTTAAAGAATAGTTTTTTTAAAGATGTGTCTAAACATGTTCTTAATGGTAATTAATATTTAAGTAAGAAATTTTTAAATAGATTGCACACTTACTTATTGTTGAACATTAAAAATAAAAGATAAAGTTCAAAAGTAAATGTCAGATTCTTCAAAGGTAGGGATTGAGAGGATTGAATACATGTATTTCAATAATATATTTACAAATCGGGCCCATTGTACCTTCTATATACAAAATTTGGCATCTAACATGCCCATGACAACTCATTCCCCTTTTTTTACATAAACATTGGCATCTAATATGCAAATGGCAGATCATTGCACCTTTTATATACAAAAATTAGCATCTAACATCCACACGACATCTCATTGTCATTTTTTTACATAAAAATTAGCATATAATATGTACATGGTAGTGTTATCTCTATTGAGCATTAAAGGTTGTCATTAGTATCAAGGGTTATCAAAGATATTAGTCAGTTACTTATATTGAGCTAGTTGGTAACTAAAAGAAAAACATACCAATCAGTTAAGCATATACATCGAGTAGTTTATGCAGTGTTTACCGAGGATTACAGGAAATGACATAGTAATCAGGAATGGCACATTCTTCTATGCATACAGTTACAACAGATCAAAAAACATTTTACCAAGATTGAGGAATATTTATTGTCATGATATTCATTAAATGTAATGAAGATCTTAAGTAATATTTGATCTAGACTATTTTTGTACATCGTAGATCTTAGGGTTTTGTCTAAGATTTGTAACCTAATTTTGTTAAAGAGACATAATGCATAATGCTATACAATTATATGTTTGCATCATTTCTTATGTGAACTGATGTATGAATTAAGGAGCACTTGAAGCACTTGCCTAACTTCAAGATTATCAGATGATAGAGAAGAACAGTATACAGAGGAGATCAGATTAAGCAGAATCAGAGAAGGCTAACCGAGCAGTTCAGAGTGGAGATTCATCATAGTAAAGGTGAAATATATTTAGTACTTATTGATCTATATCAGACAATTTAGTTGTCAATTAGAAGATAATTTCCTATTTCTCTAATACCAATTGTTGGAAATAGGAGAGATAGGGTACTCAGAGGGGAGGGGTGAATCAGTGCCCACTAAAAATTTTACTTGTAAACTTTTCAGATCTATGACAATAAACAATAATAACCTTGCAAAATAACTTGTATCTAATTGCATGTATCATTCATCCATTTAACTTGTGAAAGTAAACAACATGAAATCAACAATATATCAATCACATAACACAAGTATTTTGGTAATGCAGAAACCATTGTTAGAAGGTAAAAACTGCGGGGCAAGACTTGGTTTCATATACAAATTGTTTTTCTCACTAGTTCTAACAAATCCAATTTGTAACAAATAAGTATGCAACCCAGTAATCCACAAATCCAATACTTAAACAAATAAGTATGCAGCCCATTATTGTTAGAATAACTGAGAGGGGGGGGGGGGGGAATCAGATATCCATAGTCCCAAATCAAAATGTATAATCCAAAAATGAATTACTTAAACTTCTACAACTCGGTAACATAAAATACTATACTGTCTGTGCTTTTACTAATTACCAGTCAATAACATATAATGATTACCGACCAAATCTAATATGCAATATGTAAAGTATGATAACAAAAAATCACCATAATGAACACATAACATAAAAGATTTAACGTGGAAACCCTATGAAGAGAAAAACCACCTGGGACCGACAACCCAAAAATTGTTCACTCTTCTGAAGTGAGGTCGGTGAAGACCCAACCTTGTTAAAGGTTACAAACACACTATTAGGTGTGACCTTGTTAGAGGATTTTAGACCAACCGTTATCATCCAAACAGCATTCACTATGGGGTTGATAGGATAACAATGTTCATTCTATGAATGATACATAAAAGACTTTCCTAGTCCACTCTATTAAGATATTTCTCTATTTACAATGGTTAAAGTGTAACAACAGTTGATCTGATCATAATACAACTTCAATTGTAGATTATCAAAACTATGTTAAGCTCATTCAAATCCTCTGATCAATGTATCTATTATGTTTCAATCAATTTCAATTAACTTATTGTCGCTCAGTTATAGCTTCCTGATGCATAGTAAACTCTGCATTTCAGTTCTCCTTAACCAGTTTGATCAGGCATACATGAAAACTTGTTCATGGGATATCTTTGCAGTCTCCTTCTTCTCACATTAGTTTCATTGTGAAACTTTGGTCTCTTAAATAGACAAGTAAACTATTTTCTTCTCCTCCATTAGATTTTTCCACTTAAACCTTCCTCAATTTTTGTGTCAAAAACACATTTTAATTTCATCCTTTAGATCTTCCTCGAATTATGTTAGCTGTTGATCTTTTAACAAACTTTATCTTTTACCTCGAACTCATACACTTTCCAACTCATCAATCCTTATCGGCTAAACTAATCATTTAGTTCCTTTCTCCTACTCGGTTAATAAAGAAATGTGTTGGTGAACACAAGCGTGGTTTATACTGTGCTCGGTATACACTACACTTCGTTGGTGTATACTGAAATGCTTCATCAACTAACCACATTGCCTTGTGTCTTTCAGCTCTTTTCCTCATCATAGATGATTGAAACATAATCAAGTCAATAACATAAGGTCATAGACTCATCAATAAGTTACCCAATGTATTCCTTATCCTCATCTATCATATAAATCTTCCTCATGTAGATATTTTTGTTCTTCATCTCTTTTTATTCCTTTCCTACAGATGTTTCAGTATAGTAACTTACAAGATAAGTGTTTTCAAAAAAGTTGGCATCAATGACAACATATTACTAATTTAATCATATTACATATCTAATCAGCAACTCAGTGATCTCTAATCACAGATTCTTCAATTAGGTTCTCAATCAGTTGTAGTTCATCAATCTCTCCCTTTGGCATTGATGACAACTCAAGTAATATGAAATATACCATACACATACCAAACATGTATTCTACAACTCTATGAACAAATGTTGTACAAGCTCTCACTAGCTTAATATGTTCAATCACTACGTTACTAAACAACATTACAAATGCAGCTTCGAAATTCTGCATATATGCTCTTTTCAACTCTCAAATTCCTTCTTCTGTTCTCAGTAACTGATCTTCAGTGTTCTCCCTTTCTTTCAATTTTTTTCTCCCTTAGATAGATGTTTCAGTGTTCTCATCAGTACATATTGTTTCATATTTTTTTATCTCTCCCTTTGACAACAATGCCAAAGAAACAAATAAACATATAGCTCTTTAGTAGCCATCTAACTCTCTGTTGTCCAGTGCATTCTCTGTATCTTTGTATACTGATATGCCAATCTATTCCAAGTCTTCAAACTTTTCACAACCTTAGACATGATCCAAAGTGTGAACTATGCCGCATCAACATGAATGATCTTCTGATAAGATTAGGCTGATGCAACATCTAGATCACATTAGTGACCGGTAGACAGGGGATAGACCCCAAGTCTAGTCCTCAAGTGTTCAAATGAGTCCTTCGCTAGAGGCTTTGTAAATATGTCTGCAAGTTGTTCTTTAGATGTAACAACTTCTAGCTTCACTTGCTTCTCCTGTACTTGTTCTCTTAAGTAGTGATACTTAATAGATATATGCTTTGTTTTAGAGTGCATCATTGGATTCTATGAAATGTTTATTGCACTGATGTTGTCACAATATATAATCACTAACTCAGTGATTACCTCATTCATACCTTCCAACACTTGCTTAATATATGCAATATTTGAACAGTTTGTAGCAATAGAAACATAATCTTCTTCAGTTGTAGACTGAGAAATGCAAGCCTTCTTCTTACTCATCCATGTAACAAGTCTTTCACCAAAGAAAAATGCTCCTTCGATGGTACTTTTTCTGTCATCCACATTTCTAGCCCAATCAGCGTCAGTGTAGACTCTCAGTTCAAATTTTCCTTAGGATACCATAATCCATAATATTTTGTTTTCTTCAAGTATCTTAAGATTATCTTTGTAGCAACCATGTGTGACTCCCTAGGATTTGTAGAAAATATTGCAACAATTCCCATGGCATGTGCTATATCTAGTCTACTATGCACTGCATACATTAACTTACCAATCATAGATCGATATAGTGGCTGGTTTACCTTTTTAGTTTCATCTTCCTTAGTCAATTTACATCCAGTAGCCATCGATGTTCCAAAAGGTTTAGCATCTTCCATGCCAAATGTTCTCAGTACTTCCTTGATATATTTAGATTGTGTGATCAATATCCCATCACTCTGCTGAATCACTTGTAGTCCTAGAAAGAACTTAATCTTTCCAAACATAGACATTTCAAACTCTCTTCTCATCTTATCAGCAAAGGATTTACATATGTGATCTTGACCTCCAAAAATAATATCATCCACAAATATTTCAGCAATAAGAATAGTATCATCAGTATCTCCTTTCATATACAAATTGTTGTTCTCACTAGTTCTAACAAATCCAATACTTAACAAATAAGTATACAGCCCAGTACTCCACAAGGGTTTCTACCTTTACCCCCAACAAGAACTAGTGAGAACTACTTGTTTTTTAGAACTAGTGAGAACAACAATTTGTATATGAAACCAACTAGATGGTTTCTGAGCCCAAGATTGGAAAATGAAATCAAGTCTAGTGCAACTGCAACTACAATCAAGCCACAAGATTTTTCAAAGCATATTCATAGATTTTAGGAACTTAGGTGGTTGATAGCAGAACTCAAGAAACAAGAAGAGCAGATCATAGATCAGGTCACAGAGTTACAGACCGAACTCCTTCCATACTTGAAATTTTTTGAGAAACACATTGTCAAAGCAGAACAACTTGTTACAACACCAGAACTCTCTGTGTTGGATAACATCTTTGACATGCATGCACAAGTTGGTCTTGAACACATTGAAAGAGGAATGGGAAAACCTCTTGGAGTCTATGAAGAAAACCCATCAACACATTTTTTACAAGATGTGAGTATACAGTTTTAATTTTTTTTATATTTGGCTTTAATATCAAAAAGGGGGAAATCAATGTATATGCCAAATATGTACATAGATGCTACATATACTACATTTTATCATGAGCATGCACCGAGGGGGAGTAATAGAGTTTTAGAGTTATATATATAATAGAAAATTTTGATAATGTTATATGTATATGGCGGAGACACAAGTTTTGAGACATAAAGTCTATACACACACACACACACACACACACACACACACACACACACACACACATATATACACACACATACATATATATATATATATATACATATATATATATATACACATATATATATATATACATATATATATATATATATACATATACATATACATATACATATATATATACATATACATACACACACACACACACACATATATATATATATGTATATGTATATATATATACACACACACACACACACACACACACACATTCAAGTTTTGATACTAATGCCAAAGGGGGAGATTGTTATCTCTATTGAGCATTAAAGGTTGTCATTAGTATCAAAGGTTATCAAAGATATCAGTCAGTTACTTATATTGAGCTAGTTGGTAGCTAGAAGCAAAACAAACCAGTCGGTTAAGCATATACACTGAGCAATTTATGCAGTATTTACCAATTAAGGATTACATGAAACAACATAGTAATCAGGAATGGCACATTCTTCTATGCATACGGTTACAATAGATCATAAAATATTTTACCAAGATTAAGGAATATTTATTGTCATGATATTCATTAAATGTAATGAAGATCTTATGTAATATTCGATCTAGATTATTTTTGTACACCGTAGATCTTAGGGGTTTGTTTAAGAAAGTGGCATAATGTAGAGTGCTATATAATTATATGTTTGCATCATTTTTTATGTGAACTGATGTATGAATTAAGGAGCGCTTGAAGGACTTTCCTAACTTCAAGATTATCAGTTGACAGAGCAGAACAGTATACATAGGAGATCAGATTAAGCAGAATCAGAGAAGGCTAACTGAGTAGTTTAGAGTAGAGATTCATCATAGTAAAGGTGAAATATATTTAGTACTTATTGATCTGTATGAGACAATTTAGTTGTCAATTAGTAGATAATTGCCTATTGCTTTCTAACAATTGTAATAGAGTTTTTGGCTAAATCTCTTAACAGAGTAGACTTGATAGTCTTATGTAAATCTCTTAATGGAGTGCACACTTTATTAGTGTTGTTAAAATCCTCTAACTAGGTAGATCTAGTTGATCTAATATGTTACTCCTAACAGGGTAAGATCACCAAAAGTGATCAAAACTTGTATCCCTAATAGGCAAACCTTTTCTATCTGTAGTAGTGAAGAATTTGTGGGTGTCATCCCCGCTACAGTTTTTACCTTCTAACAAGGGTTTTTGCGTTACCAAAATACTTTTGTTATGTGATTGATATATTGTTGATTTCATGTTGTTTACTTTCACAAGTTAAATGGATGAATGATACATGCAATTAGATACAACTTATTTTGCAAGGTTATTATTGTTTACTATCATAGATCTGAAAGGTTTACAAGTAAAAGTTTTAGTGGGCATTAATATGTCCCCCCTCCCCTCTCAGTACCCTATCTCTCCTAATTCCAATAGGTAGCCCTTTTTATACAAAATTTGGCATCTATTTATGCACATTACATCTCATTATAATTTTGAAGTACAAACTTTGGCCTCTAAATATTCACATAGAGAACCTCAAAGATATACATGAAATTGTCAAAATCATTCTACCATATTGTAGAATCATTCTTCTAGATTGCCCAAAATTAGTCAAGAGAAACTTCTGGATCATCTCTAACCCTTATTGTGTCAAGTATTGCCTCGAGGTCAGATTCATGAACTTTCCACAAATTATTGTTAAGAGGTTTTCTACAATACTTAATCAATTGAATATTTATTGCAGCAATAAGGTTAGAGTAATGAAGAATATATCTATGTGTCTCAAAGTCCTCAAACAACCAGGCATTAGAATTCTTGATAGGATACCTACATTTTATAGAGTTTAATAACCAAATCAATTTGTAAAGTGTAATAATTTTTTTTTTAATAGGTATGAATACAACTGGACACAACAATGGTACCTTCTAAGCCATGTCCCTATGATAACAATGAATCCTATTGGCTACTGAATACCCTCTCCATCAATGATTGTAGTTGTCAATTTATTTTTGGCCTCAATATAATGACACAAAAAGTAATATGTTCCTTCTTCATTGTTATCATCTACAATTACTACATATACATGACTTGTATTTAATAGAAGGGTTAGTTAATATGACCATCAACATTCAAAATTGATTTAACCTACAAAATCTAGAGAAATTACCTAGTTCAACTAGGTCTGATACATGGTCAAAATCCACTAATGCTTCAAATTGGTTCATTTGTAGTTCTCTAGGAAGTTTATATGTATCTAGGTTTCCAAAGGTCTACAAGACCATTGGTCAACCCACTCTTTTGATTCACATTCATCCCACACAAAATGCATACACAAAGAGAAAAAGCATGAAATTTGTCTCCTATAAATATATAATGATTTTGCATTTGAACTTCTAAATGAATTCATATCGCTGGATCCTATAAGTGTACAACAATCTAGATAGTTTTCAATGTTAGATTCATGTACCAACCAAAAAAATATAGAAACCATAGAGTTACATGCATTACCTAGTCCCATCATAGAGTTATGTCATCGCACAATTATTTCTGCATCAATTAACATTGTGTCACCTTCATACTTCAATTCCTCTCTAGTAATAGCTCTTTTCACACATGTTCCTGCACCATCATGCTCTCCCTTTCCATGCCCTCTCTCATTGAAATTCTAAAAATGTTGTACACCACTTTTCACATGTATCCTACTCAACCAATAGAACATCCTTGCATTCTTGGATTGTGCGATGCAATTGTCTGACCATATTAAATGTTGGTTATCATATACCTCTTTCCATTAAACTATCATAGAATATTATAAAGCATCCTTGCACAAACTCTAAGGAATGAGTATGATCATCACTGATATAAAAGTGATTCTCTCCTATAAACATTATGTCCTCCTCTGTGCTATCATGTGCATGCATGAATACAATGTGTACAAAATAGTAACTTGTGTAGAGTGGTAATACATACGTTGCACTTCATTTTTTAGGTTTCAATATATATTTCTTAGAAAAATCAATGATAGAAACAATAGTAAAGAGGGTTAAAGTTTCCTAACACAACTTTAATTTATCATCTAACCACCTAACTCTATGTGTGAGACCTATGTACTCATAAACTAGTTTCTCTTGAAATATCTTCATAAAATTAGCTACGCATATTGGTGCAGGAGCACCTAGGGTCTTTAGGCTACCCTAGTCTAAACATTTTGGCTTGTAGTGAACTTAGACAAGTCACTATTTTAATAAGGACTATGAAGAGTCCCAAGTGAGTGTGTGAAGTCTAGAAATCCTTTAGGAAGGTTGGCTAAGAGTTAGTCAAGGTCTTCTCTAGGCTTGGTTAGTCTTGGTTTTCTTTGTGTAGTTGCTAATTTAGTTATCTAGTTGGTAAAAGGATACTTTTACTTCCAAAAATGAGAGAATAATGAAGGGAAATGGTCTCAAAGAGTTAGTCACACCATTGAGGTCAAATAGAAGTCATTTGAGTGACCCAAACAAGCTTGACGATAAAAGTTGTCAAAGTTGTCAATGACAACTTTGCAACTTTTCCAAAGTTGTCATGACAAGAATTGTCAAAGTGCCTCACAAACACTAAAAGTAGTTAGGGATCCATTTGGATAGTTGTGCTTGATCTCCCTAACCTATTTAAGTTATTTTACAACCAGAGATGAGGGTTGTCAATTTTTGTAAACTTTTGTTTTTTAATACAATTCATTGGTGTTCTTTGTAGAACCAACACAGTGCTAAGAGCTCGAATTATCCTTGTGCCATGGATTGATCTGAGCCTAGTTTATGTGTGTAAAGCTATCTTTGTGTTTCTAGTTTCATTTTGTGTGTGTGTATTTAGGACTAGGTTTTCTTTACTTTTCTTTTCATAAGTCTCTCCTCTGTGACTAGTTCACTGATCTAGACAGGGCTGAGAGAACAAAAATGGCTCTAGCATGAAAACCACTCGTGGGTACTATACAACACTGTGGGAAATTCTAGAGAAAAATTTATATACTATAAATATTAATATTTATGTCTAGATATGCAGGGGAGCTAATTTTACCATCAACACCTAAACGGGCCATAATGAGCCTTACTAGGAAGCTTGACTATTGCAAACAGTGGATAGAAGGTTTCAGGGATTGAAAGAATAAATCCAAGGGTGAAGAAGTAAGGAAAAGTGTCTAAAGACTCTTTTCTCTAAAGGAGAGGTGTTGAAAAATATTATTAAGGGAGAAGGAACCATTTCTCCATTGTGATCAGTGATAGGAAATTAGACCTTAAAAATAGGCCCAGTAATAAGAAGGTATTGTATGGAAGCCATGAGGACTAGAAACCCTAAAAATATTAGAGAACTTGGAAAAGGGTGTCTGAATATTAATATTTTTTAGGCACTTGTGTGGGAAGTTGAAGAGTTATATCCCAAAAGGTGTGTTGAAAGACCTAATTAGGCCTTGTTGGGGCTTGTATCCTTTTTTTCTAACTTTGGTGAGATTGACTATTGAACAAAGGGGTTTGAAGACTTAAGAACCTCAATACCATTGAATAATATGCTTTAGGAGGTCTTCTATCCAATTGAAAATATTTTTATTTTCATAGTATTGGGTGATGGGCTTAAGGAAATGAGTCCATGGAAGGGAACAAGGGGATAGTGTTGAGTTAGTAACTTGGTAGAGAGGTCTTTGAGAGAGAGGTGATTTTGGAAGAATCCTTCAAGGAAATAGGGTCTTAATTGAACCCTAAATAGGCCAGGAGAAGGACCTAGTGGAATTCCTAGGGGAAATAAGACAAGGACAAAGAGACCTCCCTATCAAATTGGTTTCAAAGCCCTAGAAATATTTGGGACAAGGCATGTGTATGTCAAAATTTAGAAGTGAATTAGTGGAAGAAACCACCATGGTGAAAAATGCTGAGTTGGAAAGAGAAGTGACAAAACAAAGGGAGAAAAATAGACTCCTTGAAGAAGCCTTAGAGGCTATGGAAGATAAATTGGATGAAGTTTCAGAGGCAGCTGACAAGATGAAGGAAAAGCTAGACATTGATGAATAAAAAGGTAAGGAAGTGGATGAGGATGGTTATATACCTAAACTAGATCCTCCATTACAAGAGGAACCCATCATTAGAGTCATCGAGGCATTATGTGGTAAGGCACTTGAGGGGATACCCCTGTTTACTAGCAAAATAGATTCATAATTGATCATGGAATAGATTGAAGGGAAGGAGAATCATTTCAAATATGAGGGTATTAGAGACACACAAAAGGTGAAGGTTTCCAAATCAAGGCTAAGGGGACCAGCCCTAACTTGGTGGAAATTCCTTCAAGAAGAGAGGGAAAGAGAAGGGAAAATACCAATATCTAATTGGAAAGCTATGGTGAATAATATCAAATAAAATTACTTGATAGAGAATCATGAGTTCTAATTACACAAAAAGAGACAAATTCTAAGACATAAATATATTGATGTTGCCTCCTATACCGAAGAATTTCAAAAATTGTGTCTAAGATCCATGGTGCAAGAAGAGGAAAGCATTAGAGTGGTAAGATAATTAGGTGGATTGAGGTGGACTATCCAAGAAGAGATCAGTTTTTGGACTCCTACTACTCTCCATAAGTGCTTTTAGTTGTCACTTAAGGTGGAAGAGAAAAATAAAAAGAAGAAAGACTCTAACCCTAGGAGTAGAGGAAGATGAAGAGACTCTAGAGGACATAAGGGTGGATATGGTGGTAGAAACATTGAGCCAAGAAGCCAAGGAGACTCTAAAATGATTGAACAAAGTAGTGAACAAAGTGGAAGAGGTAACTATGGTAGAGGAAGTGGTTTTCATGTAGGTGGAAGATGCAGATCAAGTAACTTCACTAGAGAATCACACTTTGCCAATATGAAATGCAACAATTGTGGTCAATCAGTCCACCCTTATTATAGATGTCCTAAAAAATATACAAGTTCACAAGGTGAGAAGAAAATATCCTATGTAAAAGAACAAGTGTGTAGTGTCAAATCACTAGAGGTGAGTCTTGATTCAGACAATGGAGAGAAGGTCATGTTTAGGAGGATCCAACTCAAAGAGTCAATCAAGGAAGAACCCAAGAAAAGAAGGGATTTATTTAGGATCAAGTGAAGGATCTTTTGAAAGGTGTGGAAGGTCATTATTGACTCTATCTCAATAGACAACATCATCTCAAAGGAGGCATTCCAAAATTTGAAGCTCACCAGGATACCTCATACACATCCCTACAAGGTCATCTAGCTAAATCAGAGGTGGAATGTCTTAGTGAATGAACAAGTGTGGATTGACTTTGTGATTGGTGATACCAAGATAACATGCTATGTGACATCTTGTCAATGGATGCTTGCCACTTGTTATTGGGTAGACCATGGCAATATGACCAGGACGCAATACACCATGGGAAAATGAACATGTATACCTTAAATAATAATTAGATAAAGCCACTATACCAAAATAAATGAGGCAGTTATTAGATCAATTTAGAGATATTATCAGTGATGGGACACTAGCCACTCTCCCTCCTCAAAGAGAAATCAGCTACCAAATAGACTTGATACCTGAGGCATCTTTACCTAACAAAGTAGCATACAAGATGACACCGGACCAAAACAAGGAGATTGCAAGGCAAACTCAAGAGCTACTTGATCAAGGGATAATTAGAAAGAGAATTAGTCCATGTGTTGTCCTAGTGGTCTTGGTACCAAATAAAATTGGGTAAATGGAGATTATGTACTGATTCTAGGGAAATAAATAGGATAACTATTAGGTATAGATTTCCTAGAATAGAATAGAAGACCTTATGAACTGTCTTGGAGGTTCTAGGTACTTCACTAAAATTAATCTTAAGAGTGGGTACCATGAGATTAGGATGAAAGAGGGGGGTGAATGGAATTAATCATTTAAAACCATAGAGGGTCTTTATGAATGGTTAGTTATGCCCTTTGGAATCATAGAACTCATTTGAGTGACACAAACAATCTTGAGAACAAAAGTTGTCATGACAAGAATTGTCAAAATGCCTCACAAAGGCTAAAAGAAGTTAGGGATTTGTTTGGCTAGTTTTGCCCCATCTCCCTAACCTATTTAAGTAATTTTCCTACTAGAGATGAAGGTTGGAATTTTTTGTAAACTTTTGTTTTGTAATACAATTCACTGATATTCTCTTCATAATCAGCATGGTGCTAACAGATCGATTATCCTTGTGCTATGGATTGATCCAAGCCTAGTCTCTACATGTAAAGTTAGATTTGTGTTTCTAGTTTCATTTTTTGTGTGTATATTTAAGATTAGGTATAATTTAATTTTCTTTTCATAAGTCTTTCCTCTGTGACCATTTCACTGGTCTAGACAGGTTTGAGAGACCAAAAATGGCTCTAGCATGAAAACCACTGGTGGGTACTGTACGACCCTCTAGGAAATACTAGAGAAAAGTGTATATATTATATATATGAATATTTTTGTCTAGATATGTAGGTGATATAATTTTACCATCAAGCTCTAAGTGAGCCACAGTGAGCTCGACTAGGAAGCTTGACTATTGCAATAGTGGATGGAATGCTTTGGGGATTGAAAGAATCAATACAAGGGTGAAGAATTAAGGAATAGTGTCTAAAGAATATTTTATTTTAAGGAGAGGTGTTGAAGAATATTTTGAAGGGAGAAGGATCCATTTATCTAGTATGATCAGTGATAGGCAATTAGGCCTAAAATATAGGCATAGTAACAGGAGCACCTAGGGTCTTTAGGCTACCCTAGTCTAAACATTTTATCTTGTAGTGACCTTAGCCAAGCCACTATTTTAATAAGGAATATGAAGAGTCCCAAGTGAGTTTTTGAATCCTATAAATCCTTTAGGAAGCTTGGATAAGAGTTAGTCAAGGTCTTCTCTAGGCTTGGTTAGTCTTGGTTTTCTTTGTGTAGTTGCTAACTTAGTTATCTAGTTGGTCAAAGGATAACTTGACTTCCCAAAATGAGGGATTAATGAAGGGAAAGGGTCTCAAAGAGTTATTCACACCATTGAGGTCAGCTAGAACTCATTTGAGTGACCTAAACAAGTTTTACATTAAAAGTTGTCAAAGTTGTCGATGACAACTTTTTAACTTTCAAAAGTTGTCATGACAAGAATTGTCAAAATGCTTCATGAAGGATAAAAGAAGTTAGGGATCCATTTGGGAAGTTGTGCCCAGTCTCCCTAACCTATTTAAGTGATTTTTCTACCAGAGATGAGGGTTGGAAAGTTTTGTAAACTTTTTTTTTTTATACAATTCGCTAGTGTTCTCTACAGAACCAACACAGTGCTAAGAGCTCGATTATCCTTGTGCTATGTATTGATCTGAGCCTAGTATCTTCATATAAAGTTATCTTTGTGTTTCTAGTTTCATTTTGTGTGTGTATATTTAGGATTAGGTTTTCTTTACTTTTATTGTCATAAGTCTTTTCTCTATGACTAGTTCACTGGTTTAGACAGGGTTGAGAGACCAAAAATGGCTCTAGCATGAAAACCACTAGTGGGTACCGTACGACCCTATGGTAAATGCTAGAGAAAATTATTTATAGTGTAAATATTAAGCTTTCTATACAAATATGTAAGGGAGATCATTTTACCATAAAGTCCTAGGCAAGCCACGGTGAGCCTGGCTAGGAAGCTCGATTATTGTAAATAGTGGATAGAAGGCATTGGGGATTGAAAGAATCAATCTAAGGTTGAAGAAGAAAGGAAAAGTGTCTAAAGACTCTTTTCTCTAAAGGAGAGG
This sequence comes from Chamaecyparis obtusa, assembly GCA_027943335.1. NCBI lineage: Eukaryota > Viridiplantae > Streptophyta > Pinopsida > Cupressales > Cupressaceae > Chamaecyparis > Chamaecyparis obtusa. The sequence continues at coordinate 663,730 of BSBK01008525.1, forward strand.
TATTGAAAAATCTTTTGAATGGAGAAGGAACCATTTCTCCACTGTGATCAGTGATAGGCAATTAGGCCTTCAAATTAGGCACAATAATAGGAATGTACTGTACAGAGCCCATAAGGACTAGAAAACCTGAAAATCTTTAAGAACTTTGAAAAGGGTGTTTGAATATCAAATTTTTTTAGGAACTTGTGTGGGAATTTGAAGATTTTTAGCCCGAAAGGTTTGTTGAAAGACCTAATTAGGCCTAATTGGGGCTTGTAGCCTTTTTTTCTAACTTTGGTGAGATCGACTATTGAACAAAGGGGTTTGAAGACTTAAGCACCTCAATACCATTCAAGAATATCCTTTAGGAGGTCTTCTATCCAATTGAAAATATTTTTCAATTTGATAGTATTAGGTGATGGGCTTTAGGAAATGAGGCCATGGAAGGGAACAAGGAGACAATGTTGAGTTAGTAACTTGTTAGAGAGGTCTTGGAGAGAGAGATGATTATGGAAGAATCCCTCAAGGAAATAGGGTCTTATTTGAACCCTAAATAGGCTAGGAGAAGGACCTAATGGAAGTCCTATGGGAAATTATACTAGGACAAAGAAACCTCCCTATCAAATTGGTATGAGAGCCCCAAAAAATATTTTGGACAAGGCATAGTATATATCAAAATTTGGAAATGAATCAGTCAAAGAAACAACCATGGTGGAAAATTTCAAGTTGGAAAGAGAAGTGACAAAAGACGGGGAGAAAAATAGACTCCTTAAAGAAGCCTTAGAGGCTATGAAAGATAAACTAGATAAAGTTGCAGAGGCAGCTGGCAAGATGAAGGAAAAGATATAAATTGATGAAGACAAAGGTAAAGAAGTGGATGAGGATTATTATATACATGAACTTGATCCTCCACTACAAGTTGAACCCATCATTAGAGTCATCAAGGCATTGGGTGGAAAGGCACTTGAGGGGATAATCCTGTTTATTGTAAAAATGGATTCAGAATTGATCATGGAATGGATTGAAAGGATGGAGTATAATTTGGAATGTGAGGGTATCATAGAGGCACAAAAGGTGAAGGTTTCCAAATCAACACTAAGGGGATCAACCCTAACTTGGTGAAAATTCCTTCAAGAAGAGACAAAAAGAGAAGGGAAGAGACCAATAGCTAATTGGAAAGCTATGGTGACTAAGATCATATAAAATTACTTTCCATAGGATCTTGAGATCCAATTATACAAAAAGGGACAAATTCTAAGACAAAAAGATATGGATGTTGCCTCCTATAGCGAAGAATTCCAAAAATTGTGTCTAAGATGTAAGGTGCAAGAAGAGGAAAGAATAAGAGTGGCAAGATACTTAGGTGGATTGAGGTGGAGTATCCAAGAAAAGATCAGTTTGTCGACTCCTACTACTGTTCATAAGCTCTTTTAGTTGGCACTTAAGGTGGAAGAGAAAAATAAAAAGAAGCAAGACTCTAACCCTAGGGGTAGAGGAAGAGGAAGGGACTCTAGAGGATATATGGGTGGATATGGTGTTGGCTTTGTGGTGACTAACCAGGGAAGTACTATACATTTTTCATTCATCATGGGGTTCGGGGTTAACTCGTCAAGTGTTTTTGAGTTGACACGTCAAACATTTCCCTAGGTTGACTCGTCAAGCTTTCCCTAGGTTGACTCGTCAAGTATTTTTAGGGTTAACTTGTTAACCGACATAAGTCTTGTTATATTGGATTAGGGTTAGGGATTTCAGTATGATGGATGTTTTATGTAGCTTCTTGCGGTAGTATTGAGCTATAAGGGATTGCAGATTGTAATCAGGTTGTAATCACTGGATAATAATAATATTGGACTCGTTGTTGGTGGATATAGCCCAGGGATTGGGTGAACCACATTAAATCTTTGTGTCTTGTGTTCTCTTCTATGTGGTTTATTATTTTTTGATATTGGTTATATTTGCATGTCATTGTTATTTTTGTCTTGTTAATCCTAACATATGGTGGTAGAAACATTGAGCCAATAAGCCAAGGAGACTCTAAACTGATTTTAAAAAGTAGTGAACCAAGTGGAAGAGGTAACTATGGTAGAGGAAGAGGTTTTCATGGAGGTGGAAGAGGAAGATCAAGTAACTTCACCAGAGGGTCACACTTTTCCAATATAAAATGTTACAATTGTGGTCAATTAGGACACCCTACTTATAGATGTCCTGACAAAGCTTCAAGTCCACAAGGGGAGAAGAAAATAGCCTATGCACAAGAAGAAGTGGGTAGAGTAAAATCACCGAAGATGAATCTTGATTTATAAAATAGAGAGAACCTCATGTTTAGGAGGGTACTACTCAAATATTTGGTCAAGGAAGAACCCAAGCAAAGAGGGGATTTATTTAGGATCAAGTGCAAGATCCTTGGAAAGTTTTGCAATGTCATTATTGACTATGGCTCAACATACAACATTATCTCAGAGGAGGTAGTCCAAAAGTTGAAGCTTAGTAGGATACCTCATACACATCCCTACAAGCTCACCTGGCTAAATAAGGGGAAAAATGTCTTGGTGAATGACCAAGTGTGGCTCAATGTTGTGATTGGTGAATACCAAGATAAAATGTTATGTGACATCTTTCCAATGGATTCTTTCCACTTGTTATTGGGAAGACCATGGCAATATTATCGGGATACAGTCCACCGTGGCAAAAAGAAAATGTATACCTTTAAGAAGAATGGACTCACCTACAAAATTCAATCACTTGTTGAAGAAGGAGCTACAACTTCAAGGGACACTAATGTACTCCTTATGAGTGGTAGGGATTTCTTGCATGAACTCAAGGAGAAGGAAGGTGTTGGAGTAGCTATAGTTATTAAACCTAAGGAGGAGACCAAACATCAAAAAGCCACTATACCAAAAGAAGTGAGGAATTTATTAGATTAGTTTAGAGATATTATCAGTGATGGGACACAAGTCACTCTCCCTCCTCAAAGAGAAATCAGCCACAAAATAGACTTCATACTCGAGGCATCTTTACATAAAAAAAGTAGCATACAAGATGACATCAAACCAAAATAAGGAGATTGCAAGGAAAATTTAAGAGATACTTGATCAAGGGATAATTAGAAAGAGAATTAGTCCATGTGTTGTCCTAGTGGTCTTGGCAATAAATAAAGGAGGTAAATGGATATTATGTACTAATTCTAGGGCAATAAATAAGATATCTATTAGGTATAGATTTCCTATTCCTAGAATAGAAGACCTTATGGATTATCTTGGAGGGTCTAGGTACTTCACTAAAATTGATCTTAAGAGTTTGTACCATCAAATTAGGATGAAAGAGGGGGATGAATGGAAGTCATCCTTTAAAAATAAAGAGGTTATTTATGAATGGTTAGTTATGCCCTTTGGGCTCACAAATGCACCTAGTACATTCATGAGATTAATGAATGAAGTCCTAAAAGATTACATAGGAAGGTTTGTTGTGGTGTACTTAGATGATATCCTTATCTTTAGTAAGACCAAGGAGGAACACATGAAACACCTAGAAGTTGTCTTGAGAAGGTTTCATCTAGAGAAGCTAGCCATTAACCTAGAAAAGAGTGAATTCTTGAAGCAAGTGTTAGTCTATCTAGGCTTTGTAGTCTCCCAAGGTGAATTAAAAATGGACCCAAGAAAAGCAGAAGCCATTCTAAATTGGCCCACTCCCAAAACAAGGACTGATGTAAGGAGCTTTCATGGGTTAGCTCAGTTTTATAGAAAGTTCATAAGAGAATTTAGTGAAATTTGTCCACCACTACTTGATACAAAAAAAGGAGTCAAAACTAAGTTGAAATGGACCACTGAGGCTCATGAAGGATTTGAGAAAGTGAAAAAAAGGGTTGCAACACAACCCATCTGTCTTACCAAGTTTTGATATGCTATTCATTGTAGAATGTGATGCAAGAAACATAGCAGTGGGAGTAGTCCTCAACCAAGAAGGAAGGTCGGTTGCATTTTTTAGTGAAATGTTGAATGAAGCTAAGTAAAGGTACTCTTCATATGATTTGGAACTCTATGCATTGATTCAAGTTCTCAAAAAATGGAGGCACTATCTTTTTCCCAAGGAGTTTGTAGTTTATACAAATAACCAAGCACCAAGCTACATCAATACAAAAGAAAATTTAAGCTATAGGCATATCAAGTGGATGGGTTTTCTCCAAGCATATACTTTTACCATTAAGCACAAAAAAGGGAAATTTCATAAGAGGATTTGGTGAAATTTGTGCACCACTACTTGATACAATAAACGGAGGAGTCAAAACTAATTTCAATGGACCAAGGAGGCTCACAAAGGATTTGAGAAGCTGAAACAAAGGGTGGCAACATATCCTATCCTAGTCTTACCAAGTTTTGATAAGATATTCCTTATGGAATGTGATGCAAGAAACATAGAAGTGGGAGCAGTCCTCAACCAAGAAGGAAGGCCAGTTACATTTTTCAGTGAAAGGTTTAATGAATCCAAGTCAAGGTACTCTTCATATGATTTGGAACTCTATGCATTGCTTCAATCTCTAAAAAAGTGGAGGCACTGTGTTTTTCCCAAGGAGTTTGTATTTTATATAGATAACCAAGCACTAAGCTACATCAATACGCAAGAAAAGTTAAGCCATAGGCATATCAAGTGGATGGAGTTTCTCCAAGCCTATACTATTACCATTAAACACAAAAAATGCCTAAACAATAAAGTGGTAGATGCACTTAGATGGAGGTTTCTCATTGTCCAAGAGATTCAACTCCAAAGCATTGGTATAGAACAAATCAAAGAGCTCTACAAGGTAGATGAAGACTTCTCAAAGACATATAAGGTACATGTTAATTTTCAAAATAGCCTTCATAGTAAATTTACGGACTACACTTTATAAAATAGTTTGTTGTTTAAGGGTAACTAGCTATGTGTACCCAAGGGATCAATGAGGGAAAACCTTATACAAGAAAAACATAATAGGAACCATAGTGGTCATTTTGGTTTGAACAAAATATTGGACTTAGTGCAAAATTTTTACTATTGGCCAAAGATGCCAAGAGATGTTAGGAGATATGTGGAAAAGTGTGTAGTATGCCAAAAATCTAAGGGCACATCTTCCAATGCAAGGTTATATCAGCCTTTACCAATCCCAACCAAACCATGGGAGTGTCTTAGCATGGATTTTAAAGTAGGTCTAAAAAGGATAGCTTCTAGATTTAATAGTGTTTTTGTAGTGGTAGATAGGTTTAGTAAAATGAGTCACTTTATACCTTGCAAAACAACACATGATGCCAGCTATATTTCTCATCTTTTCTTCAAAGAGGTGGTGATGATTCATGGCCTACCAATCAGCATTGTATTAGATAGAGATGTAAAATTTATGGGGCACTTTTGGAAGACCCTATCGAAGATATTGGGCACAAACCTTGCATTTGGTTCAGCTTATCATCCTCAAATGTATGGCCAAAAAAAGGTGATAAATAGAGTACTTGGAAATCTTTTGAGATGTCTCACAAAGGAGTATGGGTGAATGTGGGATCAAGTATTGTGACAAGTTAAATTTCCTTACAATGATAGTGCTAATAGATCCATTGGCAAGAGTCCATTTGAGATAGTGTATGACATCCATCCACCAAGAGTGTGTGAACTCAGGGAGTTAGGCACCCAAGCAGAAGTTAGTGGTCATGTTGATGACTTTTCTCAATCTATGCAAGATGTCCATGAACAAGTAAGGAGGATATTGGTAGAAGCTAACCAAAAACTTAAAGCTAGAGTGGATGAAAAGAGAAGGGACTTGTAGTTTGAAGTTGGAGATTGGATGATGGAACACCTCAATAAAGGTAGACTCCAAAAAGGAATACCTAAAAAAATACAAATGATAAGGGTAGGACCATGCAAAGTCCTAGCTAAATATGGTCCCAGTGCCTACAAGATAGGCTTGCCCAAGGAGCTAGCCATATCTCCTATTTTTAATGTCTAAGATTTGATTAAATATAGAGGCACCGATGTCAAAGAAGAACAAAACATCCTTGATGTGACTACTGATGTAAAGGACCTCAAACTACCTATACTAGTGAAGCCTCAAACTGAGAAAATACTAGAATGAAGGATCAAAAAGAAGACACTTGAGGCATGGTATCTACATGGAAAACCTCATCAAGTGGAAGTAGCAACTAGAATTAGAGGCTACTTGTGTAGAGGAGAATAGTTTCAAGAAGATGGGGATCAGTTTAGATCTCTTAACCCCTGGTGTCACTTGACTTCTTATTGGAGGGGGAGAATGCTGCAGGAGCACCTAAGGTCTTTAGGATACCCTAGTCTAAATTGTTTTTCTTGTAGTGACCTTAGCCAAGTCACTATTATCATAAGGACTATAAAGATTCCAATGTGAGTGTTTGATGCCTAGCGATCCTTTAGGAAGGTTCGCTAAGAGTTAGTCAAGGTCTTCTCTAGGCTTGGTTAGTCTTGGTTTTCTTTGTGTAGTTGCTAAATTAGTTATCTAGTTGGTTAAAGACTAGTTTGACTTTCCAAAATGAGGAAATAATGAACGGAAAGGGTATCAAAGAGTTATTCACACCATTGAGGTCACCAAGAAGTCATTAGAGTGACCCAAACAAGCTTAACAACAAAAGTTGTCAAAGTTGTCAATGACAACTTTGTAACTTTTCAAAAGTTGTCATGACAAGAATTGTCAAAATGCCTCATGAATGATAAAAGAAATTAGGCATCTATTTAGACAGTTGTTCCCAGTCTCCCTAAACTATTTAAGTGATTTTCCAACCAGAGATGAGGGTTGGAAAGTTTTGTAAACTTTTATTTTTGAATACAATTCACTTGTGTTCTCTACAAAACTAGCACAATGCTAAGAGCTCGATTATTCTTGGGTTATGGATTGATATGAGCCTAGTATCTGCATGTAAATTTAGATTTGTGTTTATAGTTTCATTTTGTGTGTGTATATTTAGGATTATGTTTTCTTTACTTTTCTTTTTTAAGTCTTTCCTCTGTGACCAGTTCATTGGTCTAGACAGGGTTGAGGGACCAAAAATAACTCTCACATGAAAACCACTGGTGGGTACTATATGACCCTGTGGGAAATGCTAGAGAAAAGTGTATATAGTGTAAATATTAATCTTTTTGTCTAGATATGTAGGGGAGACAATTTTACCATCGAGCCCTAGGCAATCCACAATGAGCCCAACTAGGAAGCTTGACTATTGCAAACAGTGGATAGAAGGCTTTGGGGATTGAAAGAATCAATCCAAGGGTGAAGAAGTAAGGAACAGTGTCTAAAGAATCTTTTATCTAAAGGAGTGGTTTTTAACAACATTGTGAAGGGAGAAGGAACCATTTCTCCACTATGATCAGTGATAGGCGATTAGGCCTTAAAAATAGGCATAGTAATAGGAAGGTACTCTACAAAGGCCATAAGGACTAGAAACCCTAAAATTCTTCAAGAACTTCAAAAAGGGTTTTTGAAGATCAATTTTTTTTAGGAACTTGTGTGGTAATTTGAAGAGTTATAGCCCTGAAGGTGTGTTGAAAGACCAAATTAGGCCTAATTGGGGCTTGTAGCCTTTTTGTCTAACTTTGGTGATATCGACTATTGAACAAAGGGGTTTGAAGAATTAAGAACCTCAAAACCATTCATGAATAACCTTTAGGAGGTATTCTATCCAATTGCAAATATTTTTAGTTTGATAGTATTAGGTGATGGGCTTAAGGAAATCAGTCTATGGAAGGAAACAAGGAGACATTGTTGAGTTAGTAACTTGGTAGAGAGGTCTTGGAGAGAGGTGATTGTGGAAGAGTCCATCAAGGAAATATGGTCTTAGTTGAACCCTAAATAGGCCAGGAGAAGGACCTAGTGGAAGTCCTAGGGGAAATAGGACCAGGACAAAGAGACCTCCCTTTCACATATATCCTTTTTCACTAACTCACACCTCTTTAAATATTTTCCATCTTTAACACCATATTTGACTGACTTGTATTTTCCAATAGAAACTAGTGGCTTACCAATTTCATGTGTGCTATCTACATGTAGGCATCTTGGCAATAGTTACAAACCACCGCATGTAGGGAAAAATCCTTTCATCTTATAGTAAATGCACCCATCATCTCTTCTACATAGTACACTTGAAATAAATTCTCTCGGTGACTTAGGAGGTTCTTGTAGACCACATTCCTAAAAAACATCATTAGTGGGAAAATTACAACATATATAATGATAAATATCATAATGCATGGAAAATTTAACATGCACCCTACAACAACATGTAGTATGTGCATGATTAATCTTAACATAAAATAGATTTTTCATCTCAAAAAGTATTTGGCTAATTTTAATCTGTGGAAAGCTTTGAAGAAATTTTTCATAAAATTATGTTTGAGTCATGTCTAAATAGTGTTTTGGATGTGGTTCATGGTTTCTAAGTCTAATTTTCCTTCTAACAACATCTCTTTGGTTGGGTGATTTACCCTTGTGTTGTTATTCCAAAATTTGTCAATTAACATTCTTAGTGCATCAACAACAACCCTGTCCTTGTGTGGGAGTCTACCCAAGAATGCCCAAAAATAATTATTGTTAGGATCCCCAATTTTATCTCACCTCTCTAAGGGATTGTGTAATGTTAATCTACTTATCCTTAATGACTTACGTATCCTTAATAACTTTCTTTTTTTTCTTATTAAACGATATTTTTTCATTTCCTTTCCGATTGTGGTTGATGTGAGGACATGTCGAGTAACATTAGCATCTTTTGTGTGTGATTTCATACCAATGGCTTGGTATGCATCAAATATATTTCTCATGATAGTTATTTTACTACTATTTTTGGTTGTTATGAACCCCAAAATTCTCACTATCTCTCCAAATTTTAGATTTTTAATCATTTCAAAAACTAATTGGCATCTTCCACTTTGGTTTAAATTTTCAAAATAGTTATTCCACATTATTTTAACCACCCTTCTACAAGCTCTTTCAGAAATTTTATCATGCATTGGCCTCACAATATTTTCATCAATGTCAATTCGAAACTTTGATTTTCTATGAATTATTCTAGGTGTTAAGATACATGCATGCTCTTGGTTTTCATTACATGCATTATGTGTGTTAATCTCATCAAATTGAAGTGGTGTATATTCTTCAAATTCATTAGGTGCATTCATCACATTAATTTGAAATGGACTATGGTCATTGCATTCATTAGGTGCATGTCACATGCATTTGAATTGGTGCTTGTTGATCCTTTTGATCTGGTGCATTAGGTATATTTATCATGTCAATTTGGATTGTTACATGTTCATAACTATCATTAGGTGCATTAGATGGCATACCTCCACGTAACCTCTTCATACACTCCCTTTGTCTTATCTTTGATACCTCTTGTTGTTCATTTGTTCCTCTCTTGTTCTTTCCCATTACATTAATATTAATTTTCCTATATACATAGCATCATGATGAAAATCCACAATCAAATAGAAAGAAAAATAATGAATGAGAATCATTTTATTATTTAATCTAAAGTAACAAACCAAAAAATTAAAAAAATCAATCATTTCAAAGAAAAATTGACAAAAACAATGCAAACCTACTGTTACTATCCCAGAAAATGATACCAAACAATACAATGGGACCTTCAAACAACTTGTAGTGTTGGTTTCTAGGTTGTGGGGAATATATTATATAGATTTTCTCATAATATGTATGGTTTATGGAAACCTAAAACCAACGTTAATATTTTCCTCATAACCTATATGGGTTATGAAAAATTAGAGGTTCAACTCTACTTCTCCATAACCCATACAGGTTCTTTAAAATACGAAGCCAAGGAGAGATAGTCAGAGACAGAGAGAGATAGAGAGACTGAGAGATTGAGAGAGAGAGTACCCATTTATATGTATATAAAATTATAGATATGCATATATACAAACATAGACATATATTATATACATAAATTTAGTGTATTCTTAAATTAGTACCATGTATTTTGATGTATTTATAACCCATACGTAATTTGTAAAACTTAAATTGCATTTCCTACATCTCCAAAATACGTACGAGTTTTAAAAATTTTGAAATGTACTTTTTGCTTTTCAAAACCTAAGCAAGTTATGATGCACACAAAAACACGTACGCATTTTAGGATTGGAAAAAGGGTTAGTAAACAATCCTAAGGCTTGAAAGCCCATTTTCCCTCTATTTTAGTCTCTTTAAACACATTTTTTCATCTTCCAACATGAATTCTTGATTTCATCCTCATTAGGTTTACAAATGACCAAGTGGGTATCTCTAAAATTACCACCATAATCTTACACATCTTCTCATCTTTCTAAATACATAAATTTTCCAATTTTTGGACAACATTAACATAGTGAAATTTAATATTCTTTACAAGTGTCTTGATAGGGCTCATAGACATATGTCTACCATTTTCTAAATCACTTTTGATCTACTCAACCAATTGCAAAACAAGTTACATATTATTGTTCTAAACTTGAACCTATACACTTTAAAAAAAATAAGATTGCATCTTTTATTATTTTGATGCAAGTTATGCCCAATGCATGAATAGGTACCAGATTTTAAGGATGCAGTAACTTCAAAAAATCATAAAAAAGGTACTCAATAGAAAAATAGATGAAAAAATAAACAACTTTTAGATATCAATCTTACATACCATCCTACCAAATGGTTTTTCAAAATATTAAATCTAACTATAGCTTTTGTTGAGCGCACGAAAATAACTATGTTATATTTTTCTAAAAAAAATAGGAATAGGTTTTTATGCACGGAAGGTTTGACCCTCTTAATATTATCCATTTTTAAAAAACTTTAGTATTTTATAAACTACATTCATAGTACTACAATCCTTATTCTTAATTTACACATCCTCTAATTTTGAGTACAAGATCCTCCAATTTCTCTATGAAGTTCAGGTTTACCTGATTTCAGAGAAAAAAAAAAGTGGCCACTTATACCCCTCTTTTTGCACACCATCTTAATGTTGTTATCCAGATACATTTCTGAGACTTGGGATCCAACTTGGTCCTTTTTTTTCTTACAAACATGTGCATAGGCTTCACATCCAAATACCTGAATGTGTGAGTAAGAAATCCTCTTTCTCAACCATTCCTCTTTTGGACTACTAAAATCAAATAGAGATGAAGGACTCTAGTCGATCAAATAAACTATTTTATTATAGGTTTCGAGCCAAGATTCTTTTCCTAATTCTGTATTTAGAAGCATACATTGTTTCTTCTCCAAAATCATTCTATTTAACCTCTTTGCAAATCCATTTTCTTGAGGTGTAAAATGAAAATTTTTAATTCTATGAATGTCATTATATTAAAAGAAAAGTATCAAATTCCAAATAAAAAAAAACAACACCATTATCGATTTGTAAACATCTAATCTTATGCCCAATCTGATTTTCAACTAAGGCTTTAAAAAATTTAAATTTTCTAAAAAATTCAGATTTCTTATGGATCATATAATCCGTACTTTTCTTGTGCAATCATCAAGAAATATGAAAAAATAGTTTTCTCCTCCAACGGAGGTAACCTCAATGGGTCCAAAGATGTCAGAATAAAACATCACTAATGGTGTTCTCCTCTTTTCATGTTCACTATTCAAGAAGTGGATCTACTTTTGTTTTCCATAAAGACAATGCTTGAAAAATTATAAATCATCTAATTTAAGGTCCGATAATTGTTCCCTTTTTTTGGATAACATGATCAAGGCCCTTCTTAATCATGTGACTAAGCCTTTGATGCCAAAGTTCTAAGTTGTTGTCCATAACTATCATAGCGGCTCCCACTTCAATGATATTTTCTAAAATATATAAACTACCCAATTTATTTCCCTTTGCAATAACCATGGAACCTTTTGTGACTTTCCATGCATCCACAAAGAAGGTATTAGAACCTTGTGTGTAGAGCTTACTTACTGAAATCATAATTCTTTGTAATCTGGGAACATGACTTACATCCTTTAACAACCATTTACCAACTTTTTTTAATGACAATAAAATGTCTCCTTTACCAATAATTTTACAACCTTTATTATCCCCTAAGTATACTTCTCCAAACTGACCCTCTTGGTAATTTGTGATGTATTTTGTACATGAAGAAGCATGAAAGGAAGCACCAGAATCTAAGACCAAAGAATATGAAGTAGTCTCACTTATTGATTATATTAAAATACCATCATGCTTATAATAGGCTATTTTTTCTTCATTGTCTCACACCTTTTCTTGTGCCTTTTTGTAATTTCTATAATCCTTTTTATATGAATTGATTTACCATTAAATTAGTAGTCACCATTTCTACCTCTAGACTTCAATCTCATAGCTGATTTGGATCCTCTATGATGATTATGTATGCCTCTATTGTGGCTCCTTCCTCTAATTTTGGTGCTTACAACCATTAAGGTTTCACCAAATGAGGATTCTTGGTTCTTTCTTCCCATGTCCTTATTGAGAAGATTAGTTGCTACATCATCAAAAACAAGCTTTTTCTTGCCAGATACCAAAGTGCTAACTGCTGTCACAACTCCATCCCAACTGGTTGGTAAAGAGAACAGCAAGGGAACAACTTTGTTCTCATCATCATGTGTCATACCAACTTTCTTGGTTGATTAGAGTGTTAAACTCATTGATATGGTTTTCCATGATGTCACCTTCCTTTATCTTGAGTTTGTATAACTTCTTCATGATAAACACTTTATTTGCAGTCGATGCCATTGCATACATGGTTGTAAGTTTAACCCATACCACTTTCATTGTTGTTTCATTTGTGACATTAAAGAGGGCATTATTGTACAATGAGAGAAATAAAGTTTCTCTTACCTTCTTGTCAAGGATTTCCCAATCTTCAACCTTCATTGAAGTTGGCTTCTTTAATTTTCCATCAAGTGTGAGTGAGAGGTCTTTCTTTATCAGGAAAGGCTCCATCTGTACTTTCCACAAACTAAAATTATGTCCAAATAATATCTCTACCTTTGCTTCTTCCATGATTTGGCAATTTCAACCACCGAAATTCCAACTAGCAATCCTACCCAACTCTGATACCAATTGTGAAGTAATTGGAAGACAAAAATTAATAAATAAAAATATAGAATCAGAAAACAAGAAAAAAAATAGAGAATACTCAACACCAAGATTTATAATGGTTCACCAATTTGCCTACATCCACTTCAGCAGGGGAAATCTCTTATTACTACCTATGTTTATCTGTGGTACACATCACAACAGTTTGTCAATTAAAATTGTGAAATAAACATTATCCACTCATCTCTTAAAGAGATTTCAAAAGAGAAATCAATGGTCATAATTTTGGAGGAAAAAATACAGGGACCGTTGAGCTTCATACACCCAACAATTTGAAGGCATGATAAAAAAAAAGAACTTGATGCATGACTAAGTGTTTCAATAAAACCATTGTCCTAAGAGAAGAGGGTGTAGATATTCAGGGAAAAAAAAATTATGTCTTCTATTTCAGGTATTAGCAAAGATATGGAATGAAACCAAAAAGATTATTATTATGCATGTCCAAATCTTTGATATGCTTAAGATTAGTGAGAGATTCCTTAGGTATCAAACTATTCAAGTGTAATTTTCAACCTTGTAGGATGGACATTTAGCCACGCTCAGGGGCAATGGTGCAGTTCAACATGTTGGCATTGATATTGTTAAACATGCTTCCAAAATGTGGAAGCGTAGATAAGGCACGTGAATTTTTTTAGCAGTGCCTTCTCACTACAAAAGTTAGGAATGCTTGTAAAATGTGGAAGAAAACACTAGGTAGGTCAAATTTATTGTAGAGTTCCATGTTTCTTAAGACACACAGAGTACAAATCTTATATTTTTCTAGATTTTAATTATTTTTTTTTAAAAAAACCTCAAGTAAAAATGATGGGGACCAATTAGGTAAAAACAAAAAATGAAGAGAAAAATTTAATGAATTTTTTTTTAAAAAATTAATGAAAAAACACTACAGACCATTAGTTAAAAATGTTCACATTGTTTCTCAAGCATAGATTAGTTGTAAAATTGTGATATGGAAACATTAATCTATACCTAACCATAGGGACCCATAAAATTCCTTTCTTAAAATTTAGACAAACATACCCAAGTGATGAATGAATGTTAAAAACTTGTTAAATTACATTTGTTCATCAAAATTAGCTACCTTAAAATTTGGGGGAGAGAGCAAACTTGCTCTTCTAGGGTTTTCCATGTTGTACAATTTTATTTCTATTTATGATCTCTATGTATCAATTTTTCATACCATATTAAATGTGGGAACAATGGGGGTATATTATGGCTCCAACCAACTTTAGTTCAACAGTTGATGCTAGTGCGAGAGTTGTTTCTATGGATTCTCATGGCACCTCCTCCAAACAAATGCCCTTGCAAGTTTTTTTCCAAAAGTGTTTCACAAGGAATGCCCTCCCCTGAGATTGTCCTTAATATCCAAGAGTTTGATAGTGCTTGTGACTAGACTGAAAAACAAACTTTAATAGGTTATTTTGTTGGAGAACTCCTTCTGAAATCATGCTGAAAAACTAGGTGGCCAAGGCCTAGAATCCTTACAGAGTTCGGCTTGATGGCATTCAAAACCTTACTAAGGGATTTTCTTTCTTGCATTTTTCAAACCCTACTCAGCTTGTTTCATTTTTTAACCATGCACCCTGGATGATTAGGTCATCTTTTCTTTTTTTCCAGCGTTGGTATCCAGACTTTACTGTCTCAAAGGACAACAAGCTTAGGGTCCTAGTTTGGGTGGAATTTTCAGGTCTTCCTTTGCCATGTTGGTTGTTCATGCAGTGTATTGTGCAAACCATTGGCAAAGTGATGTGCATGGAACATGATCATTTTTTTAATTCTCATCCACATAAGAGATTCTGTGTTGAAGTTGACCTTTAAAGGAACCTCAAAGAAATAGTGGAGATTCAAGTTGGTGCCACCACCTGCACTCAGAAGGTGTTATATATAAACTCGCCCAACACTTGCTATAGGTGTCATTTAGCTAAGCATAAGATCATAGATTTCCCTCTGGTAGTGTCTCTCACGAAACCCCCACTGAAGGATGCTCTTGCCAAATTGATAGAGGTAGCCAAAAAAGAAGAATGGACTATTGTTTGCACAAAGAAAAGGCTTCCTTGGACCCTAAGAAAGCTTCAACATCTGCATCTTCTGTGCCAATAGTTGTTGCTCTCATTCATTCCATTGCCCTAAAGATTGAGCTCCCACTTTCTCTAGCTCATGTGTCAAGCCCGTCCTTGTAGGGGATATAAGCTTCTCCAAGTGTTTCTCAACCCCTTGGGTCTGCACTATGCAGGAGACTTCTATGATTATTTCCCAATCCTTGTGATAGTCTTGCAGCCCTTCTAGGCATGCTGAGATTTCACATGGCAGATTGGAGAAGCGGAGGGTTATTTCTGAGAGTGTTTCTCCTCCTCGCTTCAAAGTTAGTTCATCACTTTTACATAATACTTTCTCCTCTCTTGGGGACGAGGATGATATGCAAGCTTAGTTTTTATGAATTATCTCTCCTAGAATGTTCGAGGTCTCAACAACCTCCCCAAAAAATATTTTGTTCGAGATGGTAGACGCATGATCGGTAACCTAGATATTCTCTATCTCCAGGGAGTTAAAATATCTAATTTTTTGCTTACTATTGTCTTTCGCAGTATTTGGACAGATGGAGTGGATTTTTCTTCTCAGCATAAAGCAAGTCGAGGTGGTGTAGTTACTCTCATCTCCCCTCATTTTTTTATCTTTCGTTATTTCACATGGCTCTGACCCCATGTAGAGAATTGTATGGATTTTGTTGTCTTTCCATAATCATTCTTTTGGCATAGTTAATGTTTATGCTCACAATAATGTTGTTGAGAGATCACACATGTGTCATTGGATGGCGCATCACTTGCCACTTGCCACCTGGGTTGTGTGTGGGGACTTCAATATTGATGAGGTAGCATCTGATAAAGATGTGGTTTTTCCATTTATATGGACAACTAGGGAGAGAGATGCATGGTACTACATGCATAATAAATTGGACCTTTTTTATTCCAAATCTAATTGTGGTCATCTTGGTGGGGTTTGGCACACTTGGTCCAATTTTAGAGCCAGATTTGACAGGATTTTTAAGAGGCTTGATCATGTCATGGTCACTACTCAATCTTTTTTCTTTTTCTCTAAAGATCAAGAATTACCTATCATTCCCTTAATCTTAGAGATGTCCTTGTAAAACACATTTTTTTCTCAACACGTCACTTCTCCAATGTGATCTCACTCTGGTTCACATTTTGCATGTTTAGAATTTTGAGCCTAGACCCCACAATCACATTGGCTAAATTCAATGGTGGAATGATCCGATCATCTATATGGTAAGGTTTCTCTACATTTATGGTGGACAACTTGCCATGTACCATCGATGTTTGATGTATGACACCACCACCAAGGCTCTATATGATGCCTCTAAGGATTTGGCCTCGAATCCTTTTGCTAAACTCCAACTCCATTTGGTTAATATTCATCACTAGAAGAAAATTGCAGACATCTACACTGCCAGAGGAGAGAAAATTAAGGCTTGCCTTCACTGGCTTGAAGTTGGTGACCAAGCCTCTAAGGTGTTTTTTGAAGCTCTTAGAGGTCTTCATAGCTCTATGGGGATCAATAAAATCAAGGAAGGTCAAGTGGTCTTATCTAAGCTTCCAGACATTCTTCAAGCTTGTGTCTGACATTATTAGAAGGTTTTCATAGGGCAAGGAAGTTTCACTATCAAGGACCAATCTTTTAAGGATTGTATTGTTGTTACTCCTAACTAGCTCTTGGTTGAGCATCATGCTTTCAGTGTGCAGATGCTCACCCTGAATGACCTCAAGGAAGCTGTCTATTCCATGGCAAATGAAAAGGATCCTGGCTATAATGGGTTTCCTTGTGAATTTTATAAATCTCTTTGGGATTGGGTTGGCCCTGACTTGCATATGCTTTATTCAGAAGCATTTCATTCCAAATCTCTTGGTAGTATTATTAATAAAGGAAATATTAAATTCATTCCTAAGGCTGGAGATCCTAAGGATATTTGCAATTGGAGACCCATTACCTTTTTCTTGATGTCTCCTACGAGATCATTGCTAAATCCTTGGCCTTGAAGATTCATCACATCCTACCTCTGATTATTCAACCAGAGAAAACTGGGTTCATCAAATCCAGATATATTCTTGACAAAATTATTGATTCCTAGGAAGGCATGGAATGGGCGAGGAAATCTAAGTAGCAAGCTATCTTTCTCAAGATTGATTTTTCCAAAGCCTATGACTACATTGAATGGCCCTTCATTCTTGTTATGCTTCAGGCTTTGGAGTTTGGTCACACCTTCATTCAATCTTGATGCAGGGGCATTCTTGGGTCCTCAGTGAATCTGCATCATGGTGTGTTATTTGGTTGGTGTTACTCGGTTGCAGCTTTAACCGATGGCCTCAGTTACTAAAGGAAGCTCGGTCACTGAAGGAACTCAGTGGAACCTCTGGTGCTCGATGGAACTGGTGCTCGGTAATGCCTGTGTTTTTCGGTGTTGCTTGGCTTGGTTAGTTGTTTCACTAGTGCTCAGTTGTTTCTCTGGCACTCGGTAGTTTTGGTTTACCGACTGGAGTTCTTGGTGATTTGGTTGGCCAACTTGGTGGATTAATTGTTGGTAGCTATTGTTGCATTCTCCTATGTAGATCTTGAGGCCGACATGGAGAATTAAATAATTGTAAGGCTTTTTGAGATCCAACTTGTATTGCATTTAATATTTGTTTGTAGGAGTTAATTGTTTCATCCAACTGGCTTGTGGCTGGGGATTAGTATTTAAGGAGTGTTTGGGTAGTTGTTTAAGGGGGTAGTGGTGGAGAAATAGATTAGTGAAGTTGTGGAAAAGATAGTGTAGACTTGGATCCTACGAGATCTTGAAGATTAGATTATTATCTGATGTTTGTAATAGCAGAGCTAGTGGTTGTATGCTTTGAGACAAGGGGATTTCTGGGAGGCTTGCGAGCTCAAGTTCAGATCTACCTTAGGGTTTCTATCAGTTGCCGATAGTTTCAGAACTGGACTAGCTGATGTGGATTGGATCTTTGTTGATCTTGATGAATTGTTTCTTCATTGTAAGTGGCCCTAACCTGGAAGGCCTTACAGTCGAGCATGTTAATGGAAATTGAGTTGAAACATTTTCTTGTGTTGTGTTATTCCATTGTGTTGTCAATCAGCTGCAAGGTTGGACTCTCCTTAATTGGATCCTCCTACCTTGAACTACGTCAAATCTATTCAAATGATTTTTGGTGATTCTTTTGCCTACATAACCATTAATGTGTGTTAATATGAATCTTTTATCCTTTTTAGATTCATCTGCCAGGGATTCCCTTTAGCACCTTCTCTTTATGTGCTTGTTGTTGAAGGCTTTGGATATTTTCTTGCCAATGTTGTCTACTATGGCCTTGTCAGAGGTATTTCCCTGCCTGAGTCACCTACCCAGCTTGTTAATGAACATTTTGCTGATGAATCTTTCCTCACTCTTCTTGAGGATGAGGAAAATATTTCCAATGCTCTCCAATATGTAGATACTTTTTGTCTTGTTTCTAGGTCGTCTATCCAATGTGACAAAACCCTTTGCTACAGGCAGTCTTTTCTTTTTGTGCCTCCTTGGTTTTCCTAGTACAACTGGAAATGGATACAACATGGAGAGATTTTTCACTTTCTAAGCATTCCTTTTCCTTTCAAGCCTCTCCTGTGGAGTTGTGGAATGTGGTCCTAGCCAAGATTGATAAAAAGCTTCAATACTAGATTACCAAGCCTCTTTCCATGGCTAGTAAATTCCAAATTTGTTCCAAGGTTTTGGACACTAGACCCATGTCTATTATTCTTCTTGTTGGGCTCCTTCCAAAGCTTCCTATTTGAAGCTTGAAAAATTGCTTCGCAATTTTATTTGGGCTTCAGGAGATGATAATCATGGGTTTCACAGAGTCGCTTGGGAGTATCGTTGCCTTCCCAAGGATTCTGGAGGCCTTGGCCTTCTCTCTACCTAGAAGCAGGGAATTTCCCTATGTGCCAAATGGGTTATTTGTGCGTTAACTAAAGATGAAGCCTGGAAAGTTCTCTGGCATTGCATCTCCTCTAGTTTTCCTGTTAATAGGCCTTCTTGGAAGGGGATTGGTTTTCAAACCCTTCTCATCACATGTGAACCTCTGCATATCCAAGGCTCTTTTATGGTCAAAAGAATTTGGAAAGCCTGGGAAGCCATTCAGCCTTGGCTTCGATGGGATGGAGATGGGTTCCGTGATGGGCTCTCTATGAACTAGCAAAATTTGTGGTGGTCTCCCCTTGTTTTGTTGATGGGGTTCCACTTGCTAACATCCGGGGTGCTAGTGTATTGTGCTTTCATAAATGTGGCATCAATTCACCTAAAGATCTATATTCAAGAGCTACTATGAGCCTCAGAACCTGGGAAGATATGCAAGTCCATTTTTGTCTGTCTCTCTGAGATCGGGAGACTTTTGACTTGATGGTTTCTACCTTGCCTCCTCACCTGCTTCACAAGTTGGGTGTTCAACCTATTAAGTTATGGTGCAAGGATTGGAAATGGTATCCTTACACTCCTCTTATTGTCTATAAGCCTAAGATGAGATACCACTGATTGGTGCCACATTTTCCTATGGTCACCACCCTCAACCAGCGGTGCCACTTGTAGTCCACCTAGAAATCTTGGAGCTTAAGAGTCAACACTATCTCGACTACCATTACTGAGCCGAAGACTACACACTTTTCTTGGTGTGTTCTTTTCCAGGGTTTTCCCTTGGGTTCTCGGCTCAAGCATTTAGGAGTTCCTGATCCTAGGTGTCCTTTTTGTGGGAAACCAAAGACTTTTCTTCATATTTTCTGGCTCTATAGAAGCTCAACAATATTGGAGCTGGATTCATATTTTTTTCAAACCATTCAAGCCCAAGCCTTTTTCTTGGCATATGATTTTGTTGGGGGATTCGCCTTGAATCCCCTTTTAAATACACCTAGATTTGGCATGATTTCAAAATGGAGATTTTGTTTACTCTTTGGAAAAATAGGAATCTTGTTCTCTTCACTCACAAATTTCTTGATATACATGTTTCTTTGTACACTAAAGCATGCATATGTAATAATGTGATGATGTAGGTACAAGTGGAGGCGAAAAAAGTTTCTCTTGAGGTGGCCCACCTCCAAGAGCTTTTGAACCAGTGGGGCAATGCCCCGTGTACTATGGCCAGGATGCCACCGGAATCTGCCTTGGCTGATTGTACTATGTCGTGCGGTCGTCGTTGTGGTCGCAACTCATCCACCCATCGATCCCAGACTCCTCCATGCCGCTCTCCAGGCAGTGGGTTTGACGGTCGTCGTCGCCGCTCTACTTCTCCATCACAACGTGGCACTGGTTGGTCACCTCCTGCTCCTGTTGCTCTTGCTCCCTTTGCTGGTTGGCCCTCTCTAGGCAGTGTTTCTTCATGGCTTGATGCCACTTCTTATAAGTAGTTTCCTCGTCTGGGTCTCGCTATTTTGCCTCCCAGGGTGGAGGAGGAGAAAGAGAAAGAAAAAGATGTTCCTGATGATGGGTGGTCTCTACTTGACCCACCTATGGACCTGAAGAATGATTGGGGTGATAATGATAAATTTGACCCACCTCCTTCAGTTGGTACTATTTTGCCTGTCTGAAGTGGTTTTTTTTTAATAAATAGTTGTTTTGTCTTCCAGTCAATGACCGAGTGAACTCTTGTGAAATGATCTTGTATCCTTGACCTTATTTTTTGTGAATATATACTTTAATATTTTCAACTAATAAAAAAGACCGTACTCATCAAAAAAATAAATTTAAAAAAATAGCTACCTTTATTTTTCTATTTACTTTTTCTCGTTTAATTCCTACGCAAATTTTCCCTATACTAGGAAAGGCTTGTCAAAGTGGAGAGAGAATTGTCTGAAGTTGCACATTTTGTTGTCAAAATATTGTAACGTACGTGTACTCCGAGCCCTTTAGATTGAATACAATTTCACTTTTAAAAATACTTCCATTCCAATTCGACAATTTCTGCAGCTTCTTTACATTTTAACTTTTCACGTTTACTTGTTCCAACATACGGAGGGAGATCCCCAAATAAGCTAGCTACAATTACAATCAGAGCACTTAGCAATAATACTTTGTTGTATGATCAGGAAAACTGCATTACTGTATCTTAACTGATTTAAAAAAGAAGACAAACAATCTGTAACAACACATTATGCAACCCACGAAGTCAAAAGAAGTGTGTCCCCTGATAAAGCGACGACCTGTTGGGCCGGGGGGAAAGAGAGATATAATTACTTTCTCCTTCATCTGCTAATGGTTCTCCCAACACAAGCATGACCAGCATATATGCTCACTTGTCAGCTGCTGCAAAAACTTATGTAAATCTGTGGGCCACCGAATAGACGCCACAGTTACAGCTTTCACTATGTCTGAAATGATTGACGTCCTACTTTCTTGTCATGTTGGAATACACAAGCAATTTTTATCTTAATAGTTGTATTCTCTGTAATGATGGTGTCAAGATAAAAATGACAGGGCTACAGTCGATGTGTTTCTATCCGCCATTTGCATTTTCATGTAAGTTTTCAGGGATAAAATGCACTCATAATAGGAGTTAATGTTGAAAAGTAAATTGAGTCTCTTAAATTCTATATTGGAATTAATGGAGATTGTACGGGAAAGGAAATTGTTAGGCTACAGCAAACTAAACCTTATAATGGAAAAATTTTTTAAAAAAACACAATTGTTCTGTTGGTAAGCTATGCTTTTTAGTTTGTTGTTTAGATGTTTCTAGTACTATGACAAGATATGTCACTATTATACATGATAAGATATATGTAATGACATGAGAGTAAGGTCAAATTTACGTGTTATTAAAAATCAATTAAATAATTAGAGTTGGTAACTAATACATTAATGTTAACAAAGTTTTATAAAAGTTTTGTCATCTTAAAATTAAATTTTAAAGAAAATCTTTTAAAAATTTCATTTCAATTTCGTGTCGTTGAAATTACTTTTATAATATTCTTATTGAGCTCTTTGTGCTTATGTTTTAAAAGGAGCACCAAGTCATATACACTTTATTCTTTGAAAACAAGAGAGTGACATTGTTTTGACAAAAGGATAAAAAATTTTAATATAACTAATTATGTTTTCTTATAAAATAATCTTTGAAGTTAAGTTTCAAGTGCTCACTAAGTTTACATTGTATTGTAGGTTAAATTGGTAAAAGGATAGCCATCAGAGGGAAAAAAGCTCATAAGGATCCAAGCATCAAATTTAGTCACATTCATAATCACACATTGTGCTATTCAAAGGACTATCATAGCATGATGAAATGGGCCCATAGCATGGTTGGAGCTAATAAGAATGTATAGCAATGGCATAGGACAATTGAATTAATTACATACGGGGAGTTGCAACAAATACGAGATGGTGTCCATGATCATTAATTGACTCAATTTGATATGATGTTTGCAATTGATAATTTCATTGAATTATATGGATCAATTGATTATTTAAAACTTAACTTCAATGATTATTTGATCAAATAATGGTTTAACTAACAATACATTCTAAAGATGGTGATAATAGTGTACAGTGGGAGGAAATATATCATTTGTCTATATGGCTATGAGCTAGTAAATGATAGGGATCAAGATTATTTTTGTGTTCATGTATTGAAAAGGAAACATTGACAACTATTGAGAAAGAAATTCACCACCCTCGAAGCCGATAAAATCTCAAGAGACAAATCAACCCTTTTGCCACCTCACTAAACTAGTGCTCTAGTGAGCTAGGGTGTTCACGAAGCTTAATTCATTAAATGGGACATAAAATTTAAACATGAATGCAAGGTAAATGAAATAGACTAAAATAATTAGATGATGCTAACAAATATAAATATTCTACCCATAGAAAATGGGAGTGAAAATTGTCAAGTCTAACTGGCCAGCTTTATGAGCTCATTGTCCTCGACACCATTGCAAATTTAGGACTACAATGCAAATACAAGGCAACAACATGACACATTTATATCTCCTATACTGGAAAGGTACAAATATCAAGACAAAAAAGAAGTACAAAATAAAAGATTAAATAGAAAATAAGAAATCTAGATTGTAGACCAATATGTGTTCCTTTTATAATTGGAACAAATTTATCTATTTCACATTGTCCTACTTCCCCATTACAGATGCAATACATGAGTAGAGTACCTTACCAAAGTGCATTTGGAAGTTTGATAAATATTATGATATATACTAGACCATACTACTAGCGTAAACATTAATGTAGCTATTACATTATTTATTGTGCATGTTACTATGTAATTATATCAAATTCCAATGATATATCAACTGTATAAAGTATTGCATCATATTAATGAATAATTAAAAATATTTCATCTTTATCACCAGTATTTGGTATCAGAGAAAATATTTTATATGTGCTTGTATTTTTCTTTTTCCATGTTTTTGTTTATGTAGTGGCCTGAGAAGTGATTAGATCTAGAATCTGTCAATAGAGTACTTATAAGTTTGAAAATGTTGAAAGTTGGGAGGTCTGCATAATGATGTTTTGATCCAAACAATTATTTTACATGTGAGAAAAATAATGCCTTGATCCAAACAAGTGTTTTACATACATGTTGTTGAACATGTTGGTTGCAGACTCCAATGTATCAATCAAAGGTACAATAATGTT
Source organism: Chamaecyparis obtusa (assembly GCA_027943335.1). NCBI lineage: Eukaryota > Viridiplantae > Streptophyta > Pinopsida > Cupressales > Cupressaceae > Chamaecyparis > Chamaecyparis obtusa. Next base: position 687,478 of record BSBK01008525.1, read on the forward strand.
TGACCACTGGGTGTGGTTGTATTTACATAACATATGAATGTGTTGATTGAACATTTTTGTCATGCTCCTCCTTTTTCACACCATGCTCAAGCTATTTTTGAATTTTAAAAATTCAATTCTCTCATATCTAATACTCTATGGTGTAAATGTGTAGTTTTATTGTGAGGTACAAAGGAATCTATGCCATCAGAGATTATTTTGGACATGGATTGAAGATTGGAAGGCGTAGATGTTGTAAAGGCTCTTTTTTAAACCATTTTAAGTGCACTTCAAGTTTTTTGCAAGAATAAATCAAAGCTAATCTATCACATCTGGGTGTTGTTTATAGAGTATAATTGTACAAGTGTACAGTCGTTGTTATACAAGTTACTTAGAGAGATTGTTTTTGGAAATTACTATGCAAGGAGAAGAAATGTTAGGGAAAATATAGATTCAAGGTGAGTAAATATAACTTTTTTGGAACATATAGTTTAAATTTTGAATGTATAAATATAAAGGTAGTTGAATTTACATATTTTAGCGTAATCAATGCGAGGATATAATAGATCATAGAATAATAGAAAAATTGACCACAAAATATTTATTTTTCTTTTGAATTTAGGGGAATGTTTCTCGTGTTTGATGAGGTGCCTAGAACAAAGAAGATAATATTTGGCCATTTTATTTGATAATTACATTTATTGGAGATTCAAAAGTCCTAACATAGATTTTATGGTCATTATTGATGATATCATTAGTTTTAAATGAATTCAATATAAATTGCAAAAAATAATAGAACTAATATGTTTCTGTCATGAAGTTTAAATTTTCAGATCTACATGAACCTATTTGGGTTCACACAAATTTAAAAAAAAATTGTAGTTTAATTTGGTGATAGGATTGGTTTAAGGAAAATTTATATTTATTATAAGGAGAATTTAAAGGAGCTTTTGTAATATAAATTGCAAATTTTAAATAATGAGAAAATACAAGATATTGTTGTCATGTTTGTCCAACGAATGCTAATGGAGATAGAGGGTCCAAAAAATGATTATAACAAATATTGAAGCAAAAAAATTTTCAATGTCAATAAGGTTTTGTATGGTGATCTTGTAGAGGAACTTATTCAGAAGTGTCCTCTAAATGGTTTTTATTGCATACTCTTGAGGTATTATTACTTCCTTTAGTGATATATTCTCAATAAGTAAAATGCAACACCTTATTTTGGAGGAGTTGGTGGCACTACAGGATGGAGGATTTCTATCATCTTAAACTAGCTTCTCATATTGAGATGGTTCTTGTATAAGAAGCATTTTATCTTTTCTTTCATACTTTATTTTTTCCTTCTTTGTTGATGCTAAGAAATTTGAAGATTAGGTTTAGAATTTGGTGATGATCTATTGAGTATGGGTGGTTACCTAGATAGTTCATGAGATAGTGATTGAAAATTATCTCCCTTTTGAGGGCCAAGAGATAATTTGGAGGATTTTTGTCTAGAATAATTTGGTTTCTTTAATCTTAGGGTTTTAAACTAAGATCTCAATGATTTATCTAGGGGCTACACCTTTCCAAGTGTCATAAGGGAACTGGGGGGAGTTCCACTTGGTTCAAGATTTGTTTCTTTGGGATCTAATATTTTCTCAAAATATATATTCATATTATGAAATCAAAAAAAAAAATTCTATTAGGTTTAAGATGATGCCCTTTAATACTTTTGTAGGAAAAATGTAATAAGGCGGGAATGTTAGTGTAAATATTAAAAAATAATACATTATTCATTATGCATGTTATTATGCAATTATATCAACTGCCAACAATATATTGCATGTATAAAGTCTTGCATCATATTAAATGTATTTAATTAAAAATCTTTAATCTTTGTCACTAACACATACATTGCCTAAGTAGTGGGATTTCTCTAAATATATATGTTTAATCTTGGTAGAGTTCATTGGGATACAATTAAAAGAGCCTTAAGATATTTGAAAGGTACCTCAGAGTATTCATTGTATTATAATGGTAATTTGATAGAAGATGATATATCCCTTGATATTCATGGTTATGTGGGTTCAAAATGGTCAAGTGACATTGATAGAAGGGGATCTAATAGTGCTTATATGTTCACTTTGTCTAGTGGTACAACCCTTTGGATAAGTAAGAGATAGGATATAGTTGTCTTGTTCCTACTCAAGAAGAGTATGTGAAAGCTACTAATATATGTAAAGAATTCATTTATCTTAAGAGGTTGTGTTTAGATATTGGAAATTAAAAAGGTCTAATGATAGTTTATTTTGAAAATTAAGAGTGTGATCTTCCTAGATAAGAACTCAACATTTTATGCCTAGATCAAGCACATTGATTTTCAGTATCATTTTATCAATGATACATGGTTGAGGATGGTGGGATGAAGTTGGTTAAGATAGAGAGTTAAATGAATGTTACAAATTCTTCAACTAATATTGTGAGCACAAACAAGTTAGATGGTATCCAGTATCTCTGGGCCTCTCAACTCATAATAATTAGACAATTATGTTGGGACACCATCATTGCTCTTTTTTAAGGTGTTTGACAAGTGGGAGATTTGTTAGAAAAATGGTGTCTTAGCAATGCAATAATAAAAATGTACTTTTGATTAAAAAAAGGTTACCATTGATACGTAAACATAAGATGTTACGAGGGGGATAGCCCCCTTATATGCTTCAGTCCCCTATTTGGTGGGGGCCAAGGAAGTACACCCCTAAAATAAAATTCCATTTATAATTTATCATTTTGAATCTTGATTGTTTACCATTACACCATAATCTGATGGTGGATATTTTGGGTTCTTTATTTTTCCTAGAAGGAAACCCTATTTGATGAGGCCATTTCATTATCACTGAGTATTATAATGTATTTTAAAAGTACAATAGTTGTTTAGTTGGCTTCATATCTCCATTGGTGATGCACCTGTGAGAAGCATTTTGTGCAAGTATATTGTAATATCTTGTTGATTTCTAAATAATATATTGGTGGCCTTTGGAACATGTAGTTTTATTATAATAATGTTCTCCCCACATTAATCATTGTATTGTGGCATGCATGTTATTTATGTTTATTTCTTTTTTTTTTTTTGTAAACTTTGTAAATATCTGAAATCTTTGCAATCTTTTCTGTCATGGTTAGTGTGGGAAGTTGTTCCAATACCTTAGGTTCCTTATAGTTCATTTTTTAGTTTTGTTGTCCAATATTTTCATTGAAGTCATTCTTTCTCTTACCAACATGAGATGTGATAGTTTTGATAGACCATGTGTTTGTATTTTGGTCCACACTCCTCCATAATTATAAATATAGCTCTATGGTTTTAGCAATGTATGTATCAATCAAGGCATTACATGTATTCAAGATTTCACATGATAATATTACATGAAGTGGATGATAAAAGGTCTAGAAGCTCTATCTAGAAAAAACTATTGTATGGTGAAAATGTGACCACACTTCTATGAATCCTTACATGCAAGGAAACTCAAGAATGAGCCCTCACAAATTGATCCATAGCTCTTTATGCATAGAGTTACAAGATTTATAAAATTGCTCTCAGCTAGAGCTATAAACTCATGACCTTGCTAGTCAACCATACAATGAGAGATTCACAATGAAAACAAGGGCAAGAATGCCAATATCTCTAATGAAACCAAATGTATGCAATGCAATGCAAATCAATATGACAATGCAAGTTGATCTATTGCATAAAAAGAAATCTAAGCTAATATGCCATGATAATGTAACTAAGAAAGGAAATATGCAACTACAATGAAATGCAATAACAAGTCTTCAAAGCTTGGATGTAGAATGTCTTCAAAGAGCTCCAAATGACCTAGAAAACCTGCAACATAATATTAGCATGAAAACTTAAGATATATAAATGAAGAAGAGAGCTATTCTTTTATAGGAAGTGAAAAGGAATGGACCATTGTGATTAAGAGGCAAAAGACTTAATCAACGGTGGAGAAAAAAAGAAGTTTGATCCTTGTGCACAAATATCCTCCAATAGGAAAATAGGAGTTGACTTTATGTCCATATGAGACAAAAAGTGTTTTTTCCTTTTTTATAAAATAAGAATAAATGCTTTATTTGTGCAACTTAGGATAAGAAGAAAAGTGAGGATTTTTTATTTAAATAAAAGGAGAGGAAATTCTTTTTAATTAAATAAAGGTTAGGATAAAGTGATTTTATTATTTAATTAAAAGAGATTTTGTTCTCTTAATTAAATAAGATTTTTATTTTTTCTCTTTTAAATTAAATAAGGCTCAAACCTTAGGAAATATTGAATTGATTATGATTTGATCAAGGAAATTGATATAATTGATATTGTTGATATTTGAAAATATTGATTCAGGGATTTGATAAATTACAGAAATGGGGCCCAAGGTCTAGGCGACCATTTTAGGGTGCATACATTTGCCCCTCTTTGACTAATGTGTGATCGATCTGGGAACACATGCAGTCAAAGAAAAATTGAAATGTGAGATCAATTTGGGATCACAAAACAACCCAAATGTGTGTTCATTTTGGGAACACATCAAGACAAAGATAAGCAAAAGACAAGACCAACACCGTCTCTGCTAGGTGCAAATCAAGCTTTAGACAAAACTATCACCGTCGCTGCTAGGCAATAATCAAGTTTGAAAAATAGGAGATAAAAATCAAAAGACAAAATCACCACCATCGCTACTAGGTGATAATCAAGTCTCAAAATAAGAATCTCAAGCTGAGTTGAATGATAAAGCTGAATCAAAGATTAAAGTTGATAGGTACTGCCCCCTCGGAATCGAAATTGAAATCAGATAGAGGAGAATAACAAATTGATAAACCTGATCAAGTCACATTAAATCATAATCGAAGGATGGAGTATGATAAGATAACCATCAAATAGTGAAGATATGCCCCAGGTTGATGAGGTTTGACTAAAAAAGATATAGGATAAAGATTAAGTCAAACCTTAGAGAGAGGAAGCGAAAGGGGTGAATGAAAGACTAGAAGTTTGGAAGAAATGGAAAGGAAGAAATTCCATCAAAGATCAAAGAATTATGCCTCAAAAGGTCAATCAACTGTGTAGAAGAATAAGAAAATTTGGAAATGCGACTCGAATTTTAATTTCAAGTCCGAAAATGGATAGAAAATGATGTGATATGAAAAATCAGAAATGAAAGATATGACCAAGAAGAATCAAAAAATGAGCACAGTTGACCAACTAGTCCATAGATGATAAAAAGCAGAGCTCTCTCCATATGCAAGATGCAAAAACTAAGCTATGATGAACCTAAGAATGCAAGCTACTATGAAAGTGGTTGACTTGCAAGGTCACAACGCCTATAGGCATCTAATTATCATCATTGAGTGTTATTGGTAACATCGTAAGATCATACAATGCACACTAGTATGACTATGTGAATATGAATATGATCTTTTTCAGATAGATATGTGGGAATCTCACCTAGGCATCAAAGACATGTAGGTCAAGATGACTAATGCAGTGAGATTACCTAAGTTTGATATGGCTAGATTATGCTTGTATCAAGACACATGAAAGTCGGGATAACTAGAATCATGCACTCGCAAAACAGTCAAGGGTAATACCTTGTCAATCCATAGTGTCAAGTAAGACCAACATAAATGCTCATGATAGTTAGGATCAACAAAATATACCCATAAGAAGATAAAGAAAGAAAACATGTTCTCATACCCTCAGTCTTCTAGCTATGCATCATTGAAAACTTCTCAGGGAGAGACCATTCATCAAAGAAATCCTCATAGACAGCGCACAAAGAAAAATAAAGTCAACATATCTCAATCAAGTTGATTGTTTAAGTGCGTGTGTATTGGTCATAGAGTCAAACTTTGAGGATCAAATTTGCTAATGAGCGATATCGCATCATACTTAGACTGGTGGGTAAGACATCTGATAAGTGTTGAGAAACACTCGACACTAGGGTAGTGTTGAGAAACACCGTTTGGGGTGGTGTTGAAAAACACTTGTTGTGAAATGCCCCAAGAGACAAACGCCCCTAAAGGACCTATGCTAATAGTTATGCCCCCTAAACAAAGATAAAGACCAATTCCAGACCAAGTCAAATAAGGTCAAGGCATGATGGAAAGTGGCTAAGTGTCGAGGATGCATGCTAACAAATAGGGGTGCAAAGACCTCAAGTAGCACCTATTTCCAGGTTTTCACCACTTGGATTTTATTACAATTTTTCTCTTTTTTTATTTTTTTTGTATTTTTTTGCTACCAAGGTGCCTGTTTCCAGGTTTTCACCAAGGCACTTTTTCTTTTTTTTTTGAATTTTTTGCATTTTTTGATTTTTTTGTATTTTTTTAGGGCTGTATATGCTTTTTAGGACTTTTCAGCATCATATATCAATTTTTTTGGTATTTTTTTAGGATCATAAAATATGTACAAAGGATGCCCCCAGACAGAATGGGCATTAAACTCATGAGCAAGATCACATCGTGTAGTCCCAATATGTAGCAATGTGGAGGACAAGATGGATAAGCAAGCTGGTGGAAGAGATGGAAGACATGAGAATGAAGGAGAGTGAAGGGAAGACATCCTTAATGACAAACTCCTCAACAATACCCAAGCTAGGGTAAAATTGTCATGTAAAGAATATTTAAACAAGCAATGAAAAGCTAGCATAGGATAAGCCTCAAAAGCGTAATGCAGAAGAAGAAAAGGATGCAGTCCAAAGGAGTAGACATGTCAACAGGCTTCATAGCATCATGTTTTACTCTTTTTTATTAGATTAAGACCAAAGGAGAAAAGGATAGCGAAAGGCTAGAATGAAGGGAGAAAAATGAATATGAAGGCTAAAAAAATGAACGAAATGAAAGCAAGACCATCATAAGATAGCTCACAAGATAGCCAATTGTTCGCGTATAGTTCAACCTTGTCAAGATCAAAGATGGAAGATAGAATGGATGAAAAATGTAGAAGAACTACGCATGATGCCTGATTGCCAGGTTTTCATCATGGTACTTATCCAAGGTGCCACAAGGGTTTGGTTTTCACCATAGGATGAATTTATTTCTCTTTACTTTTGCTACCAAGGTGCCTGTTTCCAGGTTTTCACCATGGAAAATTTTTAATTTTTTCATCTTTTTTTTATATATATATTTTTTACTTTTTCTATTTTTTTGAATTTTTTTTTTTTTAAGAAGGCAAGCTTTTTAGATAGTGCTCTTTGAAAGGATAAACCATGATATGCCAAAGATTCAAAATGATATGTTCAAAGATGCTGATAGAGAAAGGAAGATGGAAGAGAAAACTAGAGGATAAGGTTTTTATGCAAAGAGAGTGAGGTTGGAAGATAGGAGAAATAGGAAAATGAGGGAAAATGATAGAAGGTAGAAGGATAATAAATGGAAGGATTGTGAAAGGGGAGATGGAAAGGAAAGCAAGATCAACATCAACACACACCTTGAAGGGTGGCGGGAAAAATGGAGGAAATGTAAACCATATTCTAGTCCAAATGCAAACCATATTCTGGTTCATTATTACTATCTGACTCCTAGAAGAGAGGAATACAAGAAGGAATATGGAAAATGTGCAGCAGAGGTTGTGGTTCAGGCGCATGGAATGGAAGAATATTTTTGGAAAAAAATGAAGTGGAAGCCTTTGGAAGTTTGAATGTCAACTTCACTTTTTGCTCAACATAAGACTCTTTCAAGAGAGACTTTGGACTCCATATAGCTTTAGGTTTTTCATTGCTTTTTGATGATTTAGAGAGAATATCTTCAATGATGGATTTTGGACCCCATACTTGTCTTGTAGTTTTATTCTTCGATATCTCTTTTGACTTTATGCCTCCATGTCGATTAGAGGAGACATGGTGATCTTCTTTTTTTGATGGATTCTTGTATTGTTTCTTTTTCTTGTATTGAACATTCAAGTTACTTCCAAAAGACTTGGGACTTGTGGAAGAAGAAGGGAAATACGACTGGTTTAAATGGGTGGATGGATGAAAATGATTCAAGGGTATGCATCTATGTTGATCTTGAGGGAAGGTAGGAGATGGAGGGATGTAAAGACCCAAAATAGATGATCAATTAAAAGAATTAGGAGGGGAAAGTGAAGGGACATAAGGACCCAAGATGAAAGGAAGACATGAAGCCCTTAGTATTGGTGGAGGAGGTCCAAGGATGGATGTGGAAGATGCAAAAGGATAATCAATAAGTTCATCAGCATCTATATGACAACCAAGGACATCAGCATCTTTAGAGTGAGCATTAGAGTTTTCAACAGGATCATGCACATCTTGAATAGGAGCACCTTCTTTGATAGGATCATTAAAAGCTTGCGAAGACTTAGGAAGAGTAGAAAGTGGAAGTGAACATGGAGCGGTAGAACAAGAAGATGATATACTTTGATCTTGACAAAGATCTTTGGGTAGCATAAGCGTATCAATTTTCTTTTGATTTTCAATAGGCTTAACATTGGAAGTAACAAAACCATTTTTAATAACCTTAATGGAAGTATCATCTTTAGAAAGTGCAAGTGTGGTAAGGTTATTTTGATTATCAATAAGCTCAACGGTGTAAGTAGTAGCTTGATCTTGCTTAGGAGAAGACTTAAGACATGGTGGAATAGAGCATAAAGGATCAAAAGAACCATGAAATGGATGAGAGACATCATGAAAAGCATTGGATGACATGGAGGGTTCTTGATCTTGATATTTTTTTATATTTTTTTATTTATCATTTTTAGAGTCCTCTTGACATGGAGCCACTTCTAAGGACAAGGAAGCATGTTGGAGTTGTATGGAAGACTTTGGAAGAGATAGTGAAGGACTAGCTGAAGTAGGCATTGTAGTGCATAAACGCTTAGGCTCTTTAGGTTTAGCATTACTGAAAGTATTTGCAGCCAAGTGAAGATTAGCTTGAGTTTCTTTAAGAGGTAGCCCTTGAGGATAACTATAGGGAACCGCATGAAAAGTATTAGGATCTTTGTTGGATGAAGGATTTGTGATAGATTTGAAAGACTCGGAAGTTTTAGGAAATGTATGATTATTGGAGAAAGTAGAGGATGGAAGGGAACCATCACAAGATAAAAGTTCAACATTAATATGATCTTTCTTGAGAGTTTCATCTTTATTTTCAACAAGAGAATTTTTAGAGGAGAGATCCTTTTGACGTTTGAAATCAGGGCGGTAGATTTTCTCCTCCTTAGTAGGAATCTTATATTGTTCACAAAAATCATCAAAGAATTCTTCAAATTTAGAGTCATATGGATCACCATCATAGTCTACCCAATACAACTCCCCCTCAGAAATCACAAGTGTACCATGAGGATGATGCTTAGGAATAGAAGTTTCATGGGCATCACTACATTGTCCATCATCATAGTCATCATAGTCATCATAGGTGGGTGTATCACTCTTTGTGGAAGAGACATTACAAGGACTCACATTTCTCTTTATGATATGCCTTCTGAAGAGAAGGAAGATTCTTGGGAGAAGTAGAAGAAGAATGAGATCGTGAAGAAGAGGAAATTGAAGACTTAGTGGAAAAAGAAGGCTTGGATAATGAAGAATGTGAATAATGTTTAGAAGAATCATGATAAGATTTGGAAGATGAAGAATGTGAACAGTGTTTAGAAGAATCATGATAAGACTTAGAAGATGAAGAATGAGAATGATGTTTGGAAGAGTCATGATAAGATTTGGAAGATGAAGAATGTGAACAGTGTTTAGAAGAATCATGATAAGACTTAGAAGATGAAGAATGATGACAAGATTTAGAAGATGAAGAATATTTGGATGAGATCATGAGTATGATTCTAGCAAAAGCGTCTGATTTAATCAACTTTTATTTTATTTTTGCTATAATTTTATCTCTCATGCCATATTTAGAAGAGCCATTGGAGGAACAAAATTCTTCAAATTGAGAAATGAGTTCAAGATCATCCATTCTCAAGAGAGGTTCCATCACAAGGTAGTTGGAATTCATGGTTCTAGAAGAGGATGAATCAAGCATGGAAGAAATGAATAGAAGAAGGTAGACTAGATAATAAGAGGAAAAGAATCAAGAAGAATAATTTCCCATGGGAATAGAAGACTTCAGAAGAACATGGAAAATGGAGAAGAAAGAAGAAGACTAAGATTCATCTTATGCAATTGATACCATAACGTTCATTGAGATGTTGAGCAACATGACAACACCTAGGATCTAACAATTAGAGGTCGTTTCCTTTGACTAATTTGGTATCTTGTAGTAACTATCATGAAAAAAAGAGACTCTAAGTGATAGGTCAATCTCTCAAAGTGTCAATTCCAACCTAGGATAATTGAGATTCTCTATTGTCCAAAGAGAAAATGAAAAGATTGAAAATAAAAGGCGTCACCAACACTATCAAAGAGGTGCTTCAAATCAAAGGGTGAATACCCTTGCATTTTTGAATCAGGAGGTTGGACTTAGCCAAAATTCAAATCAAAATTGAGATATGTGAAAAATGATTTGGACAATAGTAGGATCAAAATTCTCCAAGGGTGTAATCAACAATTCTAAAGACAAACTTATCACTAGGAATAATTCTCTAACTTGACAAATTATTTTCAAGACAACTTTGTAAATCAATTGAAATGGTCCCTAGAAGGCTAAAATCAAAAATTTGCAGTCAAGAAAAGTCTCTAATGACAAGGTAGGAAATCAAGCAAGCTATGAAAAGTTGGTGTTTCAACTCAAGAACTCAATTTGTTTCTTGTTCAATTTAAAAGACCAAGTAAGTACATCAATAGATTTTTATCATTAATGAGGCACATAAGACAACAATCAAGGAGTTCAAGAAAATAGTCTTCAAGCAATGGGCAAGGAACAAAGAAACCTTGTGCATGAACAAAGATAGTGACTTAGTATTTCTACTCCTTAGATATTCTACTTGTGTGTGTTCTTGAGAATGTTTTAGCAGGCACTTAGAACACAACAACACCCTATCAAGTTGTCTACAAGGATATACATAGCTTTTTAAAAAGAGTCCTCGATATACACAAGGTATGTGAGGCCCAAATTCGTAGATGAAAAAAATTTAAAATCACACAGCCGGGGGGAGACGGTAACCAAAATCTCCTCCTTCACTTCTCAAAGGTATAAAGTTCTTTGAGGCTTAGCTAAGAGTGATATCAAACTCAATTTTCAAGAGAGTTGTCTTTGGATTCACCTCCTGATATTTATACTCCATCGAAACATAGGAGTTAAGGTCGTCCCTTGAGGTGGTGTGTCCCCAAGCAGGCCTTCTAGAAATAAAAACTAAGTAATTCACTATCAAAAGTATTTAGAGCACTAAAGGTGGAACACTTAACTCTTCAAGTAAATGTGAAGTGAGTCCAAAAGTGGGACACTTAACCCTTCAAGTGAATGTGAAGCGAGTCCAAAAGTGGAACATTTAACCCTTTAAGATAATGTGAAGCAAGTCCAAAATTGGAACATTTAACCCTTCAAGAGAATGTGAAGTGAGTCCAAAATTGGAACATTTAACTCTTCAAGAGAATGTGAAGTGAGTCAAAAAGTGGAACATTTAACCCTTCAAGAGAATGTGAAGTGAGTCCAAAAAGTGGAACACTTAACCCTTCACACAAACTCAAAGTGAGTCCAAAAGTAGAACATTTAACTCTTCACACCAACTCAAAGTGAGTCCAAAAGTGGAACATTTAACTCTTCACATCAACTCAAAGTTAGTCCAAAAGTGGAACATTTAACTCTTCACACCAACTCAAAGTGAGTCCAAAAGTGGAACATTTAACTCCTCACATCAACTCAAAGTGAGCCCAAAAGTAGAACATTTAACTCCTCACATAAACTCAAAGTGAGTCCGTACTTAAGAAAACTAATGAGATCAAGAAAGCATAAAAGGGGCAAAACTTTGTGGAACACTTAACACTCTTTTCAAGTAGACCCCTCCCCCATGTATGAATGCTGACCTTGCACCCAAAGGGAAAATAACAAGGGGCAATTAGAAATAAGCGAGTCCAACACCCAATTTAGATAACAAGCTCAATAAAAAGTAATTTAAAGTTGCTTATCAATACTACTCACAAATGAAAAAGGGTTGAACAATGGAATATTTAACTTTCCAAGTAAACATAGAGTGAGTCCACAAAGTGGTGCATTTAACTCCCTATGTAAACAAGGAATGAATCCATGCCCTCAATCACTCAATGAGATATTTGATATTGGAACCAAGAATTACTTAAGGTTTAAACACAAGCATTCACTTATACAAACTTTTATGAAAGCAAATCTATGTTTTTTCATTTCCTATTAAGAGCATCAATTGAAATGTGTTCTATGAAAGCATGTAAACACTCAAGCCAAACACATGAGAGGTTCAATTTTAATCTCAAAATCTAAATTTTGTAGAGATGGAACAAAGTACCTCAAGTCCAACACTTTGTTTTAAGCATTTTCCATGAAAGCAAGAGCACCTTCAAATGAACAAGACAAGAAAACAAGCAAACAATATATGCAATGTATATCCAACTTATGCAAACCCTAAGGTGGTTAGATCTGAAAATTAATTGTTAGGAGCAATAATAACTTGCAAATAATTCAAATGACAACTTACATCATGCATTGAACCATGTGAAAAATAAGTGCATGCTAATCATCAAATACCCTTTTTTTAATTTTGATTTTTAACCTTGTCAACAAGATTGGACTTATACTACATGAATTCAGACCCTAAACCTAAAATATAGAAAAGAGACCTCTGTCAAAAAAATAGAGAGTTTTTCAAAAATATAAAAATTTTAGAAAAATCTCTTCATTTGTGCCCTAGAGACCCATTTTACCAAAATAGACTAATTTTTATAAATTGACTAAATGAGCTATGATATGACCTCTAAATTAAAAACATAGTGAATGGACCCCCTATATAATTTCAAGACCTTTCTAAAAATGTAAAAATTTCTTAAAAATATGCTGATTTGCGCCAAAAATCAAATTTTTATGAAAAATTAAGAAAAAATCATAAAAAATAGATATTATCTCTAAAAATTTTTTAAAAAATTTTGGAGCTTCTCTGATATGTCACTAACTTGTAAAAAAAAATTAGACCAAAACACCAAGCCATTTTGGAGATATGATCAAATCTTTCAAATCTAGAGTTTTTCATCTCCAAACAAATCTGCACAAGGGTTAGCTCCAAAAATAATCAAAACTAGCATGCAAGATGTGGGTTGCCTCATGATGGGAACCAAAAATATATGGTAAAAATGTGACCACACTTCTATGAATCCTTACATGCAAGGAAACTCAAGAATGAGCCCTCACAAATCGATCCATAGCTCTTTATGCATGAAGTTGCAAGATTTGTAAAATTGCTCTCAGCTAGAGCTATAAACTCATGACCTTGCTAGTCAACCATACAATGAGAGATTCACAATGAAAATAAGGGCAAGAATGCCAATATCTCCAATGAAACTAAATGTATGCAATGCAATGCAAATCTATATGACAATGCAAGTTAATCAATTGCATAAAAGGAAATCTAAGCTAATATGCGATGATAATGCAACTAAGAAAGGAAATATGCAACTACAATGAAATGCAATAACAAGTCTTCAAAGCTTAGATGTAGAATGTCTTCAAAGAGCTCCAAATGACCTAGAAAACATGCAACATAATATTAGCATGAAAACTTAAGATATATAAATGAAGAAGAGAGCTCTTCTTTTATACAAAGTGAAAAGGAATGGACCATTGTGATTAAGAGGCAAAAGACTTAATCAACGGTGGAGAAAAAAAGAAGCTTGATCCTTGTGCACAAATATCCTCCAATAGGAAAATAAGAGTTGACTTTATGTCCATATGAGACAAAAAGTGTTTTTTCCTTTTTTTATAAAATAAGAATAAATGATTTATTTGTGCAACTTAGGATAAGAAGAAAAGTGAGGATTTTTTATTTAAATAAAAGGAGAGAAAATTCCTTTTAATTAAATAAAGGCTTAGGATAAAGTGATTTTATTATTTAATTAAAAGAGATTTTGTTCTCTTAATTAAATAAGATTTTTATTTTTTCTCTTTTAAATTAAATAAGGCTCAAACCTTAGGAAATATTGAATTGATTATGATTTGATCAAGGAAATTGATATAATTGATATTGTTGATATTTGAAAATATTGATTCAGGGATTTGATAAATTGCAAGAATGGGGCCCAAGGTCTAGGCGACCATTTTAGGGTGCATACAACTATATTTCTCCAGTTTAGGATAGTTTGATGAAGTGTTTTGCAATTTATTTGGTGACTATGTTTTCCCATGCAGTTTCATGGTATGATCAAGGATTGAATGTTGTATGTGGATTCAAGTTAGTATGAATTTTTATTATATTTTGTTTAACCTAGTCAGATGATACATGTAAAGAATTTTTGCAAGATAATATGTATAGAATTTTGGAGTTGACTCATTTTGGATAAAGCATGCGGAACAGACCTGATGTATGAATAGATTGTTATATATTGGGCATTTTACTTGAGATAACAAGAATATGATGATGCAAATATGTACATGATATAAAGAAGATCAAAGGTTGTGATTGTGATAAGATGGATAATGCAAAATTTTATATTAGAATCAAATGAAGTGTGTAAGATTTGTATACTATAATTCAATAGAACTATATTTCATGCATATATTAGATGCAATTATATAACTTCAAAAAATTGTACTTTTACGTAGTGAGCTCTGTTTTTGGAAATGAACCTTATTTAGTCAATGATCCCTATGATAGTGAGTTGTGCAATCACCACTATACAAATATTTTGAAACTAGTTATAAGATACAATGAGATTTAACTCTCTCTTTGGATTTTCCCTTATGGGCTTCCATGTAAAAATACTAGTGATATGTAAATTGTGTGTTGCTATTTATGTTTCACTTTCTTTATTGTAAATAATTATTTTATGTGGATATTTATTTAAAAAAATTAATATTTTAAGGGGAATAGTAACTAACCCCCCCTACCCTTAGTATTTCAGATGCTCAACAATTGATATCGGATCCTAGTCTTGTGATACACCTAGTAACTTGAAGGAGATCTTGGAGGTTTAATATATGGTACCTAATTTTTTTCTATTAATTCTCAGAAGAAAGTTAGCTTGATTAAAAAAAGGGAACTCAAAGTAGCTCTTAAAGATCCTAAAATTACATAAAGTGAAAATACAGATCTGAAAGAATTTATATCAAAGGGGAAAATAGGTGCATTAGAAAACTAAGGGAATAGATCAAGAAAATATAAAGAAAGACACAAGGAGGTCAGTGAAGAGTTAAAGAGAAAACAACATGATTGTTGGTTTGGAGATACACGTTGAAGAAGATAAAATGAATAAAGAATGTCTAGATAGAATAATCAAAGGTAAGACTAAGGAATGTAAGAAATTGAAACAAGAGGTGGTGACCTTGAGATTAGATCTAGAGAAAACAAAGAGTCAAGAAGATAAGCTCAAAAGAGTGCAATCAAGTTTGAAAAAATGATGGCAATATAGAATAATCCAAAAGGTAAAAGTGGATTAGGGTTTCAAATTGGTGAATACTCAAATCATAAAATTGAAGAAAAAGGAAAAGATAGTCCTTCAATTGAAAACAAAAACTTATCATCTTTCTAGAGAGATCAACAAAGGAAAGATTTTCTAGAATCAATGAGGTCAAGTAAGAAATCCATTGATCAGACAACCCAATATTCAAAGGTACTCGTCACTTAATGGGTTATGTGCAAGATCGTGAGGGGCCAAAAACTGGCAATGTGAAAGAAATATATTTTTTATATGCCCAAAAATATGAAAATTTGTGTTGACTTTCTAGTAGGACTAAGTGTTAGTACACTTGGCCATGACATATGCCTAACCATATCAAATACCCCATAGGTATTAGATATATAATACGTTTGTATAAATAAAATAAATAATAAATAATAATAATATATAATATTATATTAAAAATATTAATATAATACATATAAATATATTATTAATATAGCTTAATATATATATTAATTTCTAATAACATTATTATATATAATTTAAAAATATATTTATATAGAATATAATTTAATAATATATAATATTATTATATATAAGCATTGTAGTCTTAGTGGACTATGGTGTTAAGAAGATCTCAAGCATTTGTGAAGTTAAACCCATGATCATTTTTTTTTTAAGTCAACTCAATAAATCAACATCAACATCTTCATGAAGGCTTCAACAGAAGCAAGGCTTGTGAAGTTATAAAAAATTTATTCAAGCAATTCAGTTTAAATCTAGCCTCTACTATATTACAACATGCTTTCAATTCAATTCAATTTTATTTTTCATGGTTAATTCAAAACTGAGAGTTTACCTAGGCAAACCTCTATCAAACCCAATGTTGTCCTTATTTTACATGTGGAGAAACGAATTTGGTATCAAATCCAACAGAAAGATACCTATAGATTAAACTTTTGGGGAAGGTTCTAAGTTGCATTCCCATTCTAGAAACACTATTTTTATCAACATTTAACACTCATGGGTCAACATCAGCCCAAGCGACATAGTCCTAATTTTGACCCAAATTTTAGATAAAAGTTCCTTTTCTACCTCTTCTTTCTTGATCTATATATGTTTTCTATATATCTATCCTATAAATAACTATGTATCTCAAAACCCCTCTATTTTGGTCCATCATCCATAGATATAGAATTAAATTTACATGCTTTTAGTGGCTTTTCCCAACTCTTCCACAAGGACTACTAGACCTTCCTTATGCTCAATCTTTTATTATTATATTTGAGTTTGACACTTATGGATCCACTCTCCTTCAATAGTAATTAAAGTGGAAATAAGACTAATTTTTTTTATTGCATACATGAGCTAGAAAACCCTATTTTCTTACATTACACAAATATTGTAGAATTTCCTTACTTACATCTTAGTTTTCTTGGTTGTCCTTATTCAAATTTTGCATGATTTTCTTACAAACATTGTTCTTTATTCGGTCATCCTTATTCAAATATTATTATATTTCCTTATGAGGAATATGCTTTGTTTGGTTATGCTTATTTAACTTTTCCAACATAAGTCAAGACTAACATAACACAATTTTCAAAACTATTTGACTCTTCTTGCACTAATTATTTTAGGATGAGTTGACTAGCATAATAAAACTTGTATTACCATTTGACACTCCTTACTCTTTCATGTATCACCTAGCATAATATATATATATATATATATATATATATATATATATATATATATATATATATCATAGAATAAAATAACACACTTTCCTACCATTGGATCATGATATCTTTTCCTTTCAATTGGTGTATATTTGTGTCCTTTCTATAGGTCCACTTGTCCTCTTTTAATAATATATTGACAATAAATGTAGTGGTTAAGATATTTTGATTATCAAGGTCTCTTCAACTAGTTGACCTAGAACCTTTTTTTAGTGCTACTATTGTTTTCTTTATTTATATTTAAAATTTACATGAATTGATAGGACCCTATGCTTGGAGGCTTGATCATCCCTCAGTGTTATCCTATCCCTAGCTTGTCTTTCTCCTAGATTCTCTATCTCTTCATTTTTACTTTACCCATGAGTATGACTTATAATCATACGCTACTAAATGCAACATCATAAATTGTACAACTTTAATTAGGGTATCCAATTTCAGGCTCTCCTACCACAAATTATAGTATTTATCATTCATTTATGAATTATAGAACCTTTATTGATATAACTTAATAATATGAGTCCAATTCCACTTTAATACATCAACAAAACACTATGCATGGGTCCTATGTCATTTCAAAGTGCAATGCACCTCCCCCCACCCCCACCCCCATCTAAACAATATATATATTTTTTCATATGAATACATTTTTGAAAAATTGAGATCCTTAAGGGCCAATTTTGTCTAGTCAATGCCTCTTGGGTTCACATTGACTCGTGCTTTCTAGCCAAAATTTGGGAGGATGTTGTGTTGGACTTACCATTTCTAAAACTATCCCTGAGTCAAAATTTTGATAATTCTAAGTTGACCAAAATATGATATTACTTTGAAATCCCTATACAAGACATCCATACTAATCCATTTTTAATAGCACAAGATCATATAATCACAACAACACAAGATCATATCATCACATCATTTGAAATCAAATTCAAGAGAAATATTCTTCTTTATGGAAAATTTTGATTCAAGGAATAGTAAGCTACATCCAGGAATCTTCAATTATGAACTGCAATTACATTTTTTTTTGATAGATTCTATCTTTTTATTGCATCAACACATGAAGAAATTATACTAATAATATTATATGATCAACTGGTTTGATTCGAACATCTTAATTCATCATAATTGTAGGATTGAGTCTCAACCCAATGTTTGACTAATACAAATCCCAATACAACCCCAAACAATAATTTTTTCTTATCTATAGATTTATGTCTAGCTAGAGGATTCTAACAAAGATATAGGATGGAAAAGTTCCCAAGGCACAGAGATAGAGCTCTACTCCAATATTCATTATAAAACACTTATTCAAGGGTGCTTGGGCAAACACACAAACTAAAATGAGAATAATAAAATACTAAATTAATGGATACTAAAGTGAATACAAAACATGTCAAGGGGGTTGTTCTCTAATGGAAAATTCATAAAGTTCTCATGATGGATATTTGTGCTTTAATCTCCAAACTTTCATCTAGTGTTAGAATTTCAAGTAGTGGGTCATGGACTTCCATTGTAGTTTCTAATTTATTTTTTACTATGAAACAAACAAGTTTTGAAGGGAGCCAAAAACCTTTTGTAGAAGGTATTTAAAGATAGGGTTTAAAATAGGAACCCATCAAATAGAAAGCTTCCCTAAAAGAGAAGAGAAAAAGAACCAACAACAACCAAAAAAAAAAAATATAGCTAAGGAACTGCAAAAATCACACAACAAGGAAAAGACCTTAAGCCAAATTCTTCAAGGCCTTCATAGATTCACCCTCCAGATGGGTAATGTTGACTACAATATTCTTGTGATCAAGGATATCTTGAGGCAGTTTATCAACATTTCATTTCAAATGCACTCTTGATATTTTTATAAGACCAGTGTCCTCATCTTGCCCTTTTTCCTTATCAATTGATCCAAATCAACCACCAACCTATCTTGATGTGTTTTTTGTAGTTTGTTTATGTAATTTCCCCAAAATACTTAAATTTCTTAATTAAATCAATTAATTACTTATGGCCCCAAATTTAATAATATCTTATGGACCATTTTAATTAATTTAATTATAAATTAATAAAAGTAGTATCAGACTACTTGTGACCCTTCAAGAAACTTCTTAGAGTTCTTTATAAGGTTGTAGTTTGCATTGTAGGAAATCAAAATGGAGATTACTTTTCTTGTTTATTTGCAATTCAGTTGGAATTGATTCCTTGTTGTATTTTCAAAGGTGCAAGACCCTCCCTATTGTGTATTTGTAGTTTTTGTGGGAGTCATTCCTCACCCTAGTCTGCCATTGAAGATATCACTTCAAATATTTCAATTTGTACTTCACTGTCAAGTTTGTGAAGTCTTCAGTAGAAGAAAAATTGGATGCAATCTGAGAAATATCTTCATAATGTGACACTACAAAGATTCAATTCTTGGCAGTTCAGTCCATCGTTGGAGTATGTTCATTTCTTACATGTGCATTTTATAATATTTAATAAAAGATCAAAAATAGATAATCATTGCAATATGGGCCATTTCATCTTCCAGATCATACAAGTGCAGTGTCACACATGAGGATTAAGTGTGGTAGTACAATGGAAGTGTGTTGACTGGTATGATGATAGTGTGTTGACAAGTACAATGAAAATGTGCTTCTGGTCTAGTGGCAATGTGCTACTAGTACTATGATAGTGTGCTACTAGTACGATAGAAGCATGCTACTAGTATTGTGGTAGTGTGCTACTGGTATGATGGAAGCATGCTACTGGTATGGTGATAAATTAATACTCATATAGTGGAAGTGTTCTACTGGTATGGTGGAATCATGTTGGTTAGTATAGTGGAAGTGTGCTACTAGTACAATGGGACTGTGCTAGTATGGTGGAAGTGTCCTGACTTGTATGGTCAAAGTGTACTGAACTACTATGATGGAAGTGTGTTGAACTAGTATGGTGGAAGTGTTTTATTGATATAATGGAAGTGTGCTAATTGGTACAGTGGAAGTGTGCTAATTGGTATAGCAAAAGTGTGGCATCAGTACATTACAATGGTATAAAAGCTAGTGATCTTGCCAACCTATTGGAGAGATTGAGGTTTTTTGGATTTTGAAAACACCATGACACCCAATAATGGAAAGTGGTGGTTGAAGGAACTAAAAAATATTGAAAAAGACTTAGTGATGGTATTGAACTTCCACTAGACATATTAGAAGCATGCTTGAATAAGATGGACCAATAACCTTCAATATTTATACACCAAGTCCTTGCTCCAATTGATATTGTCTTAAGATAATAGAGGTTGTTAATACATCATTAAAAGGATATCAAGCTAGTAGATACAACATTTCTAAGTGATATTTTGAGCATCTCAGCTCCTTGGCTATCGTATGATGATGACAACATGAAAGAGATATTACAATTTATTATTAACATCTTTGAGAGCCTTGATGACATCAGTTGTGATTCATTTGTTAGGACATTTACAATACTAGAGATTTTTGTTAAAATTAAAGTGAGTAACCTCCTCTTAAATCTAGGATTACAAGATTTGATCCATGATATGTTTCACCACTTTTTGGACATGATAAAGGAGAACTATCATAATAAGATTTTTTCCGCCATGGAGAGTATTATAATTTCATGTATTAAGGAGATGGGTGTAATATCTCAGCCTATAATATATATGCTATGGGTTATTAATAATAAATAATGCATTATTTCTATTGTGGGAAAGTAGATTGGTCAATAATGTATTCAAGCATTGTGAATAAAATTTTAAGTCTCAATTGCACAAGGATAAGGAAGATGGTGATGGCAATATGAACTTGATGAGGAGGATTAAGAGCCACATGAGGATATGAAATAATCTTATACTATGCCTACAAGTGGATAAAACCTAAGCCTACATGATAGAAATAAGGTTGAAGAGGGTACTTGTATGGATTTTTCCAAGCCAACATTGATCAATCAACTGCATGGAGATGTAGACACTACCAGTGATCCTTTTCATGGGAAAAGTCTATAGTTGTTTGAGAATAGAGTTTTTCCTTTGGATAGACATGAGGCATGCATGATTTCCATCTCTCATGGTGGGTGGAATCTACATGGTAAGAAAAATTTGCAGATTGGGTTTGAGATTCCAGACTATCATTTTTGGAAAGCATTTTATTGGCATGATAGCATGATAGCATGGGATTTAGGCATTAATGTGTTTGATGGCTAGCTTCAGTGGGGTCATGATGAATCTAGGCATGAAAATGTTTATATCTGAGTGGAGCATGAAAATATTCTTAGAGGTGTGTAGAAGGCATTCGCTAGATCATGGTGCAACATCAATCTTTCATTGGATATGGCTACTAATGGTCACATCTCAATCTGATAGATGGTTATATGGATCCTACCAATATTCCTTTGCATGAGTGAGTGTTACAACTCATTAAGTATGGAAATATTCTTTTGTAGAGCATGATTCATGCATGATCATCATTTTTTAGAGAGAGTGGCATCTACATGGGAATAACAAGTTACAAATGATCTTTGAGATTCTAGGCCATCATTCTTGGGAAGTGATTGATTGGCATGATGGCATGATCACTTGGGATATGGGCATCAATGTTTTTGATGATTGGATTCAATGGGGTCCTAATGACTCTTAGGCATGGATTTGTTTGTATCAAAGTGGCACAATAAAAAACATAGATCCGATGGCTTCTTTTGGGAGAGCACTACTACAACACTACCTACCACATGTCAATATGTATGTCACCCTTCAAAGATCTATATGAATATAGGGTATCTTCATCGATGGACCTAGCATTACGTGAAAATAATGCACTAAGGGCCAAGGATTAGTTGTTGGAGAGTTTGGATATCCTTTGGTCTCTCAAGGATAACTTACAACTAGCTCACAATCAATAGAAGATGTATGTCAATAAGCATACGATTGAATGAAGTTTTGAAGTAGGATATTTGGTATATCTATAAGTATGGTCATATAGGTAGTCTTTATTGAATAAAAGTGGCACTAAGAAGATGAATCCTCACTTCCATGGACCATACCAAGTGGTACAGAGAGTGGGGGAAGTTTCCTACGAGATGGAGCTTCCAAGAGGCAGTCTGATTCACAACATCTTTCATGTTTCATTCCTCAAGAAAGTGGTTGGTTATCATGCCATAATTTTCAAGGAACGTCCACCTACTAATGAAGAGGGAAAGCTTTCTTTGGAGCTTGTAGAGATCATCAATGTTAGGGAAAGAAAGATGAGGTCATGTACCATTAGGGAGTACCTAGTTCACTAGAAGGACATTCCCTTTGAAGATGCCACATGGGAGAGAGAACAGATCCTAGAGAATTTGAATTTTCAATTACTTCAGGGAAAGAAATGTGTGGGTCAAGAGGACTGTAATGTCCCCAAAATATTTAAATTTCTTCAATAAATTAATTAATTAAGTAGTCCCAAATTTAACAATATCTTACAAATCCTTTTAATTAATTTAATTATGAATTAATAAAATCAGTGTCAGCCTACTTGTAGCTCTTTATAAGGTTGTAATTTTCATTTTAGGAAATAATAGTGGAGTTTACTTTTCTTTTTTATTTGTGATCCTAGTTGGAATTGATTTCTTCTTGCAGTTTAGGAGGCACAAGATGTCAATAATTTATACCAGAATAACAAAAAGAAAATAGAAAATAATTAAGAAACACAAGAATGCTTGAGATACCTTGGGAAAACCCTTCATCTCAAGGAAAAAACCTAGCCACATAGAGAAAAATTCTTTTATTAAATAGTGATGAATGATTGAATACAAATCCTATAAGCTTGACTAGAAAACAACTTCTTCTTTGACATTGTTAACACTTAACAATCACACATATAATCATTATTACAATCACTAATGCAATACACATCCAAAATTCATGCATGATAATTATAGAAAATAATCTCAATAATAAACGTCTGTAGATTCAACTTGAATGATAGTTCTCACTCCTTAAAATAGAAAAATGACAATATTGAATGCATTGTAGAACCAAATCATACTAATCTATAGAATCCGCTAAAGAATGGGAATTATAAAATAGACAACAAAAATGAAGTCTTTCTCCTCTTCAATAGTCAAAAACATGAACCGATGGTAGTAATAACAAAACATGGTTATACAATCTTTTGATGCTACATATCTTTAGTCACCATCAACAATGATGAGGACCTCCACAATGATTATTGGCTCCATATAAAAATAGCAACATCAATGTCAAGTAAAAACACCCGTGGATACGATATGAAGGTAGACAAAAGAAAGGAAAATTATTGAAAGGCACAACTAGATAGTTGTGAACACTCAAACTATTCCATCTCCTCTTTATATGCATGAATCAATAGAAATACAAAAATAAATATCTCAATCCACATAAATGGTCTATTCATTTATGAAGTTAAATTGCAAGTATAGACAAATGTCTCCTATAGCTACAAACTCTAACACTCCCTCTTAGTAAAGGAGATATTTTCAAATTCTCATGTCATGGAGTCTCTCAACATGATAGTCACAATGGCTACACCTATTTGTGAGAAAAAAAATATAAAATTTCATGAATTCTCTCAATGTGATAGCATCATGGAGTCACTCAACATGATTTTCACCATCACTACTCCCATGTCTAGAATAAATACAAGATCCCATCATGGAGTCACTCAATGTGATGTTGTCATGGAGTCTCTCAACATGACATCCACAATGGCTACTCCCATGAGTGGAAAGAGAAACAAGGAATTTCACCTGAAATTTATTTATCTCTAAGAAAAAATCATTAAAAAGGCTTTCACCTCAAATTTCTCCATCTCAGAGAAAAATGCATTACAAGGGGTTTCATCTCAAATTTCTCTGTCTCGGAGAAAAATGCATTACAAGGGATTTCACATCAAATTTCTTCTTCTCAGAGAAAATGCATAATAGCACATAATAAGAATAACTAAATATTGAGACTCCCTCTTAGCATGGGCAAAATTCTCATAGCTTTGATTATCATAATAAATTATAGTTGGCTTGAATGTTTGACCAAACAATGAGCTTTCAAAGGCACACTACTTATTAATCTTTTTGATCCTCTACAAAGGACTTGGCACTCTCCATCGGTCACTCAAGCTCCCTTCGAATCTTCAAGTATTTTTACTAACCACCTATCCTCCTCGATCAAGATTGCCCACAATGCTTTCCTTAGAGGAATAGTTTTCAACACACACCTTTGAAACTTCTGACATGCCAGAGTCCAAGATTTTCATCTTTGACCACATCCTAGATCACCCTACTACAAATAATTTTGTAGAGCTACCAAAGTAAAATATGACCTTGCAACACTATAATGCACTCAAGTAACATCTACACTTCTTCATAGTGCTCCCTCTTGATCCCATTGCCTCAAAGATTACAATAAATTCTCTCAAAGTTACCTCCCTTCTATTGATCTTAGAACCTTAATGCTCTCAACTCAAGTCTCAAATTCTCAAAATTTAACTCCCTCTGATTACAAGAAAATTTGAATAGATTCTTCTTCTATGTGAGATGTCTCCAAATATGTGCCACCAATTGATCAGTCCTATGACAACGAGTTGTGACTTCATTCTTCAATAGGTGTGTGACTTCCTCGCATGATGCATCAAGATATTCCTCCTTTGAATGAAATATCTCATCATCCTAATGCTCCTCAATCCAGCCTAAAAACATTTTAGAGAGATTACTAATAGCTCATAGAATCAACCGATTATAAAGGAAAATACCAAAGCTAAAAGCATGCATGAATCACTATTCTAATGTATGACTTAATAACTACATAAAAGATTCATAAATATTATTCAGGGATATGAAATAATAATCTCTTTATTCAAGGGTATGAACTTAATGTTATTAGGAAACTATGTTGAGTTCTCAAAATTTATCTTCTAGGTTCAAACTGATGAAAGTCTTCCTATGTAACTTCTTCCTCTACATGAATGTGAAAATAATCGCAAACCTATTATTATAGCTCTACAATAATCTAGAAGGTATGTCAACCCATATGGATTATAGATGGCCAAAAATGCTTGCTTCAAAAAGAGACCACCACCTCCTTTTGATGCTTTGGTTAGACATTATTCACATGCTCTAATATTTTAAACAACTAATACTAAATTCTCACTATCCTGATATACACTAACTAGTAAAGGAATAAATATTTTAAATGTACACTTCATACCTTTAGTGCAATGACCTTTGTTTCTTTTAGTTATCTCTGCTACTTGAATAATTCTTTTACTAGATCATACTTAAATTAGGCTTTGATATCGTGTTAATGTTTTATACCAGAATAATAAGAAGCAAATAGAAAATAATTAAGAAGCACAAGAACACCTGAGATACCCTAGGAAAACTCTCCTTCTCGAGGGAAAAACCCAACCATGCCAAGAAAAATGATTTTACTAAATAGTGATGAATGACTAAATACAAAGGACATACGCTTGACTAGAAAAAGACTTCTCTAATATTGTTAAGACATAAAATCCTTATTACAATCACTGATGCAATGCACATAAAAATTCACACATGATAATTACAAAGAATAATATCAATGATAAATGTCTGTAGGACCAACTTGAATGATAGTTCACACTCCTCAAAATTGAAAAATGATAGTATTAACTATGTTCCATAACTGAATCATGTACTTTTTTGCAAAATCTGCTAAAGCATAGGAATTATTAAAAAAGACCACAAAAATTGAAGTCTTTTTCCTCTTTAATAATCAAAAACATGAACTGACAATAGTAATAATAGAATATCATTATAAAATCTTTCGATGTCACATGTCTTTAATCACCATCAATAATGATGGGGGCCTCCACAATGATGATTAGTTCCATATAAAAATCACAACATCCATGTAAGATAAAAACAATAATGGATATGATATGAAGGAAGAAGAAAGAAAGGAAAACTATCAAAATACATAATTAAACAACTATGAAGACACAACAATTCCATCTCATTATTATACATGAATCAATGACAATACAAAAAAAATATCTCACGCCACATAAATGATTTGTTCATTGATGAAGTTATCTACAAATACAAACTCTGGCACAAGACCCTTCCTATTATATATTTGCAATTTCGATGGGAGTTGAATTCCTCACCCTAGTCTAACATTTGATATATCACTTTAGATATTTTACTTTTTACTTCATCAAGTCAACTTTATGAAGTCTATAGTTGTAGATAACTTTTACGTAATTCAAGAAATATCTTCATAATCTGACAATACAAATATTCAGTTCTTGGTGATTTAGTCCATCATTAGAGTATGTTCATTTCTAGCATATGCATTATATAATATTTAATAAAATATCTAAAAATTGATAATTATTGTGATCTTGGCCATTTCATCTTCCAGAACATACGAGTATAGTGCTATATGTAAGGATTGAGTGTGGTATGGTGGAAGTGTGCTAATTGGTACAATGATAGTGTGTTGACTAGTACTATAGTAGTGTGTTGACTGGTACATTGGAAGTGTTTTATCGGTATGGTGGTAGTGTGTGATTTGTATAGTAGTAGTGTGCTACTAGTATGATAGAAGTGTGCTACTACCACAGTGGTAGTGTACTACTTGTACGATGGAAGCCTACTACTGGTATGGTGGTAGTGTGCTACTAGTATTGTTGAAGTGTGCTATTGGTATGGTGCAAGTGTGTTGACTAGCATGGTGGGAATGTGCTATTGATATGGTGGAAGTGTGTTGGCACTACGGAAGTGTGTTGACTCGTATGATGGAAGTGTACTACACTAGTACACAGTGGAACTGTGTTGAACTGGTATGATGGAAGTGTGGTAACTCATATAGTGGAAGTGTGCTAATCAGTATGGTGGAAGTGTGCTAATCGGTATGGTGGAAGTGTGTCAATTGGTATGGTAGAGGTGTGTTGTGTACATTATAGTTCACCATCATATTTAGGCTCTACACCATGTTCTTAATCACTTTAAATGACTTAGGTTAACAAGGGAGATTAAGTTTTCATTAATGCTCTTGAGTCTCTCCTCCAACTCCTTGGTTCTCCCTTCATAATCCTTCATTTTATACATGGTATCCACTATTCTATGTAGACATTCTACCAAGGGCTTCTTCTCAGCTTCATTCCATATCTCATTTCCTCTATTATTTTATTTATTTCTTCTATCTATATCATTTCTTGAAGCCTCCAAATTCTTATCCTGATTTCTAATGATTTCACTTTGCTTTATATTGTATGGTGTAAGAGTGACCATACTTCTATGAATCCTTATATGTAAGAAAACTCAAGAATGAGCCCTCACAAATCGATCCATAGCTCTCTATGCATGAAGTTGCAAGATTTGTAAAATTGCTCTCAGTGAGAACTATAAACTCATGACCTTTCTAGTCAACCACATAATGAGAGATTCCAAATCAAAGACAAGGGCAACAATGTCAATATCTCCAATGAAATCAATATGGATGTAATGCAATGCAAACTAATCTATGAGAATGAAAGATGCAAGATATGCTATGAAAGGAACATACAAGTGTTACAAATCCTCCTATTAAGCTATGTGAGATTAATCTATTGCATAAAAAGAAACTAAGCTAACATGCCATGATTATGCAACTAAGAAAGAAAATATGCAACTAGAATGTAATGCAACAACAATGTCTTCAAAGAGCCCCAAATGACCTAGAAAACTTGCAGCATAACAATAGCATAAAGATGATGGATATCCAAATGAAGGAGAGAGCTCTCTTTTTATAAGAAGTGAGGTGAAATGGACCATTGAGATTAAGAGGCAAAAGACTTAATCAATGGTGGAGAAAAATGGAAGCTTGATCTTTGTGCACAAATATCTTCTAATGAGAAAATAAGAGTTGACTTTTGTGTTCATATGAAACAAAAAGTACTTTTTCTCTTTTTATAAATAAGAATAAATATTTTATTTGTGCAACTTAGGATAAGAGGAAAAGTGGAGATTTTTTATTTAAATAAAAGGGGAGAAAATTCTTTTTAATTAAATAAAGGCTTAGGATAAAATAATTTTATTATTTAATTAAAAGAAATTTTTAATTAATTAAAAGGAGCATGTTCTCTTAATTAAATAAGATTTTTATTTTTATTTCTCTTAAATTAAATAAGGCTCAAACCTTAGGAAATATTGAATTGATTATGATTTGATCAAGGAAATTGATATAATTGATATTATTGATATTTGAAAATATTGATTCAGGGATTTGATAAATTGCAGAAATGGGGCCCAAAGTCTAGGCGACCATTTTAGGGTGCATACATTTGCCCCTTTTTGACTAATGTGTGATCATTTCGGAAACACATGCAGTCAAAGAAGAATTGAAATGTGAGATTGATTTGGGATCACAAAACAACCCAGATGTGTGTTCATTTTGGGAACACATCAGGACAAAGATAAGCAAAAAGCTAAAAGACAAGACCAACACCATCACTGCTAGGTGCAAATCAAGCCTTAGACAAAACTATCGTCGTTGCTACTAGGCAATAATCAAGTCTGAAAAATAGGAGATAAAAATTGAAGGACAAAATCACCACCATCGTTGCTAGGTGATAATCAAGTCTAAAAATAAGAATCTCAAGCTGAGCTGAATGATAAAGCTGAATCAAAGATTAAAGTTGATAGGTACTTCCCCCTAGGAATCAAAATCGAAATCAGATAGAGGAGAACAATAAATTGATAAACCTAATCAAGTCACAATAAATCATAATCGAAGGATGGAGCATGATAAGATAACCATCAAATAGTGAAGATATGCCCCAGGTTGACAAGGTTTGACTGAAAAAGATATAGGATAAAGATTAAGTCAAACCTTAGAGAGAGGAAGCAAAAGGGGTGAATGAAAGACTAGAAGTTTGGAAGACATGGAAATGAAGAAATTCCATCAAAGATCAAAGAATTATGCCTCAAAAGGTCAATCAACTACGCAGAAGAATGAGAAAATTTAGAAACGCGACTCAGATTTTGATTTCGAGTCCAAAAATGAATAGAAAATGATGTGACATGAAAGACCAGAAATGAAAGATATGATCAAGAAGAATCAGAAAATGAGCACAGTTGACCAACTAGTCCATAGATGATAAAAAGGAGAGCTCTCTCCATATGCAAAATTCAAAAACTAAACTATGATGAACCTAAGAATGCAAGCTACTATGAAAGTGGTTGACTTGCAAGGTCACAGTGCCTATAGACATCTAATTATCATCATTGAACGTTATTGGTAGCGTCGTAAGATCATACAATGCACACTAGCATAACTATGTAGATATGAATATGACCTTTATTAGATAGAAATGTGGAAATCCCACCTAGCCATCAAAGACATGTAGGTCCAGATGACTAATGCAGTGAGATCACCTAAGTTTGACATGGTGAGATTATGCTTATATCAAGACACATGAAAGTCAAGATGACTAGAAGCATGCACTCACAAAATAGTCAACGATAATACCTTGTCAATCCATAGTGTCAAGTAAGACCAACATAAATGCTCATGACAGTTAGGATCAACAAAATATACCCATAAGAAGATAAAGAAATAAAACATGTTCCCATACCCTCAGTCTTCTAGCTATGCATCATCAAAAACTTCTTAGGGAGAGACCATTCATCAAAGAAATCCTCATAGACAGCACACAAAGAAAAATAAAGTCAACATATCTCAAGCAAGGTGATTGTTTAAGTGCATGTGTGTTGGTCATAGAGTCAGACTCTGGTTATCACATCTGCCAATGAGCAATATTGCATCATACTTAGTGATGCAGGAGCACCCTGGGTGTAAGAGCAATCTTGCATCACCCAAAAATATTTCTATTTTTGTATTCAATAAGGGCTATCTTGTGTAGAGTTGCTATTTATGGAAACTTGCTATTTTTAGTAAGTTGGTCTTACGATCTTGGAATGTTCTAATTTTACATGTGGAGGTTCATCTCAGTCATATCAGCCTGCCAGCAAAGTTTCATGGCTAGATCAGGTCTAGTTTTGAAGATATTGAAGATTTTTGGTATTGGCAGCAGGGTACAAAAACTTTGAACTTAGTTTTGAAAGCTTTAGAGGCCCCAGATGAGGTCAAAAAATTGGGTGACGGGCACTTTGTGCGGGTCAAGCCTGTAGAGCACTTTGTGGCATTTTTGAAATGAGGTTATAATAGTCAATCAGGTCAACTGGTGATGACTTATGGTCTCCGGAAGTCAGGCCACCTGAAATGGCAGAAAATAATTTTCCTTCAAAATTTTTGTTCGGGTTTCAAAACTCATTTTGAGCCGAATTTGATGTAATAAATTGTAAAATAAAATAATTCTAAGTTTGGTCGGCCCTTAAGGCTAAATTTCTAGAACCTTCTCGGGCGGTGGAAATTGCCTATATAAAGAAGGCCCATAGTGTTGTCTAGGGCAGTTCTGGGTAGTAGATCTGGGTATTGATTCGAGGATTTTTCCTACAGAATATTGTAAGGGAATGTCCATGTGGCTTTGCATATTGTAATTCTGAAAGTTTGTAATTCCACATTTGTGGAGATAATAAGAAGCCAATTTTCTGTTCTTGCATATTATTATTGTTGTTTCTCTATTTCTGTTATGTGTTTGTGGTACTAAGGGGAGCACCCTTCATCAAGTGGTATCAGAGCTAAGTTCTTGAGTGTGTAAATAGACCACCGACTATGAGGTAGTTTGCACTAGGACCATGGTTAGGGTTTTAGCGCGCATCGCGAAAATACCTCCACGAAGAGAACGTGGAGGAAGAGCTGGTGCTGTGACACTTGAGGTTAGAGAGCTGCAAAGACAAGTGCAAGCATTGCAAGAAGAGATTCGCAGAGGAATGAATCTTAATGTTAGAAATGAAAGTGAGGATGAAGCCGAAGAAGAATATCAAGAAGGAGAAGCTGAAGTTGTGAATCAGGATGAAGAAAGATTTTTTTGGGCGATTTCCAAGATTGGGAAAAGACCTAAGATTGAGGTTCCTATATTTTCTGGAAATCTTAACCCAGAGGAATTGATCGACTGGATCAATGAATGTGAGGAATATTTTGAGTATGAAGATGTTGAGTATCCTAATAGGGTCAAATTTGCGAAGGCCGGATTGAAAGGTCATGCGAAGATCTGGTGGCAAGAAATTCAATTGGAGTGAAATAGAAGAGGGAAAGATAAAATCACAAGATGGGATCGGATGGTGGATAAATTGAAGCGACAGTTCATTCCTGTTGATTATGAGCTCGACCTACTAAAGAAAATGCAAAGTTTGAAGCAAGCAGAAAGATTTGTTCAGTAGTATACAGAGGAGTTCTATCGACTCCTCATCAGAATAGGCCATGCAGAAGCTGATAAGGAGAAAGTTGCTCGATACCTTAATGGGTTAAGGCCAAGCATTCAGGAGGAGTTGAATCTGGTTCGAATGAACAGTATTGAGGAGGCATACCAGTTTGCCCTAAAAGTAGAGGAAAAGCTGAACCAGAAGTTTGAGAGCAAACAAAATGGAAGAGGTCGTGGTGGAAGATCTGGTGGACGGTCATATGGTGGCCAAAATGAAGATCCGAAAAAGAAGGATGAGGCCAGTAGTAGCCAAAATCAGAAAGGAAACAATTCCAATCATTTCCAAGATCAGAATAATAGAGATCAGAGAGGAAGAGGAAGAGGACAAGGTTCAAGAAGAGGAGGCTTCCGTGGAACATGTTTTCACTGTGGAGAAGAAGGTCATAGGGCATTTGAATGTCCTCAGCGCCAAGGTAGAACAGACAGGAGGAATGAAGGCTAGGCCAAAGTTGCACATGTAGATGAAGATGCTAAATCATCAAATTCTGAATATGCTGAAAGAGGAGAAACGCTAATTAACAGAAGAGTCCTGCTGAGTGGTGAGAATGAACCTGAACAAAGGAGGAGCTTGTTTCACACTAGATGCAAGTGTGAAGGTAAATGCTGTGATGTGATTATCAATAGTGGAAGCACTAACAATTTAGTGTCAGAAGAGATGGTGACAAAGCTGAAGCTCAAGAGACAGAAACACCCACATCCATATCGGATTGCCTAGGTGCAGGATGACCACAAGGTCATGGTCAGTGAACAGTGCCTAGTAAAGTTCAAGATCGGTGGGTACCAAGATGAGGTACTATGTGATATAATATCTATGGATGCATGTCATATGTTGTTGGGTAGACCGTAGCAGTTTGACAGATGTGCTGTACATGATGGTCGTGCGAATACCTATTCCCTGACAAAGGATGGAGTGCGACATAAGCTAAAGCCATTGAAGGAGACCGAAGAAAAGGTATGTGGTAATGCAAGAATAACATTTGTTGATGGAAGAAAATTCCTAGATGGTATGAGGCATGAGCATGTGTGTTTTGCTTTAATTCCAAAAGTTGGTAAAGAAGAAGTAGAGGATGTACCTGTAGAGGTTGTAGATTTGTTGAATGAGTTTTAGGATATTGTATCTGATAATATACCTGATGGATTACCACCGGTAAGGAAGATCAGTCATCAGATAGATTTGATTCCAGGAGCCAGTTTGCCAAACAAGGCAGCACACAGAATGACACCAACAGAAAGTGAAGAGTTGAACAGACAAGTACATGAGTTGTTACAAAAAGGATTGATTCGGGAGAGCTTGAGTCCATGTGCTGTACCAGTAGTATTAGCACCAAAGAAGAATGGAGAATGGAGGATGTGTATAGATTCTAGAGCAATAAACAAGATCACAATCAAGTATAGGTTTCCATTGCCATGAATGGATGATATTATGGATTGTTTGAGTGGGGCTGTGTATTTTTGAAAGATAAATCTGAAGAGTGAATATCACCAGATTCGGATCAGAGAAGGAGATGAATGGAAGACTGCCTTCAAGACAAAGGAAGGACTGTATGAGTGGTTAGTCATGTCTTTTGGGCTAACCAATGCACCGAGCACTTTCATGCGGCTCATGAATGAGGTTCTGAAAAAATTTCTGGGTAAGTTTGTCATTATTTACCTAAATGATATTTTGATTTTTAGCAAGACATTGGAGGAACATATGATGCATATTCCTATGGTGTTTGAGAAGTTGAGAGATGAAAAATTGTTGATTAATTTGAAGAAGTGCAGTTTTGTGAAGAAAGAGTTAGTGTATTTGGGATTTGTAGTTTCAGCAGAAGGTCTAAAAATGGACCTAGAGAAGGTACAGGCTATCCTTGAATGGCCTACTCCAAGGAGTGCTACTGAGGTAAGATCTTTTCATGGTCTAGCTAGTTTTTACAGAAAGTTTATCAAAAAATTTAGCAGTATTTGTGGACCCTTGACTGAAACAATGAGAGGGGATAGAAAAGAGTTTAAGTGGACTAATGGGGCAGAAAAGAGTTTTCAATTGTTGAAACAAAAAGTTACAGAACAACCTGTTTTAGCACTTTTAGATTTTAATAAGGTGTTTCAAGTAGATTGTGATGCTAGTGGTACCGCAATAGGAGCTGTTATGAGCCAAGAAGGTAAACCTGTTGCTTATTTCAGTGAGAAGTTAAATGATGCCAAGAGGAAGTATTCTGTTTATGATCAAGAATTTTATGCTATAGTTCAAGCATTAAAGAAGTGGAGACATTATCTGCTTCCTAAAGAGTTTGTCTTGTATACTGATCATCAAGATTTGCAATATTTGAATAGTCAAGGAAAGTTGAATCAGAGGCATTTGAAATGGGTTGAGTTTTTGTAGAGTTATATATTTATTTTGAAACACAGGAGTGGAAAGTCTAACAGGGTTGCAGATGCTCTTAGTAGAAGGCAACTATTGCTGATAGAGATGCAGATTGAGGTGGCTGGGTTCAAGGAACTCAAGAATTTGTATCTAGAGGATCCTGATTTTGGTGGAGCTTGGAAAGCTTGTAAAGAACCTGTTACTCTAGATAAGATGAGATGGCTAGATTTTATCATTCAGGATGATATGCTATTCAGAGGGAGTCAGTTGTGCATTTCAAGAAGTTCTATGAGGTAGAATCTCATCAAAGAGAAGCATAGTGGAGGATTGGCTGGACATTTTGGTCGTGATGAAACCCTTGCTTTGGTTAGTGAAAATTATTATTGGCCACATTTACAGCAAGATGTGGAGAAGTTTGTACAGAGTTGCAGAGTATGTCAAATGGCGAAGGGAGTGAAGCAGAATACAGGGTTATATCAGCCATTACCTATACCAGAGAAGCCTTGGGAGGATATCAGTATGGATTTTGTTCTTGGTTTACCAAGGACACAGTGGGGACATGATTCAATTTTTGTAGTAGCTGACAGATTTTCGAAGATGGCACATTTCATTCCCTGCAAAAAGATTAATGATGTTGTTCATGTAGCAGAATTGTTTTTCAGAGAAGTAGTGAGACTACATGGTTTGCCAAAGACCATAGTTTCAGATAGAGACACTAAGTTTGTTGGATATTTCTGGCGTACATTGTGGAAGAAGTTGAAGATAGATTTGAAGTTTAGTTCCTCACATCATCCACAGACTAATGGACAGACAGAGGTGGTGAATAGAAGTTTAGGAAATCTGCTGAGATGTTTGGTTGGAGATAAGCCAACAGGATGGGATTTGATTTTACCACAAGCAGAATTTGCATACAATAATTCTGTCAACATGAGCACTGGTAAATCACCATTCCAGATTGTATATGGAAGTAGTCCAAGAAATGCATCTGAATTGAGAAAGATAGATAAAGGAGAAATAAGTAGTGCTGAAGCTGAGGATTTTGCAGAGCACTTGAAGAACATCCATGAGGAGGTGAGGAAGCATATTACCAAAATGAATGCACAGTATAAGGCTAAGGCAGATGAGAAAAGGAGGCATAAGGAATTTCAGGTTGGAGATGAAGTCATGGTTCATTTGTGGAAGGAGCGATTTCCAGTTGGTACATATAACAAGTTGAAAATGAAGAAGTTTGAGCCATGTAAGATACTGAAGAAGCGTGATTCAGGAAATGCATATCAGGTAGACTTGCCTAGTGAGCTGAATATCTCACTAGTGTTTAACATTTCAAATTTGATAGAGTATCATGAAGGAGGTGTTGAAGATGAGGTTGCAACAGCACAGTGGAGTATTCCAGCAACCAGTTCAGATATCAAGGAGATTGAAGACATACTGGACAGTCATGTTGGCAGAAGCACAAGGAACAAGACATATGAAGAGTATTTGGTCAAATGGAAAAGATGACCTGTTGAAGATTCATCATGGCTAACAAAGGAGGAAGTTAACCGTCTTGGTTTTCCTCTGCACACCTGAGTCGTGACAGGGTCACTTCTCAAATTACCCTAGGTGTCTGATGCAGGAGCATCTTGGGTGTAAGAGCAATCTTGCATCACCCAAAAATATTTCTATTTTTGTATTCAATAAGGGCTATCTTGTGCAGAGTTGCTATTTATGGAAACTTGCTATTTTTAGTAAGTTGGTCTTACGATCTTGGAATGTTCTAATTTTACATGTGGAGGTTCATCTCAGTCATATCAGCCTGCCAGCAAAGTTTCATGGCTAGATCAGGTCTAGTTTTGAAGATATTGAAGATTTTTGGTATTGGCAGCAGGGTACAGAAACTTTGAACTCAGTTTTGAAGGCTTTAGAGGCCCTAGATGAGGTCAAAAAATTGGGTGATGGGCACTTTGCATGAGTCAAGCCTGTAGAGTGCTTCATGGTATTTCTGAAATGGGGTTATAATAGTCAATCGGGTCAACTGGTGATGACTTATGGTCTCTGGAAGTCGGGCCACCTGAAATGGCAGAAAATAATTTTCCTTCAAAAATTTTATTCGGGTTTCAAAACTCATTTTGAGTCGACTTTGATGTAATAAATTGTAAAATAAAATAATTCTAAGTTTGGTCGGCCCTTAAGGCTAAATTTTTGGAACCTTCTCGGGAGGTGGAAATTGCCTATATAAAGAAGGCCCATAGTGTTGTCTAGGGCAGTTCTGGGTAGTAGATCTGTGTATTGATTCAAGGATTTTTCCTACAAAATATTGTAAGGGAATGCCCATGTGGCTTTGCATATTGTA
Source organism: Chamaecyparis obtusa (assembly GCA_027943335.1). Lineage (NCBI taxonomy): Eukaryota > Viridiplantae > Streptophyta > Pinopsida > Cupressales > Cupressaceae > Chamaecyparis > Chamaecyparis obtusa. Next base: position 723,723 of record BSBK01008525.1, read on the forward strand.
ATTCTGAAAGTTTGTAATTCCACATTTGTGGAGATAATAAGAAGCCAATTTTCTATTCTTGCATATTATTGTTGTTGTTTCTCTATTTCTGTTATGTGTTTGTGGTACTAAGGGGAGCACCCTTCATCACTTAGACTATTGGGTAAGACATCTGATAAGTGTTAAGAAAAACTCGACGTAAGGGTAGTGTTGAAAAACATTGTTTGGGGGTGGTGTTGAAAAACACCTGTTGTGAAATGCCCCAAGAGACAAACGCACCTAAATGACCTATGCTAATAGTTATGCCCCCTAGACAAAGATAAAGACCAATTCCAGACCAAGTCAAATAAGCTCAAGGCATAATGGAAAGTGGCTAAGTGTCGAGGACACATGCTAACAAATAGGGGTGCAAAGGCATCAAGTAGCACCTGTTTCCAGGTTTTCACCACTTGGATTTTATTGCAATTTTTTCTTTTTTCATTTTTTTGTATTTTTGCTACCAAGGTGCCTATTTCCAGGTCTTCACCAAGGCACTTTTTCTTTTTTCTTTTTTGAATTTTTTAAATTTTTGAATTTTTTTTATTTTTTTTAGAACTTTTTATGCTTTTTAAGATTTTTTCAGCATCATATATCAATTTTTTTTTGGTATTTTTTCAGGATCATAAAATATGTACAAAAGATGCCCCCAAACAGAATGGGCATCAAACTCATGAGCAAGATCACATCGTGTAGTCCCAATATGTAGCAATGTGGAGGACAAGATGGATTAGCAAGCTGGTGGAAGAGATGGAAGACATGAGAATGAAGGAGAGTGAAGGGAAGACATCCTCAAAGGAAAACTCCTCAAGAGTACCCAAGCTAGGGAAAAATTGTCATGTAAAGCACATTTAGATAAGCAATGAGAGGCTAGCATAGGATAAGCCACAAAAGCGCACTGCAAAAGAAGGAAGGATGTAATCCAAAAGAGTAGACATGTCAAGAGGCTTCATAGCATCGTGTTTACTCTTTTTTTATATTAGATCAAGACCAAAGGGAAAAGGATAGCGAAAGGCAAGAATGAATGGAGGAAAAAGGATTTGAAGGCTAAACATGAATGGAATGAAAGCAAGATCATCATAAGATGACTCACAAGATAGCCAAATGTTCGTGCATAGGTCAACATTGCCAAGATCAAAGAGAGAAGACGGAATCGATGAAATATGTAGAAGAACTATGCATGATGCCTAATTGCCAAGTTTTCATCATGGTACTTATCCAAGGTGCCACAAGGGAGTGGTTTTCACCATAGGATGAATTTATTTCTCTTTACTTTTTCTACCAAGGTGCCTGTTTCTAGGTTTTCACCATGGCACATTTTCAATTTTTTCATCTCTTTATATATATATATATATATATATATATATATGACTTTTTCTATTTTTTTGAATTTTAAATTTTTTTGAAGAAGGCAAGCTTTTTAGATAGTGCTCCTTGAAAGGATAAATCATTGATATACCAAGGATCCAAAATGATATGCTCAAAGATGCTGATAGGGAAACGAAGATGGAAGAGAAAAATGGAGGATAAGATTTTTATGCAAAGTGAGTGAGGTTGGAAGATAGGAGAAATAGGAAAATAAGGAAAAAGGATAGAAGGTAGAAGGATAATGAATGGAAGGATTGTGAAAAGGTAGATGGAAAGAACGGTAAGATCAACATCAATACACACCTTGAAGGATGGCGGGAAAAATGGAGGAAATGTAAACCATATTCTTGTCCAAATGCGAACCATATTCTGGTTCATTATTGCTATCTAACTCCTCGAAGAGAGGATTGGTGTGCTTGTTATAATTCTCAAATGTGAATGGAGGAATACGAGAAGGAATATGGCAAATGTGTAGCAGAGGTTGTCGTTCAGGTGCATGGAATGGAAGAATATTTTTGGAAAAAGATGAAGTGGAAGCCTTTGGAAGCTTTAATGTCAACTTCACTTTTTGCTCAACATGAGACTTTTTCAAGAGAGACTTTGGAATCCATATAGCTTTAAGCTTTTTATTTTCTTTTGATGTGTTAGAGAGAATATCTTCAATGATGGATTTTGGAACCCATACTTGTTTTGTAGTTTTCTTCTTAGATATCTCTTTTGACTTTATTCCTCCATGTCGATTAGAGGAGACATGGTGATCTTCTTTTTTTGATGGATTCTTGTATTGCTTCTTTTTCTTGTATTGAACATTCAAATTACTTCCAAAAGACTTGGGACTTGTGGAAGAAGAAGGAGGATATGACTAGTTTAGATGGATGGGTGAATGAAAAGGATTCAAGGGTATGCATCTATGTTGATCTTAAGGAAATATAGGAGATGGAGGGACATAAGGACCCAAGATGGAAGGAAGACGTGAAGCCCTTAGTATTGGTGGAGGAGGTCCAAGGATGGACATGGAAGATGCAAAAGGATAATCAATAAGTTCATCAACATCTATATCACAACCAAGGATATCAGCATCTTTAGAGTGAGCATTAGAATTTTCAACAGGATCCTGCACATCTTAAATAGGAGCAACTTCATTGATAGGATTGTTCAAAGCTTGCAAATACTTAGGAAGAGCAGAAAGAGAAAGTGAACATGGAGCGATAGAACAAGGTGGAAGACTTTGATCTTGACAAGGATCTTTGGATAGCATAGGTGTAGAATTTTTCTCTTGATTTTCAATAGGCTTAACATCGGAAGTAACAACACCATTTTCAATAACCTTAATGGAAGTATCATCTTCAAAAGGCACAAGCGTAGTAAGGTTATTTTTATTTTCAATAAGCTCAGTGGTGTAAGTAGTAGCTTGATATTGCTTTGGAAATGGTGGAATGAATGCGGAAGAGTGTAGAGGATCAAAAGAACCATGAAATAGAGGAGATACATCATGAAGAGAATTGGATGACATGGAGGGTCCTTGATCTTGATCTTTCTTTATGTTCTTTTCTTTATCATCTTTAAAATCCTTTTGACATGGAGCCACTTCTAAGGACAAGGAAGCATGTTGGGATTGTATGGAAGACTTTGGAAGAGATGGTGAAGGACCAGCTGAAGTAGGCATTGTAGTGCATAAAGGCTTAGGCTCTTTAGGTTTAGCATTATTGAAAGTATTTGAAGCCAAGTGAAGGTTAGCTTAAGTATCTTTAAGAGGTGGCTCTTGATAATAACTATAGGGAACCGTATGGAAAGCCTTAGGATCTTTGTTGGATGAAGGATTTATGAAAGATTTGGAAGACTCAGAAGCTTTAGGAAGTGTGTGGGAATTGGAGGAAGTTGAGGATGGAAGGGAACCATCACAAGACAAAGGTTTAACATTAATATGATCTTTCTTGAGAGCGCAACATTTATTTTCAGCATGAGAACTTTTAGAGGAGAGATTCTTTTGACGTTTGAAATCGGCGCGGTAGATTTTCTCTTCCTTAGTAGGAATATTGTATTATTCACAAAAATCATCAAAGAATTCTTCAAATTTAGAGTCATATGGATCACCATCATAGTCTACCCAATACGACTCCCCCTTAGAAATCACAAGTGTACCACGAGGATGATGCTCAGGAATAGAAGTTTCATGGGAATCACTACATTGTCCATCATCATATTCATCATAGTCATCAAAGGTGGGTGTATCACTCTTTGTGGAAGAGACATCACAAGTACTATCACGTTGCTCTTTATGGTGTGTCTTCTGAAGAGAAGTAAGACTCTTTGAAGAAGTAGAAGAAGAATGAGATCGTGAAGAAGAGCAAATTGAAGAATTAATGGAAGAAGAAGACTTGGATAATGAATAATGCGAATAATGTTTAGAAGAGTCATGGTAAGATTTGGAAGATGAGGAAGAATGAGAAAAATTAGATGATGAAGAATGTTTAGAAGGAGGAGGTTATGATATGATCATGTCTATGATCCTAGAAAAGGCATCTGATTTAATCATCTTTTCTTTTATTTTTGCCATAAGTTTATCACCCATGAGATATTTAGAAGGACTATTAGAGGAAGAAAGATACTCTTCAAATTGAGCAATGAGTTCAAGATCATCTATTCTCAAGAGAGATTCCTTAACAAGATAGTTGAAATTCATGGTTCTAGAAGAGGAGGAATCAAGCGTAGAAGAAATGAATAAATGAATAGAAGAAAGTAGACTAGATAATAAGAGGAAAGAAATCAAGATGAAGAAGAATTTTCCATGGGAATAGAAGACTTCAGAAGAACATGGGAAATGGAGAAGGAAGAAGAAGACTAAGAGTCATCTTATGCAATTAATACCATAACGTTCATTGAGATGTTCAGCAACATGACAACACCTAGGATCTGACAACTGGAGGTTGTTTCCTTTGACTAACTTGGTATCTTGTTGTAACTGATATGAGAGAAAGAAACTCTAGGTGATAAGTCAATCTCTCAAAGTGTCAATTCCAACCTAGGATAATTAAGATTCTCTATTGTCCAAAGAGAAAATGAAAAGATAGAAAATAAAAGGTGTCACCAACACTATCAAAGAGGTGCTTCAAATTAAAGGGTGAATACTCTTGCACTCTTGAATAAGGAGGTTGGACTTAGCCAAAATTCAAATTGAAATTGAGATATGAAAATGAATTGGTCAATAGTAGGATCATAATTCTCCAAGAGTGTAATCAACTATTCTAAAGACAAACATTTTACTAAGAATGACTTCCTAACTTGGAAAATTATTTCTAAGACAACCTTTTGAACCAATTGAAATTGCCCTTAAAAGACAAAAACCAGGAATTTGCAATCAAAACAAGTCTCTAACAGCAAGGTAGAAAACCAAGCAAGTTGCAAAGAATCAAGCAAGTATATCAATAGATTTTTATCATTGATCACGCACATAAGACAACAATTAAGGAGTTCAAGAAAATAGTCTGCAAGCAATGAGCAAGGGACAAAGCAACCTTGCACATGAACAAGACTAGTGACTTAATATTTTCTACTTCTTAGGGATTCTACTTGTGTATGTTCTTGAGAATGTTTTAGCAGGCACTTAGAACACAACAACACCCTATCAAGCTATCTACAAGGATATACATAGCTTTCTAAGAGGAGTCCTTGATATACACAAGGTACGTGAGGCCCAAATTCATAGATGAGAAGAATTCAAAATCACACAACTGGGGGGAGACGGTAACCCAAATCTCCTCCTTCACTTCTCAAAGGTATAAAGTTCTTTGAGGCTTAGCCAAGAGTGATATCAAACTCAATTCTCAAGAGAGGTGTCTTTTGATTCACCTCCCGATATTTATACTCTGTCGGAACACAAGAGTTAAGGTTGTCCCTTGAGGTGGTGTGTCCCCAAGCAAGCCTTCTAGAAATAAAAACTAAGTAATTCACTATCAAAAGTATTTAGAGCACTAAAGGTAGATCACTTAACTCTTCAAGTAAATGCAAAGCGAGTCCAAAAGTGGGACACTTAACCCTTCAAGTGAATGCAAAGCGAGTCCAAAAGTGGAACATTTAACCCTTCAAGAGAATGTGAAGTGAGTCCAAAAGTGGAATATTTAACTCTTCAAGAGAATGTGAAGTGAGTCCAAAAGTGGAACATTTAACCCTTCAAGATAATGTGAAGTGAGTCCAAAAAGTGGAACACTTAACCCTTCACACAAACTCAAAGTGAGTCCAAAAGTGGAACATTTAACTCTTCACACCAACTTAAAGTGAGTCCAAAAGTGGAATATTTAACTCCTCACATCAACTCAAAGTGAGCCCAAAAGTAGAACATTTAACTCCTCACATCAACTCAAAGTGAGTCCACACTTAAGAAAACTAATGAGATCAAGAAAGCATAAAATGGGCAAAACTTTGTGGAACACTTAACGCTCTTTTCAAGTAGACCCCTCCCCCATGTATGAATGTTGACCTTGCACCCAAAGGGAAAATAATGAGGGGCGATTAGAAATAAGCGAGTCCAACACCCAATTTAGCTAACAAGCTCAATCAAAAGTAATCTAAAGTTGCTTATCAATACTACTCACAAATGAAAAAGGGTTGAACAATGGAATATTTAACTTTCCAAGTAAACATAGAGTGAGTCCACAAAGTGGTGCATTTAACTCCCTATGTAAAAAAGGAATGAATTCATGCCCTCAATCACTCAATTGAGATGTTTGATATTGGAAATCAAAGAGCATTTACAAACTATGAAAAGCAAATCTATGTCCTTTTATTAACCCAAAAGAGATGTGCCTATGAAAGCAAGTAAACCAACTGAAATCTGGAAATGCAATCTATTTAGCCACAACAAATCAAACTAACAAACAAATCTATCTAAACTCGGCTAAAAGGGGCTAAAAAAACTCACTGTCAGGTACAGGCGACAGTACAGTCACCAAAACTGTCGTGCGCCACTTCTTTGTATACTGGTGTGACAATTATTTTCGGGGTGACAGACTTCAAAACCTGCAGGCGACAGAACACACCAAACAGGGCGACACCTACTGTCACATGGGGTGACACTTTTAACTGGTAAAGTGTCGTGCCTCTATACAAAGAACTGTCACATGACACTGGAAAAATATCGCACGACACTTTGAGACAGAAAAACCAGAGACTGAAAATTGATGAAATTTTTTGCAAAAATCCAGAAAATAAAGGACAAAGTTAAGCTACTCTACCCCATAGTGGGTGCCAAAAATGTATGGTGTAAAAGTGACCATACTTCTATGAATCCTTATATGTAAGAAAACTCAAGAATGAGCCCTCACAAATCAATCCATAGCTCTCTATGCATGGAGTTGCAAGATTTGTAAAATTGCTCTCAGCTAGAACTATAAACTCATGACCTTGCTAGTCAACCACACAATGAGAGATTCAAAATCAAAGACAAGGGCAACAATGCCAATATCTCCAATGAAATCAATATAGATGTAATGCAATGCAAACTAATCTATGAGAATGAAAGATGCAAGCTATGCTATGAAAGAAAAATACAAGTGTTACAAATCCTCCTATTAAGCTATGTGAGATTAATCTATTGCATAAAAAGAAACTAAGCTAACATGCCATGATTATGCAACTAAGAAAGAAAATATGCAACTAGAATGTAATGCAAAAAAAATGTCTTCAAAGAGCCCCAAATGACCTAGAAAATTTGCAGCATAACAATAGCATAAAGATGATGGATATCCAAATGAAGGAGAGAGCTCTCCTTTTATAAGAAATGAGGTGAAATGGATCATTGAGATTAAGAGGCAAAAGACTTAATCAACGGTGGAGAAAAATGGAAGCTTGATCCTTGTGCACAAATATCCTCCAATGAGAAAATAAGAGTTGACTTTTGTGTCCATATGAGATAAAAAGTACTTTTTCTCTTTTTATAAATAAGAATAAATGCTTTATTTGTGCAACTTAGGATAAGAGGAAAAGTGGAGATTTTTTATTTAAATAAAAGGGGAGGAAATTCCTTTTAATTAAATAAAGGCTTAGGATAAAGTGATTTTATTATTTAATTAAAAGAGATTTTTAATTAATTAAAAGGAGCATGTTCTCTTAATTAAATAAGATTTTTATTTTTATTTCTTTTAAATTAAATAAGGCTCAAACCTTAGGAAATATTGAATTGATTATGATTTGATCAAGGAAATTGATATAATTGATATAATTGATATTTTAAAATATTGATTCAGGGATTTGATAAATTGCAAAAATGGGGCCCAAAGTCTAGGTGACCATTTTAGGGTGCATACATATATTAATATCCTTAATCTCATAAAAGGACTATTTGATTAGTATGAAGAATCAATATCCCTAGTACAAGATATGTCAAGAATATCATCTAGGTATTCCTAATCAGATTTGAAATAATGGGAGTCCACATTGATTTCTAAATGGAAGTGAGGTCTCCCTTCTCAATCAGTAGTAGGTTACTATAGAAGTTGAGAAATCCAACTTCACAGAATGCCAAGAACACCTGCATGCAAATAACCTATTGCTAAAAGGAAACCAAATAGATAAAAAGAAAAGGCTGGGAAAATCTCAATGAAGTGAGAGCAAATTGTATTCTAAGATAATGAAAAAAGAATTACAAGGTTCAACCTATAAAGGTGAACAAAACCCTAAAACTAGAAAAGCTAGGTTACACATTATAATTAATAAAGATATTAATTATAATGTACCTAAGAGATAGCTTAAGTAAAAAAGAGTAATAAAACTAACTAATTACTCTAACACCCCCCCTTAAGCGAAGCTTGGGAGGTAAGCTAGCCTAGCACAGCTATGAAAGTAGGAAATGGGTCCCGACAACAAGGCCTAATCAGGTACCCAATACAAGGAAATCTCTGTAAACCAGAGACAAAGGAGAAAACCCAGTCGAAAAAACTCCTCTCCAAAAAGAGATATAAAAGAAAGAAAATGACAAAAAATGACTTCAAGAGACTCTCTCAAAGCCATAAGTACAATGCATGTTGCCAACACCCCCCCTGAGAGAGGGTCAAGGCTCCAAAGCCCCCCAGAATGAAAGAACCCCTGGATCAATGAACTAACCACCATGATGCCAATACAAAGGAGCAAAAGGCAGTGAGAACTGAAGAGGTAACCTCAAAAGATGAGGTGTTAGTGGAAGGCTAAGTTGATGCTCAAAGGAGTAGACACAAGGATCCTGAAAGGGAATCCCCAATGTAAGTGGTATGACAGGTGTGTTGACACTGTCAGGAGAGAGGAGATGAGTGTCCTTTGTAGAATCCTCAACAACTGCACCTGGTGGCTCAATGAATGGAGCTAGAGGGTCTAGAAGTGCTGAAGAAGAGTCCTACTAAAGAGAGGAAACCCCAACAAGATGAGGTGAGGCAGTCATAGAAGTGGTCTCAGGAACAACACAGAGGTTCAAGTGACCTAACTATCCCACATGATGCTCTCGCATAAGAGGAGAGATGTGCTCTGATAATGGAGATGGTGGACCAAAGTGGGAGAAGGTGTAGAGATGGGTGGAATGATCAACTGTCCCTATAGAAATAATGCCACCTGTCACACTATCTCAGATGAAGACTAAATCTAGCATGAACTCAACTATCTTCCTTGACACACTAAGAGTAATTTGACAAATCGAGAGGAGGTTTGCAGATAGAGATGGAACATACAATACATCATTGAATGTACCATCCTGAATGTCTACAAAGTCTTTCCCACAGACTGCCATAACAATGTTATTCCCTATGAGAATGTGAGGAATAGGAGAAGCCTCAAAAGAAGAGAAGATCTCTGGAGAAGATGTCATATGGTGAGAAGCACTAGAATCTAGTATCCAAGGGACCTATGAAGGGGATGCAATGAAAGCCCGTAATGCATGACCCTATCCAAAATCTTATCCAGATGTTGAAGATGAGGTAGAAGACTGAAAAGCAAACCCTTGTGAGGTGGAAGAGGATGGAGAGGAAATAGTGCTCTTCTAAAGGAGAGCTTGCAAATCTGTAATCTGTTTCTCATAGCCATCAAATCTCTTCTGAAAATAATGTGACTCATCATGAGGTCCCTTCTGACAATAGGAACATGTAGGGCTCTCAGTCTTTTATTTCTCCTTCTTAGAAGAAGATGGTGGGCTAGTAGAGTGCTGAAAAGAGGAATCAGATATCTACTTCGACTTCTACTTCTGTGTATCTTGAGGTGTCTTGGAAAGTAATGCCTATGACTGTGAACCTGTAAGTGGATCCATCTGATTGAGCTTGGACTGCTCATGAGTCAACCTGTCATAGAAAGTCTCAAAAGAGGGCATAACATGTCGTGCACCCATTGCATCCATAGTGGAGTAGAAGGTAGAAGTGAAAATATGATAAGGGCCATGAAGCTTTGAGAGTATCAGAAAGATACACTCATCATTTGACTTCGTCTTTCCAACAACCTGTAAAATTGATCGAAGAGACTTAAACTTCATCAAGAAGTCCTCAATGCTGGTGAATGATTTAGGTACCAAGGAGGTGACCTTTGCATCTATCTGGAGAACCTTGAACTAATTCATTGTGCGAAACAAGGTTGAAAACTTGTTCCACATATCCCTGGGTGTGGTCAAACCATCCAGGTGGAACAACAACCCATCTAAAATGTTCATTGCAATGAGGCCCATTGCCTCATCCATCCTATTTCTCTTCATAAGAGCCTCATAAGGCCTCTGTAGAACTGGCTGAGTCTCATCAAGGAATGACCATAGCCCCTTTTCCATAAGTAATTTGGTCATCTATCCTTTCCAGGTGTGGTAGTTGTGTGGTGTCATCCGGGCCACAGAGGGGTCTGACATTGAGAGAAGAAGTAGACGGAAGCAAGAGGGTCTTTTCTAAAGTAAAGCATAGAAAGAGAGAACACTCCCCCACAATGTATAAATCTAACCCCCGTATAGTAAGTAAATAATTATGGAAAGCGTAAAAAATGAGAAAAGAACTCGGACGCCAAATGCAAAGAGGGAGGAAACTGAAGCCTCTACTTCAACACTAAAAACAAGAGCTCAAATAGCCAAATCATCAAATGAGACTAGTATCATCATGTCTGGCTCAGAAAGACCTTTCTAATGATATTTCATTTTTTGAAAATGGACACCGTATGCACAAGTTACAACCAAAAAAACAACTGCACCTTTGAAGAAGAGCTCTCTGGGAAAAACCAGTCACAGCAAAAAATTTGACGGCCGTATGACCATCAAATGACTGCCGACTGAAAAAAAATACCAGTTGCTGAAAAAAAAATACCAATCACCGAAAAATTTGAAAAAAGGGCCAGAAATGTTTTTCGACGGGTGACGCCAGCAATGACATCACCTTTGTGCAAGTTGGCGGCAAGCGACACGGGGGCGGTGCAGAGGCGGCGTGGGGGCCAGCGAGCAACACAGTGGCCGGCGGGTGACACGAGGGTGGCGTGGTAGTGGCATGTTGGCAATGCCAAAATAAAGCTGAAAATGACACATTTTTAAAGAAAATTTTGATTATTTTTTCCAATTTTTGTGTTGTACGACCCTAATAGGCCAAGAAAATTCTCCCAGATGCCCCGGAGGCCAAATAGGTCTAGTTTTATATGAAAATAGGGGTTTTTGGACCTTCTAGATGCAACCGTGAGGTTAGTTTTTGCCCAAAGTGCTCCAAAAAAATGAGACCCCCCAAATCCAATAAAAAATAATAGAAAAAAAACTAGAGGAGCTGTGGCTTTCGTCTTCAAATCATGGCTCCAAAAGCTCAGACCAGGCAGTAGCAGGGAAGCTCTGATACCATGTAGAAGTTGAGAAATCCAACTTCACAAAACACCAAGAACACCTGCATGCAAATAACCTATTGCTGAAAGGAAACCAAAGAGACAAAAAGCAAAGGCTTGGAAAATCTTAGTGGAGTGAGAACAAATTGTATTCCAAGATAATGAAAAAAGAATTACAAGGTTTAACCTATAAAGGTGAGAAAAACCCAAAAACTAGAAAAGATAGGTTGCACATTATAATTAATAAAGATATTAATTATAATGTACCTAAGAGATAGCTTAAGTAAAAAAGAGTAATGAAACTAACTAATTACTCTAACAGTTACAAGCTACAAGGATCACTATCAGAAGAGGAGTTCGAAGTCAAAATTTCCTTAGAGGTGGGGCTATTCTTTTTCACTTTGGACTTCCCTTTCTCAATGATGGGGGAAGTAGACTTCCTTTTCACTTTGAATTTCTCTTTATCAGAAATAGGGGATGTTCTTTTATCCCTAGGTTTCCTTTTCTTCTACTAGGGTTCAGACTTTGATTCACCCATATGAGTGTTCCACTCCACCTTATCTAAGTAACTCATCCCTTACTCCTCATCATCTGAAATAGAAATGAGGGAAGCATTGTACAAACATGGAAGAGATTTAATATGCTCATAAATTAACAGACTAAAACCCTCATAAAGGACATGATTATTCTCAGGGATTTTTATATGATCCCTAATACTAGAATTCAAACAAGATAGCAAAAAAATAGAAAGGAAACTCTAACTATGATCTTGAAGTAATTGAGGATAAAAAAATTATGACCAAAAGCCCTTGTAAAGCTTCCATCTAGATAAATGTATTGCATAATTAGCTTCAAGACTTAATGCTAGAATGACTTGATTTGAGAAGTGTCATAGCTACTTTTGGGTGCTTTCAATAGCTCCTCCCTCTCCTTATCCTCTTTCAAAAATTTCCTAACTACTATTATTTGGTTGCTAAGTTAATATAAGTTAAATAAGTAGCTTTTAGTTTAAGATATGTTGATTCGGGAGGAGGTCCTCCTCATGTTCTCCCTTGTATTTTGGCCAAGCTAAAAATTACATATAATTTATCTTACATTTTACTTGTTGTGTGATGAGAAATGGTAGTCTAGCATTTCAAGAATGAGATAAGCCTCTTTAATTCACTCACGTATTGGTTAACTATGTGGTCCTAGATAAGTAATATCTACTATTTCAATAAGTCTATAAACTCTTAAAGTATGGTTGAGCCTCTTTAATTCTCGTACCTATTGATTAACTAGGTGACTAATAAATGATAATATCTACTATTTCAATAGTCCCATAAAGTTTTAAAACATTTAAACTTAAATTATGTGCTAACAAACACTCAACATCGTGCCATCTATCTATTTGCATGAGAAAAATAATACCATTTTATTTATACAATCAATAATTTAGGCAAACGTTATTTTAAAATAAATTAAAAATTAAACATTATTGTAAAATAAATTAAAAAATAAAAAGAGTAGAGAAGGTCTTATTTAATCAATTAGATGAGTAAGATTATAAAGATTTTTAAAATTAAAACATGTATTTTTTTAGGGTGGAAGGGGGGCTCATTAAAAATCTTTTAAATTCATCCTTATACCAAGAACCCATTGATTAAAGTACATTTTATTTTATTTTATTGTGTTGAAAGTTCAACTTGGGGCCAAAGACTGAGGGGTATCCATTCTGCCAAAATTTGTCAGGGCTTGATCCCACCCTCATCCCTTATAGGGGTATATGCACAAAGATGGGGGACCAAAAAGGTGCCACTTTTCTTTTTGGTCCCCCATCAAACATAGTGCATACGCACTAAAGGGCATGCACCCTATAGGGCATACACCCTATGGCTGGGGTTGCCCAAGCCTTAGGCTTGGGCAATCCGAAACAAAGCACTTGCGCACTATAGAGTGCATGCGCTTTGAAAAAAACCTATTTAGCTAAAGCTATGGGTTGGAAAGCTCATTTTTCTTTCCTCAAACCTATGTTTACAGCTAAGAAGGGCTTCCCAAGTGCACACACACTCTTCTTTTGGCTTGTGAATCCATTGTTTTTGTGCATTCATCCATCAAATGGCTCCACGACATCATCAAGTTTGATCCAGAAGAAGAGATAAGTGTTTTTATAGCCCATGCCTCTTATTTGTTTTAAAATTTTAGTTTTGTAACAATTTGTTTTGTTAAAATTTGTTTTTGTTTAAATTTGTGTGTAATGAAGATTTTAAAATTCAGTTTTTTTAATTGCTAGGAAGAAATAATCTCCCTCAACCAAACCCTCCACCAAACCCTTTGTCTCCTCATGAAGAACCAGATGAAGAAACAAATGAAGAAAATGAACCTCAGTTGCCTCTACCAATCAAGAAACCTCCTCCTAGAACACAACAAAATTTGATGAACCAAATTGAAAGAGGGCAAAAAGAATTAGAATCTTTAATTACTAGGTTAAAAGATTCTAGTGGTACAAATCCCGGAAGGGAAAGACTTGAAAAATCATTGGAAGCAATCTTGACCCATGTAAGCTCAGTTAGTGGGAAAATTAATTTCTGGTGGGATAAAAGAGAAGAACAAAAACAAAATTATGCAAATAAATTATCTTATGCGGACATAAAAAAAGAAAAAAATCATAAAAGATGACATTTGCAAGCTATTTAAAAAACCAGGGGACACAGATACTCTTAGAACTATAACAAGGAGGTTCCCAATTCATTGGAGCTTAAATGAAGACATTAAAAACAATTTTTGGGAGAGATGGTGGATGGTCTATGATTCCCCTCCTTGTAACAATCATGAGGTTCCTATATATTTCTTGAGGAAACTCTATTGCGAGTTTGTACTCAAGGAGGTGCCAAATTATTTTCACTATCTAGGTTCTCAGGGTAGAGGAGGTGGGTCATCATTTGATCAAGTAGGAGAACATCATGACCCTAATGCACCTAGGGTTCCTATTGGCAAGCCACAGGTGGATCATGTTACTATTGCCATAGTGTTCCTCAAGGTCCCTTCAAAATGAAATTAGCAATCTTTGCGGGGTCATATCTCAGAGCTCGTGCAAGGTAGCATGGATCCATCAAGTGCTACAGGACCGTGTTGTCGATGCCTCTAATAGCCTGTCTCAATTTTCAGAGATTCAAGTTCATTTAAAATTGGCAACACATTCTCAGTCGATGTCATAACTCAAAGTGTTCTTTTGTTCAAATGACCAACATTGCGTATCTTTCCAACTGTCAGTCGTAGCAAAGAATTTTATGTTCCAATAGCTCTGAATGGCTAGGTAAACACTAGTGGCAACCTCATTCAACACACACGGTCATTTGATCCCTGTCGACGACTCCAGGTCAAAGTGTCCCTCAAGGTCCCTTTAGCATGAAATCAACAATCTTTGCAGGGTCATATCTCAGAGCTCATGTGAGGTAGCATTGATCCATCAGGTGATATGAGACCATGTTGCTGAGGCCTACAATAGCCTATCTCATTTTTAAAAGATTCAAGTTCATTTAAATTTGGCAACACATTCTCGGTCGATGTCAGAACTCAAAGTCTTCCTCAGTTCAAATGACCAACATTGTGTATCTTTCAAACCATCGGTCGTAGCATCAAACCATCTGTTCCAATAGCTCTGAATGGTCGGGTAAACACTAGGGGCAACCTTTTTTGGTACACACAGTCATTCGAACCCCGTCGATGACTCCGGGCCGAAGTGTCCCTCAAGGTCCCAAAAGCATGAAATGAGGGATCTTTGTGGGGTCATATCTTGGAGCTCCTATGAGGTAGCATGGATCTGTTAGGTGCTGAGGGACCATGATGTTGAGGCCTACAATAGCCTATCTTGGTTTTCAGAGATTCGAGCTCATTTATATTTGGAAACACATTCTCGGTCGATGTTAGAACTCACAGTGTTCCTTAGTTCAAATGACCAATGTTGCATACCTTTCCAACTGTTGGTCGTAACACCAAACTATCTGTTCCAATAGCTCTGAATGGCTGGGTACACGCTAGGGAAAACCTCATTTGGCATGCATAGTCATTCAAACCCCATCGATGACTCCGGGCCGAAGTGTCCCTCAAGGTCCCAACAACATGAAATCAGCAATCTTTGCGGGGTCATATCTCGGAGCTCGTGCAAGGTAGCATCAATTTGTTAGGTGTTATGGGACCATGTTGTCGAGGCCTACAATAGCCTATCTTAGTTTTTAGATATTCAAGTTCATTTATATTTGAAAACACATTCTCAGTCGATATCAAAATTTACAGCGTTCCTCGGTTCAAACGACCAATGTTGCATATCTTTCCAACTGTCAGTCATAGCATCGAACCATCTATTCCAATAGCTCTAAATGGCTAGGTAAATGCTAGGGGAAACCTCATTCAGCACACACAGTCATTTGAACCCCACTAATGACTCTAGGCTGAAGTGTCCCTCAAGGTCCCTTAAGCATGAAATCGGTGATCTTTGAGGGGTCATATCTCGGAGCTCATGCAAGGTAGCATTGATTCGCGAGGTGCTATAGGACCAAATTGTTAAGGCCTACAAAAGCCTGTCTCAGTTTTCAGAGATTCAAGTTCATTTATATTTGGGAACACATTCTCGGTCGATGTCAAAACTCACAGTGTTCCTCAGTTCAAATGGCCAACATTGTGCATCCTTCAAACCGTCGGTCATAGCATCAAACTATTTATTGTAGCAACTTTGAATGGTCGGATAAATGCTACTGACAACCATTTTTGGCACACAGTTTTTTGAACACCACTAGCGACTTTGAGATGAGTAGTAGGACTAATGCAAATATGTATTCTAGTGTTTTTCATTTACAATCAGTTAGTTAGGGGACAATTAGAAGTTAGTTTGTAAAAGCATAAGGTTGCACATCCACATCTGCCATAGTAATATTATTAATAAAAGAACTATTGCCAATATTAGGGTACCCATAGATCAAAATAGGCCTGGTATTGGGGTCAATAGATGACAACCTTGCCATATGCTGCCTCACCTGTTCGAGGTCATGTCTTTAGATTGTGACTGTCTCATGGAATAGGGAACACACCAATGAATATAAATGTTTGATTCCACATGATCTTGGATAGGTTGTGAAGTAGAAATATTGTCTTAAATTATATTTATACATTTTTGCATTCATTTCATTACTTTTTTTATTATTACAGTCAAGGAATTAACTGTTATTGAGGACAGTGACTGACATTTGTAGCATAGTCAACAAGTTAAACACACATCGATAAACATACAAGCATAACTATAAGGCATGGGAAATTTACAAATCATTAGACATCCACATAAACATAAATTAGTATACATCAATACACCAATCACATGAATTGCATACCTAAAACATAAAAAAAAATATTCGTAGGGCATGAAGCCAAATATATATGTCCAATAATGTCATACATTGAATATATTCAATATAGTTAAAATGGCTTCCTCAAAGCCAAATGGATGTATAATGTATCACTTATAAAACATACAAAAATTATGTCCACTAATGCCATATAGGGATACAATCCATATCCCTAATCTAGTCCTTTCTTGCCAAGGAAAGAAAACAAGTCCCAAGCTGTCTTTGATCGTCACGTCGATGGAGATGCAATGGATGTTGTAGTATTCTGAGTGCGCTCACTTGTCCTCCTTTCTAAACTCTTCTATAGCTCGAGCTGATAAAAAACACTTAAGCATCAATAACTAATATACATCAAAATTGAATTATATAATGACATAAAATTGAATATTCGCTTACTACTAGCAAATAGTCACTATGTTCATCCTCCAAAGGCGCATGCTGGTGATCTGGAGTAATAAGTCCCTACAAAAATGATCAAAATAATAATTAAAATACATATATGAATATCATTATAAAATTCAATACAAACTATTAAAATAACAATTAAAATTAAGTGATCTCTTTCATACCTCAGTCAGTGCTTCAGAACTAGCTACTACTGCAGCTACTCCACGATCCAAAGTATCACGGATAGAAGGAGGAGTCTCTGATGTCAATAACTGAAAATGAAACAAAAAATGTATTATACAGTTATCAAGATTACATATATTTTTTACAACCCTACTAATGAGTAAATGATACCTTCGTGAAGGTTCCACTACATCCTTCAGTGTACAGTGTCGAAGTTGAAGCTCCAACATTCAACCAGTGCACATGTACATGGAAAATTATAAGATAACCATTCATATAAGAACGCACTACTGACATGTTAATTATAATGCATTATTACATATATACTTGTTGACTCAATGGTGACATCACAAAGCCAGGTGAAAGAATGTGATCATCGTGCCTCTAGATTTTGATCATAATTTGTGTAGTAATTTAGTTATTCATTTATTTATTAATTAAATATAATCAAGTAAATCAAATTAACATGCAAATAAAGATACCTCAAGGAAAGTGGCACGATGCCCTTCCCTATTTATTGTGAACGTCGATGATCCACTAGTGAATGTCTAATGCACATGCACAATAAGTTATGATACAATTATTCATATAATTACATAATAATCAAATATATTAATTAAAATGTTTTATTCGATACATACTTGTGGAACTGACAGTGATGTGTAGAAGGGGACATTGGGATCATTACCACTGCTACTGCCACCACCACTGACACTCTTGCCCTGAATTTTCATCATAATCAATAGATAATAAATTAATTAGTTATTATTTTATAAATGAAATATGATCAAAGCAATTTAATGAACTTGGAAATATTTACCCGTCTGTCAATGCCAAATGTCATAGTTAGAAATATATCAGTCATCATTCTAGGATCCTCTTCCTCTCTCTCACTAGTACCAAATGTGCACAAGCATCCACATGACCGACAAATATGCCCTCTTGAGGATTGACCATGGTCACCCTCAACTAAAGGAGTGGCACACTGAATGAGAGTCTGTGTCAAAGCACTAATCGTGCCTAGTGTGTCTGCCTCTACATGTTCCTTCACAACAGAAGGAATAGTAACATGATCCACCCATGGCTTGCCAATAGGAACCCTAGGTGCGTTAGGGTCGTGATGTGCGCCCACTCGATCAAATGATGACCCCCCTCCTCTACCCTGAGAATCTAGATAGTCAAAATAATGAGGCACATCCTTGAGTACAAACTCGTAATAGAGTTTCCTCAAGAAATATATAGGAACCTCATGATTGTTACAAGGAGGTGAATCAAAGACCATCCACCATCTCTCCCAAAAATTATTTTTAATGTCTTCATTTAAGCACCAATGAATTGGGAACCTCCTTGTTGTAGTTCTAAGAGTATCTATGTCCCCTGGTATTTTAAATAGCTTGCAAATGTCATCTTTGGTATTTTTTTCTTTTTTATGTCAGCATAAGATAATTTATTAGCATAATATTGTTTTTGTTCTTCTCTTTTATCCCACCATAAATTAATTTTCCCACTAACCGAGCTTACGTGGGTCAAGATTGCTTCCAATGATTTTTCAAGTCTTTCCCTTCCGAGATTTGTACCACTAGAATCTTTTAGCCTACTAATTAAAGATTCTAATTCTTTTTTCCCTCTTTCAATTTGGTTCATCAAATTTTCTTGTGTACTAGGAGGAGGTTTCTTGATTGGTGGAGGCAACTGAGGTTCATTTTCTTCATTTGTTTCTTCATTCGGTTCATCATGAGGAGACAGAGGGTTTGGTGGAGGGTTTGGTTGAGGGAGATTATTTCTTTCTGACAATTAAAAAAACTAGATTTTAAAATCTTCATTACAGACAAATTTAAACAAAAACAAATTTTAACAAAACAAATTGCTACAAAACTGAAATTTTAAAATAAATAAGAGGCATGGCCATTTGGTGGATGGATGAACAAAAATAATGGATTCACAAGTGAAAAGAAGAGTGTGTGCATGCTTGGAAAACCCTTCTTAGCTGCAAACGCAGGTTTGGGGAAAGCAAAATGAGCTTTTTAACCCGCAACAAGCTTTAAGAAGGCTTTTTTCAAAGTGTATGTGCCCTATAGGGTGCACACACTTTGTTTTGGATTTCCCAACCCTAAGGCTTGGGCAACCCAAGCCATAGGACATGCGCCCTATAGGGCACACGCCCTTTAGTGTGTACACACTATGCGTGATGGGGGACCAAAAAGAAAAGTGGCATCTTTTTGGTCCCCCATCTTTGTGCATATACCCTGCAAGCAATTGATATTTTCACACATAGGCAATCTGAGGGCTCTATACCCGAGCCCTAGAAATACACTACCAAGGGATAGGGTGCAAAAGAGAAAAAAGATACAAATGAGCCTAAAAATAAAGAGGTAGAAAGAAAATAACCTAAAAAGAATACACATGTAGAGATGTCTACAACAAACACCAAACAAGATGCCCAAGGACAAGACACTAAGACACCAGTGATAGGATAGGATAAGGAAGAGAGAGTGTCTCTAGAGAAAGACAAGAGAAATTCAGAGACCAAAGATCTAGTACCATACAACAAATCCCCCACTCCTGAGAAAAAGAAAAAGAAGAAACATGGTAAGGGTCTTGTCACACTAGATGAAGTCATATAAATTCTTGCATGTGACCCTAGGACTCTTGACCCCAGAGCCTTGAGAAGGTATGGATCGATGCTACCTCACACAAGCTATGAGATATGACCTCACAAAGATTGCTAATTTCATGCTTAAGCGACCTTGGGGGACACTTCGGCCCATAGTTGTTGGCAGTGATCGAACGACTATGCATGGTGAACGAGGTTGCCACTAGCATTTACCCAACCATTCAGAGTTGTTGGAATAGAAAAATTGATGCTATGACTGATGGTTGGAAGGATATGCAACATTGGCCGTTTGAACTAAGGAACACTTTGATTTTTGACATCGACCGAGAATGTGTTGCCGATTTTAAATGAACTTGAATCCCTGAAAACCAAGATAGGTTATTGTAGGCCCTAGCAACACAATCCCATAAAAACTAATGGATTGATGCTAAATTGCATGAGCTCCAAGATATGACCCCGCAAAGATCTCTGATTTCATGCTTAAGCAATGTTGAGGGACACTTCAGCTTGGAGTCGTCGGTAGGGATTGAATGACTCTGCGTGGTGAATAAGGTTGCCACTAGCATTTATCCAACCATTCAGAGCTGTTGGAATAGATGATTCATTGTGATGACCGACAATTGGAAGGATACGCAATGTTGGCCATTTGAACTGAGGAACATTGTGAGTTTTGACATCGACCGAGAATGTGTTGCCAAATATAAACGAACTTGAATCTCTAAAAATTGAGATAGGCTTTTGTAGGCCCCGGCAACATGATCCTGTAGAAACTCATGGATCGATACTACCTTGCATGAGCTTCAAGATATGACCCCACAAAGATCATTGATTTCATGCTTAAGTGACCTTGAGGGACACTTCAGACCAGAGTCGTCGGGGGGGATCAAACGACTATGTGTGGCAAACAAGGTTGCTACTAGCGTTTACTCAGCCATTTGGAGCTATTGGAATAGATGGTTTGATGCTACAATCGATGGTTGGAAGGATACGCAATGTTGGCCGTTTGAACTAAAGAACACTTTGAGTTCTTACATTGACTAAGAATGTGTTGCCAAATTTAAATGAAGTTGAATATCTAAAAAATGAGACATACTATTGTAGGCACCGGCAACACAGTCCTGTAAAAACTAACGGATTGATGCTACCTTGTACGAGCTCCAAGATATGACCCCACAAAGTTCATTGATTTCATGCTTAAGGGACCTTGAGGGACACTTCGGCCTAGAGTCGTTGATAGTGATTGAATAACTGTGTATGGAAAATGAGTTTTCCACTAGCATTTACCCGGCCATTTGGAGTTGTTGGAACAGACGGTTCGATACTACGACCGACGGGTAGAAGGATATGCAACGTTGGCCGTTTGAACTAAGGAAGACTGTGAGTTCTGACATCAGTTGAGAATGTGTTGCCAAATTTAAAGGAACTTGAATCTCTAAAAACCAAGAGAGGCTTTTGTAGGTCCCGACAATATAATCACATAGCACCTGACGGATCAATGCTACCTTGCACGAGCTCTGAAATATGACTCCACAAAGATCAATGATTCCATGCTTAAGTGACCTTGAGGGACACTTAGGCCCGAAGTCATCGGCGGGGATCAAATGACTATGCATGGAGAACAAGGTTTCCACTAGAGTTTACCCGACCATTTAGAGTTGTTGGAACAAAGGGTTTGATGCTACGACTGACAGTTGGAAGGATACACAATGTTGGTTGTTTGAACGTGAGGAACAGTATGAGTTCTGACAATGACTGAGAATGTGTTGCCAAATTTAAACAAACTTGAATCTCTAAAAATCGAGATAGGCTTTTGTAGGCCCTAACAACATGGTCTCGTAGAAACTAATGGATCAATGCTACCTCACATGAGCTCCGAGATATGACCTTGTAAAGATCATTGATTATATGCTTATAAAGCGACCTTAAGGCATAATTTGGCCCAAAGTCGTCGGTAGTGATCAAATGATTGTGCATGGCGAATGAGGTTGCCACTAATGTTTACCCAGCCATTCAGAGCTATTGGAATAGATGGATCAATGCTACAACTGACGGTTGGAAGGATACACAACATTGGCCATTTGAACTGAGGAACACTTTAAGTTCTGACATCGACCGAGAATGTGTTGCTGATTTTAAATGAACTTAAATCTCTGAAAACTGAGATAGGTTATTGTAGGCTCCGACAACATGGTCCTATAGAAACTAACAGATTGATGCTACCTCATATGAGCTCCAAGATATGACCCTGCAAAGATTACTGATTTCATTCTTAAGCGACCTTGAGGGACACTTCGGCCTGGAGTCGTCAGCGGGGATCAAATGACTGTGCATGGAGAATGAGGTTTCCACTAGCGTTTACCTGGCCATTCGGAGCTGTTGGAATATATGGTTTGTTGCTACAACTGATGGTTGGAAGGATACACAACATTGGTCATTTGAACTGAGGAACACTGTGAGTTCTACCAAATTTAACCGAACTTGAATCTCTGAAAACTAAGATAGGCTTTTGTAGGCCCCGGCAACACAGTCCCATAGCACCTATTTTCCAAATGACCATAAAATAGTTGAAAGAAACCGTTTACAAACTCTGTAGAATGTGAGTGATTATTGCTGATATAAAAATGATACTCCCAAGAAATATCTTTGTGTTCTCCTCTAAACTATTTAGTGGATGCATAAATGATATATGAACAAATATAACAACCTGTTGAGAGCTGTAATGCTTTTCTTGCACCTCATTTTGTGGTTGTAGTGTGTAGTTCTCTATAAAGTCCACAACTGAAACAATGGTATCAAGTGGGAATGTGTCCTTGCACAACTTGAATTGCATATCCAACCATCGTGCTCTATGTGTATGCCTTGCATACTCATAAATAATTAAATTACAAAAAATGTCCATCAACTGATACACTGTAATTTTTTCAATTGCTAAATCACATCTTTAAGCCTCTTTTCCATATTTTAGATTATATGTCATGGTCTTATATTTTCCAAATTCTACTATTTCATTACCGATTGCATGTATACTCTCCATATGTTGACAAATTGGCAAATGTCACAAACCTCCTTAATCTATGCATGCACCATTCAAGCATGAGAGCTTTTAAAATTGTTGACCATCCACTCTTTTACATAAAATGGTAGATATTAATTCCCTTGAAGATCTAGGTGGGACATTTATGTTACAATCCTACAAAACATTGTTAAAGTGAAAATCTACACATATATTCCTATAAATTTTAAAATGGTTAGAAAATTCAATATGTAACCTACAACAACAAGTTGTGTGTGTGTGATTTATCTTCACATAAAAAGGTTTACACATTTCAAAATATCTTTGACTAATTTTAATTTGAGGATACATATGCATAAATTTTGCAAAGAATTATGTCTGAGTTGAATCCAAAAAATATTTTGGATGTGGAATATGAATTCAACTACCAATCCTCCTTCTTACAACATCTCTTTGATTAGGAGATACTCGTGTATTATTCTTCCAAAATTCTTCAATCAAAGATTTCAAAGCTTCAACAATTGCTTTATCTTTTCACAATAGTCTATCAAAAAATGCTTATAACTCATTGCTATTTGGATCTTCCACTCTTTGATGCCTTCCCAAGGCTTTCATTAGAGACTTTCTACTTATTTTCAATGTTTTGTTTGTCTTTCTAATGAGTCAAGATTTCTTCATTTGAGTGCTTACTATCGTTGATGTAAGTACACATCATGTGACATTACTATCTTTCATGCGTGATGTAGAACCCACACTCTCATATGCAGTCATTAGATTCTTTACAATAGATTTTTCACTTGACTCATCCATCATTCTTAGCCTAGGGTGGCTGCAAGAAGTTGAGTCCCACTTTTGGCCAAAAAGTGGAAGTGTTTTTCCTATTATTCAAAATTTCTGTCAATTGATGTCCAAATTTGAAGCACTTAAAGATTGAATCTTGAAAAGCTTCAGTAATATCAAATTTAGTGCTCGGAATCTAGTTTTCAAATATGTAATTTTTTTTAATACCCACATGGTATAAATTAAATTTTAGTATGCATGTCTAAAAACCACTTTTTCAAAATGCTTGTTTCAGGACCACACCTTATGCATGTACAAACACCCTTTTTTGAATTAAATGAATGTATTTTGGGGAATCCTTTTGGGAAAAGGTACTTAAAACACTAAAGATTGGTCGGGATATTTTTTCTTATTTTTTTATTGAATATTTTTGTTTTTATTAATTTTTAATTGACTATAAAGTACATTTTTGAAACCTTTGGTGTACGGACACCATAATTTGATGATAACTTCACCTTTTTTCAATTTTTTTTTTTTAAAATTGAAAATAATTCTATCTAGTTTGGTCGTATATAACTCATTTTTCAAAAAATCAAAACTTAAAAAAGTTATTAAAGTTTTAGTTAACCTTGGTATTTCAAGCTTAGGTACCACTTTGGCTTAATAAATATTGTATAAATATTAAATTTTATTATATCACTATAAAATTTATTTTTTTATAATCTGCACAATAAGAGCTAAAATGGGTTTTCATTTTATAAAAAAATTCATCTGGGAAGTTTTTCTAAAAATTATGGCAAGGCAAAAAATTTTCTATGTAATGCCCTAGCCCATTTTTTGTAGGTTGAAGCATAGGCTTGGTCCCACCAAGCCTATCCCAAACCAAAACCCAAGGCAAGAGGTAAGGTTCCCGCCTATAGATTTACAAATTAGGCGCTCGTTATTTAAATTCAAAAAATGGGCGCCCATTTTGTAAATCTAAGAACGGTCCCATAGATTTACAAATCAGGCACCCGTTATTAGATTCAAAAAATGGGCGCCCATTTTGTAAATTAAGAACGGGTGCCCATTTCTTAAATAAGCGTTGCAACAAAAAAAAACCAAATTGTGGGCCTGATCTAATCATTGGCAACTTTTGATGTTGTATTCTATCGATTTGCAGCAGACAAATAGAATATTTCTATTGTCATTCCTTTTTTTTGTCTTACATTGGATCTCACATTCAGAAAAGATTGTTTGAATTCAAATTTTGGTGCAAAAATGGGATCAAACCAATGTAGAAAGAGGTCAATGAAGGTTCTGACACCTGAGGAGATTGTACAAAATAGAGAGGAGGCAAAACGACAACAAGAAAGAAGAGAGAGACTTCGAAATGCAAATAATGTTGGAGCATCGAGTTCAACAATTGTTTCAGAAAAGGACCTGGATAATGAAGACATCATAATGGATGTAGAGGTTGAAGAAGCAAAATTAGGTGCATCTTTGAATCCAGTATTGGATACGGGTATGTCTTCGGATCCAATTGTTACAACTTATTCTAATAAAGATATTCATGATTTGCTAAAAGCGGGTTACAATAGAAATGATTTAAATTTTATTCCTGAAAATAGATTAACACGTTTAATTTTAGAAATTAGTAATATTTATCATAATGATAAAGGAACTAAAAGTCAAAACCCAATTGAAACTAAAAATGAAACATCAATTCGGATTGAAATCAACAATGAAAATGTAGACATAGAAACATCGATTGAAAAAGAAACTCATTTAAATGATAATGAAATAAATGAACAATTTCAATTAAAAACTGATGTGTTAGACAATCTATGTGGTTTGGTTTCATCGAGACAGATTAGGACACACACGAGTAGATTGTTTAGACAATTTTTTTATAATAAGAAATTTGGGTTTCAATGTCAATTAATGTTACAATTAATTAAAATATTCTAAAATGCGAAAAGTAATGAAGAGGTTAGGCATTTATGTGAAAACTAAGAAGGATGAGTCTCTAAAACAAGTTGTATCAACTGTTGCTAGTGCCTTTGACACAATTGGAAAGAAAAGTCATTCTAAAGATAGTAATGCGGCACAACGAGCAATAACAACAGCTTTAGTAAACAAAACTACTACTGATAAAAGAATGATTTCAAACATAAGTGGATATCTTAATATTAATCGTAAAACTTTAGCAAGAGCTGTAAAGAGAAGAGTTAACTTTGAGAGTGATCCAACAAACCATTTATGGACCTTCAGTGGTAGACTCCCAAGGTCTGACATGAAACTTACTGGTGAAGTCAAAACTTTGATTGAAAAATTTTGGCACGATAATACAAGAGTATCCCCTAATGCAAGAGATGTTCTTAAATTAAGAGTCGGTTCAAAAGTTCGTGATCCACATCCAAAACACCTTTTAGATATGACTCAAACAGAATTGTATCAAAAAGATTTGGATGATAAGGTGTTAACTATTAGTATTATTCAAAGATCTTTTGAAAAATGTAAACCATGGTATGTAAGGATTAACAAAGAAAGAATCACCTGTTGTTGTAAAACTTATGTTCAATTTCGTTATCATTATGATGTTTTTCGATCTATACGTTCCACTATGCATACTAATGAAATGTTGCAGGAATGTGGTATAAATATACCACCTGAAACTGTAAAAGAGTTTATATCAAATTTATTTTGTAACCCACCGAATGAGCAATTTTATCTTTTGAATGCATGTGTTTTTGGTGTATGTGATTTATGTGGCAATCTTACATTATTAGATGAATGTTTGCATGAGAATATTTCATTTGATTTTGGACAACAATTAGTTGATGTACAAAGATTTAAAACTATTGAGTATCCATTGAAGGATGGAAAAGTTGGAAAATGGTGCGACCTAATAACTGAAAAACTTAGTGTTAATGCTTTTATGAATGAATTCAAGAGTAAGGTCATACCTAAATATATGAAACACTCACAATTCTAGATGACTTGATGGACAATTTTGGATATGCAAGAATACATTTCCAATTGGTAGTATACTGTCAGTTGTTGACTTTGCAGAAAACTGCACGCTTGCACCACAAGATGAGATCCAACCACAATATTATAATTCAGTGCAAGTGACATTTTTTGTTCATATTGTCTATAGACATGCACCCGATAGTACAGAAGCGGATCGGAAAATATTGAGAGAGTATCATTTCTATATGAGTGATAATAAGTTACACTCATCGGAGTTTGTCCAATATTGCTTTAATACCTTTTATGAAAATTTAATGGAGAAAGAAATTCATATAACACAACATCTAATATGGTCAGATAATTGCACAAGACAATTCAAGAATGCTAGAATGTTTTATTGGTTGAGTAGGATGCACAAGAAAACAAATATCCAACATATCTAGAGTTTTTTTGAGGCTGGACACGGGAAGGGAGAGCATGATGGTGTCAATGCATGTGTTAAGAGAGCCCTTTGTAGAGAGCAACTCAAATTTGAGGAAAAATCAAAATTTAAAGATGCATGTGCAATTGTTGAATGGTGTAAAACAAGTTTGTCTACAGGATCAAGTCAGAACTCTACAATCAGACATTTTTTCTGGCTAGTTGAAGAGAAGGATATCCTTTCAAGATATGATTGTAATACAATAAGCGGATCGGCTAAATGGCATTCATTTAGGAGTTCTAATTCTAACACTTGGACTATATGGACTAGGGAGCTTGCATGTTTTTGTCAATTTTGTGTTGCAGGTGAATTTGAAGAATGCGAGAATACAGAATGGGTTGAAGAATGGCAACAAAAATCCTTAACACCTAGTGAGAGACAAGATGAAGATGTTATAATAAATGAAGACCTAGATCATGCCTTTGCATCAGAAGATTATGATCATGTTTCAGATCTCATACAACCTGGTAATTTAATACAATTTAATGTAAAAATTTAAATTATACATTAGTTACATTTGTATGTAGAGGAATTTATGATTATATATATTTGAATTATAAACTTTTAAACAAGTTTTATTTATAGTGCACATGTACTTAAAATTTTGTTTTGCAGGACGTGTATGTTGTTGTTGCACCTGAGGATAATGAAGAGCAGACAGAGTATTGGTTAGCTTGATGTGTAGAACCCAAGAAAAAGTTGATATGTCATCAAGTAGATGATGATAATTTTCAGTATCCAATTGGGTCTACTGTGGTAGTTGGTACATGGCTACGCAAATACCTAACAAGAAGGAATGGTTTACCAGCTTTTGAAGAGTACCAATCAGAAAAGAAGATTATACACTATTCCCATTTGGTAGTGGCAAAAAATATCAAATTGGAAAGATACAAAGGGAGACCCGCTAATAGGTTTTATGGACACTTTCAATGAAGAGCATGAGGCAATCATAGACGCATTGCAGAAAATAGAGGATGTTGATGGTACATTAGGTTGAATGAAATTTATACATGTAATTTTTTATTCAATTGTCTTATTAACTTTCAAATTAAAATTAACTTTAATAAATGAACTTGAGTACAAAAATTCTAACATTTTAACTTGTTTATTTTTATGATGCAGATTGTTAGGAAGAACATAGATCTGCATTGCAGAAAATAGAGGATGTTGATGGTACATTAGGTTGAATCAATTTTATGTGATGTAAGTTTTTGTTCAATTGTCATATTTGTATATATATGTTTTCTATATGTCTTCTTTCAAGTGACATAATTTATAATTTAGAGATATAGATTTGAAATTAAAATTTAATTTAACTTTAAATGAATTTTTATAAATTCTAACATAATTTCAACATGCTTATTTTTGTGATGCAGGATGGACCTAGAAGAACATATCTACATGAACTATTTATGAAGTACAATGCACTTTTGTTGTAAATTCATAACTTTGTATTCACCTAATTTTGTTGTAGATATTAAACTATGCACATTGGTTCTAGATTATGTTCACTTAATTGATCTCATTACTTAATGTAGTTATTAAGTTTGTAACATCCATATTGTTCTTGTCAATTACATGTATTAATAGATGTCATTGTTAGATCTAGATGATTTTTTTTATAGTTAATCAAAGTGTTCATATTACTTGGAACATGTATCTAGATATTGTACTTAGATCAATTACACATAACAACTCATGATTAAGATAAATAACATATTACAAGTCCTGAAATAATTTACATGTATTGAATAATGTCCATTGAATATCAACGCATTGTTAGATCTAGCTATTTTTTTAAGGATAAATTGATAAATTACATCACAAGTCCTGATTAAGATAAATTGATAAATTACATAACAACTCATGAGTAAGATAAATAACATAACATTGTCTTGAAATAATTTACATGTATCATAATGTCCATCATATTAACTCATTGTTAGATAGATGTTTTTTCAAGGATTTAAATTGATAAATTACTTAACAAGTCTTGATTAAGATAAATTGATAAATTATATAACAACTCTTGATTAAGATAAATAACATAACAAAACTTGATTAAGATAAATTGATAAATTACATAACAACTCATGATTAAGATAAATAACATAACATTGTCTTGAAATAATTTACATGTATCATAATGTCCATCATATCAACTCATTGTTAGATAGAAGTTTTTTTCAAGGATTTAATTTGATAAATTACTTAACAAGTCTTGATTAAGATAAATTGATAAATTATATAACAACTCATGATTAAGATAAATAACATAACAAGTCCTAAAATGTCCATCACAAATATCACAAAACAAAGTCGTACCCTAAAAATAAGTCCAAGTAGAATATATGATAACAAGTAGACTAGTATATAATGCAAGTCCTAATCTAACAACAAGTAAACATAATATGAACAAGTCTAAACAAGCCCAAATAGTTAGAACAAGTCTAAACAAGTCCAAATAATCAGAAAAAATAACATGAACAAGTCCAAATAGTCAGCATAAAATAAGTCATGTCTAAATAGGACCATCATAATCTAAAGTCTCTACTCATCTAGCTGATCTACAGTCCTCTTCACTCCATGTGGAGAGGACTGTGATGCATCAACATGCTCTATCTGGTCCCGACTACCCTCATCCTACTCTGTCTGGTCCTGAGTACCCCCATCCTGCTTTGTGTGGTCTCAAGTACCCTCATCCTCAACTACATGAAAAGTGGATGAAGCCAAATCCTATAAAAACATTTAAAGTACAAATTAAAAATTACTTAAATTAATCATCTAAGATCTAGATACACATAGGACATTAAAAAATATCTAGATACACACAGGACATTGAAAATTTACATAAATTAATTATCACCTCAAAGGATAGTGTCGATGGATGCATTTGGCTTAATCCTGTAGCCATGCCAAGAGTCATGGTGGTGTCGAACTGAACAATATATATATATTTAAAGCATGAATTAAATAAACTTATAGTAAATATATATACATAAATTATAAAGTATATATATATATATATATATATATATATATATATATATATATATATATATATATATATATATATATATATATATATATATATATATATATATATATATATATATATATATATATATATATATATATATATATATATATATATATATATATATATATAACTTGATTATATATAAATATGAAATAAAAACATGTGTACACATTACCTCTGTGTGACACGTAGCTAATGTCACCGATGAGTCAAGTATATGTGGCTGACTCTCAGTGACTAGTGGGGTAGAGGATGAAGGATTGTCAAACTGAGTGGTACATGACAGACCCTACAAAATCAAAAAAATACGTCAAACACATTATCAATTAAAGTTTATTTTGTTTAAAGTTTAAATGTATCAAGATCAAAGTGCATACCGTGAATGGAGCACCAAGATGTTAAGGTGTCGATGTCATATGATGATGGCTAATGAATATTGGAGGGTCAACCCTCCTTTGTTCACCAAAAAAATCCACATGTATTATGGCTCATAATTGTATATAAATAAGAAATTTAATTTATTGCACTATATATTTAAATTATAATTAAATTTGACAGAACTAGAAACCGTGTGTGCACTAAGCCCCTTGTTCCTCTCCCATCTCATGTAAATTTAATTATAATTTAAATATATAGTGCAATAAATTAAATTTCTTACCCAATTCAAACTCAGCCCTATGACATGCCTTGGCCAACCCCCTGAAACGCTCTGATGTCAAAATAAGTGGGTTTCTTACCCAATTCAAACTCAGCCCACAATTTCTTTAAAAAATAAAGTGGGACCTCATGATTAGCATGTGGTGGAGTGTCAAAAACCATCCACCACCGCTCCCAAAAATGTGCCACTATGGCAGGTTGTCTACACCATCTAATCGAGATACGTGGCTTCCTACCAAGTATCTGCTCACCCGTTTTAGGGTTCTCAAAATAGTGTGCCATATCATGTTTTGTAATTTTTAACTTATTAATCTCTTTATAAGAGAGGCCATCAAAATAATATGCACGCATATTCTCTCTCCACGACTCAAAACTATCAATCTCATAGTCTAATGTATGTATGGAATCTACTACGCCTTGCATGCTATCTGCAAGGCGTAGTAGGTGGACAGACAGATATGGATCATTCCTAATAATATTTATGTCTTCCACAATCTACTCAACATTGCGCCTGATATTATCTCTAAGTTCTTTGGGTGGAGGGGGAGGGGGAGGTGGAGGAGGTGGTGGTGGTGGTGCATCCTGACCTATAAGATCATCTATCTAAAAATCATCCATATCAAGTAAATCTGCATACAAATAAAAACATGAATAATTTACAATTAGCATACTTTAACAATAAGAGAGAGAGAGAGAGAGAGAGAGAGAGAGAGAGAGAGAGAGAGAGAGAGAGAATAATTTAAAAAACAATCTAAGTTTATGTTTCAAGAAATTTGAACTACATTTATATTTTAGTTTTCTAATTTAACTTATAAATTTTGATTTTCTAAAATAATAAAGAGAGATCTAGAAAGACAATAATTTAAAAAACAATCTAAACTTTTAATATGTTTCAAGATTTGAACTAAATTTATATTTTGGTTTTCTAAATATAAAAGAGAGAGAGAGAGAGAGAGAGAGAGAGAGAGAGAGCACATTTTTAAGTTTATGTTGTGGTTCAAGAACTAAATTTATGTTTTCATTTTCTAAATTTATATTTTGATTTTCTAAGTTTAGGGTTTTGTAAATTAGTTTTGTATGTAGGTTTACGTTTTTGTTTTGTTACCTAGGGTTTTGTTTTTCTATGTAGGGTTTTCTAATGTATGAAATGTACATATACCTAGAAATTTTATCAGTTTTCTACACTAGTACGGTAATTTAGAAATTAAATTGAAATTAAAAAAATTACAAGCAAGAACAATAAAATATAATTAAATTTAAATGCAATAATGCTGAAAATAATATTAAACTATACATTTTTAAATTAAAAACAACTGAAACTATATTTTTTAATGACAAAAATCATAAAAAATAAATAGAAAAGAATAGTACATACCTGAGAGATGAAAAAAATGGCAAATGGGGTCAGAAAGGGCAACTAAATCGGGCACCCGAGCTCTCCAAAATAGGAACCCATTTTCATGCTGAGGAAAATGACAAGTTTTTCGTTTAAAAAGAAAAATATATAAATTTTCAAAACGGGCACCCATTTTGAAAAAATCGGGTGCCCTTTTCACTTTGGGTGCCCGATCCTAAACGGGCGCTCGATTTTGAAAACAGGCGCCTGATTTTGGAAAAAGGATCGAGCACCCGAACCTAAACGGGCGCCTGATTTTTAAAAATTGGGCACCAGTTTCGTTTGAGGATTTTCCAACCCTGCGGACTTCCGCGGAATTGGCCCCCAACTCCCAATGTTTACCCCCTAATAATCTTCATGATGGACCTAAATTTCAGATTTCTCATCATTTCAACAAATAGTTGACATCTTCCTGTCATGTTTAAATTCTCAAAAAATGGTCTCCAAATACAATTAGCATTTCTTTGACAAGTACACTTGGGAATCTTGTCAGACATTGCTTGCAAAATGTTAGTATCAATATCAATCAAATATTTTGGATTTCTATAAATAGTTCTAAGAGCATCAAAAACATTATGTGTGAATTGCGTACCATCTCGAGTGCCTTCAACATGAGATTATGTTGTGCCTACACCTTGGGATGTAGATAATGGTGTGCCTTCAACATGAGACAATGTTGCGCCTACACCTTGGGATGTAGATAATGGTGTGCCTTCAACATGATACAATTATGTACCTCCACTTTGGGATGTAGACAATGGTGTGCCTTCAACATGATACAAGGGTGTGCCCACACCTTTGGAAGTAGACAATGGTGTGCCTCCAACATTTGATGATGATGTCTCTTGAACTTGGGAACTCATATATGATGTCCCTGCATTTTCATAATTCAATTGTCTTGTTGCACGCAAGTTTCTCATTCATTATCTTTTTGTTTCCAATTCCAATTCTCTTACTTTGTATTGATGTTTCATGTTCCTCATCCAAAGGTAAATCTTTTTGTGTGATATCTAATTTTTTTTGTTCATGAAGTTGTCTCATTCTTTCCCTTTTCTTCTCTTTATCTCTTTCATGCTCTTCCAGTGTTAAATTCTTTGCTCGTTTCCTTCGCATGATGATGATTTCTACATATGAATTGATTAAAATTTTAAAAATATAATATAAATGTAAAACAATAAGTCAAAATATAATATAAACCTCTTACAATATGACAAATTATAATATAAATTTATTACAATTATATCAAGTTATGTATTGAACAAGTCTATATCATACCAATTATAAACCAAAACACTCTTTATTCACATTTGACATATAAAAAAATAAAAAACTTACCTCAATCGATAAATTTTGGTGATAATAATTGACTTTCACAATTTGATGTTGATTTTTAAATAAAAAGATGGTGCAAATTGATAGAATATGCTTCTTTGTCACTATGAACACCATGAAAAATGAATACTTGTCGGATAACATGCAGAACTCAAACAACATACAGAAAAAGTGGGCCTCTTTCATGAGATCCTTGGCAAAGAAGACCATTTGTTTTAGTTTTGCACAGTGCAAGCGCGCTATAGCGTGTGTACCCTATACAAAATTAAAAAGTGTTATGCATACTCTTAAATATAGGGCACACGCCCTATGCAAAACAAGAGAGAGAGAGAGAGAGGGGGGGAAGGGAGAGAGTAGGAGAAAGGGGAAGGTCAGAGAAAGTGATAAGAGAGAGAGAGAGAGAGAGAGAGAGGGTGAAAGAAGGTAATAAGGGGGAGAGAGAGAGAGAGAGAGAGTATGGGAGAGTATTTATATCTATGACTTAAATAGGGTGCATGCCTTGTAGGGCAAGCACACTACTAAAATCTATGACTTTCATAGGGTGCACGCCCTATGGAAGTCATAGATTTCAATAGTGCACTCGCCCTATAGGGTGCACGACCTTTAGGGCACACGCGCTTTGTAAGGCATTGGAATTTACTAATCCTAAGGTTTGGATTTTCCTTGGAGATCCAACCCAAAGGCTTGGATGACTCAAATAGGCCTAAGACGCGTTTTCCAATAGACATACAAAAAAATGACATCTTTTTTTGTGTGCTCCTCGTCAGATTTGCTCGTGGCTCAAGAACGCAAAAATCAGACGACACGATATTGCAGATCTCTCTGTTATCTATCTAAGCTTATAATTTATTTTGAATTCTAATTATGTTAAGTTTTTCAACTCTAATTTCTTTTGTGTGTATGTCCATTTTTTGTAAAAAAACAACGTGTAGTATTTTGGGCATAGATTTTGGCTCGTTCATCGAATTTTGCAACAAGTTACATTTTTAGAAACTAGACTCCATTCTACACACTTTAAAAAAAAGAAAATTTGATTTTTGATTAGTTTTAAATGATTTCTAGGGGGAGCACACAAAAATTTTACATTTTTAGGATGTGTGCACTTCATAAATTCATAAAAAATTATACATTCATCAAAAAATTATCAAAAAATTCTAGGATAAACTACGTGGTGTTAGCTAACTTCTCATTGGAGCAATTAAATTTTTTTTTTTTAAAAGTTAACATTTTAGGGGGATCACACCAGACGCTATGTTATATTTTTTCACAAAAAATAGGACCACTTTTTGTGCTCCCCCTTTTTTAGGGCCTTAATCCGCACTATTTTTAAAATAAGTTAGTAGTTTAGGAACTAGATTCATAGTATTACAACTCTTGTTTTTGTCGCATCTTAAAATTTTGAGTCTAACTATCTTCAATTTCTTGTTGAAGTTAAGAGTTTGTTGATTTCAGGAAAAAAGTGGCATCTTATACCTCCTTTTTGGTCTCCCATCTTTGTGCACTTACCCATAGTGTCAGAGCATTTGCACTCAGCAAGACTTGATCCCTGGTGGGATTATTGAGAAGCAAACAACTTCACCAGTAGACCAAGGGCCCATTGACAACTTACATTTTATTCTGGATATGAAATGAATTGAAAACCTAGATTACCTTATGTAATCATTAATAAGAAACTAAAAAAATCATATCAATATGTTTAAGATGTCACAAAAAAAATCAAATCTAAATTACATACTAGCAAACACTCTACACAACCTATTTTATCCCACCTTAAAAATTATATACACTTTTATCCATACACTTAATAAAAATGAAAAATATATTTACCTACTTAATATCTGGAAGAGAGGGACAATAGTTGTATGAACCACCTTGAAGAACATGTATAAAAAAATAAAAAAAGATATATGATTTAAACATGCTTAGGGGAGAAGGACCAGTAGTCGTGAGGGCTAACTTCATCAACATGTATCCATTGCATGGAATATCGTCAGACTTTTATTTCTTTTTAAAAACGTAAAGTGGACACTTAACTACCTACAACTAAGGTTTGAAGGTGTGACTCATCACACAACTCATTAAAATAGTATGCCTAGTGAAATGTGTCCAAAAAATGACTTTTTAAAGATTTGACCAAAACTTAATCTAGTAGTTGAATTTAAAAATATCATTTGTTATTAGTAAAATATTATTATTTTTTATATAAAATATAACACATGTGCAACTTAAATGGACCAAATACCTATTAGTAATCATAAATATTTGTTATATCTAACTTTTATATTCAACACAAAAGGACCAATACTTAAACACAAAAGAAACTTTTGTTGTTATAAAAATATCGAACACAAAAGGACCAATAGTTGAACACTAAAACTTTTTGAAAATCTCACACATTTATGGGAAAATAAAAGATATTCTTTATGTTCGCCTTTTATATTTGGGATAAGATAAATTTTTAATATGAAATACTCTAATCCACAACATTGTTACTCAAATAGTTGTACACATAAGAGTAGTATTTGTACACATATAATAAATAGCTATAATTAACCTGGAATAGGAAAACGAGAATTGGTGAATTGGTATAAGTTAATTCTAATTTTGGTCTGAAATGAGCATTTATCTAATTCCTCTTAGAACTTGGAATTAGATGAATGCTCATTTTGGACCAAAATTAGAATTAACTTATGCCAATTCACCAATTCTCGTTTTCCTATTCCAAGTTAATTCCAACAACCAAACGGGCCAAATAGCTATAATAATTTATTTATGTATTTTATTATAATATTAGTTCTTATGGGTTCAATTATTAGTTTTTAATTTATATGTAGATTATTTAATTACAATATATAGTAAAAATGTGTGATAAGACCAAATAGATGATCAACTATTAGACGGTGGAGGCCTGATCCATCTCCCCCTAAAAGGGATGGTTATGAATAATCATTAATGCTCAAAAGAGTATAAGAATGCTTTAAACAATTCGTTCGAGCTCATACAATAAAAAATGCAAATTCTCCAGGACCCTTAAATTATAATGACAAGTGGGATGGGTTTGGCTATACAACCCAGCCATTGCAGGAAAACATCATGATGACGCAAATGAGTTCAACGTTCACTTCACGTGTTGTAATGGAATGAAAGCATCGATGTTTCTGGAATAAATGGATCGTGGTTACAGTGACAAGCATCAAAAGAATAATTAATCATTTAGTTTTATCACGATCTCTTAAGCTTTTGGACAGACCAAGAAATTTCATCATTAATTCCATGCCATTTTCCACAGATTTTGACTATTATATTGTGAAAAGATTAAATGCACTTACACGCCCAACAAATCTAAGGGCCATGCCAGGCAATTATTTTAACTATCAGAGCTGCCCACGAGAAAAAAGAGAAAGCATTTAAAGTTTATCTTTTATGACAATGGTGAAGTGTGATTGTTAAATGTGATGTTGTTATTGTACATTCTATTTTATGTATACATATATATTTCAAAAATAAAAATAGATTATTTTTGCTTTAGATTTTTTTAAAAATCAATATTGAATGGCATCCATGAAGCTTAGTCACAATACATCTAAATTCTCTCTAGAAGAATTTGAAGAGATTTAATTTACCACCATGATCTAGGTTTCAACGGATTAAGCTTCATAATCATGGTGAAAAATAATAGTCTGCTTTTATTCTTCGAGGGCGTGTTTGTTTGCAGGAATTAGACATGAATTGAGATTGTCAAATTTTGGAATTGATATTTTCGATGTTTGTGTTCAAAATATGAAATAAAATAAAGATTTGTTAATTCCCATTTACCCCAAAACCAGCATTTGAATTTTCCATCTAAATAGGCGGAATTGGAAAATCAATTCCAATTCCATTTAAATAGGAATGGGAGGTTAAACAAAATTTATAATATTTTGAAATCTATATGCACGTGATTTTTTTCATCTTCTCATTATAAATTCAAGGTGAATCAAGCCGTTTCAGTCATATTCCAAAAAGTATTTTCTGATTTTAAAATTTCTAAAATTATCAAATATTAAAATTGTCGTAGAATTTGATAATTCCAACATTATTTAATTCCAGCAACAAAACTAACAGTAAAACTTTTGACAAGTGAAACTCAATTATCAAATATTTTGGTAGTGTTTCAGATTATATTCAACTTTGTAGCTAATCTTATTTTAGGTAAGATTCATGTTGTTGATCTAGATGCATATTTAGGTATATAATATCATTAACAGTTTCAATACGTCAACTGTGGGCCCTTTAGTTTTGGTAGAACTTCTTTTTCAAATGGCCACTAAAATGTGCACTAAGTATCCGTAGATTACACCTGCCAAGAAATGCGTGGTGTTGATCTGTAAAGAAACTGGATTCGAATTCTGTGAATGCTTTAGTAGTGGACCCCGCATGGAATTGGGAATTAGCTCTCCACCCTAATCTTTTTTTCACACTCAGTGGGGTCAGCAACATTTGAAGCGTGAATTCTATTCTGTCATCCATGTCTATATTAGTTGTGTAACATGACTTTGTTTAGGGTTGGAGGGCTTGATGTGCCATTTTTTACGTCCTTGTTATTAGAAGTGTTTATAAAAATTATAAGTATATTAGAATAATAATATAATGTTTAAAAATAGGAAGATATATAATAGAATAATATTTAAAAAAAATATTTGTGCTAAAATAAAGAAGACTTTAGATTTTTCATTAATGGTTAGAAATGTTTATAAAATACATAAATATGTATAATAATAATATTTAAGAATGAAGAAAAAATGAAATAGAATAATATTTTAAAATTTATTTTGGCTTTGATTTTCAGATTTACAAATGTACATAATAGATATAATTTTGGAAGAAGATCTAAAATTAGATATATTAAATTTGAATGAAAAATCTAAACAAGCCTCCTATAGTCCCTTACTCTATATACCCTCTCCCCTCCATAGAATTGTGAGCTTTCAAAATATTCAAACCTAAATTGTGTATTAAAGATCAATGAACACCACCTAATCTATATAAGCCAAGAGTTAAAAAGTATACACTTTTATCCATTTAATAAAAGACAAAAGGGGAATACTTTTCACCGACTACTCAACAAATTCAAGGGAAAAAATATTTAAAGAGAACATCTGAGTTAATCAATGATTAAATAAGATGATAAATAAATATATTACTCCTTAAACGAGGACAATGTCCTGAACACTAGTTTCGATCTCGTACGATAAATAATGCGAATTCTCGAGTATCCTTAAATTATTATGTTAGTGGGATGGATTTGCGTGTAGAGCACAGCCGTTACAGTAAAATATTATTATGATGTAAATCTCTTCAACTTGCCTGTCACGTGTTCGAATGGAACAAAAGCTTACGGTGTTTCTGGAATAAATGGATAGTGGTTACAGTAACCAATATCGAAAGAATAATAATTATTCGTTTACTTTTAGTTTTGTGTTATACAGTTTTTTGACGCACCTTGCAATGTCATCATTAATTCCATCCAGTTCTCTACAGATTTTCTAGCGTGCAAAAATTCAAGTGGAGTAATATGTCTGTTAAATCTAAGCTCCGTATTCTACGAAGCATCGGAGTGCGCTCCCACGTGCCGAGAAGAGAAAGAGTGCAGCACACAGTTTCCGAAGCCTATTTGTAGTTAACGTGAACTTTACGATATTATTATTGGAAAAAGAGTGAGATCTGAAAAGATGGATCAGTCATAAAAAAACAAGGCTGGTTGTTCAGACGTAAAGACTTGGAGTACGCTGTAGTTCAGTGGTATAGTCTTGGAATATGGTATTTTGACTCAAAATGGGTGTTGGGAAATGAGTGGAGTTTGAACAGTAGATTGACATATTAGTGACAAAAACATAAATAATAATAATAATTAGTATTTGATGGTTGAATTAGCCGTTCTGTTTTTTCATTTAGATTAAATTTTCTATATAATTCATTATATATTATCTTTATTGATTTAAAATCTTTTTAGAATAAAATATATAAATTTAGAAACTTGTTGAGAATATTTGAGATTTTTGTAAATATTACTAATTTATATTCATATTATATTGATAAAATATTTAAATTTAAAAGAATTATTGGACTCTTAGTAAATTAGAAAAAAAATTGACAATAAACATACATCTTGAAACATAAAATGAAAGGCATTAAAATGACCAAATTGATATGACAGGTAGGGGCCACTGTCAAATTCCAAGCCCGATTAGAACACTTATAAGTAAATAGAAGGTTTTAGATTTAATTCTTAATTAATTTATCACAAAATTAATAACAAATATAATTTATATTACATAAAAAATATAGCCTCCAAAAAATACTTTGCATAGATCAATTCAAAAGAAAAAAATGCCTTACCTTGAGTCTCCTTATTTGTTCCAACTTATTATATATTTGATAAGTGAAACTCATTGTCAAGTAGCTCGTGTTTTAAAAGTATTTTAAATTATATTAATTTTCTATTTGGAACTAGGAAAGCATATTAGTAACTATTATAGTTAATTTTACCACTAAGTTTTTAAATAATAAAAATATTTGCTGTTTCCACGTGTTATTTAACTATTTATAGGTATTGTTCTATCTTCTTAGTAGCATGGTAGCACATATGCATGATGTGGGATCTGTTATACATGGTCAAAAATTGGTCATGTCAAAGTGTCCCATGATACCTACTTAAAATAATTTGGAAGTCAATAATTGAGTGAATGGTATCTAAAACATGGCTACTAGTAAAATGAGATTTATTTATTTTTCTATTTAGACATCTTTATATGTTTAACAATATAATATCCCAAACACTTTTTATGTCTTATTGATAATTCGTCTTGGTGATAGGGGAAAGGACCTAGGGGGTCCAATAATTGTGAACTTCTTGTCCCCTTGACCTCGCAATTACTACTATTTAAAGAGCTCCAAAAATGACAACACATGTACCAATAACCGATCACATATGTGCAAATAGCCAATCATTTTTTAGCTTTTTGGTTGGTAATTGACCCATTTGTGCACCACTATTGGGAAATTTCATAACTACTACAAGGACATTTGGCCACAAGTACTGGCATTTTTTAGTAAACGACTATTGGTGCAAGAACATAGTGGTATTAGGCGGCACTTTAAAATGACCACTTTTTGACCACTCTATGTTTGATGGTCTCTAGAGAGAGATTTGTGAATATCTAGAAGTTAAAAACCTTAGCTTTAAGCACCTAACTCACATACAAAGTCATACGGAAAAAATGTCGAAATCTGACTTACGGTTTAATATCTATAGGTACACAAAGTTAGAATGTGGAGTCCTTTCCTCTAGAATTCAACAACTTATACTTTTATCATAATATAAAAATTTACAAGTATCCATGAAATTTCAAATTGACATCTTAATCTTAATCTAAATCTAAATCTAAATCCATAGTAATAACTAGCCTACGAGATCAACTCTTAGAAGGTTAATCCTCAAAAGCACCTTAATCCATTTGTATTGTAATACTTTTTATTTTTATTTTTTTAAGAAAGACCCCTTTATAAGACCTCAGCCTCAAATACAACTTTTAAAATTTAGTTTAGATTTAGACTGCTTGTCAATTACATATATATAATTTGTTTTCTTAATTCGATATAAAAAAATTCAAATGTCAGACATTAACAATTTCTGGAAAGCAATATTTTTTTATTGAATCAATAAAAAAGATTAGAAAAAGAACATTCAGCAGAGTGTCAAGA
This sequence comes from Chamaecyparis obtusa, assembly GCA_027943335.1. Lineage (NCBI taxonomy): Eukaryota > Viridiplantae > Streptophyta > Pinopsida > Cupressales > Cupressaceae > Chamaecyparis > Chamaecyparis obtusa. The sequence continues at coordinate 764,848 of BSBK01008525.1, forward strand.
AAAGCAAGGCACTTGACAGACACACAATTTAAAAATCCTGACCTACTTTAAACTAAGCCCAATAAACCCCATATTATTTTCTAAGATTTAATTTTCTGGTCTACTATCAGTTGGCTACATAGACGTTGCCAATGGCGTTTATTTTACAACGGGGATATATTTGTCATTCCACTGATCCGTACAAGCCAGCAGAAGCTTCTGACAGAATGTTTCAAGTTTATAAAGCATTTATGCCTTAGCATGCTTCAAACTGTGGGCCCTTCAGTTTCGCCCTAGAATCATTTTCATGTCAGCACTAAAATGCGCAATACTTTTGCCAAGAAATACGTGACCTCATCTTTATTTTCACTGTCAGTAGGGTCAAAACTCCACTAAAAGCTTGAATTCTGTCCCCTCAATAAAAACTCTAAATATTTCCACGGGATTTCTACTTCTGATTAATGGCCTGATTATACCCACTTTTCCTTTACCTGTGATAATAAATAGGCGAACGAGTTGGAGATTTAGCGGGCGTGCTGAGATATGATGGATTTTAGGGGAAGAATGGAGAAATCAATACTGAGTGTTTTAGTTGGGCTGTGGATAACCAGTTCTTCTGTAGCTGCTAAAAAACAACCATATGTGCCGGCCATGTTTGTGTTGGGAGACTCCTTGGCAGACGCAGGGAATAACAACTATATTCCTCACTGTCAAGCGCGTGCAAACTTCACACCATATGGCGTCTCTTTTTTCCCCTCCCCAACTGGTCGCTTTACTAATGGCCGCACCGCTTTCGATTTTGTGGGTTCGTATAATTTGTTGTTACAGACCTAAATGATCTGTTTTTTATCTTGTTTAGGTGCTTTAATCCAGCTTTACTCAGAAAGTACGAGTTGTATTATATGATTCATTGATTTTGGCTGCAGCTACTTACTTGGGTCTCCCATATCCTCCTCCATATCTGCAACCTAAAGCCAAGTTTATGAAGGGCATAAATTTTGCATCAGGAGGTAGCGGTTTGCTCGACTCTACGGGAGCTGGATCGGTCTGTTTCTCTTCCCATTCTTTTATTTCTGACTTCTGTAACCGTTCTTTCATTTAGCTGCTGGGAAAAAGAGTTTTGCTTGACAAGTTAAAAATGGGTTTCGGATTGACATGAGTTAATGGCGGTTTATCTTGTATTTAAGAGATCATTCCCGAAATCAATTGTATATGTTTTGTATTGATATTTTCAGGTTCATTTTATTGCTAGTGGGTCAATCTAAAACATTGATTGAAGCCCATAAACACTAGATTTTCAGAATGTTTTTAATCCCTCTAAAATTCCCTTTTATTGTTATATGAATCACTAAAACAATCTTTTTGATCTTGCAGAACATCATCCCTCTGAGTCACCAAGTAAAGCAATTCGAGCACTTTTCTTATATTCTAAGGAAAACGAACCCATCCGGACCTGCGCAAGCTAAATCCTACTTAAGCAAGTCTCTAGTTTGCATTACAATTGGAGGCAACGATATTGGCGACTATATTGGCAACACTACCCTGCAAAATACCACTACTCCTCAACACTTTGTGAGGACGTTGCTCGCCAATTTCGATCAGTATATAGCAGTAAGTTGCAGGGTTTTCAGTTTACAGATTATTTATTCATTTCAAAAGGGTAAATACTTTTAATTATTTATTTATTTAACAGGGTAAACTCTTTTGATTTAAGATTATGGAACAATTTTGTTATAAATGAAACCTCATTCAACAATAATATCTTCATGGAGTATGAATCGTGATAGCTAGAACATTAACACAATTTAAACATGACACACGAGATCATAGAATATTTCCCATCTCCAAAGTAATATTTTGTTAAAGAAAGTGGTCGTTTTCGAAATCAACTGTCTATGGCCTGTTATGGATGTTTCGAACCACACTTAAACCATCCATTATCAGAAAGACTATAATGAATGTATAATCATATTAAGAGTACTAGTGTAAAACACATGCCAATGATCATGTTTCTATGTGATTTGACAGAGGCTTTACAATAGCGGGGCAAGGAAATTCCTTGTGTTGGACATTCCAGCTGTGGGGTGTACTCCTTATACCAGATTTGCAGGATATAGTATAGCGAAAGGGGCATGTCTGGATCTGGCAAACCAGCTGGCTGTTGCTTATAACACTGCTTTCAAGGCACTTGTTGCTCACCTCAATAAAAAACTAGATGGTGTATCCATCATTGAACTCAATGCTTTCGATTATTTCATGAGCATAATGCAAAATGCAAAATCCTACGGTAAGCAAAACCCTAAACTATGTCCTTAAAAGTTTCGATTTTTTGTTTTTTAAACTTTTTCTTCCAGTATTAGCGATTGTGTTACTGAAACATTGTAACCGTTGTGTGGAAATTTTGGGTTGCAGGATTTAAGGATACAACGACAGCATGTTGTGGATCAGGAATGTTCAATGCACAAGTGAGCTGTGGAAAGACAAGCCCACAAATCATGTTTTGCAACAATACAAGCGAGCATGTGTTCTGGGATGGAACTCATCCCACTGAAAAAGTTTATGCCATGTTTTCGCACCAGATTTGGACGGGGAATTCTTCTGTCATGTACCCATTTAATCTTTCTACCCTGGTCTTGGGTAAGAACAGCTCTGGCCTTTAACCTTGAGAAAATCACGTTCCTTTCCTTGTGTTCCCCATTTTTGTATTTTGGGTAGAAAAATTCTGTTCATTGAGAATAATACCCAAATCCCGTTTCCCCGATTTGTACCCTCCGTTGGGCATCATCGAATTCTCTACAGTTGTTTGTATATTAAACGTCTGTTGTGCCTGTTTCTTTTCACTTTCAAAGCAAATTGACACTTTTGTATTTTGTTTCAATGGTTGAGTGACGCTATGTACAATTCTCTGTATAAATATCTTATGCCATCTTAACGTGATATTATAAAGGACTGGAGAGGACCATTTTAAGGTCCCACCATTGGAGTAAGTAGATGAAAAAGCAAAGTTTGGTAGATAAACAGACGTGTTGTCCTTGCTTTTTCTTTGTTTAGATGTCGGATAAGCACAGCAGTGATGATGGAAAGAGAAAACTTTATGGGATTCCCACTGGCTTAGTCTGCGTGGAAAGATAAATAGTAAGAGTCAAATCAGATTGGTAGAAGGATCGAAAAGGCTGGAAAGTCTGGTGAGGAAGTACAACAATCAGAGCAAGATATATTAGACAACTCTCCCTCTTAAAAAAAGGTCTAGGGGAGAAACTAGTGGAGTATCTACCAATAGTACTTGATGATGATGTCTAATGTTTTTAATGATACTGGACATCTAATAGTTGTGATTTTATAATTGTTAGTATTGATTATGATTAGAGGAAAGGATCTTAGTAGTTGAGTGTGTTCTAATAATTGTTATAGAATTTGTTGGTTTAATACCTGGCTTTTTATAACTACCCATGATTGAATGAAATATATTCCTAAGATCTACAAAGCTGCCCTTCATGTGATGTCAAGTCTTAGTGCACAAGTACAAGTCTAACTTTTGTTGGGGCCTTTTTAGACAACTTTGCAAAAAGCATGCTGATACGACCTTGAAACCTTAGTAATAAGGATGGGACTTGCTAAGTAAGCTATAAAAAATAGCAAGTAATTTGAAATTTCTATGTAGGATTAGAGAAGTGAGAAGTTAGAGTGCTCAACCAGTGGTCCTCTCTCCTACACATAATTGAACGAAATGTATTCCTCAAATATAAAAGTCAACAAATCATGTGATGTAATAGCATCGCATCAATAAAACATGTTATTGCACAACTAGTGGTCTCACTTTTTTGAGGGGCCTTCAAAATTGAGTGTGATTTGATATTTCCACATAGGATTCTGAAAAGCGTAGAGTTAAGGTGTTGGGTACTCTCCACCTATGTCACAAGGTTCAAGTTCTTCAACTATGAAATTCATATGAAGTTTGGCAAGAGTAAAAAAATTGAAAAAATATCACCTTATACAATTTTTAAAAACTAAAGAATATACAATAATTTTTTTAAAATTTTATTTAGTTTGACTCTTGAAATAAGAATGATACTTGGGGAAGAGACCCAATACTTGCACACCCTAACATCACACACTTGTGGATCGTAAATCGTACATTGGATTTTGATGATTGTTTTTGTTGTCTTCGTATGCAAGTTACCTACTAAAAGCTAAGGTTTCAACTTTTGGGTATTCACGGGTCTCTGTGTAGGTACTGTCGAACACCGAATCATAAAAAAGTGGACATTTCAAAATATATCATGGAAATGGACCCCTAGTTTGTCAATATCCAGTCACTCAAAACCACTAGTGCTTGTGGACAAATGTCACAATAGTGGTGCACAAATATCCCAGTAATGGTCCACAAATGAGCCAATCATGAGTCAAAAAGCTAAAAAAGCTAAGAAAAACTTAAAAATGACTAACTATTGGTATATAAAGTGAGTGGTTATTGGTACATGCGAGATTAATTAAGTGGACAAAAAGTGAGAACTTATTGGATGGTCACTATGACAAAAAAATAACAGTTATTGGACCCCCTATTGGTTATTAGGTCTCTTCCCATAGGGGAAAGGCACTAGTAGTGGTTATAGCTAACTTCATGCACTTAATTGAGGTAGAAAATTATATTAGATTGTGAAGATTTTTTTTGGGTGTCTCTTTATGTGACTTAATTGCTTGAAGATAAGGTTTTGTCTTCTGGGTATTAATGATACACGTTGTAGGAGTTATGTTCGAAAGGGTTAAAAAGTGGTCATTTCAAAGTGTCAACCGATACATGAGCCCAATTGCACCAATAATTACTCACTCAAAATTCACCAGTACTTGTGGACAAAATGTCCCAGTAATGGTGCACAAATGCCCCATTCGTGTTGCACAAATGGGCCAATCATGAAACACAAAAGCTTAAAAAAAAATTTAAAAAAATGATCAACTACTGGTACATAAATGATCCACTATTGGTATATGTGACATTATTTAAGTGAACAGTTATTGGGGGGTCACTATGACAAAAAGTTAGCGGTTATTGGACCCCAAGCCACTATTGGTGCCTTTCCCCAAATTTTTATTTTAAAATATATTAAACTTTAAAAACAAGATAAATCACTATTATATCTTCTAAAATATAAAGTAGATATATAATTTATTTATTTTTTGTTTTAACTTAACAAAACAAAATTAAAAATCATAACAAAAATTTAAAATTTGTATTATTTGACATTAAATAAATGATTTATATACCAAATATTAATATTTCAATAAAAAATTAATATACATAAAATATTATAATAATAAATAGACTTAAATCTTTTTAATATTAATAAGTAAATAAAAACAACATAAATTTAAATGTAATTTTAAAACATTTAAAAATAAAAAGATAATCTAAAAATACAAAGGGTAATTATAAGAAGTTGAGTCCACTTATGGGAGAACTTTTACACAGTCATTTTTGTGAAAATTGACACTACAAATTGAGGTCCCTCAAAAATAGAATGGGGTAACATTCTAGTTCAGGGTCCTGAGCCTAAATTTGAATTAGGGTCTCATGTGATAAAGGACCCTTGGTCTACATTTATAGAACACTACCCTGTTGGTAGCATTCTGTAAAAGTGTTTAATTTTTATTTTCCACTATGCAGGTCATTTTCATGGAACATGGCTCTGCATCCAAGCATGATCACACTCCCTTTCCAGCCCCAGAAAACTCCATGTAGGCCATTTTTTTTATAGATTTTTTCATTTTCGTTATAGTTCTTTGTTTTTTTAGTATTTTTTTTTGGTTTTTGTTAAGTAAATAATTTGTATATGTGAATTATATTTAGTTTTGTTGTTTAAATGTAAACAAAACTTATGTTGCATATTGTATTTAGAATTTTCATGGATTTTGTTCATACAATTTTTTTTTATTGGGTTGTTATTATTTTTTCTTCGTGAAAATATAGAAACCATATACACAAAGTGATCAAACAACATGAAATAAAAAATAAAATGAATGAGAAACCTACAATACAAACCAAAAATGAATATCTTGGAAAATAAACCCTAAATAAATAACATCTACAATGGAAACCCTAAACAAATAACATATATAATAGAATCCCTATATACTTCAATCATACACAAAATAAATAACATCAAGGATAGAAACCCTCAACTCTTGATCATGCCAAGTATAAACCACTAGTTGACTCTCACCCTAATTCATAAATCCTATCCATCAATGTACCCTAGCATTTCAATTCAGGGTCTCAAGCCTAAATTTCAATCAGTGTCTTGTGTGCTACAAGACTTTGAGCCTACATTCATGGAATGCTACCACGTTTAGAATGGCATAGCATTTTGTATAGGTTATTTTTTTTATTCCACCGTACATGTCATTTTCACACAACGTGGCATGATCACACTCCCTTTTCAAGCTCGACAAGCTCCAAGTTAGTGAGGTTTTAGATTTTTTTGGTTTTCATTACTTTTAAAAATTTTATAGTAATTTTTATTGGTTTGTATGAAAAAAAAAGTTTGTATATATGTGAATTATATTTAGTTTTTTTGTTTAAATGTAAACAAAATTTTAGGTTGCATATTGTATGTAGATTTTTCATATATTTTGTACATATAGAATTATTTTTTATTGGGTTATTTTTATTTTTTCTTCATGAAAATGTAGAAATCTTATACACAAATTGATCAATCAACATAAAATAAAAAATAAAATGAATGAGAGACCTACAATACAAACCCTTAATGAATATCTTATAATAGAAAGCCTAAATAAATAACATCTAGAATAGAAACCTTAAACAAATTTAACATCTATAATAGAAACCCTAAACAAATAACATCTATAATATAATCCCTATATACTTCATTCATACACAAAATAAACCTCTAGAATAGAAACCTTCAACCCTCTTCATGCTGAGTATAAACCACTAGTTGACTCTTTACCATCAACCATAAACCATATCCATCAGCCCTAGGTATCCATCAATGTATCCTATGACCCATTAATGCATAGAAGGACCCCTTAAGACGACTCATGACACCTATGAATCCCTAAGACCACTTATCTTAGGACCTCATAAGACACTTACGACCTCTTAGGACCCCTCAGACCCATTAATGTATCTTAGGACCCTATAGGACCTCTTAAGACATCTAGGTCCCCTTAGGAACCCGATGATCCATTAATGAATTCTACGGTGCCCTAGGACCCATTGATGTATCCCAATACCAATTAACATACCCTAGGACCACTTAGCGCCCATCAATGTATCCTAAGACCCATTAATACATACGAGGACCCCTTAGGACCACTTATGATTCCTAGGACCTCTTAAGACATCCTAGGACCCATTAATGTATCCCAATACCAATTAACATGGCCTAGGATAAAATAGCACCCATTAATGTATACTAGGACTTATTAATGCATACGGGGACCACTTAAGATACACAAGACTCCTTAAGACATCTGAGGATCCGTTAATGTATCCTAGGACATCCTTGGACCACTTTAGATACCTACGACTTCTTAGGACAACCTAGGGTCTGTTAATGTAATTATGTATCTTAGGACCACTTATGATGTACCTATGACCCCTTAAGACATTCTAAGATCCATTAATATATCTTTGGTCCCCTTAGGACCTCTTAAGAAATCTATGACATCTTAGAATCCCTAGGATCCATTAATTTATCTTAGGACCTCTTAAGACTCTAAGGACACATCAATGTATCCTAGGACCCATTAATACATACAAGGACCTCTTAAGATATTGAAGACCCCTAAAGACATCTAAGGACCCATATTATACATCATAGGACCCCTTTGTACCACTCTAGACACCTAGGACTTCTTAGGACAATCTAGGGACTATTAATGTAATTATATACCCTAGGACCCCTTAATACCACTTATGACGTACCTACAACACCTTAAGATGTTTTAGGAACCATTAATGTAGATTAGGACTCTTTAGGACCTCTTAAAGCACCTAGTATTCTTTAGAATCCCTATGACCCATTATTGTATCTTAGGACCCCTTAAGACAACTATGATCTCTTAAGACCCCTCAGACCCATTAATGTATCTAAGGACCCCATAGGACCTCTTAAGATACATAGGATCCCTTAGGATGCATTAATAAATTCTAGGATTCCCTAGGACCCATTAATGTTTCCCAATACCAATTAATGTACCCTAGGATCACTTAGCACCCATCAATGTATCCTAGTATCCATTGATACATACAAGGACTGTTTAGGATCACTTATAACACCTAGGATCCCTTAAGACATCCTAAGACCCATTAGTGTATACCAATACTAGTTAATATATCCTAGGACCATTTAGCACCCATCAATTTATCTTAGGACCCATAACTACATACAAGGACCCCTTAGGACCACTTATGAAACCTAGGACTCCTTAAGATACCCTAAGACACATTAATATATATCACAATACCAATTAATGTACCCTAGGACCACTTAGCACCCATCAATTTATTCTAGGACCCATTAATTTACATATGAAGACCCCTTAGGACCACTTATGACACCCAAGACCCCCTAGGACATCCTAGGGCCCATCAATGTATCCCACTACCAATTAGTGTACCCTAGGACCATTTAGAACCTATTAATATATCCTAGGACCCATTAATACATACAAGGACCACTTAGGACCACTTATGACACCTAGGACCCCTTAAGACATCTTAGGACCCATTAATTTATCCCAATGCCTATTAATGTAACCTAGGAACCTTATGAATGCTCATGATGCCTAAGACCCCTTAAGCCATCCTAAGACCCATTGATGTATCCCAATACCAATTAATGTACCATAGGAGAACATAGGACCCATCAATGTATCCTCAGACACATTAATACATATGAGGACAAATATGACACCTATGAAACCTTAAGACATCTTAGGACACATTAATGTATCCCAATACCAATTAATCTACCATAGGATCATTGAGCATCCATCATTGCATCCTATGACCCATTAATACATGCGAGGACCCCTGAGGACCACTTGTGACACCTACGATCCCTTAAGACATCCTAGGACCCATTAATATATCCCAATACTAGTTAATGTGCCCTAATACCACTTAGCACCCATCAATATATCCTAGGAACCATTAATACATATGAGGACCCCTTAGGACCACTTATGACATCTAGAGCCCCTCAAGACATATTAAGGCCCATTAAGGTATTCCAATACCAATTAGAGTACCCTAGGACCACTTAGGACCCATCAATGTATTGTAGGAACCATTAATACATACGAGGACCCCTTAAGACACTCAAGAACCCTTAAAACATCCAAGGACCTATTAATATATCCCAAGACCCCTTTGGACAACTTTAGACACCTAGGAGCTCTTATACGACCTAGAGTCCATTGATGTAATTATGTATCCTAAGGACAATGAGGACCACTTATGGTGTACCTATGACCCCTTAAGATATTCACGGATCCATTAATGTATATTAGCACTCTTTAGGACCCCTTAAGACACCTACTACCCCTTAGCACCCCTTAAGACTCCTACAAACCATTTTAATGTATACTGGTACCAATTAAGACAAATTATGACACCTAGAGCCCCTTAAGACATCCTACAACCCATTAATGTATCCTAGGACCCCTTAGAACTACTTAAGTCACCAAGTACCCCTTTAGAGTCCTACAAACTATTTTCATATATCCCATGAACCCTTTGGAGTACTTTAGACACCTAAGACTTCTTAGGAAAACTTAGGGTCCATTGTTGTAATTATGTATCCTATGATCACTTAGGACCACTTGTGACATACATAAGACCCCTTAAGGTATTCTAGGATTCAATAATGTATCTTAGGACCCCTTAGGACTTCTTAAGACACCTAGAACCCCTTAAGACTCCTACAAACTATTTTAATGTATCTTAGGACCCCTTAGGACTTCTTAAGACACCTAGAACCCCTTAAGACTCCTACAAACTATTTTAATGTATCATAAGACCACTTTTGATACCTAGAGCCTCATAAGACATCCTAGGGCCTACTAATGCATCCTAGAACCCCTTAGAACTAGTTAGGACACCGAGAACCCCTTAAGACCCCTATAAACTATTTTAATGTATCCTAGGACCCCTTTGGACCACTTTGGACATGTAGGAATTCTTAGGACAACCTAGGGTCCATTAATGTAATTATGTATCCTATGACCCCTTAGTACCACTTATGATGTACCTACGACCCTTTAAAATATTCTAGGACCCCTTAATACACATCTAAAAATACCCAGTACCCCTTAACACCCCTTAAGACTCCTACAAATAATTTTATTGTATCCTAGGACCCCTTAAGACCATTTATTACACCTAGAGACCCTTAAGCCATCTTAGGGCCCATTAATGTGTCCTAGGATCCCTTATAACTAGTGAAGCCACCTAGTACTTGTTAAGAATCCTACAAAATCACTCATGACACTTAGAGCCCCTTAAGACATCCTAGGACCCATTAATGTAATTATGTATCTTATGACCCCTTAGGACCACTTATGATGTACTTAAAACCCTTTAAGACTCCTACGAACCATAGTAATGTATACTAGGACCCCTTATGACCACTTCTGATACCTAGAGCCCCTAAAGGCATACTAGGGTCCATTAATGTATCCAAGGATCCCTTAGAACTAGTTAAGACACCTAGTACCCTTTAGGACTCCTACAAAGCATTTTAATGTATCCTAAAACCTCTTAAGATCATTTATGACACCTAGCACCCCGTAAGACATCCTAGCACCCTTTAAACGCTTTGATTTAGGATTATGGAACAATGAGGTTACAAATGAAACCTCATTCAACAATAATATCCTAATAGAGTATGAATCGGGATAACTAGAACATTAACACAATTTAAACATAACACAACATATCATAGATTACTTCCCATCTCCAAGGTAATATTTTGTTAAAGAAAGTGATGATTACTTCCCATCTCCAAGGTAATATTTTGTTAAAGAAAGTGATGATTACTTCCCATCTCCAAGGTAATATTTTGTTAAAGAAAGTGATGATTGTTTTCGAAATCAACTGTCTATGTCATGTTATGGATGTTTCGAACCATACTTAAACCATCCATTATCAGAAAGAAGATAATGAATGTATAATCATTTTAAGAATACTAGTGTAAAACACATGCCAATGATCATGTTGCTATGTGATTTGACAGAGGCTTTACAATAGCGGGGCAAGGAAATTCCTTGTGCTGGACATTCCAGCTGTGGGATGTACTCCTTATACAAGATTTGCAGGATATAGTATAGCCAAAGGGGCATGTCTGGATCTCGCAAACCAACTGGCTGTTGCATATAACACTGCTTTCAAAGCACTTGTTGCTCACCTCAATAAAAAATTAAATTGGGCATCCATCATTGAACCCAATACTTTCGATTATTTTATGAGCGTAATGCAAAATGCTAAATCCTACGGTAAGCAAAACCCTAAACTATGATCTTAAGTTTCGTTTTTCTTTTTTTGTTTTTAAAACTTTTTCTTCCAGTATTAGCGATTGTGTTACTGAAACATTCTAACCGTTGTGTGCATATTATGGGTTGCAGGATTTAAGGATACAACGACAGCATGCTGTGGATCAGGAATGTTCAATGCACAAGTGAGCTGTGGAAAGACAGCCACAAATCATGTTTTGCAACAATACAAGCGAGCACGTGTTCTGGGATGGAACTCATCCCACTGAAAAAGTTTATGCCATGTTTTCGCACCAGATTTGGACAGGAATTTAGTCTTTCTACCCTGGTCTTGGGTAAGAACAGCTCTGGCCTTTAGAAAATTCCGTTCCTTTCTTTGTGTTCCCCATTTTCGTATTTTGGGTAGAAAAATTCTGCTCATTGAGAATAATACCCAAATCCCGTTTCCCCGATTTGTACCCTCCGTTGGGCATCATCGAATTCTCTACAGTGGCTTGTATATTAAACGTCTGTTGTGCCTGTTTCTTTTCACTTTCAAAGCAAATTGACATTTTTGTATTTTATTTCAATGGTGGAGTGACGCTATGTAGAATTGTCTATATCTTATGCCATCTAACGTGATATTATAAAGGACTGGACAGGACCATTTTAAGGTCCACTGTGCCCCACCATTGAAGTAAGTAAATGAAAACGCAAAGTTTGGTAGATGAACAGACGTGTTGTCCTTGCTTTTTCTTTGTTTAGATGTCAGATAAGCAGCAGTGATGATGGAAAGAGAAAACTTTATGGGATTCCTACTGGCTTGGTCTGCGTGGAAAGATAAATAGTAAAGAGTCAAATCAGATTGGTAGAAGGATCGAAAAAGGCTGGAAAGTCTTGTGAGGAAGTACAACAATCAGAGCAAGATATATTACACAACTCTCCCTCTTAAAAAGAGGGCGACAGGCTATGCAGCCATACGGTTAGAAAAGTTGGGTAGAAAAGTTATCGAGGGAAAAACTTACACTTAATTTTTTTTTTTTAAAGTGTCTCCCCGGTAACTTTTCTAACTGCATGGCTGTATAGCCGTCGCCCTAAAAAGAGTTCTACGAGAGAAACTAGTTGACTATCCACCAATAGTACTTGACAATGTCTAATATTTTTAATGTTAGATGTGACTTTACAATTGTTAGTATTGATCATGATTAGAGGAAAGGATCTTACTAGTTGAGTGTGTTCTAATAATTGTTATAGAATTTGTTAGTTTACTACCTAGGTTTTTATAATTACTCTTCATTGAATGAAATATATGAACCTAAAATCTACAAAGTTGTCATTCATGTGATGTCACTTGTCTTAGTGTATAAGTACAAGTCTCACTTTGGTTGGGGCCTTTTTAGACACCTTTGCAAAAAGCATGTTGATGTGACCTTGAAACCTTAGTTATAAGGATGTGACTTGTTCAGTAAGCTATAAAAAATAGCAATTGATTTGAAATTTCTATGTAGGATTTGAGAAGTGTGAAGTTTGAGTGCTCAACCAGTGGGTTCTCTCTCCTACCCATAATTGAACGAAATATAAAAACACACCTTAGTGCACAATTAGTGATCTCACTTTTTTTTTTGTGGGGGGGGGGGGTGGGGGCGCGGGGCACTTAAAAATTGGGAGTGATTTGATATTGCCACATAGGATTTTGAAAAGCACAAAGTTAAGGTGTTGGGTACTCTCCACCTATGTCACAAGGTTCGAGTTCACCAAGTATGAAATTCATATGAAGCTCGGCAAGAGTAAAAAAATTGAAAAAATATCACTTTATATCATTTTTAAAAACTAAAGAATATCCAATAAGTTTTTTTAAATTTTATTTATTTTGACTCTTAAAATAAGAATGATATTTGGGGAAGAGACCCATTACTCGCACACCCTAACATCGCACACTTGTGGATCTCAAAAATGGTATGTTGGATTTTGATGATTTTTGTTGTTGTCTCTATGTGGAGTTACATGCTAAAATCTAAGGTTTCAACTTCTGGGTATTCATGGATCTCTCTATAGATACCGTCAAACACCAAATGATAAAAAAGTGGCCATTTCAAAGTGTAACATGGAAATGGACCCTTAGTTTACCAATACCCAGTCAGTCAAAACCACCAGTGCTTGTGAACAAATGTCCCAATGGTGGTCCACAAATGGGCCAATTATGAGTCAAAAAGCTAAGAAAAGCTAAAAATGATCAACTATTGGTACATAAAGTGAGTGGTTATTGGTGTACATGTGAGATTAATTAAGTGGACAAAAAGTGAGTAGTTATTGGACGGTCACTATGACAAAAACATAGTAGTTATTAGACCCCTTATTGGTTATTGGGTCTCTTCCTCTAGGGGAAAGGCACATGTAGTGGTTATAGCTAACTTCACGCACTTAATTGAGGTAGAAAATTATTTCAGATTATGATGATTTTTTTGGTTGTCTCTTTATGCGACTTAATTGCTTAAAGATAGGGTTTCGTCTTCTGGGTATTAATGATACACGTTGTAGGAGTTATGTTCAAAAGGATCAAAAAGTGGTCATTTTAAAGTGTCGACCGATACATGAGCCCCATTGAAGCAATAATTGTTCACTCAAAAATCACTTGTACTTGTGGACAAAACGTCCCGATAATGGTGCACAACTGTCCCAGTAGTGGTGCACGAATAGGTCAATCATGAAGCAAAAAAGCTTAAAAAAAGAAAAAGAAAAGGATCAACTATTGGTACTTACATGATCCACTATTAGTATATGTGACATTTAAGTGAACAATTATTAGGGGGTCACTATGACAAAAAGTGAGTGTTTATCGGACCCCAAGCCACTATTGGTGTCTTTCCTCTAGTTTTTATTTTATAATATATTAAACTTTAAAAACAAGATTAAATCACTATTATATCTTCTAAAATAAAAAGTAGATATATAATTTTTTTTTATTTTAACTTAACAAACCAAATTTAAAAATTATAACATAAATTTAAAATTTGTGGAATTTGACAGATAAAATAAATAATTTATATACCAAATATTAATATATTAATAAAAAATTAATATACATAAAATATATAAATAATAAATAAATTTAAATCATTTTAATACTAATAAGTAAATAAAAAGAACATAAATTTAAAATATTTAAAAATAAAAAGAAGACCTAAAAATACAAAGGGTAATGGGAGAACATTTACATAGTCATTTTTGTGAAAATTGACACTACAAAATGGGGTCCCTCAAAAATAGAATGGGGTAGCATTCTAGTTCAGGGTCCTGAGCCTAAATTTGAATCAGGGTCTCATGTGATACAAGACCCTTGGTCTACATTTATAGAACACTACCCTGTTAGTAACATTTCGTAAAAGTGTTTAATTTTTGTTTTCTACTATGCATGTCATTTTCATAGAACGTGGCCTTGCATCCAAGCATGATCACACTCCCTTTCAAGCCCCATAAAACTACAGGTAGGCCATTTTTACATTTTTTTTCATTTTTTTCATTTTTTTCATTTTTGTTATAGTTTTTTGATTTTTTATAGTAATTTTTATTTGTTTTTATTAAGAAAATAATTTTATATGTGAATTATATTTAGTTTTGTTGTTTAAAAATAAATAAAACCTCGATTGCATATTGTATTTAGATTTTTCATGGATTTTGTTCATACATAATTTTTTTATTGGGTTGTTATTATTTTTTCTTCATGAAAAATATAGAAACCCTATACACAAAGTGATCAAACAACATAAAAAAAATAAAAAAAAATGAATGAGAAACCTACAATACAAACCCTAAATGAATATCTTGGAAAAGAAACCCTAAATAAATAACATTTAGAATGGAAACCCTAAACACATAACATATATAATAGAATCCCTATATACTTCAATCATACACAAAATAAATAACCTTTAGGATAGAAACCCTCAACCCTCTTGATCATGACAAGTATAAACCACTAGCTAACTCTTATCATCAATCATAAACCCTATCCATCAATGGAACCTCGCATTTCAGTTCAGGGTCTCAAGCCTAAATTTGAATCAGTGTCATGTGTGCTACAAGACTTTGAGCCTACATTCTTGGAATGCTACCGTGTTTAGAATGGGGTAGCGTTTTGTACAGGTATATTTTTTTATTCCACTGTGTAGGTCATTTCCACACAATGTGGCATGATCACACTCCATGCTCGGTACGCTCCAAGTTGGCCATTTTTTAGATTTTCTTGGTTTTCATTATCTTTAAAATTTTTTATAGTAATTTTTATTGGTTTTTATGAAAAAAATAGTTTGTATATGTGAATTATATTTAGTTTTCTTGTTTAAATGTAAATAAAATTTAGGTTGCATATTGTATTTATATTTTTCATATATTTTGTAGATATAGAATTATTTTTTATTCGGTTATTTTTATTTTTTCTTCATGAAAATGTAGAAATCTTATACACAATGTGATCAAATAGCATAAAATTAAAATTAAAATGAATGAGTAACCTACAATACTAACCCTTAACGAATATCTTATAATAGAAATTCTAAATAAATAACATCTAGAATAGAAACCTTAAACAAATTTAATATCTATAATAGAAAACCTAAACAAATAACATCTATAATAGAAACACTATATACTTCATTCATACACAAAATAAACCTCTAGAATAGAAACCCTAAACCCTAAACCCTCTTCATGCCGAGTATAACCCACTAGATGACTCTTTACCATAAACCATATCCATCAGCCCTAGGTATCCATCAATGTATCCTTTGACCCATTAATGCATAGAAGGACCCCTTAAGACACCTATGAATCCCTAGGAACACTTATCTTAGGACCCCTTAAGACCTCATAAGACACTTATGACCTCTTAGGACCCCACCCATTAATGTATCTTAGGACCCCATAGGACCTCTTAAGAAATCTAGGTACCCTTAGGACCTTGAGGATCCATTAATGAATTCTACTATGCCCTAGGACGCATTAATGTATCCCAATACCAATTAATGTACCCTAGGACTACTTAGCACCCATAATTGTATCCTAAGACCCATTAATATATACAAGGAACCCTTAGGACCACTTATGATTCCTAGGACTACTTAAGACATCTTGGGACCCATTAATGTATCCCAATACCAATTAACGTGCCCTAGGACAACTTAGCACCCATTAATGTATACCGGGACCCATTAATACATACATGGACCACTTAAGACACTCAAGACTCCTTAAGGCATCTAAGGATTCATTAATGTATCCTAGAACGCCTTTGGACCACTTTAGACACCTAGGGCTTCTTAGGACAACCTAGGGTATATTAATGTAATTATGTATCTTAGGACCACTTATGATGTACCTATGACACCTTAAGACATTGTAAGATCCATTAATATATATGTGGTCCCCTTAGGACCTCTTAAGAAACCTATGACATCTTAGAACCCCCAGAACCCATTAATTTATCTTAGGACCTCTTAAGAGTCCTAGGACACATCAATGTATCCTAGGATCCATTAATACATACGAGGACCTCTTAAGATATTGAAGACCCCTAAAGACATATGGTGCAGGGACACCTCCCTATATTCTTCAATGGAAGATCTTCATCAGGGGTCTCCAAGGATGTACCCAAGGGCCTTCATGCCTAAGGGTTAAAGACAACATCATATATCTAGTTAATAAGTCAATTGTAAGGGCTAGTTACCCTTGGTGTGGTTATAAACCATGGGCTTTGACTATGGTCCAAAGGCATATTTAGGTACTTAGGTTATCCTAGGTGTCTTTTTAGGTTTTTTTTTAATAATATCATGTTATTTGGTGTCCTTAGGATCCAAGGCTTAGGCCTTATAGGCTCATTAGGAGCAAGAATGCAATATTTACAAAAAGTTGCACAATGCAATAAATGTTGCTCAACAACTTTTCTGAAAAGTTGCTAGCAACTTGTAAAAACCTCCCAAATGGTCACAACCTTTGAAAAAATAATTGGATTTGTTGGGAAAGGTCTTCAAATAGCCCTTTCAGGTGGGTGGAAGACAGAGTATGTAATTTGGCATTCAAATTAATAAAATTTCCCTTTTTTCCTATATTCTGGCCTGAGAATCGGTTATGTACGGGCCTGTACTGGTTTGTAGAGGAAGAAGACTTGGAGGTATGATATATAGCATGAACTAGGACTCCAATACACTTGGATTGAGTCAGTTTGGAGATCGGGGTCAAAAGATGTAAGGATTTCTTCATTGGGTACACAAGATACCCTCATGAACCAGGGTTTCATCAACCTAATGCCCTAACTTGCTTTTCCACTGTAGAAATCCCATGCCACTCAGAGAAATGTAAGTAGGGTCGATGTACTTTAAATCTTGAAAGATTAAGGAGAAGGGGAATTGTTTATCTAGGTTTTCTTGCAGGCCCTAGTCCAAGCATCTCTATGTGCTTGGACCAATGTATGAGAAAATGAAGTGACAATAACACTTCAGGGGTGGATGAAAATAGTCTAATGGTGGATTGTGATCTCTTTGGGGTCCTTAATGACCTTCCAACTAGTGGCTTGTCTAGGAAAGTTGACTAGTGAACACTTAGGTAACCAAGCCCCATTAGCCGTAGTGGATCAGGAATAGTTTGGTGGTGTCCTTGAAGGTTGGGAAATCTTGATTTGGGAGTTTGACATAACTCAATAAAGGGTGTCTAAATGTACAATTTTGTTTGTAGGCATTTTGGGAAAATATGGAACCAATCCCCTAAAACCTCGCTCATAGGGCTACAAGCCAAGAATGTATAAAAGCTAGAGTTATTGTATGAATTCTTAGACATTCTAAGGGCTTGAAGATCACTCCTTTTAGAGAAACTTGGTAAGTGTGGAACCTTTTCATCCACTTTCCAATACATAGGTTCCTATTTTGAGGTAAAGTCAAGAAGAACCTATATTTCTACCAGAGAAGGCATATGATCTTATAAGAAGATAGAGAGTTTGTGGAAGTTGCATGATGATTCAAAGGTGTAGAGCACTCTTCCAAGCTAGTTTGGTTTTAAAGGAGACACCTAAGGTCACACCACTCTAGAGTTTCCTAAATAGGGGATAGCTCTGCATCAAGTGGTATCAGAGCATCTAAGATCCTTAGGGTAAAAGTATACTAACACCATGGAAGGAGAAGATGAAGGAGGGTTGTCAATAAGGATGACCAATGCAAAGATAGTAAGATATATAAGAGATAAAAGGACAAATAATGATGAACAAAGGAACACTGAAATGCAGCAAATGAGGCAAGAAACAGAGAGGCTTAGGGAAGAGCTTCATAGGAGAAGTAGTGGAAACTCTGATGATGTTGAAGAAGGGAGTGAAGAAGAACCCCTTGAGAAAGAAGAAGATGAGTGTCCTACAGACCATAGGCTACTAATGAAGACTCTAAATTCTAGGGAGAGAAGGACCATGTACGCCAAGCTTGAATTGCCTACCTACAATGGGAAGATGGACCCAAATGCTATAATAGAGTGGGTAGATGCCCTAACTATTTTCTTTGATTGTGAGAAAATTCCTAAAAATTAGAGGGTGAAGATTGCTAAGTCAAAGCTCAAAGGCTCTGCACTCACATGGTGGAACTTCACTCAAGATGATAGGGTGAAGAATGGAAAGAATGCAGTCACCACTTAAGAAGATGGTGGCCCTACTTAGGGAGACTTATGTCCCTAAAGATTATGAAGTCCAACTTCATAAAAGAAGGATGAGTCTAAGACAGAAAGACATGGACATCTCTAGAGCTACACTGAAGAATTTCAAAGATTGGTAATGAAATCCAAGCTTGTTGAACCAGAATGTGTGAAGCTTGCCAGGTATATGCAAGGCCTGAGGGTCTCAATTCAGGATGAATGTAGTTTGACAAGCCCTACCACATCGAACCAATGCTATCAATTAGCATTGAAGGCTGAAGAAAAGTTCAAAAGGAGAAATGAACAAAGTGGTAGAGGAAGATGGAAGAATGATAGAGGAAGAGGAAAATTTGGAGGAAGAGGAAAAAATCCTAGACCCCAAGGAGAATCCAACAAAGAGAACACATAAGGAGAAGGTAGTTCAAGGGGTGGATATAGAGGAAGAAGAGGAAATGGCATAGGTAGAAATGGGGAAATAAATAACAGACTTGAGTTAGATGCTACAATTTCAATTAGTTGGGCCACTACACCAATAGGTGTCCAGATAGAGACAAGCATAATACACAAGGTGAAAGAAGAGCCAACCTAATGCAAGAAGATGATGCTGATAGTGCAAGAGACTATACTGGAGAAGAAGTACACCTCATGATGAAGAGGACCTTAATCCAAGCAACAATTCCAGTGGAGCCTCCTCAAAGAAAAATCCTTTCTAGGACCAACTACAAGAGTCATGGAAAGGTATGCAAATTAGTAATTGATTCTAGTTCCGCTAAAAATACTGTATCTAGAGAAATGGTAGAAAAGTTAAAATTGGAGAAGGTGCCCCACCCAAACCCATCCCATGTATATTGGCTCACAAAGGGACAACAAACTCTCATTAATGAACAAACTTGGGTAGATTTCTCCATCAAAGACTACAAATATAGTCCTATGTGATGTGATAGATATGGATGTTTGTCACATATTACTAGGATGGCCATGGAAATATGATTTACATGCCAAACATGATGGAGTCACAAACAAATATCAAATCATTTAGAATTTCCATAAATACAACCTACTCCCTCAACCCGACCTTCAACAAGAGAAGCCAAGGGATTAGTTGGTTATGCTTGTAGGAGAACAAGAAATAATCAATACCATACAAGACTCAGAGGTAGGATATGGCTTAGTCCTCAAACCTAAGGAGAAAATGGTGCACAAAGAAGTACCAAAGGAAATAGATAGTCTACTATAGAAGTATAAGGGTATTGTTGCAAGAGACATACTAGGTGAGCTCCTACCATTGAGGGACATTTGTCATCAAATAGATTTCATTCCTGGTGCTTCCCTACCCAACAAGGCTACATATAAGTTCAATCTTGATCAGAATATAGAAGTAACTAAACAAGTCAGTGAATTATTGACTAAAGGACTCATACAAAAGAGTCTCAACCCATGTGTAGTCCCAAGTGTTTTGGCCCCTAAAAAGGATGGTAAATGGAGACTATGCACTGACTCTAGGGAAATAAACAAGATAACAATCATATATAGATTCCCAATACTGAGAATTGAGGATCTACTAGACCATCTTGGAGGAGCATGTTGTTTAAGGTTGGGAGATGAGTGGAAGACTATATTTAAAACCACTGAGGGATTATATGAATGAGTTGTAATTCCATTTGGCCTTAGCAATGCTCCTAGAACCTTCATGAGACTAATGAATGAAGTGCTTCACGATTTGATAGGCAAGTTTGTGGTGGTCTATTTAGATGACATCCTAATCTTTAGTGGAACTATAGGAGAGCATATGAGACACTTGGAACAAGTCGTCCAAAGGCTACATGAGAAAAAGTTGTCTATAAATCTGGAAAAGTGTACATTCATACAAAAAGAACTGACATTTCTTGGCTTTGTCATCTCAAGAGGCACATTAAAAATGGATCCTAAAAAGGTAGAGGAAATCCTCAATTGGCCAACACCAAAAAAGTTTCCAAGGATTGGCTACCTTCTATAGGAAATTTGTTAAAAAATTTAGTCATATTTGTGCACCATTACTTGACACCATCAAAGGTGGTAGGAAGATCAAATTTTAGTGGACAACTAAAGAAAATGAGGCCTTTGAGTTCTTGAAGGGAAGAGTGGCACAATACCCCATCTTGGCACTACCAACCTTCAACAAGTTGTTCAAAGTAGAGACAGATGCTAGTAACCTAGCCATAGGTGCAGTCCCTAGTCAGGATGGTAGACCAGTAGATTTCTTCTCAGAAAAACTAAATGAAGCCAAGAAAAAGTATAGTATATATGACTTGGAACTTTATGCCATGGTTCAAGCCCTCAAAAAGTAAAGGCATTAGTTTCTTCCTAAGGAATTCATTTTCTTCACAAACAATCATGCACTAAGTTTTCTTAATCGCCAAGAAAAGTTAAGTTGCAGGCACATGAAATGGGTTGAACAACTCCAAGTATACACCTTTTTCTATAAAACACAAGAAGGGAACCTCAAAAAAATTTGCAGATGCCCTTAGTAGAAGATTGATTTTGGTTGAAGAAGTGCAGGTACAAAGCATGGGAATTGATGCCCTCAAGAACTTATACAAGGATTATGTAGACTTTGGTGATATTTACAAGGTTTTCGCTACTCTCTCAGATGCATATAACACTACATATTCGGAGTACTTATTTCAAAATTGTGTTTTGTTCAAAGAGGGTCAACTTTGTATTCCTAAATTATCAATGAGGGAAAATTTGATAAAAGCAAAAATTATGGCACACTAGGGGTCATTTTGGCATTGACAAGACACTTGAACTAATAAGGAGAAACTATCATTGGCCAAAACTTCCCACTGATGTCAGAAAATTTGTTGAAACATGCACAATTTGCCAAAGAGCCAAAGGAGTTAGGACTAATCAAGGTCTTTATCAACCACTCCCAATTCCAACAAAGCCATGGGAAAATGTGAGTATGGATTTTATGTTAGGACTTCCAAGAACTAAATAGGGATTTGATAGCATCTTTGTTATAGTTGACAAATTTAACAAAATGGAACACTTTATTCCTGTAAGGTTTCCAATGATGCATCTCATATTTCTAACTTATTCTTTAAGGAGGTGGTCAGAATTCATGGATTGCCAACATCCATTAGCTCAGACAGAGATGTGAAGTTCAAGGGCATTTTTGGAGAACCCTTTGGAAGAAGTTGGGTAAACACTTGTCATGCAGTTCTACACACCATCCACAAATAGATGGGAAGACTGAAGTAGTAAATAGATCATTGGGAAAGCTCCTTTGATGTCTTACTAAAAAATATGGACAAACTTGGGATGCTATTCTTCCTCAAGGAGAATTTTCTTTTAATGATTCAGTCAACAGGTCAACAGGGAAGACACCATTCCAAGTGAACTATGGAATACACCCCAGAGGAGTAATGGAGTTGAGAGAGTTACCAAATGACTTCAAATTCAGTTCACAAGGTGAGGAGTTGTTAGCATGGATAAAAAAAATTCATGATCAAGTTAGAAATACACTGAATTAGAACACTGCAAAGTATAAGGAACAAGTACATAAAAAGAAGAGACATGTTACTTTCAAAGAAGGAGATAAAGTGTGGGCATATTTGAACAAAGCAAGGTTACCTAGGGGACACATAAAATTACAAATGAGGAAGATTGGTCCCTACCAAATACTCCACAAGTTTGGAGAAAATGCTTATGAAATTTCTCTACCTCCCACCATTGCTATTTCACCTATTTTCAATGTTTGTGATTTGACTCTTTTTAAAGGTGATGCATGGTCTAGTTATTCTTTGCATGATACTAAAGATACATAGGTTGAATGGCTTGAGGACTTACCACCAAGCCAACCCTTACAACAAGAAAGGATCCTTGACTCCAAGCTTGTCAAACAAACCAGGATGAAGACATATTATACTGATTACTTGGTTGAATAGAAGGGGCTACTTAACATATATGCCACTTGGATGAGTGAAGATTGCATCAACAAGCATGGCACAACCCTTCGGCAATTGCTCTGAGGTGGAACTTGAGTTCTCAAAACAAGGGAGTATGGTGCAGGGGTACCTCCCTATATTATTCAATGGAAGATCTTCATCAGGGGTCTCCAAGGATGTAACCAAGGGCCTTCATTCCTAAGGGTTAAATACAACATCATAGATCTAGTTAATAAGCCAATTGTAAGGCCTAGTCACCCTTGGTGTTGTTATAAACCATGGGCTTTAACTATGGTCCAAAGGAACATTTAGGTACTTAGGTTATCCTAGGTGTCTTTTTAGGTTATTTTAATAATATCATGTCATTTGGGGTCCTTAGGATCCAAGGATTAGGCCTTATAGGGTCATTAGGAGCAAGAATGCAACATTTTCAAAAAGTTGCACAATGCAAGAAACGTTGCTCAACATTTTTTTTGAAAAGTTGCTAGCAACTTGTAAAAACCTCCCAAACGGTCACAAAATTTGAAAAAATAGTTGGATTCATTGGGAAAGGTCTTCAAATAGCCCTTTCAGGTGGGTGGAAGATAGAGTATGTAATTTGGCATTCAAATCAATAAAATTTCCCTATTTTTCCTATATTCTGGAATGAGAATCGGTTGTGTACAGGCCTGTACTAGTTTGTAGAGGAAGGAGAAATGGAGGTATGATATCTAACATGAACTAGGACTCTAATGCACTTGGATTGAGTCAGTTTGGAGATCAGGGTCAAAAGATATAAGGATTTCTTCACTGAGTGCACAGGAAACCCTCCTGAACCAGGGTTTCATAAACTCAATCCCCTAACTTGCTTTTCCACCATGGAAATACCATGATACTTGGGGAAATTAAATTAGGTTAAATGTACTTTAAACCCTCAAAGATTAAGGAGAAGGGGGATTGTTTATCTAGGTTTTCTTGCAGGCCCTAATCCAAGCATCTCTATGTGCTTGGACTAGTGTATGCAAAAATGAAGTGAAAATAGAACTTTGGGGGTGGATGAAAGAAATATAATGGTGGATTATGGTCTCTTTATGGTCCTTAATGACCTTCCAATCAGTGCCTTGTCTAGGAAAGTTGACTGGTGAACACTTCCTTATGTAACCAAGCCCCATTAGCCCTATTAGGCCCAATGGATCAAGAATAGTTTGGTGGTGTTCTTGCAAGTTGGGAACTATTACTTTGGGACTTTGAAATAAATCAATAAATGGTGTCTAAATCTATAATTTATTTTGTAGGCCCTTTGGGAAAATCTAGAACCAATCCCCTAAAACCTCGCTCATAGGGCTATAAGCCAGGAAGGCATAAAAGCCAAAGTTGTCTGAATTCTTAGACATTCTAAGGACTTGAAGATTGCTCCTTTTAAAGATACTTGGTAAGTGTGGAACCTTTCCATCCCCTTTCCAATACATAGGTTCCTATTTTGAGGCAAATTCAAGGAGAAGGTATTTCTACCAGAGAAGACATAGGATCTTCTAAGAAGATAGAGAGTTTGTGGAAGTTTCAGGATCATTCAAAGGTGTAGAGCACTCTTCCAAGACAGTTTGGTTGTAAATGAGACACCTAAGGTCACACCACTATAGATTTTCCTAAATAGGGGAGAACTCTACATCAACATATAAGGACCCATATTGTACATCATAGGACCCCTTTGTACTAGATTAGACACCTAGGACTTCTTAGGACAACCTAGGGCCCATTAATGTAATTATATATCCTAGGATCCCTTAAGACCTCTTATGATGTACCTATAACCCCTTAAGATTTTTTAGAACTCATTAACATAGATTAGGACCCTTTAGAACCTCTTAACACACCTAGTGCCCTTTAGCACCCCTAGGACCCATTATTATATCTTAGGACCCTTTAGGATCTCTTAAGACAACTGCGACCTCTTAAGACCCCTCAAACACATTAATATATCTAAGGACCCCATAGGACCTCTTAAGATACATAGGACCCCTTAGGATGCATTAATAAATTCTAGGATTCTCTAGGACCCATTAATGTATCCCAATAGCAATTAATGTACCCTAGGACCACTTAGCACCCATTAATGTATCCTAGGATCCATTAATACATACAAGGATCCTTTAGAATCACTTATGGAACCTAGGACCCCTTAAGACATCCTAAGAAACATTAATATAGATCAAAATACCAATTAATGTACCCTAGGATGAGTTAGAACCCATCAATGTATTCTAGGACTCAATAATTTACATATGATGACCCCTTAGGACCACTTATGACACCCAAGACCCCCTAGGAAATCCTAGTACCCATCAATGTATCCCATTACTAATTAGTGTAACCTAGGACCATTCAGCACCCATTAATGTATCCTAGGACCCATTAATACATACAAGGACCGTTTAGGACCACTTATGACACCTAGGACCCTTTAAGACATCTTAGGACCCATTAATTTATCCCAATACCTATCAATGTACCCTATGAACCTTATGAACACTCATGACACCTAAGACCCCTTAAGACATCCTAAGACCCATTGATGTATCACAATACCAATTAATGTACCATAGGAGTGTAATACCCCAAAATTGGCACCTATCAATTTCAATCAATTTTGGTGCATTCCTTGAATTTTTGCATCATCAAAGTCCTACTTTGCTAGGCAATTTTCTCTCTCCTACTTGACTTTAATTGACTAGATGTCAATTGCAAAAACCCTAATTTGCATTAAATTAAATTAAAAATCACCCCCTTTAGCTAATACCCATAAAAGGAATTAATAAATTGCTTGATTATTTGAATGGACACTCTTATTTGAATTAATAATTCAAAATATTTGAAAAGTCACCCATATGTGGCAATAAACATTCTTTTAATTAAGTAATTCTTGCATTTTTGTCTCAATTTGGAATGAAGAGTCACCTGTTTCATTTCAAGAACCTCTTCATTCCTTTCCTGGGCTTGTCTATTTAATGAACCTTCTTCCTCATTCGAAAAAAAAACATTTTTGAGAGTACATAAACTATAGCAAAATTTTGTCTCATTTATTTTCATATTTTCAAGCCTATTGCATAATTAGTTTACTTCTCATTTTTAGTGTAATTGCACTTTCATAGTAGATTAATTTGTTCATTGCCATTAGTTTAAATTGCACCTTTATTTTCAGTTCTTTAGATTAAAATCTGCATTTCATATTTAATTCCAAGCTCTTCTAAACTAAAATCTGCATTTCATCCTAGATTACAAACTACATCTTCATTCTTAGATTAATATCATTTTTCTCATCATTCTAGCTTTCAAATCCTCCATATTAACTTGGTCTTATGGTTGTTGGCTTTCCAATTTGAGAGTACTTAAATACCCCGATTAATTAGGAGGCAACAGGTCACTTCACCATGAATTTCGAATTGAGTAATCAATACTCATTTTCGTAATTCGATTGTGTGAGTAATGACTATGTTGTGTGTGTAGTTGGATTAGAGGTCTACGATCAACCACATACATTCTAGCGCCCACCGTGGGGTAGAAAAATTGATTTCTAGCCTCATTTATCTCAAACTTTTTATGAATTCTACAATCTGTCGTACGTTCGTACTCCTCTATGTACGGAAGTTCGTGTGAGATTTTTGAGCATCCCGCGTGAATTTTTTCTCCTTGTAGCACTCTCTCGCGTGAAATAGTACTTTCTCACACTGTCCCTGGTATTTTCTCATGTGTAGCACTATACTTCCTCGTGCGAAGTTTCACTGTCAAACATTTAATTTTTTCCAGAATTTGCAATTTACTGTTGTTTTTATTTGACATCTATTTTCTACTGGTGATTTCCTGTTCCTATTTCTGTCATAGCCTAACAATGGTCTACAGGTTGTTTGTCAAAGATCATAAAACCTTCTAACAGTTTGATTGTAGGACATGTGTCAAAGATCAATTTAAAATGTTATGTTTGTTTTCTTGCTTTCATTCACATAGTCTAAATAGGGCTCCATTAAAATTTCTTAAGGGTCCTGATAGAAAAGTAGGGGAATAGGCTCTTCATTACGTGGAAGTCATGCCCACGGATGAAACCGAGACCCAGATGTTGCTAGAATGATGGATACCTGGGGAAGCAGGGAAAGTTGGTGAATCTTTAGCACTTCCACTAGTCAGGGCATTATGCTCTTCTCTCTTTGAGAGAAATAGAAACCCAAAAGCTTTTGGATTTGGTGGAATGAAGCTAACTTGGTGATGAATATTCTTGATGTGTTTGGATAAGGTGCTAGGTTAGAGAAGTATGCTCTTCTCTCTTTGAGAGAATCAGAAAATTTGACCCTTGAATCTAAGCCAAGTTGAGTCACCTTTAAAGGGTCTGCCAGAAGTTGAACCTCCAGGAACAACCCAAGTGAGTACGCATCTTTTGGCGGTGATTCCACCTCACTATAATAAAGAACACTTTGTTGAGTCTAAAGACTCCAAAGCTATGTTAACTTCCTTCTCATGATTGTGACTATCATCTTGAGAAGGCCTTGTTTGTTGTACTGAGTGACGCCGCTCCTAGCCCTATTTGCGGGGGTGTACGGATTTCAAGTGTTGGTGTGGCTATGAGGCCTCAACCTTGTATTAGGGGCACCAAAGGTTAGTGTGAATGGAATCCTATTAAAAACTTTTCTTAGCTAGTGGCCTACTCGGTTCACCTCCGAAAGGGGGCATAATCTTCATGTAGGGAGGGGGAAGAATCTCTCCCATAGATTCCCACGATAGGCATGCACCTGGATGCTTGAAGGTGGTATATGACACTGGCCCCTACCACAAGGGTAACCTTTGAACATATACTATTGAGTCCTTGGAAACACCAAAACCATGGGCGCCCTGTAGGGGGTGACATAGCTGTGTGAGGTGCACGCATGCGCATAAGCAGTGGGGCAAAGGTTTTGTCTTCTCACCATTTTGTTTGTAGGGATAGCTATGTGTTTGTTATCGAGTCTTAAACTTGTCCAATCATGATTAAACAAAGAGTCCCCTAATACTATCAAGTTTCTTTGTCCTTGATAGGTCTGTTAACGACTACTTCTTATGTCACAACTGCTTGATCTAAACCTTTGTGTTTGTAAATGAATGCTTGAAACCTGAAACTGAGATTGTTGATTAAACTATTCTTCAAACCTGTCAGGAAACTGGATTTTCTGTTAGACATCAATTTAGGTTGTATCTCAGAACTTAACTTTTTACCTCAAAAACTATGTCGAACTGTCAGAATTTGGATCTTTCCTGCGTGAAGTTTCACTTTTCAAAGTGTTTCCTCATGTGAAGTTTCATTATCTCGTGTGAAGCTTATAGTTTTCTCTCACGGCTAGTTGTTTTCTCGCATGAACCTATACCCAAATTTCAAAATATAGAGACTAAATTCCCGTTGACTGGTCAAAATTCTGCCTAATCTGCTTTATGTCTGAGGTTTGTTTTTTTGTTTTCCTATTGTTCACTGTCAGAAACTGGATGTCCTGAGTTGGGAATCGATTGATCTTTGCTTTGACTCATTTTTTCTCTCTTTGGTTTACCTTATCTCGTTATGCTTTGGTACCTTGTGTCATGATAGTCTTATCTCGGTTGTTCTAGCCACTCTCTTGACGATTCATACTAGGTCCATCTTGCCTCTTGGCTATTCTAGCCATTTATCTCATTTTCGTTATCTTAGAGACAAAGTCTAGCATTATCCCGAGTCTTCTCTTGTTGCATCTTTGTCTATGACTGTCACAACTAAAAGTGGCAAAACTTTCCCTATTCAGAATACTGGTCAAGGTAGAGGCAGACCTTGTAATAAGGAAATAGATCATCATGAGGGATCCTCAAGTTCTTCATTGACAACGTTGAAAGATAGCCCATCTCAACCATCACCTTTGGTGTTCCAAGAGTGCTTTAATCTGTTGTTTGAAACATAACCAGGTTTCTCATTTCAAGAATAGGACAATTCATTCTTCCAAGACAGCTCATTGTTTCATAACTTTGGGAGACCATTCCCTCAGACTGCTCCTATTATTGAGTCTGTTGATCCCATGGAAGATATTGACATATCGGAACCAATTGATCCTTTTGATCCTATTCACGCACCAAAAGTTATCTTAGCTGTGCCCTTTCGACATCGTTTGCATCATTTTACCGAGTCTTCTTTTGCTGCGCAGTCCCACGTTGACAAGATGGGAGATCCTTTTGATTTCCAACAATGCAAGTACAACCAAACTTTTGACCAATCTCAAAACAACCAATATCATGGTCAAACTTCTAATGACCCACATCAGACTCGGCCTCAAAATGAGCAACGTCATGGTCAATCTCAACATGACCAAAATTAGTCTCACAATGATGATCAACAACAAGATCAAATTCCTAGTATCTATGAGATCCTTGGTAATGAAGATGATGTGATAACTCAACATGATATAGACACTGCAAAAGCTAACAAAAGTCTTATCAAAATGAGTGAGATCCTCCTCCTAGAAGAAAAGGAGAAGTACTTCCTTGAACTAGCTGAACAAGGGGCTAAGTTACACCTAAACTTCCAAGTTGAAATGCTTGTAGCTAAAGAGGAAGAGATTGAAACCACCAAGTTGCAGAAGATGATTCAGGATATGCAAAACTAGATTAGCCAACTTGCAAAAGAAAAGGATAAGTCCACACAACAATTCACATTGGATAGCATATGTCCTTTTCCGTTTGATAAGAGTGTTGCATGCCTCCTTTCCCAAGAGGAGTGGAGTTGCCCAAATATGACAAGTACATGGGTACCACAGATCCACAAGACCATTTGAGGGAGTTCGGTGCCTTGTCCATAGAATTTATGCATGATCAAACTTATCTTATGAGACTCTTTCCCCATAGCTTGGGTTGACCAGCTATGGAATGGTTTTGCCGATTGCTTCCTAGCATTAAGACTTTTGATGAGATCGCTAATCTATTTCTCCAACATTATTCTCATAACATTCAACACCCTGTCAACATTTGCGATTTGTGTAATTTGAAACATCGACAGGGAGAGTCTTTCTTGTCCTTTCTCCAAAGATGGAGATAGCTTTACATGAAGTATCCACACAAGTTACCTAAATCTGAAAAACTTGATATCTTTTTGGACAACCTCGTTCCTGATTTCAGATATCAAGTGCAATTACAAGGTCCTTTAACTTTTGACAACATGATCAAACAAGCTGTAAGAATAGAGGCCTTTATGGTTAAAAAGGGAGAGTTAACTTTGAATAAGGACAATAAACAAGGGTTCTCAATGAACAAAGATAAAGGAAAGGTTGTTAATAAAAATAGAGATGTGGTGAACAATGGAGTGGTGGATAATGTATCCGCAAAGCCTTCAAAGCCTATTTTTAATCTCACCTCAAGTATACAAGCGGCTAAGGCTATTGAAAAGAATACAATGGAAAATCAGCAAACTTCAAGATTCGCTAAGAATAAACCTTGGGCCTCTTGACCCAAGCGCAAATTCACCCCTCTCAGAGAGCCTCTTGATGTAGTCTTTAAGACTCTTGTGGAGAATCAAATTCTTACTTCTTTAGAGAAGTGTCTTTATGACCCACAACCATGACCTCATTGGTGGAACGACAATGCCTACTACGACTACCACCAGAACATTGGTCATAAGACTTCTACTTTTCTTCAGTTGAAACATAAGGTTCAAGGTCTAATTGATAATGGTGAGATTGGTGTAGACAATCACAACAAGAATTCAGACCATCAGGTGCTTAAGGATCCTTTCCCTCCTCATGAGAAAGGAGAGTCTTCTAAAGCTAAGAATACCAATGCCAAAGTTAACTATACATACACTAATAATGATAATGTCATCAACATGATTGAACCTATGGGAGTTGAGTATTGGGATGCGATTACCATCAAGGGGAGCGATGATGCTCCCAAATCTAGGACTCCTTTTATCTTGCGTAGTTCCTTGTCTCATTCGTCTGAACCTAAACAACCTCAAGATTGTGCCAATGTTGTCACTCGATCTTGGGGACGAGTTGTTTTGAAGGATCCTCACCCTCCTAAGTCCGCTTCTAAGCAAGTTGCAGATAAGACTACTGCTAGTCCTACCAACAAAGTTTCAAAATCGGCCCCTGTGCCTAACACTACTAGTTATAGAATCTTGGATCAACTCCAATGAACAAATGCTCAGATTTCCATTTTTGAGCTATTGAACATCTCACCTACCCATAGGGAGATTCTAGATAAATCCCTTGTTGAGGCAAACATTCCCAAAGTTCTTGATCTTGACCAGTTCCAATCTATGGTGGATCATTTAACCTCACCTCACTATCTATCCTTCTCTAAAGAAGATGATCACTCTCTGAGTCATCTGCATAATGCTCCCTTTCACATAGAGGTCATCATAGGGCCCAATCATGTCCATCACGTGCTTATAGACAATGGTGCTAGTCTCAATATCTATTCTGCCAAATTGCTTACCTAGCTAGGTTATGATGAGGATTGCATAGACTCATGCAAAAAGATTACCATAAAAGCTTATGATGAAGAAGAATGCAAGTCCCAAGGCTTAGTTGTGCTACCTATCCGCATTGGTCCTGTTGAGAGAGATGTTACTTTTCAAGTCCTAGATATTCCTCTCACATACAATATCTTGCTAGGTAGACCATGGATACATGAGATGCAAGCTATTCCATCTACATACCACTAGTGCATCAAGTTCCCATTTCACTGACCTAAGGTGATGGTACCTACAAATACAAATTAATCTTGCAACATGCTCACATAGTCAGTTGACAGTCGTATTCCTGCTAATAGAGAATCTATAGAGTTCTATGATTCTAAACTAAGAGAGATGGAACAGATTCTAAAATTTAAGGACACTGGCATGGGAGGATATAAAATGGAGCCTGTGCTATCATTGGCAGCTGTCCCTCCATTTCCACGCTCTTATGGGAGACCTTCTGATAATGAAAAACCTTCTAATGACTCTCCTCAAACAGTTTATGATGGCGTCTTTGTGCAGGCCTCCACACCATTAGAAGATGAGGATGAAGAAAGAGCTATCAAAGCCTGGATCTATAAGGGAAAAGAAACATATGAAGCAACTACTCATCTAGACTTAGAGCAAGAGCCATACAACGAAGTCTTCAAGATCATGAAGTGCTTTGGCTATAAGGGAAGTGGTCCTATAGGAATGAACAATAATGGCTTGCTGAAACCTATTGAAGCTATAGGTCATCGCACAAAAGAAACTTCTGGCTTGGGCTTCAAAAACATCCCCTTTTACCTAGGGATAAACAAGTCTGTGTCAAAACCTAAACCTAAATCAGAACCTGAACCTGAATTTGAAGAAGCTACTCCAAAAGTAAATCCAAAGGCCAACTCTGAGGAGGACACTTTTCCATATTCTATTCCTCTTGAGCTTGCTACGCTCTTTGCAGAGCCGAATAAGCCCATTATACCTGTCCATCTGGTAGAAACAAATAGTGATTCTGATGAGACTTCTTCAATAAACAAGTTCACATATGATCAATGGAAAGCAACATTACCTAATAATCCATACTTTCCAGGTGGACAATATGGACCACCACACTTCCAAAAGTGGTTTGAGAAAGAACAACTTCAGCAAGCTGTTAAGGCCACAAGAGATGAAGATGAATCTAAGGGTATGACTAGTGCTAATGGAATTACCACATCAAGTACTGATTCCCATGAGTATGAATTTGACTCTTTGTTTGTTGCTACTTGTGATAAAGACATAGACATGGTGCATACATTTGAAAACCCTCTCAAAATAGGTGAAGGGTCTAGCATTAGGATGCATGAATCAGATGCTATTGGTGTTAACTTGTCCTCTACTTTTGACGTTAGGTCTCATAGGGATTCAAACACTCCTTTGGATGAATTCACTCTAGGTCTTGACTTACTTGTCCATGCTTTTGATGGTTATACCATGAACACAATTGAACTAGCCATTACTTCTCTCTCATTCGAGGATCTCGATTTGATAAATTAGAACTCCCCCTCCTCATCTAATGAAGTCCTAATGTTCTAGAATGATTATGCTCTAGCCTATTACCTCCATGCTATTGAACTTGTAATGTCCTCCACCAGCGAATGCAGTGTCAGCATGATAGAGGTGGATATCAAGTATCTTAGTCAAAAAATTAAAAGAAGAAAAAATAGAAGCTCTGATGGTGAAAACCACATTGTGGCAGCATCAGAGCCAAAAATAGTAAAAATAAAAGACGTATCCGCAGGTGAAAACCTCTCTGAGGCACCCAAGGATGAGATACTTGATACGTTTCTGAGCCACTTTCAAGAGAGATCATCAGTATTGATAGAGCCCACATAGCTAGTAAATTTGGGTACAGAGGCTACTCCACAAATCATTCATCTAGCACAATCATTGTCCGCACAAGAAAAGGAAGAGTTCACTAGCTTCTTTCAAAGAAAGAAAATAGACTTTGCATGGACATACTCTGATATGCCTGGATTGGATCCCAATTTGATCATGCATCAACTGTCCATTACACCAGGTGTCAAGCTTGTTAAGCAGAAGCTTCGAAAGATGCATCCTCATGTGGCACTTTTGGTTAAAGCTGAACTAGAGAAACTCCTCAAAGCTAGCTTCATAAGAGCAATTGATTATGTTGAGTGGATTTCAAACATTGTTCCAGTCTCCAAACATGATAAATCCATTCATGTGTGTACAGACTTCTGGTATTTAAATAAGCCATGTCCAAAAGATGACTACCCACTACCAAATATTGATATGATAGTGGACATGACAGTAGGTTATGAGATGTATTCCCTAATGGATGGCTTCTTTGGCTATAATCAAATAAAAATTGCGCCAGAGGATCAAGAAAAAACTACTTTCACATGTGCTTGGGGCACTTTTTGCTGGAATGTCATGCCCTTTGGGCTTAAGAATGCTAGTGCTACATATCAGAGAGCAGTCACTACTATTTTCTATGATATGATGCATAAATATATGGAGGACTATGTGGATGATACCTTAGCCAAAAGTATGCAATGGAGAACCCACCTTGCAGATTTGGGTCCTATTCTTGATGGCATGGAATAGTTTAGTCTCAAACTTAATCCCAAGAAATGTGCATTCGACGTCACTTCCGAAAAACTCTTGGGTTACATTATTTCAGCTAAGGGCATAGAGGTTGATCTAGAAAAGGTGCAAGCTATTATGAAAATGCCTCCACCTAAGAATATCAGTCAAATGAGAGGACTCCAGGGAAGGCTATAATCTATCTGGTGCTTCATTTCATAGTTGGCTGCCAAGTCACAACCGTTCACTAAAAATTTGCATAAGGGTGTGATGTATGAATGGAATGAGGAATGTGATAGAGGCCTCACTCAAATTAAATAGTATCTTGCAAATTTGCCTATATTAATGTGTCCTATTCATGGGAAGCTGCTTATACTCTACATCTTAGCCACAAGCACAGCTTTGGGAGCTCTCCTAGCTCAAGAAGATCAGAACAATAAAGAGAGAGCCATTTACTATATCAGTAGGACATTGGTATCTTATGAAATGAATTACTCTGTCATTGAAAAGGCTTGTTTAGAAGTAGTGTTTGCATCACAAAAGTTGTAGCATTATATGCTCACTCATACTACAAAGCTCATTGAAAAAATTGATCCACTAAAGTATTTACTGAGCAAGGCTACCCTCACAAGTAGACTAGCAAAGTGGGTTATGATCCTCAACAAATTTGACATTGAGTATGTGGAAATAAAACCTATCAAAGGGAAAGCAATTGCTAATCAGTTGGCAGAAGCTCCTCTGAAAGATCATCAAACTTTGAACATTGAATTCCCAGATGAATCCATCATGCTTCTTACGCATCAGGCTTGGAGTATGTTCTTTGATGGATCATTCACTCAACAAGGATCAGGTGCAAGCATTCTGTTTATAACCCCTCAAAGATACTCATTACCTAAAGCTTATAAGATGTTGTTTCCTTGCACAAACAACATTGCTGAATATGAAGCTCTCATCAATGGTATGAAGATAGCCATTCAATGGCGTGTGGATGAGCTCAAAGTCTTTGGAGACTCTTAGTTAGTCATCAATCAGGTTAATGATATCTATAAAAAAAAAGATGACAAGCTAGTGCCTTACAAGCGAATGGTAGATGATTTCAAATAGTATTTTGCACACATTTCCTTCCATCAAATTCCAAGGGCAAACAATAAAGCAGTTGATGCTATGGCCACTCTTGCTTCAATGTTACAAATGCTAAAGAACAATTTTAGACACGAATTCTTGGTGGAGACTTTATGCTACCCAGCCTATGATATGCCAGAATCCAAGATGATCTATTCTATCATTGGACATGACTCATCCCGCTACCACCACATCTATTCCTACCTCTGTGACCAAATCATTCTTGAAACCTACACAGAATGAAAAATGTCACCTAATTCATAATGATTCATGGTATGCCATCATAGCAAATGACTTGTATAGATGGGGACTAGATGGTACTCTTCTTAGGTGTCTAGAGCCTGATGAGTCCAAGTGTACATTAGCTAAGGTACATGAGGGTATCTGTGGGTCTCATTCAAGTGGTTTGATGTTAGCTCGTAAGCTTATTAGAGTTGGTTACTAATGGCTCGATATGGAGAAAGAAGTTGTTCAATATGCTAAGGCTTGCAAGTAGTACCAATATCTCAGGAATCTGATCCATGCTCCTACTAAAGAGCTTATTCCCTTCATTAGTTTCTGGCCATTTCAGCAATGGGCCTTTGACTTAGTAGGATAGATTCACCCGTCTTCTTCCAAAGGGCACAAATTCATAATCATCACTACAGATTACTTTACCAAATGGGTTGAGGCAGTCCCTCTGATTGTAGCTGATGGAAATTCTGTTGCTATTTTTATACTAAACTATATCATTTGTAGATATGGTGTACCCTCATCAATTATCACTGACAATGGGGGATAATTCAAGAACAAGGACCTAAAAGAGTTATGCACCAAATTTAGGATTATTCAACATTGGTCATCTATCTATTTTCCTCTGGGTAATGGACAAGAAGAGGCATCTAATAAGATGATTCTCAAAATCTTGCATAGAATAGTTCATAAATCTGGTAGGGATTGGCACCTCTAGATAAATCTGGCCTTGTGGGCCTACAAAACAAGTATTCGAACACCAACGGGGGCCACACCCTTCACCTTGGTCTATGGAGTAGATGTAGTATTGCCTATTGAGGTCGAGATTCCTACATTGTGAATCTCTTTGAGAGGCCTCATCATTGATGAAGAAAATAGAATATCTAGGCTACAAGAGCTGGAATTACTAGATGAACTTCAGAAGGTGGCATTCAATCATCTTCGAGCATATCAGAAAAGAATGTCCAAAGCCTACAATAAGAAAGTCAGACAACGGGAATTCTAGGTGGGTGATCTCGTCCTCAGAAAAAACCCCAAGAATCAGCATCAACAGGTCTAGAAAGGGAATTTTGAACCAAACTGGCTTGGTCCCTACATTGTTACTGCAGCATTTGGGTCTGGCGCATACCAACTCTCCACCACTGAAGGAGAGAAACTCAAAGAGCCGATCAACGCTCTTCATCTAAAAAAGTTCTACAACTGACATTCTCTTTGTACTCCTATACATACTTATTGATCCTGAAAAAATCTAAACAAAAGGATATATTGTCAAAAAATCCTAAAAATTACAAAAATGTCCTAAAAAAATGATCATCTTAGTGAAAACCTAACAAACAGGCACTTTGATGTATCTATTATCCTGGTGAAAACCTAGTAAATAGGTGCCTTGATAATACTAAAGAAAAAATAGAAAATTGGAAAAATACAAAAAAATTTTAAAATAAAAAATACAAAAAAAATGAAACTATCAAAAAGACAAAAAAATTAGAAAAAGAGAAAAATACAAAAAAATTGAAAAAGAAGAAAAATGTCCCATTGATGAAAACCTGGTAAATAGGCATCATGGTAGCAAAAATAGAATCTTTGCCAAAATGGTGAAAACCTGGTAAACAGGCGCCTCTTGTTTTTTGAAACTATATCTCATCTCAGCACCATTTGGCTCAGCTAGTTTTTGCTTTCCTCGCTTTCTTGCTTTAGTTCGCTAGCTCATGCTTTCATTTTCAGTTATTCCTCGAGATTTTGCTTACTCTTCATGGATTGGAACTGGTCACACTTGGGGGCACCTGCCTGGTCTAGAGGCATTGTCCTATTGCTTTCGAAGACACTTTTTTGCATCAATCACTAGTGGTTCTCAGTGTGTCTGCCTGCTAATGCCTAGCTAGTTTTGATATTTCTCTCCTTGAGAATCTCTTGTGTATTAGTCACCAGTGGTTCTCACTGTGTCTTCCTATTGATACCTAGCTCTTGCTTGGATCTCTCTTTTGAGGATCCTTCTTACATTAGTCACTAGTGGTTCTCACTATGTTCGCCTGCTGATGTTTCACTTTTATCTCTGAGATTTCTCTTCTTGAGGATCTCTCTTGTATCGGTCACCAACGTTTCTCATTGTGTCTGCTTGCTGATACTTGTTTTGTTATCTGACATCTCCTTGAGATCTTTCATCTCTCATGACAATCACTAGTGATTCACACTATGTCTGCCTACTGTTGCCGTCTAGTTGTGATTCACCGTGTTGTACCTTTCGATTTGACTTTGATCCGCTTGAACACAAACTTAAATTGAAACTGGATTTTTACTTCTCTAAAGTGTGATGAACTTTTCTTTAAGTTCTTGTTCTTTTGCTTTATGTTTTCTTGCTTTCTGCTTGGTGGTTTAGTTCCAATGATCCAAAGAATCCATCTAAGAGGGGTGTCCACTATGAGAGCCTTCATCTCGTATTGGATGGCCATGTGTACCTTGATTCCTTTTATATGGACACTTTGGTGAGGTTGGTTCTTCTCCTTGTCTTTTGGGTAACTTCTTTTCTGCTACAAGTGAAATTGCAAACGCTCGTCCTACTAAGTGAACGTAAGGGTCACTGTGAGCACCTTTGAAATGCTTATCTTTCACCTAGCAAAAAGAAGGAACTCCTATGTGTTTGGTGTGTTTGTATGCAAGAAACATCCTGGTCATTCTAGCAGCTATACTTTAATGCTTATGTTAACTTGCTAAATCAAAAGGAATAGGTGTTCAGGTCATTCTGGCCTTTTGTACCTTAATGCTTACACCTCATTTTGACAAATCTAAGACCTATGTCATATTCATATTCTCAGGATAGCGATATTAGTGAGGGTTGTATGGCATCTTGCGACCATCCAAACTTAAAAGGCTCTATGATGACAATGTGACAAGTCCAACAACCAAGTCCTAGGGTTGCGTCTAGCTTAGGCTTGCATCTTTCATTCTAGGCTTGCATACTTTGAGATGATGTTTTGGTGCTCTCTTGATTGTCTTCTCATCAAAGGTTCTCATCTTTTGTCTTGGGTTCCTCTTGGCTACACAAGTGTTCAGTCCTCATTCTCAATCTTCGAATATCTTTTTGATTAGTACCTGTCATATATTGTGATATCCTGCATGAGATGATTAGTACCACATTCATTGCATATCCATTGCATTATCATAAATCCATATGCATACATTTTACATATCCATAACATGTGCATCCATTATAAGCATAACTCATACATTACATTTTACATATCATACTTTACACTTTGCATTTCATTTCATTATATGCATACATTCTATCATTGCATTTCACATTGCATATTCATATCATAAAATAAAGCATGTGCATTTCATACATATCTAATCCATACATATAAATCATATAGGAAACATCTCATAAACATAAAATATCTAAATCAATATATCAGCAAGTACAATGATATCAAATGTCGATCTCGTATATATAACGGTCGAACTAATGTCATGTACAAAAAGATGGTGCTGCTCGAGCACAGTATCAAAATGGGCTACAACAACAATACAATATACATCAAGACCCACTGCCACTTGGAGGAGGTGGAGGTGGAGGAGCCTACTATGGTGGTGCCTATGCTGGTGCATGAGGAGGAGGCATAGGTCCCTGTGGTGGTGCCTGTGGAGGTACCTATGGAGGTACCTGTGGAGCTCTGACGTACTCAACAAATGGAGGTACTTGCTCTAATAAATCTGGAACTACCCCCACATAAGATGCATAATAATAAGCTACCTGAGCAAGCTCATATTTCATCTCCAGCCGTGACCGTGCTAGCTCATCTCGGAGCTCTCTAATCTCCCGATCCCGTTCAGACACTCAGATCTCTTGTATGATGACTCATGTGTGATAGTCATCTCTCTCTCTCTGGACCTGTCAGACCTTCTCTCCGCTCTTCTTGAGAGCGTCTTGTAACTAAGGTGTTTGTGCCCATGCAGGAATATCTACCATATTTGTGTCCTCTTGCACCTGTGCCTCCTTCTCAGGAGGCGTCTACTGCATAGTATGCCCTATCCTCTGCCTCGTGGATCTTTGCTAAGATCCGCTCCCCTCGACACTTGCATCTGATCCCATAGTCATGGAAGGAATATCTATCTGCCCTATCCTCGGTCTCAGTGCCCTTTGCCTCTACTACTACTGAGGTCCCTGTTGTGGCCCCTGCTGAGGTATCTGCTATTGTGTAGGTACTTTCTACTGCTGCTATGCGAGCTCCTCCTGTGCAGGCTGCTGCTCTGATCTCTTTCCCATACTATCCAGATCTGTATATCTTGCGAATGGATGTGCTATAAAGTGGTCATGGTATGTAGGCATCATCCCTACATTAGTGACCACCATATAGTCCCATCATGTAGTTGGTACCCTCACCTCAATGGCACACCTCCATGGATCTAACCTAGTGTGCCACTTCTTCTTCACCTCATCGGCAAAGTGGGCATAGGGGCAGTACTCCTAGGAGATATCCTGTGGTCTCCCGAACTGATGCATCACTCATGTAAGCACAAAGTGCTCAATAATAGTGACACTGCACCCAATCACTGGTTGTGAAACAAACATGTGTGATAGCTCCCGAAGAGCATCATCCCACGACTTAGTAGCAATCCATGGCCTCTAGATGACTACCACCATGTCATTGATCTCTCCCTGCCACTGCTCTGTCTTACCCAGCAATGGCTGAGTCATGGGACCTGTGTACCTATAAATGTATAGCTCCAGCTGCTGCTATGTATCATGGAAAATAGGCTTGCAAATAGGGAGATGCTCCTAGGCCCAGATCTGCAGAACAAAAACACCTGCCACCATAGTCCTCGCATTCTGATACATGATCTCGTGAAGCTCGTGGTACATCTGTGCAAGCATGCACTCACCCCATCCAAATCTAACTGTTGGTCTGGCCAGCATCCTCTGTAACATGGATCCCCATCCGCACTCTAGACTGTGCTATCCTCAATCAGGAACAAGGTAGCAACTCAGAAAGCAGGCCATGATGACTACAAATCTGTGATCAGCTCCGTACTTGCGTATCAGATCCTCCAAGGAGATGGCCCGACCCATCACTAAGTCATCTCAAAAAATGGCCCTTAGTGCTAGTGTACCTGCCCGTGGTTGCACATTGTACTCTACTCAAGCACCATGGAATGGGACCCTCAGTATCTAATATATTCCCTTAGGAGTCACCATCATCTCCCCCATCGGTAAGTGGAAAGTGTTCGTCTCTGAATGGAAATGCTCTACAAGTGCACCCAAGAGACCGTGATTTACCTGAATGTCAGGTATATCATGTAAATATCCCAGTTCTAGCCCATCAATGTGGGCACTCTCAACATCGGTCAATCTCTGCACTAGTGTGGTGATGGAGGGGTGATGTGATCAGAAGGCAACATTAGGAAGGTCAGCCTACAAAGCAAGTGACGACATTGGATTAGTATCTCGACATGGTAGTTTCTCAAAGTGACAACAACAAATACAACAATGTATCTATCCTATACATGACTTTACGACGCTCTACTTGGCTTATTTCATACAAAATTTGGCAAAGATTTTACAAAATTGCAGTAGTTTCCCGCACGAGGAAACTATTCCCTCGCGCGAGAAAAGATCTTTTCTTGCGCGAGAAGTTGAAACTTCCCACGATAATAGGTATCATTTCGCGCGAGCTTGCAGAAAGCTCCTGGGTAAGGAATCCCTAACCCATGTGAGGAAACCACTTCCTCACTTGAGGGGTGACCTAGGCTGGCACGGGGAAACTATTTCCTCACACGAAACGTGAAGAACACCTCCTAAACATGCTAGATCTATTCTAAATCGACCTATGAAAGCAACACGAATTGAAATATAAGGTGGTTTATCAACTACTCACAAGTTGGTCATACTTCGATGACTGGGCATGTCGTCGGGGGTGCTCAAAATGATGTGTGTGCACAGGGAATCCTTTCATCTTGCTCAGAGCTCTCAAATCACAAGAAGACAAAGTGAATAATGAATTGAAAATGACCCCTTCGAGCCTTATATAGCTTTTGACTTGATTTTCAAAAGTGCTTCATTTTGTGCAAAAATTGCACCCTTGGCTAAATTGACCATTCTGAATCCATTTTCAGGATTGAAATCAAAATCTGACATCTCTAAGTGGTTCAAAATCATTTTTTAAATTCTGGGATCCTTTGGGATCGGATGCTTGTGTAGTCAATCTTCTGGTGTCATTTTCCTGCTAGATTCTCCTCTCTTCATTATGTTCTGAAGATCTTTTCTTATTTCATCAAAGTCAACTCTAGTCAAATTTGGTCAACCATGGTCAAACTTGGTCTTCAGGACCTCTTGATCGCTCCAAATCGATTCTGCATTTTCTAGATGCTTCCTTAATCTGTTCTGAATTCTTTCAGATCTTTGATCTTCTCTTTCTCTGCAACCTCTTATTGTCAATCATCTTTTTGACGTGTCATCTTTCGATTTTGCTCCCGAGGGGGCAGGATTATTACATCATTGAATCTTGTCGACTCAATTCTTGAATCAGTCTGATTTGAATCACTAGTTCTCATCGCTAGGGGTATCTTTGTGCCTCGCATCTTGTTATCTTGTCATCTATCTTTTAGGTATTTGAGCAATCTAACTCGGATTCTCAAGGATCAAGCTTCATTCTGGAGATGGTTCTTG
Organism: Chamaecyparis obtusa; assembly: GCA_027943335.1. NCBI lineage: Eukaryota > Viridiplantae > Streptophyta > Pinopsida > Cupressales > Cupressaceae > Chamaecyparis > Chamaecyparis obtusa. The sequence continues at coordinate 806,972 of BSBK01008525.1, forward strand.
AAATCTTTTGGGTATTGGAACAATCTAACCCTAATTCTTGAGAGTCAAGATTTGTTCTAGAGATGGCTCTCGAAATCTCTTTTGGACCGTTATCTGGGCAATCTAACCTAGGTCTCGGAGGATTAACCTTCATATTGGGGCAATCTAACCCTGATTCTGAAGATAGTCCTAAGATCTTCATCAATTGGTATTGGGGCAATCTAACCTCGATTTTGGTTCTCTTTAGACCATTGTCTTCACAATCTAACTTAGACATCAGAGAATCATGCTTCTTTCTGATCAGTGTCTTGACAATATAACCTAGACTCCCGAAATCTTCGCTCATCTATCACATCAAACTATTCTTTGAATCAATGCGTTGTTCGCACATCGATTCAAAGAGGGGCAAATGTAATACCCCAAAATTGGTACCTATCAATTTCAATCAATTTTGGTGCATTCCTCGAATTTCTACATCATTAAAGTCCTACATTGCTAGGCAATTTTCTCTCTCCTACTTGACTTTATTTGACTAGATGTCAATTGCAAATCCCCTAATTTGCATTAATCCTACACTATAATTAATTCCTACGTCTTTTGACTTTATTACCTAAAGAATCCCTATGATAAATTAATTTAATTCTAAAGTCCTAAGTGCTTTAAATTAAATTAAAAACCACCCCCTTTAGCTAATACCCATAAAAGGAATTAATAAATTGCTTGATTATTTGAATGGACACTCTTATTTGAATTAATAATTCAAAATATTTGAAAAGTCACCCATATGTGGCAATAAACATTCTTTTAATTAAGCAATTCTTGCATTTTTGTCTCAATTTGGAATGAAGAGTCACCCGTTTCATTTCAAGAACCTCTTCATTCCTCTCCCAGTCTTGTCTATTTAATGAACCTTCTTCCTCATGCGAAAAAAAGACATTTTTGAGAGTACATAAACTATAGCGAAATTTTGTCTCATTTATTTTCATATTTTCAAGCTTATTGCATAATTAGTTTACTTCTCATTTTTAGTGTAATTACACTTTCATAGTAGATTAATTTTTTCATTTCCATTAGTTTAAATTGCACCTTTATTTTTAGTTCTTTAGATTAAAATTTGCATTTCATATTTACTTCCAAGCTCTTAGACTAAAATCTACATTTCATCCTAGATTACAAACTGCATCTTCATTCTTAGATTAATCTTATTTTGCTCATCATTCTAGCTTTCAAATCCTGCATATTAACTCGGTCTTATGGTTGTTGGCTCTCCAATCTAAGAGTAATTAAACACCCCGATTAATTAGGAGGCAACAGGTCACTTCACCATGAGCTTCGAATTGAGTAATCAATACTCATTTTCATAATTTGATTGTGTGAGTAATGACTATGTTGTGTGTGTAGTTGGTTTAGAGGTCCATGTTCAACCACATACAAGGAACACTTAGGACCCATCAATGTATCATAAGACACATTAATACATACAAGGACAACTTGTGATACCTATGAAACCTTAAGACATCTTAGGACCTATTAATGTATCTCAATACCAATTAATCTACCATAGAATCACTGAGCATCCATCATTGTATCCTATGACCCATTAATACATACGAGGGCCCCTTAGGACCACTTGTGACACCTAGGACCCCTTAAGACATCCTAGGACCCATTCATATTTCCCAATACCAATTAATATACCCTAAGACCACTTAGCACCCATCAATATATTCTAGGACCCATTAATACATACAAGGACCCCTTAGGACTACTTATGACATCTAGAGCCCCTTAAGACATCTTAGGACCTATTAAGGTATTCCAATACCAATTAGTGTACCCTAGGACCACTTAGCACCCATCAATGTATCGTAGGACCCATTAATACATACGAGGACCCCTTAAGACACTAAAGACCCCTTAAACATCCAAGGATCGATTAGTATATCCTAGGACCCCTTTGGACAACTTTAGACACCTAGGAGCTCTTATAAAACCTAGCATCCGTTAATGTAATTATGTATACTAAGGCCCCTGAGGACCACTTATGGTGTACCTATGATGCCCTAATATATTCAAGGATCCATTAATGTATATTAGCACCCTTTAGGACCCCTTAAGACACCTACTACCTCTTAGCACCCCTTATGACTCCTATGAACCATTTTAATGTATACTAGTACCACTTAACATAAATTATGACACCTAGAGCCCCTTAAGACTACCCATTAGTGTATGCTATGACCCCTTAGAAGTACTTAAGACACTAAGTACCCCTTTAAAATCCTATAAACCATTTTAATATTTCCTAGGAACCCTTTGGAGTACTTTAGACACCTAGGACTTCTTAGGAAAACATAGGGTCCCATTAATGTAACTATGTATCCTAGGATTGCTTAGGACAACTTGTGATGTACCTAATACCCCTTAAGATACTCTAGGACTAATTAATGTACCATAGGAACCCTTATGACTTCTTAAGACACCTAGCAACCCTTAAGACACCTACAAACAATTTTAATGTATCATAAGACCACTTTTGACACCTAGAGTCTCTTAAGACATCCTAGGGCCCACTAATGTATCCTAGAACCCCTTATAACTATTTAGAACACCTGAAACCCCTTAAGACCCCTACAAACTATTTTAATGTATCCTCGGACCTGTTTGGACCACTTTGGACATATAGCACTTCTTAGGACAACCTAGGGTCCATTAATGTAATTATGTATCCTAGGACCCCTTAGTACCACTTATGATGTACCTACGACCCTTTGAAACATTCTAGGACCCCTTAATACACATTTCAAAATACCCAGTACCCCTTAACACCCCTTACGACTCCTACAAAAAATTTTATTGTATCCTAGGACCCCTTAAGACCATTAATTACACCTAGAGCCCACTAAGGCATCTTTGGGCCCATTAATGTGTTATAGGACCCCTTAGAGCTAGTGAATCCACCTAGTACTTGTTAAGAGTCCTACAAACGATTTTAATGTAGCTTGGGACCCCTTAATATCACTTATGACACCTAGAGGCCCTTAAGACATCCTAGGATGTGGTCCATTAATGTAATTATGTATCCTAGGACCACTTATGATGTACCTACAACCCCTTAAGATATTTTAGGACCCATTAATATATCATAGGACCCGTTAGGTCCTCTTAAAGTACCTAGTACCCTTAGTCCCCCTAACGACTCCTACCAACCATAGTAATGCATCCCAGGACCCCTTATGACTACTTCTGATACCTAGAGCCCCTAAAGGCATCCTAGGGTCAATTAATGTATCTGAGGACCCCTTAGAACTAGTAAAGACACCTAGTACCCTTTAAGACCCCTACAAAGCATTTTAATGTATCTTAAGACCTCTTAAGATCATTTATGACACCTAACACCCCTTAAGACATGCTAGGACCCATTAATGTAATTATGTATCCTAAGATGCGCTAGGATCACTTATGACACCTAAAACCCCTTAAAGAATCCTAGGACCCATTAATGTATCTTAGGACCCCTTAGGACTACATATGACACCTAGGACCCCTTAAGACATCCTAAAACTTCTTAAGACCACAAGTATGACACCCTATGATCCCTTAAGACATCATAGGATCCATTAATGTATCTTAGGACTACTTATGATACCTCAGACCCCTAAAGGCATCCTAAAAGCCCTTAGGAACACTTATGACACCTACAAGCCCTTAAGACACCCTATGGCCCCTTTAGACATTCTAAGACCTATTATGACCACGTATAATACCTATGAACCCTCAAGACATCCTAGGATACCTTAGGGGACCCCTTAAGACAACCTAAGATCCATTAGGACTATTTATGACACCTACAACCCTCTAAAATATCCTAGGACCCATTAATGTATCGTAGGACCTCTAAGGAGTGCTTATGACATCTAGGACCCCTTAAGACATCCCCCTTAGGACCACTTGTGACACATATGATCCCTTAAGACATCCTAGGACACCTTATGACCAACTATGACACCTAGAGCTCCTTAAGACACCCTTGGACTCATTAGTGTATATTAGGATCCCTTAGGACCTCTTAAGACTCCTACAACCCATTAATACATATAATTACCCCTGATGACATCTCAAGGCACCTAGGACCCCTAAAGAAAAACTAGGACATATTATCTAGATTGACCTAGCTTAGAAAGTTATGATCTAGAATGATGTTTTATAGATTATATATTTGATAAATTATGTTGGTTATGCTTCATATATTATCTACATTAAATACTTCTTAGATTATCTAGATTATGTTTCATATATTAAATATATATTACATGTATAGTTTGATATAGTTCTTTAAATGTCCAAATTAATTGTATATGTAATCTAGTTTAATTTATTAAATATAATGTAGTCTCACTTTTACATGATCATGAATGAGTTTGACATTGAAAAATTGCTTAACCCACTAGCAACATAGCTACAACCACCGCCACCTCCACCAACACCAATACCACCACCACCTCCTCCACCTGCACCTCAACCTACATCTAATGAGGCTGGTTTGAGAGCTACACTTAATGATAATATAGCATCCATTATAAATATCACTGGTACACTGTAAGACCAGCCTTTTGTTCAACCACATATAGTGCATCGTGCATCTATGATACAAAACATTGCATATTCTGTTAGACCGATTCATATGGACCTAGATAGGAATCATACTTGGAGAGAGGAGATGGGATAGTATCATTCAGATGACCTCTCTTGTCATGAATGTACTAGATATAAATATTACCAAGGCCACTTTAGCTGTACACTTCCATCATCCTAGAACTTTCCCCCTGTACCACCAGATAAGAAATGCATATCTATGAGGTGGTGTATACATCGCCCTATGGTGGATAATTCTTGGAGTCGGTAGTGGATGGTATTTGATAATCCCCCGCATGAAAATCAGGAAGTGCCACTATATGTTTTGAAGAAATTATATGTAGAGTTCCTGATGGGTTTCAAACCCAACTATTTTCATATAAATTTTGTCTAGGGGGTTAGTGGTGGTAGGCCCCAGTAGAGCTTAGGGGCATGAGTTTACGCCAAGAGACCTGTGCCCCCTCCACCTCTTTTCTGTCATTCTTCACTTGTTGTACCTATAGCCCTTTATTAGTGTGCCATGATATCAATATTAGGAGTGTTGAGTATGCTCACTACTAGTTTGAGGGAATAGGCTAATCAGGTGGCAACACATACATCAGAGCCTCATTTGTGCACTAGTTTCCATGAGATGTGTTATGGTCCTACTAAGGGACTCCAAAATTGACCCGATCATAAGCCTTTAAGATATGCAATTTTAGAAAAAATAAATCCATCTTTCTTATTGATAGTCAACAAATGAATATTCTCCTTGACAATAAGGATAGTGTCCAAAAGCTGGTGACTAGACACAACCATTCTACTAGATTGAGATCAACAAAAAAAGAACCTATTTAAGATGTATAACCAAAAAATTTGAGAAAATCTTATAGGGATAATTGCACAGACTAATCAGAAAAAAATATTGAAAGAAATTAACTTCCACTTGAAAGGAATTATCTCCCACTTTCTTCAAAATGAGCACAATATTTAAGTACCATTCAACTCTTTAAGAATGGATCTTGATCCAAAAATTCTTTCCTAGCTACAACAATATCATTCGCCAAAATGTCCCAATAAGTCTGAAATAAAAACAAAGGAAACCCATATGGGCCTAGAGCCTTATTAGCTTTAAAAGAGAAAATTACAACTTGGACTTCATCATTCATTGGAATTCGCTTAAGGGCATGATTTGTCACTAGAAACTAGAGAGGGGATTTCACTTAACACATCTTGCTGACAAGCAGGGTCCAAAAACTAGTCATTTGATAGCAGAGAAATCACGAGGCTTTCAAAGGATGATGATTTCCTAATTAATCAAGGTCTCTGACACACCCTGAGATTGAATCTAGACTTGAACATCAACCAAATCATGTTTCAACAAATTCTTGATATTGAAGATATGTCCTAAAGATGGCTTACTCCATTTTAAAACATTGGATTTAACCACCGCAAACTTCTTCACTATACGATAAATAGGAGTACCAGGTATATCAATGGACCACCAATCTTTAATTATATCCTTAAGATCAGTCTTTAAGTTGAAAATGCACGATGAATGTAGAGAAATAGATAAAACATCAAAACATGACCACCTTGCACAACGATGAAAAAACCTGCTTAGTAAAAGAAAAGAATGGTTTCTAATTTAAATGGATATTTATTCATTAATTTATAATCTCTATGTTTAAAATTAATAAAAAAAAAAACTGATTTTATATAACCTGATTATTTTCATTAAAATATGTGTTTCTACCCTTATTCCAATTTTGTTTTTCTCTTGGTCCCAGTTTCATCACGTCTTCTGTTCTTTTTGTCATATTAGTCTTCTGAGTTTTAATTTCTGATTCTGTGATTTACACTGTTGTATTCAAAGATCAAATCAAAAGTGGAAAAACACACACAGAAATAACGATGCGTCCTATTATAGTGGACGCGTACATCTTTATTTATTTAGAGTAGAAAGAATCGTTCCAGGACATCCAAGCCTTTATCAACCAGGCATATTATTAACTCTACAATAATACAATCCGTATATATAGAGGACTACTTCCCGAGGACGGGATAACAACTAAATGATTCCTATGCAATAAACAATACAATAAATTCAATTTTAGTGCATCCAACGCAGATATAGAGGTTGGATGTTTAGAACATAGCACGCAATGCAATCACTCCTGCCAAAACAGTGTGAATTTTTGATGGAGTGAAAAGGGCTCCTGTATTAGATGTTGGTCCCGCTCGACTTGCTGGACTGTTTCCTCCAACTGAAGTTGTAGGAGGGGCAAATGATGGCGTTTGTGAAGTAGGGGTCGGTACATTTGGAACCGAAGTTGCAGGAGGAGGGGAAGAGGAAGGAACATTTCCTGTTGGAGGCAGTACAGGATTGCTAGGATCTGCAAGCCCAACCATTCAATTAGTCTTTCTCTTTAACAATATAGATACAAACAACCCACTTAGAGTTTATAGAGATAATTGAGTTTAAATAATACTTTCTAAGTAAATTAGATATGCATATGGTTGATTTAAACAATACATTCTAAGCACAATATAAGAAAGTCAAATATACACAATCATATTTAAACAACTCTCTAAGAAAATCAGATATAGACACAAATGGACTTGAACAACACAGGTTATGCAAATCAGATATACACGCAACCAGACTTAACTCTAAACAAATCCAATATACATAGAATTGAGGTTAAACAACACACTTTAAGAAAATTAGATATATATTCAAATAACAAATAATCCACTTAGATGACAGAGATATACTCACAAATTTAAACAACAAATTCTAAGCGACTCAGATACACATGATAAGACTTAAACAATACACCTTAAATAAATCAGATACATCCATGATTGGACTTAAATAACACACTCTAAGAAAATCAAATATACAAATATTTGGACTTACAAAATCACACTCTAAGCAAATCAGATCACACTTCAGGAAAATCAGATATGCATACAATCAAACTTAAACAATACTCTATTTGTTTGGTCCTTGCAATTAAATAATGCTGGATTTGTCAAATTCCAATATTTGACAATTCTGGAAGTTTTAAATCTGGAAAATGGTTTTTGGAATATGGCAGTAACCGTTTGGTTCACATGGAATTCATAATAAGAGATGAAAAATGTTGTTTGCATATGGATTTCAAAATATTATAAATTTTGCTTTACCCCCAATTCTCATTTAAATAGAATTGCAATTGATTTTCCAATTCCACTTATTTAGATGGAAGATTCAAATGCTGGTTTTGGGGGTAAAATGGAAATTAACAAATCCCTATTCGAGTTTCATATTTTCAACACAAACATCGAAAATATCAATTCCAGAATTTGACAATCCCAATTCCAGTCTAATTCCAGCAAACAAACGAATAAACAAATCAGATATACACATGATCGAATTTGAATATAAGATGTACACACAATCAGACTTAAAACAACAACAACAGACCCTAAACAAATCAGATTCAAACACAATAAGAAGCAAACAACATACTCTAAACTTCAATTTTCTTATATGACTCATCTGAAATACGCACCTGTAACTGGAGCCGGAGCTGGAGCGCTTGCAACTGTTCACAAATCATCACCACAACAACAAGTGCCCCGAATTAAAACTAATCCTCTAAAAAATAAAAGGAATATTCATTTACAGCTAACCGGAAAAAATAAAAAACAGAAGAGAAGTGATGAATTACCTTTACAACGGGTGAGAGCTGGAGTGGTTATGTTGCAGGCTCCTGGAAGAGCGAGAGCCTGTGTTTGATTAATGGGGAAGCCAAAAGGACTGCTGGTAATTAACAGCTGGCACAGACAAACTGCGCTGGTATTCACTACTGAAGATAATGCAGTGCAGCAGCTCTGCGGTGGAGGTGAGGTAGTGAAATTGCTTGTAATATACCCCACGCAAGGAGAAAGTGTTGCCATAGAAGTTGCACATCCTGAAGACTGAGCTGCCACACCACTATAGTTTGCAGCTCCTGCTATAATTACCACCAGAGACAATATTACTGAGTGGAATGGTTGAGGGAATTTCGTTACGCCTGCCATTGAAAGAGTAGATTGCTGTTAAACAAGTGAAGAAAAATTATGAGTCGATTATTCACAGAGATGTTACTGGTGAGGAATGAGGAGTATGTGGCATCCTTGATTGCAAGAGTTATTTATAAAGCGAGTTTGAGAATGAATTGGAGATTGCGTGAGTTTGAATTGAAATGCGTTTGTCCACGGAAATGCAAGGTGGCAATACAAACTAGATGGTTTGGTTCACCAAACGTCCTATTTCTATCTGTTTCCGATGTAGGAAAGGATTTTGAGGTTGAAAATCAGTTATAAAAATGTTGGTGTCGCTTTTTTTCGATGATCAACATTATCAACACATTGAAACGAGAAAAATTCAGGCCTGTGTCACCGACCTACTGCTTAGCAAACTTCACCGAATTTGAGTTTCAAATTAGAATCTATGTCGTGCAAGCATACTCATTGCTGCCAAGAAAATGTATGGTGGAGTGGGCCACAAAACAGAGCTTGAATGAGAAGATAACGTAGACTTTATGGTTCTGGGGTTTGTGGAATGTTTATCTTCAAAGCACGCGTTTCGCATGAATTCAATGGTTTGTTAAACTAGTATTCGTATATTCAAAAAATCTAGGTAAAATGTGAGAAAACATTATTGTCAAGAAGACTTTATTGTTATTGTTATTTAATTATTTATTATTTTTTAATAAATTATTATATTATATATAGTTTTAAATATTGTAATATAATATTCTTAATTTTTAATGAAATGTATTTAATATAATATTATATATAATATTTTTAGAATATTATGTATAATATTTTAATATATATACAATTATATATTTTAAAGAAAAATTTATTGTTGTTTTAGTTTAATTTTTTATTTTTAAGTTATTAATAAATCATTAAGTTTTGCTTCTTTTTTTTTCTATTGATTATAGAGAGATCAAAAAAAGGACCATTTACATGGAGTTCACCGAGAGGCACAACCTCAAACCGAGATCAGAGTAGCAAAACACAAAAGTAACCAGATATAGACATAATTACATAGAAAAAGGACAAGAAGCACTAGTAAAGATCATCAGGGGGAATATCCATCCAAGCAGTCCATCCGAGGGGACCTTCCATCCAAACTATATTCTTCCGCTCCTGAATCTGGGAAAGCATAGACAGCTCCTCTTTCCTGGCATTCACATTTTTTCTAATTTCTTTGTTAAGCCTTGTGCAAGTGTGCCCAAAGACTTGGAGATCATCAAGCGTTCTCCTCCATTGATACCCATTCTTCAGCTCATAGAAGAAGAACGTCGCGTGCCCATCTTTTAAGAGCCTTCGCAATTTATTCTTCTCAATCATCATGGTAGTCTGAATCTGCAAAAAAAATTTAAAATAGGTGAATTTTTGAAAAAACTCAGCAAGAACCCTCGGCTTACCTTGAAATTTTTCCTCGTTTCTGCACTTCCAGTGTTTTGCTTTTTTTAATTTTATAGTTCTTGTTTTATTATGGATTAGGTTTGTTGGGGTCAATAAGAATTCTACCTTCATATTTGTTCATTCATTTTTAAAAATTTTAAATTTATTTCTCTTTATTTCTCTTTATTTTTATACTTAAAAGATTTGAATACAGTTGGACATTTCCAATTATAATTTTAAAAAGTAAAAGTTAATCTTTAAAATAGTATCTATTACATTTTAAACTATTAAAAATTTGTAAAAAAAATGATATATTATTTTAATTTATAATTATAAATATCATATTTTTAAACATATAATTTTAAAACTATTTTCAATAAAAGGTTTTACAATAATTTAAAATATTAATTTAGAAATAATAATTAATTTAATTTTTAAAATATTTTCAATAAGATTTTTAAAAATATCTTTAATAGAAATTTTAAAATCTAATTTCAATTAGACCACCCAACAAAAAAAACACCAACCTAAAAAAAAACCAAAAAAAGAAAAAACCAACAACAAACAACAACCAACGCTAGAAACATCCCAACTAGATGGAGGGCATCTTTATAGACTTCAAGTCTTGATTTAATTCCTTCTGTTGATGCAAAAAGGAACCTTTTTCTCCTTTGCCTTGGGTAGAGGATGGATCATTAGAAGCCTCCATAGTCAAACCAGGTCACATCTCTTTTCTTTTGTTTTTGTCATGCTTATGTTCCAATTCTTCTTAGATGATCTATGGGGAGACAAAAGTCTTTCTCATAGTCATAATCTCTTCACCATAATTAGCAACCTCCAAAATCCTTTCTAGATCATCCTAGTTGCTTTTGATAGAAGCAATAACATATACATATCCCTTTTCTCTTCCTCATAGGACACTGACCCAGAAAGTTGCTTGATATGAATCTCAATATTATCCATATTGTTAGTTTTGTTAGCAAGAATTTTAAAATCTTGTTTCTTATATATAAAGAAGTATATTGGTTATTATATTTTTTTTAATGTTAAAGGCACAAGAATTGAATATTTATATTGAGCTATAGAAAGTTGAATTGTACATATGATATATAGACCATCCTTGCAAAATAGACCTCTCAATTTATGTAGAGGATAGATAGAACATAGTCGTGGTAGATGAAAAAACTACACACAAAATAAAATCCAGAAGTAGTAGCAATTTAAACTTCATATATTTTACTATCATTAACAAAATACATGGTTGGAGGTTAGTGAAAACACATTAGTCAACATAGCTTAACCTCCCAGCCATCACAAACAAAATAGGTAAATAATAGTGAGGCCGCTTGAAACCATCAACATGCAGTCACTTAAAACCACCAACATGAGTTTGTCACAAAACATGAGGCCACATGAAACCACCCAATAACAAGGCCAAAAAGGGAGATACACATATCTATAATCACTACAAGCCAAAAAAATAATGGAATAGATTAGAGTGTAACCACTATGAAAGAAGACCCTGATACCCAAGGAGAGGAGAAATATAAGAAAATAGTCCACCCTACCAAGAAACATGAGAATAAACCACCATTATCTCAACAGATGGTTTCTTCAACTTGCCACCACGAACATAAGAGGGGCCTAAAATATTCTCTCTCACAAAAACAATCTTTAACCAGTTGAGACAAAATTAGAGACGTGCTTGAGGCTTATGGATTAGTAGTTTATAAATGACAAAGAAAAGTGTAGGGCCTGTTTGGGTGCTGGAATACCAAATGCCAAATATAGTCAATTCTGGAAGATGCTACAATTCTGGAAGATACAAATCTTGAAAATGATTTTCGGAATATGGGATGACCTATTTGGTTCCCCTGAAAGATGACTAAGAATATGCATAAGGAATTTTAATTCTGTATTTTAATTTCTTTAAATATCATGTGCATATGTCTATATATATACACACATTCACATACATATATGCACACATGTGTATATATACACATACACACATATATACACATATGCACACGTGTATATATACACATACACATATATGTGTACATGTGTGTGTATACACACACATACACACATACACACACACGTATGTTTATATATATACATGTGTGTATATATAAACACATACACATATATACACACATACATATGTGTATATACACACATGTATATACATATATACGTGTGTATATATATACACAAATATACACATATGTGTAAATACATATACACACATTTATGTATATATACACATATGTATATACACACATGTATATATACATACATGTATATATATACATCCTTATAGAAATATAATATACATCCTTATAGTCACGGATCCCATGAAATATTAAATTTGGTTTTATAAAAATTGGAATTGGAATTTCCAATTCCACCTATTTGAGTGGAAGATGAAATGCCCATTTTGGGGGCAAAATTAGAATTTCAAAATTCCAATTCCAATTTTTTGGATGGACACAAACATGGAATTACATTATTCGAAAATCTAATTCCAGAATTAGAGCTCATATTCCATGCCCCCAAATGAACCCTTAAAGAATTGAGCAACTTCCTCCGAGGCAAGAATATCTTCTAAATTATCATTGAATACCCCAATTTTAATGGCATCATATATTTTAGCAAATGTTGGCTTCTTGGAGAGAAAATGCGCAGGAAAGAGCCCTCCCACCTAGGCTTTTCCATGGAAAGGGTCATAATCCCGAGTTGCCTAGTCAAGAGTGTCCCTTGAGATAAATCCCTCCTTAATAAATTGGGTTTCTAGATTAAATAATAATCCATAATCCCGAGTACGGTCATAGTAATTTGTTAAGAATATTGATATTACCTAGGATGGATATAGACTGAGTGGATTTCGCTATGAGGAGCTCCTCACCAACAATGGTACAAATAAACTACTCAATTTTTCCTGAATCCCAGGTAAAATTCTTCATGTGCATAACCATAAATGGACCAGAGGCTAGAATTTTCCACTTCTTTAAAAGGACGTTGATATGCCTATTGAGCGGCATATAGGCCATGACACTAGTGGAGATAAGGTGGAAACCGTTCAACAAAGGAAGGATTGTAAAGGAGATAAAAAAACATTGCAATGCCTCGAAGAATGAAAGGATGTGACTTTGAATAGACACATAGCCTTGATTTAGGATAAAAGGTTTCCACATAATGATGAAAGAAAGCTAGATAAAAGAGCCAACTAAATGCTACATAACCTGAAGTGAGGATGGTGGAAAATTCTTGATTTCACTACAGGATTGTAAAGGAGATAAAAAAACATTGCAATGCCTCGAAGAATGAAAGGAAGTGACTTTGAATAGACACATAGCCTTGATTTAGGATAACAGGTTTCCACATAATGATGAAAGAAAGCCAGATAAAAGAGCCAACTAAATGCTACATAACCTGAAGTGAGGATGGTGGAAAATTCTTGATTTCACTACAGGATTGTAAAGGAGATAAAAAAACATTGCAATGCCTCGAAGAATGAAAGGAAGTGACTTTGAATAGACACATAGCCTTGATTTAGGATAAAAGGTTTCCACATAATGATGAAAGAAAGCCAGATAAAAGAGCCAAATAAATGCTAAATAACCTGAAGTGAGGATGGTGGAAAATTCTTGATTTCAAGTAGTCACGACACATGTGTAACGACCAGAAAAAGAGGCTAGCTAATCAACTAATGGCGACAAAAATCCATATTCACAAACAATGCAACATCTTTCTGTCCTTATGATGCTAGGAGCTTAAACATCATATACTCACTTCTTGTTGAGAAATTTGTGCCTCATACTTACTAGTTTCACAAAGATCTGTTAAGACTTGAAGCTGAATGGCAGCGGCTATGCAGCCACGAAAATTGTTAACCATACAAAGGGGAGACACTTAGTTTTTTTTTTCAAAAGTTTAAGAAAAGCTATATAATGAAAAAGATTTTCGTGGCTGGATAGCCACTACCGTTTCTGAGCACGAGTTTTGGCGAAAGAAGAAAATGAGTTAGGACAAAGTGTCCATTGTGTTGCCAAGTGGCAAATGCGCAGTATTTTGGGAACAGGAAAAAAGGGAACTGGAGCAAAATTTCCACTGTGTTGCCAAGTAGTGAACGCACGCTCGAGATCAAGTTTAGGATTTTGAGCAAGGCATAAAGGAGTATGTCGAGGCGATGCTTTGCTTGATGGGTCGATGGCGTAAGGACCACAAGTTGATTGCTGATGTGGACTAAGCGAACATGTTGATTGGTCCTTACTGAAACCTTGGAAACTTAAGCAATCTTTCTGTGTCTTTTTAATGGCATGTGACAGTTAATTTACCCAAATCTGTAATGAACCACCGCAGGCTAAATTTATGGCACATGATTTGTGATGTGGTTGGATGGAGACTGATCGTTGGTGACAGAAATTAACTTAGAAGAATATAGGGTAATCTCTATTGTAATTCTTGACTAAGTGAAATACTCTAAGACCATAAACATCAGATGAGTCTCAACTGTATGCAATTTTGTTTACAGTAATATAAGAAGGGGCTCAATTTGATGTGTTGGTTTTTTTTATCTAAATGGGTTTTCCCACTTAAAATATCTATGTTCATGTATGTTTGTTTATTTCGAGATCTTCTTTCAGTAAAGTGCACATATTAATGTTCTACAATAAGGAATTAAAAGTCATTGTTTCTTAAACGCACACTCGAGATCTTTTAAGCTCTCCTCTCCTCTTTCTTTATTATCTTCCTCAACAAGTGAAATTTTTGTTGTTGTTTTCGGCTTGTCTTGTTCCTCGGCACTTGAACTTTGTGAGACTTTCTGCTCAATGGTGACCATGTGGGAGTGTGAAGGTTCAGTGTCAATAGTTGATGTACCCTCAATCCTTGTATAATCATGTACTTAGATGAGAACAAGATTACTACTTGATAGAAAGGGATCTAAGGTTGCCTCCTTAAGAATTTGACTTTTTATTTCTTCCTCAGTCAAGGCATTGATATTAACTTGTGTTTCCTCAGGGATATCCCCAATAATGATCACATATTGTGATGCACTCACTTCTACCTTTTGTCTTTCCTCTTCCTCAAGATTTTGAGGCTCCCTAATGTCTTCTTTATTATCCAATTCTACTTGGCTGGATGTACCTTCACTTTGTTGTGGACTCTTATCAACTAATAAACCAAAAATTATCTTCCACATCCTTTTGCTTTGGGTGACAACTTCTTCAATATTATGTTTCAAAATGGAATAAGCTCTTAACTTAGGTATAAATGTTTTTCTATGCTATGCCATGAACTTCTCTATTTGCTTTGGTGTTATTTCATGCATGATCTGAGATAAAGTGCCTTCCCTTATCTATCTCTCGGTCATAATAGCATATTGCCATTTTTGATCAATTTTTCTAAATAGTTCATCAGGGATCAAACTCCCTATCTCTAGAGGTGTCATCTTGAATGTACATAGCATTTATAACATAGCCTCTTCAATCTTGTCCTTGTCATATTTTCTTAGTCTCTCAAATTTTATAAATTTGAATCTTGCTAATCCTGAGGTGCTTTTGATATTTTGGCATATTTCATCCACACTAATTAGATGTCAATGTGATGCCACTTTCAATTTGGTATTATCATCTGTGTTGGTCATTTCTTCATCATCATCATACTTCTACAATACTAATTTCCTTCTTGGATTCTTCTTAGGATGACTTGACACTATTCTAGTTTGCACTTGTTTCCTTTTACTTGACCCTTCCCCTTCATTTTTTGTTGTAGGTGTTTTCCTTTGGGGTTGGACAACAGCTATGGAAGTTAAATCTTCCCCGGTTCTTAATCTCAATTTTGCAGGAGGAGTATGATTTTGTTTCTTTATCTTCCTTTTACTAGGCTTAGCAACCAATACCTCCTTACCCTTCTTTTGAGTTTCAACTTCCTCCTCTTCATCACCTTCAAATTCACTAGACTGATCTTCACCTTGACCTTGTGTAATTTGAAGAGGTGCATTCTCCTCTTCTCCTTTACCTAGCATCTTCTCTAGATTCTTGACTATTTTCTTTCTTTTCCTCTCTAGAGTTGTGGACTTTAACCCCATAGTAATTTTGGACTTACCTTCTTCATAATTTTCAAAAGGTTTTGCCTTCCTATAAATCTCCTTAGCAAGTAAAAAAACTTTAGTGCTACTGATGTGTCATCTACGTTGACCTCATAAGGCAATGGCCTTAGCCATGCTACCTTATGCATAACAACCTGAACATAGGTATTGTCGGCATCCACTAGAAAACATATGTCATTGTAGTATTTTTCTACTAGGGATACAAGAGTTCTACTTCTCTTCCTCATCTTCTTCTTGAATTCAACAAAATAACTCTCTATTATACTTAAAAAATTATCACCTAAGTGTTGAATAAAATCATTGACTTGATGAGTTGCATGTTGGTCCCGACTCTATACTACATCTACTATAGTAGGAAAACTTTTTCGTACATAAACGAATAGACAAACTATCACAGAACTGAGCTTACACATTGAGTTTTTAGCTTTCCTTATTGATGTTAGGTTATCGACAAGTCGAGTCAACTGTAGCTCATCAAGATCATAAGTATGATCTTTCTTCACCATCTTCCTTGCATGATCTACTAAAATGTAGGGAACACTATCCATCTTGCTTGATTGATAAAATTTTTGAGCAATAACCCTTACTACAAAATCTATCTTTGGATCTGTGATCGTAGAGATTGTCATTCCAGAATATGGAATGACCTGTTTGGTTCACCTGAAAGATGACTAAAAAGATGCATAAGGAATTTTAATTTCTTTAAATATTGTGTGCATATGTCTATATATACACACATTCACATACATATATGCACACATGTGTATATATACACATACACACATATATACACATATGCACACATGTGTATATATACACATACACATATATGTGTACATGTGTGTGTATACACACACATACACACATATACACACACATATGTTTATATATATACATGTGTGTATATATACACACATACACATATATACACACACATATGTGTATACACACACATGTATATACATATATACACATGTATACATATACACAAATATACACATATGTGTATATACATATACATGCATTTATGTATATATACACATATGTATATACACACATGTATATATATACATCCTTATAGCAATATAATATACATCCTTATAGTCACGGATCCCATGAAATATTAAATTTGGTTTTATAAAAATTGGAATTGGAATTTCCAATTCCACCTATTTGAATGGAAGATGAAATGCTCATTTTGGGGGCAAAATTAGAATTTCAAAATTCCAATTCCAATTTTTTGGATGGACACAAACATGGAATTACATTATTCAAAAATCTAATTCCAGAATTAGAACTCATATTCCATGCCCCCAAATGAACCCTTAAAAAATTGAGCAACTTCCTCTGAGGCAAGAATATCTTCTAAATTATCATTGAATACCCCAATTTTAATGGCATCATATATTTTAGCAAATGTTGGCTTCTTGGAGAGAAAATGCACAAGAAAGAGCCCTCCCACCTAGGCTTTTCCATGGAAAGGGTCATAATCCTAAGTTGCCTAGTCAAGAGTGTCCCTTGAGATAAATCCCTTAATAAATTGGGTTTCTAGATTAAATAATAATCCATAATCCCGAGTACGGTCATAGTAATTTGTTAAGAATATCGATATTACCTACGATGGATATAGACTATGAGTGGATTTCGCTATGAGGAGCTCCTCACCAACAATGGTACAAATAAACTACTCAATTTTTGTTGAATCCTAGGTAAAATTCTTCATGTGCATAACCATAAATGGACCAGAGGCTAGAATTTCCCACTTCTTTAAAAGGACGTTGATATGCCTATTGAGCGGCATATAGGCCATGAAACTAGTGGAGATAAGGTGGAAACCATTCAACAAAGGAAGTATTGTAAAGGAGATAAAAAAACATTGCAATGCCTCGAAGAATGAAAGGAAGTGACTTTGAATAGACACTCAGACTTGATTTAGGATGAAAGGTTTCCACATAATGATGAAAGAAAGCCAGATAAAAGAGCCAAATAAATGCTACATAACCTGAAGTGAGGATGGTGGAAAATTCTTGATTTCAAGTAGTCACGACACATGTATAACGAGCAGAAAAAGAGGCTAGCTAATCAACTAATGGCAACAAAAATCCATATTCACAAACAATGCAACATCTTTCTGTCCTTATGATGCTAGGAGCTTAAACATCATATACTGATTTCTTGTTGAGAAATTTGTGCCTCATACTTACTAGTTTCACAAAGA
The DNA here is from genome assembly GCA_027943335.1 of Chamaecyparis obtusa. Classification (NCBI taxonomy): domain Eukaryota; kingdom Viridiplantae; phylum Streptophyta; class Pinopsida; order Cupressales; family Cupressaceae; genus Chamaecyparis; species Chamaecyparis obtusa. The sequence goes on from BSBK01008525.1 coordinate 825,352, forward strand.
TCTGTTAGGACTTGAAGCTGAATGGCAGTGACTATGCACCCACGAAAATTGTTAACCATATGAAGGGGAAACACTTAGTTTTTTTTTTCAAAAGTTTAAGAAAATCTATATAATGAAAAAGATTTTCGTGTCTGGATAGCCACTACGGTGCCTGAGCACGAGTTAGAACAAAGTGTCTCTTTAATGGCATGTGACAGTTAATTTACCCAAATCTGTAATGAACCACCACAGGCTAAATTTATGGCACATGATTTGTGATGTGGTTGGATGGAGACTGATCATTGGTGACATAAATTAACTTAGACGAATATAGGGTTTTCTCTATTGTAATCCTTGACTAAGTGAAATACTCTAAGACCATAAACATCAGATGAGTCTCAACAGTATGCAATTTCATTTACTGTAATATAAGAAGGGGCTCAATTTGATGTGTGGGTTTTTTACCTAAATGGGTTTTCCCACATAAAATATCTATGTTCATGTATGTTTGTTTATTCTGAGATCTTCTTTCAGTAAAGTGCACATGTTAATGTTCTACAATAAGGAATTAAAAGTCATTGTTTCTTAAACATTCCTTATAAATTTGACATTAGGAAAATGTTTCTACATATTAGGTTTCCTTACAAGTGATATCAGAGCCTAGCTAGTTGTATTATTCTTGTTTGGTAGGCTTGGTGTTTTGTGTTAATTTGGTTCAATGGAAGTTTTTTAGAGAGTTATTTTTTTTTCTATAACAGAGTGAGATGGCTTGCACTTCTAGGAGGATAGACATTGAAAGTTTTAATTGCTCCAACTTTGAGTTGTGGAAACTTAAAGTTGAAGATTTGTTATTTGACCAAGATCTTTAGGTTGTTGTGTCTAGAACTAAACCTTTAGGCATGAAGCAAGAAGATTGAGATTTAGCAGACTAAAAGGCTAGAGGACTAATAAGAATGAGCCTTGCAAATTCTGTTCTATTGAACGTCCATGAGGAGAAAACCACACATTCTCTGTGGAGTAAATTGAGAGATATTTATCATGGAAAGTCCTTTGTGAATAAAATTTTCCTAAGAAAGAAATTATACTCCTTGAAGATGGATGATGGAATTTCTATAGAAGATCATCTGAATGTGTTCAATATGTTGATTGTATAGTTGACATCTGTTGGTGTATTCATTAGTGAAGAAGAATGTTGTATGTTATTGTTGTGTTCCTTGCTTGATTCTTGGGACAACTTAGTGATTTCCATTGGGAGTACCTCTACCTAGTTCAAAATGGATGAGGTGGTTGTTGCATTTCTATTAGAAGAGATGTGAAGGAAAACTTCTAAGATGGCTAAAGAGGTTCTTGTTGTTCCAGAAAAATCAAAGGACAAAGGAAAAAAGGACAAGAATTTCAAGTCAAAATCACAAGAGATATCAACATCTCCAAGTAAGAAGTCCAAGGTAAAGTGTTGGAACTGTGGGAAGAAAGGCCATATCTAAAAGTCTTGCAAAGAGGAAGAGGAAGAGGAACTATGTATTCCTCTTTTTAAAAGATGTGTTTGTTCTACTCCCACCATCAATTCAATATAAAAAATATTTAAACTTTCACAAATTTCTATTAAAAAATATATAATTAATTTATTAATTAAAAATAATACATTTTAAAATAATAATTAAAGTATTAACATTATTTTATTATTAGTTACTTTTTTAAATTTCTTTTGTAATTAATATGTATGATAAAATTGATAAAAGTAATTTTAAATATACAATTTTATATAAAATAATTCACAATTTAAATATTTTTTCAATGTGACAATTTATATTTTTTTTTAAACATCAAATAAAAGGCATTTAAATGACCAAAACATAAAAAAACCCAACATTACTAGTAAGGTGATGCTAAAATTCCAAGGTTCCTTGAAATTATCTAAGAGTACAATCTAAGAATCAATTGGATAAATTAATGCTTTAGATTTGCAAAAGGAATGAAAAGGAAGGGTGATGCTAAAATTCCAGGGTTCCTTGAAATTATCTAAGAGTATAATATAAGAATCAATTGGATAAATTAATGCTTTAGATTTGCAAAAGGAATGAAAAGGAGGCATTGGCCTATGGTTGCTGCTTCTCTTTGTAATAGCAAGATCTTGTGTTCAATTCTCCAAATGAGGTGCTTGTGTTGATTCCCGAAAAGGGAGCTTAAATAAATTTAATATAAAAAAAGGGAATGAAAAGGAACCTAAAGCATGACTAAAGAATATAGAAAAGAACAAAAACCGATGTATATTCCATTCTTGTCTTAGAATCATCACTTCAAGTTGTTAAACTAGCCCATCTTAGGATCTGATTAGGGACATTTTGACCATTGTGATGTAGAAATTTCTCAAAATATGTTTGTAATCATTGCCAAACTTTACAATGTATTTATATCTTAGAGAGATGAGTGAAATAGGTTGGAGACTAAAGGATTTAATAAATCAAGTCCATAAGTTACAAAGTCATTTATTTGTAGAGGGTACAAATTTAACTAAAATTGGTACGTTATTTTTTTTAATCAAAAATTCTTTTTCACATTCAATAAAGCCTTTAACTCAAGAAGGTTGGAGTTGAAAAAAAAAAAAAAAAATTATACATGCATTCTTATCTATACAATGTTAGTGCATTTATCTCATTTATCTACACTTAGTCTTATTAAGCCTACTTATTTGTCCTTGTGTATTTGCCACTTGTTCATAAAGGTTGTCATCATTTAGGAATAGATTAGATAGATGTCTATTCTATTTCAACACCTCATCATAGTTTAGTGGGAGGCAACTCGCCACCACTCATTGAGTGTTGGGTTCGACTTCTGATTCGACCCAATCAATCTTCCTATATGTACATTGTTTCTCCAACTTATGCATATGGTCAACTTTTTTTCTATTTTGTGTTATTGTGCTTAATTCATCTCTTATTAATCCTATAAATTTACATGGTATCAAAGAAGATAGGAATATTTTGAAGCATATAATCTACAAAAGTCATCTCTTGGAGGGTTATGATGTTAGCCCCATCATAGGTGGGGAGCTCAATCAATTGGGCCCATCACTGCATGAGGTATCTATTGGAAATCTAATATGGGAAAGTGAGAAATTGAGAGGGGAGGGGGGGCATGGGGGGGGGGGGGTTGAATCAGTTATCCACAAACTTTGATACTTTGAAACTAGTTCCACATGCATACCATAAACATAGATTTCAATAATGAAATGAAACTAACATTCTAATCTCATCCATCAAATGAGACACATAGCACATAAATTTAGTAACCCGTAAACTAGGGAAAACTTTAGTGGTGATTATTCCCCAATTGACGAATATAGCCTATCAGCAACCCAATAATTGGCAAATATCGTCTGTCGGCAACCTAGTAATTGATGAATATTTTCCCCATATGGGAGTGACCCTATCGCCCCGCATTTATTAAAATTGAGGCCAATGCCTGGTTCCATTGCCCAACATTTTATTAATTTTTGTCCATTTCTTTCACTTTATCGCTAATGGCATATATGTTTTGGGCATGATATATTTTTATCATTCGCCTATAATTTCTAAGCGGCCCCAAATGGATGGCCTATATTCATCAATATATATATATATATATATATATATATATATATATATATATATATATATATATATATATATATATATATATATATATATATATATATATATATATATTTAGGTAGCCCCAAATTTTCCAGCCATTTTACAAACGTGTCTCAAACTGATAGGTTTTTGCCACTTTTATTAATCGATTATGGTATTGGATGACTCATAATCACCTAGGAGATAACACAAGACGTGTTATAATTATGCAGGCTTCACCAAATATTTGGACACCAACCTAATACCTCCCGCCCAATTCGCTAAAAAAGATTTGTATAAATATATTCATACATCAGTGCTATAGTACACAATTTGGATTGGTTCAATTTGATTGATAGTGAAGTTCAGATTGTTGAGTCTTGACTGCTTTGGCGAGTCGCGACTGCAATTGAATTTGAGGCAAAGGTAATTGATTCTTGTTCTGTGACTATGTAAACATTGTATATTATAGTTCTATTGTCATTTGTCTCTTCTTCAACAACTACAAGTAAATATTTTTATTACATTTTTTTTCATTGGTAGGCTGGTAGCCTTTATTTCGTTGAAGAATCGAGATGTCAAACAAGAATAAGGGTAAGGCTCCGGCATATGGGCTTGGGGAAAGCCAAGAGAGGCCAACAAAATGTAGAACCTTATCATCATACTTTGATCATGGTGTTGGAAATGTTTCTGGCCAAAATCGGGAAGCTACTTCATCACAAGAAGATTTCCAAAATTCACAACCTCAGGCTGAACCTACACGAAATATTGAAGAAGTCAGTGAACCTGATATCTTAGATCATGATGAACTTGAAGAAGATTTTCAGTTAAATACCCAGAGTAGCCATTATGATATAATCAACTTGGATGAGACTGAGAATGATAGAGAAGATGATGTTGTAGGGAATAAAAGAAAATACAAATCAAAGAATGATAGAATGTGGGATCTGTCCAGGAATTTTCAAGTAGAATGAGTGTCAAAGTATCCATTCATTGAACCAGTGGATAATCCAATTGAAAGGGATCCTCTGGTAGAATGCTTGTTAGATTTGCAGCTAGATAAATAAGAAGGAAAAGAAGTTTTAGCTAAAAATTGACACCATAGAGAAGCATATGGGTAAAGTTTACGAAAAGAAAACCATAGATGGAGTTCAAAAATTAGCAATAAGATGGAAAACAAAGGAGGAATCTCAGCATGTTAGAAATGCAGAATTATGTGAATTTTAGCATAATATAAAGATGAAGCCTAGTGAAGTTAAAGGCTCTATTGAAGCTTGTTTTGGAAAAGCATTGGAAGTAGAACTAATGGGAAAATTTGTTTAGTTAAGTGTTGTGTTTAATATTTTGAGCAGATGGCATCCTATGATAGACTACCCATCATTGAGTTCTCTATTACACTTTCTAAAAGTTCGTAACTATCCTAACAGTCATTGGTCAGTAAACGTGGATGGGAATGGGCAAGTTGTCTTGCCGAGGTTGAAAAAGAGGATTTGAAGGAAAACATTAACGGGTCAAATTTTATTGTGTTGTCTTTAGATGAGGTTACAACAGTATACAATACTTCTTGGGTATGCATGCATGTTTATACTATACAAAATTTTGTTCACCAACCTCATCTACTAATTGTTGCAAAAATGAGGGATAATGCGACAACCCATAAAATTTATTTGAACTAGTAAAGAGTTCTCTAATTGAACATGGAGGTATAAATGACATGACCATTGCTAAAAAGTTGGTGTGTGTTGGAGCAGATGGAGCTTTAATAATGCAAGGCCACAGGGGCGGTTTTTGCACAAAGATACAATCTTCTTGTGCACCCTACATTACTATCATTCACTGCATGGCCCATAGAATGAATCTAACTTTTGGAGTTGTCAACAAGCATGTTCCAGTACAAAAAATTGAAGCTTTAATAAAAGACCTCTACCAATACTTCTGTCAAAGTTTGAAATGATTGAGGGAATTTCAACACTTTACTGAAGGACTACCCGATAAGAACAAGCTTCTTAAGGTTAATGATACTAGATGGATCTCTTTGGATGGACCAGCACATCGAATTTTTTTAGAGTATTAATCGTTGCTTGGTTTAATGTACTCAAGTCATGACGAAGCGGGGCAACCAAAATTTTCTGCACTGCTAGTAATGTTAACTAATGTAGAGACACTATTAACATTAGTAGGTATTCTCCCCATGCTTGAGGAAATGAGAAATTTAATGAAAAAGACCCAGCAAAGAGCTATGTATATTGCAAAATATGCTTCACTACCTAAATTGACATGTGTGGCACTCGATAGTCTCTATCAATTATGTGAAGATGATGTAAAATTTGCTGGCTGGCTGTAAGTCATAGATTTGGACAATCCTGATAACTTTTTCAAAATTAGTTCAAACATGGAGTTATGTGCAGAACTTTGCAGAGTTGAGATACCAATGCACTACTTTGCCAGGATTGAGTCTGATGAACCAAGAAAGAATACTAAGACTCGGCGAGTATCAAGTATTAAAAGGGAAGACTTTACCAAGACCATTGAGTCTATAACAACTTCTGTGAAGCACATTGCCTATGATCTTTCCTCTCAGATTAGAGCAAGATTCCTTCCAGTCAAACTACTTGAATCCATGGCTATTGTGTTTCCTTGATATTGGAGTATGAACAATTTGAAAGATTTTAAAACCTGGCTACTAACTTTGATAGATCATTTCTGCAAAACCAAAGAGTTAAATGGAGTAACTCAAAATGGAATTTTAGATGGAAATCATTTGAGAGAAAAATCAGGTCATTTTTCAATAACAATGAGGGAACAATATAATATTATGCAGAACCCTCGCGAAGATGGATCGGTATCAAGGCTTTGGAAAAATCTAGCTGAGAGCCAATTGCTGACTGATTCAATATCAGAATATTTCAAGCTTGTTGATTTATGTCTGACCATGATATTGGGGTCAGTGGAGGATGAGAGATTTTTCAGTGCTTTGGGACTCCTAAAGTCAAAGCTAAGAAACAAACTAGACAAGAATCTGGAAAATTGCTTGAGGCTCTATACATCCAGGTATGAAGTCAATACTTTTCCTTACGAAAGGGCACTAAAATTGTGGAGGAAGAAATGTCAGAGAAGAGGGTTGGGAAACATTTCAAACCAAAGTGGGACTGGGAGTGGGAATGCTAGAGACAATGATGTCATTGACTCATGTACTGGTACTGGTACTGCTAGCAGTGAACATCAGTTAAGCAGTGGTATGTAGAGTGAAGAAAACATATCAAAGAACCAAGGAATCTATGAAGTTGATGGCATTGAATCTGATGATCTCAATGATGATATGATGCGGTAGCTTGAAGTTGAACCGTCGTAGAAGTAGTAGGTCCAAGCCTCCTAGGTATTTATTAAGCTTTTTCCTAAAGTCTATTGTCATTTTCTGTATCTCATCATCAGTCATGCATAATAGCATATTCCAATGTCAAAAACATGAATGTGGTTGATAATGTCATCAAAATTCAATTCCACAATTAATAATGGTTTTCATTTGCATTATTCTGCTGATATGTTACAATTCTTGTAGATTTTTCATTATTTGTTTTGACAACATAGCAATTCATATGTTACAATTCTTAGAGTTAGAAATACTGATTCTAATTAATTTAATTACAAATATGATACAATGTAACAATTCATTCATTAATACTAGTAAGAACACAATTCTGTCATTCTATTTACAAAAGTCAATGACTCAATACCCATTGGCAATTTTGCACATTGCCCAATTTCAATTTCATTACCCTAAGCCAATGACCCTGAATTCCCTTTTATAGAAACAAGGGAGCAACAACAGCTTTAGGTCAATTTGCCTAATGTGAAGTCTCTAAATCTAAATCAGTAAGACAGCTACAAATCTACAACAACTCTACAACTTTAGTTGTACATTTCACATACTATGATTGATGAGATGAAGATGATTCTGTCAGTTTCTTTAGTATGCTCCATTCTTCATCAGTTGGAAGGGAAAAATTTGTGATGTTATAGTACATGACCCGCAACCTCGTCAACCATCCATACTTGGAGGAGTGAGTTGAAAGCAATGTTCCTTCCATTATTGCATTCAAATTTGAGAATATTTTGATGCACTTTGCAATGCCTTCATGAGTTCTGTCCTGAGGAAGGTTGCCTAAATCAGATGTCATTGTGTCCTCCAACTTTTTTTTGTACGCTTCTCTTCCAACAAAATTTGTTGATGAGTAATCAGGTCCAGGACTTGGCAAACCAAGAGATATCAATTTGGTTATTTTACCATTCATCTTGGTGAGCTTTGGCCCGAATAAGTTAAGAGTTTCTTCTGCTTCTGTTAGTTTCTAACATTTTTGAAAGACAAAGGTCGCCATTATTGTTGCACCAACGCGGTCCTAAATTCCCTTGCTTGCCAAATGCCTATCACTAGTTTTGTTGATTTCTTGCATAATCTGCTTTGCAATTTTTTGTTTCTGACAAAAACTTATGTTCTTCTGAATGTGCTCTTTCAGCTTCCCAAAAACATCTCTAAGAGTTTCACACAGTTCAAACCAATCACACAACCTATCATTAGACATCTTTATTTGCCCCCAAAAGAATTTTTTTATTTGCTTGACTGTATTATTTGCATTGTCATTCAAGATGTTTTCATAATTTTTAATTGTATTGTTTGCCTTTTTTAGGTCTTCTCTCATTTCTGAGTACTGGTGTTCACTATTTTGTCTTATTTTCTCTACTTTCTCTTCCCACTCTTTTGCTTTCTCTTCCCACTATTTTTTTTTTACCATCTCATTCTCCAATTCTTTCTTTAACTTATTGTTTGCATGTCCCGCATTCTCCATGTTTTTGTATAACTTTAATGAAGAGGCTTTTTCATCCTCAAGTTTTTTTTAGCTTTGTTCCAACTTTTCCCTCAGAGATTTTAGTTCTGCATCCATATGTTCTTGCTATCCAATGGCTTCTTTAGAGGATGAATTTTTTATCCTTCTCTCTAATTCTTTGTACTTGTTTTCTACTGCTTTCTCAATTTCCTTTACATTTGCTAGGTTTGCTTTTAACTTATCTATTGTGCCCTGAAGTTTTCCTTTCTCTCTCTCCAACTTCATCACTGAATTATAGACCACTTGATTGGTCATTTTGGACACATTTATCTTATCCACATTCTTAATTTTGGATAAATCCATTTGGAGGGTGCTAACTTGAAATTGAGATGGATCTAACTCACTCTCTAGTATATTGTTATCTCTAGCTGGGGGCATAACAACCATGAATTCCATCCTATCTTTAATTGGGTCATATGTGGGAATTAACCTCTTGGATGTAGGTTCTACATCACGAGCTGCATTAACTGCTTCCATCTTCATTGTCTTACTATTCTGTCTATGGGTAAGAGTTTGGAGTTGGGGGACAATTCTGTGAAAGTCTTCTAGAAATGAGAGATGTCACTCGAAATAGACACTCATTTTTTGAAAATGGGCACCCGTTTTAGGTTCAGGCACTCGATCCTAAATTTAAAAAATGAGTGCCCATTTTTTTTCAAAATGGGTGCCTATTTTTTAATTCAAAAAATGGGTGCCCGTTTCTTAATTTTTTTTTTTTAGAATTAAAAATGCATTTTAACACATTGATTTTTATTTTTTTTTGAAAATGGGTGCCCGTTTCTTAAGACATAAGTGTGAAGCACACATCTGCCTCAAATTTCATTCCAAATTTAGTTTGGTTTAGGCTTGGTAGAACCAAGCCTATGCCTTGACCTCCAAAAATTTGGTTAAGGCACTGGATTGCTAGATTTCTTCATTGCCATAATTTTTTGAGGGTCTTCCCTATCGTATAATTTTACGAAAAAAACCCATTAGAGTTCTCACTATCCTGATTTCAAAAATATAAATTTCATAGTGATGTGATTATTTTTACTATTTTTGCATTATCTATTAGTTAAAAGTGGTACCTAAACATAAAATAGCGAGGTTCACTAAAACATTAATAACTTTTTTGTTTTTAGGTTTTTTGGAAAATAAATTATATGAGACCAATCGAGATACAATTCTTTTGAATATAAAAAAAAAAGAATTTTGAAAAAATATGAAATTCTCATCAAATTATGGTGTCCATACACCAGAGGTTTTGAAAATGTATTTTATACTCAATTAAAAATTAATAAAAAAATATATATTCAATTAAAAAATAAGGAAAAATATGTTGACCAATATTTAGTGTCTTAGGTATATTTCTCCAAAAGGATTTACAAAAATTTATTTATTTAAGTCAAAATATGGTGTTCATATACGGCTATGGTATGGTCCTAAAACAGGCATTTTGAAAACATAGTTTTTAAACATTCCTATTAAAAATAAATTTATACCATGTGGGTATTTAAATAAATTACATATTTGAAAATTTGACTCTGAGAACTACATTTTCTATTACTAATTTTTTTTGAGATTCAATCTCTAAGTGTCTCAAATTTAGATATCAATTGACAGGAAATTTTAAAAAAAGAGGAAACACTTCCATTTTTTGCCCAAAAGTGTGACTCAACTTCTTGCAGCCATCCCTATCCCTCTTTTTTGATTATTCAAAGTTAGTTACAAAATCATTGTAATGAAAATCAGGGTTTTGTGACACAACTGAATGTTTGAATGGTGAAATAGCAATCGCAGTCACAGTCACCGTTGGCATTGCCATTGTTGTACTAATACTTGTCATAACCTTTTTCTTCTTTACACCACCTTGACCTCTGGGAAGAATTTTATTCATGTCTATCCATATTATGTCCTTTTCAGACCACTAGTTGTAGTTGTACCCATGCTATCCATAGCTGTGGGAGTGGCAATTGATTCAGATTGAATTTGAATGCTTGTAACAGGTGGAAATATATTTGAAGGTGGAAGATATGGAATTAACTGACTCTGAGTTGATGAATATGATGATTGAACTCCAAACCCAATGCCTAGTTTCTCACCATGTTTTGTTGGAGTTGGTGGGTCAAGTACAGACCAAGGGCCCTTGTCCACTAGGAACCAGACCACCAAAACCTAGAGCCCATTTTTTCTACAATATCTGCCCCTTTGGTATATAGATGTCTTTTGGACTCATCAACTGCTGTACTAATTGAATATACTTTACTAGATGTGGGATTCACAGAATCTTGATCATCATCATCATCATCATCATCATCGCGGTGATATGCTTCATCTAGATGCTCCTTATTCCATAATTTGCTAAATATTGTATCCTCTTCCACGTCATAAAGATCTGCAGAGGTCTTTAGCTCACTGAGATTCTTCCTTATTTCCCAAAAATTAGAAATTTTGGTTTGAGTCCAATTATCATCCATACATTCATTTATTAGCTCTTTTGGAATAGATTTTGTAGATGGTTGAGCAGCTATCTGGTAGAAATTGGACAATGTCATGGCCTACTCTTTTCCTTTTTGTTTGTGCAATGCCATTATTTGTGATGACAATTCCTATATTGACATATTATTTTCAGCAGCATATTTCTCCATCTCTTTTCTGACCTCATCCCAGGACTCCATGTTTTTAAATTTTCAATCAATGGCATACTTTCATGTTGACATTTGCTTGCAAAGTTCCCATTCTCTCTAAGCTTTGTTCCAATTATGTTGAGTGGATCATACTACCAGTGAATGTCAACATCAAAGCGAAAAATTAAAAAAAAAGCTTGTGCCACTTTGAATCCTCTTCTCTCAAATGTGAACCCTCCAAGTGAGAAAGGCAAGGAAGGGAATATCATTTTCTTTTGCTGACCATTAAAGGGTACATCTATGCTCTCCATCTACCATACATATTCCAATGCAAATACCCTCTTTGTTACATGTATTAGAAGATTGTAGGGTTCTACCTCTGAACCGTAAAACCTTAACACAGTGTACTCTTCCATTAAGTACCAGTCAGCCAATTGTAATTGATTTCCCAATTGAATATAATCTCTACAAGTAATAGGCAATCTAGGCATTGGAGTGCCTGTAATTTTATGGTACATTAGTGCCAAAAAGAAGTCTACAAAATTGTTGTAGTTCCTTCTGTAATCAATCATCCTTATCTGAGGTGTCCACTCATATATTGGATTTTGGCCCTGATTGCAAAGCTTGTTTGTATGAAATATTGTACGATGCTTTGCTAAGAGAAGATAGCGTAAGTAGGTTGCGAATCTATATGTCTTATGTGAACCTCTTTGAATCATTAGTAATTGATCTTGCATGCAACAAACAATGTGCTCAATAAAACAATATTTTACCGGTTCTTTTTCAAAATAAATATGAAAAAGCATTTCAAGAATGCTGGCACCCACTTGTTTGTTACTATACAATCCCAAACAAAATGCTAGCAAGGAAATACTATTTTGTGCCCATGGCACAAAAATATCATAATCATAAGGAGGCTTATGATCTAGAATCAGACTATAACCATTTGTTATTCCTCTAATATAAGAATCTCTATGTTACATCTAACTTTTCATAATCCTCTGCCAACTTTCCCAGGTCAATGTGCACATTTGAGTTTTGTTGTTGAAACCCTAGGTTCAATAGACTAGTAAATTCACTCTCAGTTATGCACAAAATTTCCTCCTAAGTATTTTTATTCACAACTGCTTTTCTATTTTCATCATAATTTTTAGCGCAGACCATGACAATTTCTGGGCAAGGGAATACTTGAGGTAACGCCATGTGTGCCAACCCAACAACCCACGAACCAATTTTATTTGTCATTGCATTTATCACAAGGTTAAATGATAAAAATTTTGAAGCCTTATTTGGATCGTTCCACTTGTTGTCAAGTGCAAATCTAATTTCCATTATTCCCTTATTTCCATAAATAATAGGATCGTAAATATCATGGAATAAATCAGTGAAACCTAGTGTTTTAAGCAAATTGTGGAATTCCAGTATCTGACTTGGCCTTTTACTCGTAGTCTTATTCTTGATATTTGTTTTTCCCATCATGGTAAGTTGGTGAGTGATATCACTATTTACTCGTAGGAAAATTCAAATATTTATGTACAACTACAAGCCTACAATTTATAGGGGTGATTCAAATTTAAACCCTAACAAGATAATTTTTTTATAAAATATGAACAATAAAGTTGATTTGATTAAACCCTAATAGGCTAATTTTTTTTTATATAATATAAATAGTAAAGTTGTAAATGAAGAGATTTGAAAAATTTAAATTGTGGGATGTAGGTGTTCAGGATTTTAGAAGTTACCCGTTACCCTTAGTTTTGATTTTTGTAGACTATGATTGGAAAGAGAGTTGAGACACTGTGTTGTTTTCCTCAGGTTCAGACATCAATCCTCAACCTAGAAATTTAGAATTTGTAACCCCTATCTAAATCTGCAGACTACTTATAGTTTATACTTATGAATGAAAATTTAGATTGGAAACTTTAAGAGAAAAAATTGTACAATCTACAGTCACCACACTTGTCACTGACTCACTGACCGTGTGAGTTGACACGCATCATGAATCTGGAATGGGTTTGCAAAAATGGGTTTTGTTTTCCCTTTTGGGATGAAATACAACTTCGGTCATTGATCTAAAATCATCCAACAATCATAATGTCATGAGACTCATGACTCATTGTTAGTCACAATAATGTGGGTCCCATTAACGAGTCACATTAATGAGTCAGATGTGTCACATCATCATCAAATGACATTGTTGACAATTGTTAGACCATGTGAGACTATGAGTGGAACTTGTTTAGTGAGTCATGACATGTGTCATGATTCTGGAAAGGGTTTGAAAAGATGGGGTTGCTTTTCCCATTCGATTTGAAATACAACTTTGGTCATTGATCTACAATCATCCAAAGGTCAATATTTCATTCTTAGTCACTGTGAGTGGTGAGGTAGCCCCATGGGTCCCACTCCCATTAACTCACTATTCCACATCATCATCAAATTGAAATGACATTGTTGGTAAACTGTGACTAATGTTTAGTGAGTGGAACATGTTTAACTTTAGTGACAAGTGTCATGATTCTGGAAAGGGTTTGAAAAGATGGGGTTACTTTTCCCATTCGACCCAAAATACAACTTCAGTTGTTGATCTACAATCATCCAACGGTCAATATTTCATTCTTAGTCATTGTGAGTGGTGAGGTGGCCCTGTGGGTCCCACTCCCATTAACTCACCATGTCACGTCATCATCAAATTGAAATGACATTATTGGTAGACTGCGACTAATGTTTAGTGAGTGGAACATGTTTAACTTTAGTGACACGTGTCATGATTCTGGAAAGGGTTTGAAAAGATGGGGTTACTTTTCCCATTCGACCTAAAATACAACTTCGGTCGTTGATCTACAATCATCTAACGGCCATCTCATTCCTAGTCACCGAGAGTGGTGAGGTGGCCCTGTGGGTCCCACTCCCATTAACTCACCATGTCACGTCATCATCAAATTGAAATGACATTGTTGGTAGACTACGAGTAATGTTTAGTGAGGGGAACGTGTTTAGTGAAACGTGTCATGATTCTGGAAGGGATTTGAAAAGATGGGGTTGCTTTTCCCTTTCATCCCAAAGTCCATTATACATCGTTGATCTATTCTCATCCTACAGTAGTTATTTGCAACAGATGTTGGACATTGTTAAATGTTATACTATTTTTTTAATAATATTACTTAAGTTAGTGTTTAGAGATTACGAGATTTCTCAAACATGAGTCATCAGTTAAATTAACATTTTTTATTGATTATATAGTATACTTAAAGTTAAAATGATATTTTTTATTGATTATAACTTTAACATTGTTAATCATAATCACATATAATTCCCATACCTTATAATTAGAAAACCATAAATTCTTTCTCTAACTTGTTACCTTATTAATTCACTTGTCCTTCAAATTGATTATATACTTATAGTATACTTAATGTTAAAATGATATTTTTTATTGATTATAACTTTAACATTCATAATTATAATCACATATAATTCTCATACATTATAATTAGAAAACCATAATTTCTTTCTCTAGCCTTATTAATTTATTTGTCCTTCAAAATTCTATAAATCTTTCATATTAACTACATTGTACAACTGTGATACAGTGATTCATTTTAAATATTTATATTTAAAAATGGAAATACCATCCACATCGTTTGAATGTTTCCTTATTTGTACTAAAACATACTTACAAGTTACATCATACATGTCAAATACATAGATAAAGCATTTAAGCAACTAATTAAAATATTGCAATCACAGTGAAAGAGAGTCTAAAAACCATTTTTTGTACCCATAAAACACAATGACAGAGAAGTCTAAAAGCTTGTGAATTTTTTGTTATACTTTTTTATATAATTATAATTACATTGTACTCTTCCAGTACAATACTACAAAGAGAAACCTACTATTATACTATAAACAAAAAAAACACAAAAATGAGGTACATTTTTTTGCAACAAAAACCACTAGTAGTCCACTAGTGATTTTGCCCTGCGGCTCTGTCTGAGTAGAATTCTGTAGAGAGAATTAACTGAGAGAATTCATCAAGCCACCTGAATTGCCCCTCTTGAGCCTCCTCTTTGTCAAGCATAAACCACTTATGAAGAAAATCCCTGCCAATCAGTGCCCATTTCCTATGGTGCTTCAACTGCCCAACAATCAGGCCCAACAGAAAAGGTTGCATGGCCACATTTTGGCCTCGAAGGAGAAGCTTGGGTATTTCAATTGCCCAAGGAATCCCCACCTGTATTTCTGCATACACGAAAACATTAACATTGTCCCCCAGGTATTCTTTAAAAACCCTCCTCAGCAGCATTAGCATGTCCACCTTCTCTCCTCCAAGGTCGAGAAGAGATGCAAGAAAATGGAACATAATGTCTGTGCAGACCCGATGCCTATCTTCATTGTGCAAAAACTCCCTGCCTAGCACCATTTTAACAGCTTCTAATACGATAGGCCCACCCTCCTACAAATAGACTCTAAGGTTTTATCACAAAAGGAACCCAGAAAGGCCTTCTGGGCCTCCTGAGATGTGCATCTAAGCCTAATTGGAGTGTCCATCTCAAATAGTAAAACTTCAGAAAACTTAAAAACAATTTTTTTGCAAAGTGCAGAGTGCAGACCCTAAACAAACAAATTATCTAGCAAAGACGAATCGATGAATAATGAAGCGAAATCATCTATAAATAGCCCTTGAATTCTTGATCATTACTTAGTAATAAATTGTTCTTTCTTTAATGGTATTAAATTCATTGTCCTTAATATGCCTCTAAATCTCTCATGTAAATCTTTCCCCTAAATGCATGCATGTGAGAAATTAAAATTTTGTACTTAATCTTTCATATCTGGCAGTAAATCTTTCCCATTTATGCAGAACTGTCAGAAATCAGTTAGATCGTCCATACAAATTTGGAAGTGTTGCATGACAGCTAAAGAATGTCGCTTGTCACTGACAAGGCATTTATTTCTTACCTAATTAAGAGGTTACAAGTTGCACTATAGGACCGTGATTATCGATACAAGCATGTGTACACTGTATTCTGTAGACACATTGACAACCCTAATTTGATACGTGTCAACATTCCGGTGACTTCCTGGACAATTTTGTTTCCTTCAAGAAATTGGGCCTGAAATTAAACTTTAGCCATTGATCTTGGATCATCAGACAGTCTCAAATAATACATTTAACACTATAAAATAATGTTTATATGTTAGGAACTTAGGTTAGGTTATGTGTCCGTGTTATGTCCCATCTTTTGAAAATTGCCAATAAATTATTATTTTTCCTGAAAAAAATTAACGAACGATTAGCCAATACAATTATTTGTTTTCCCTTCAAAAAAATATTATTCCCCTCATATATTATAGTTTTTTACTTCAAAAGAAAATTATTTGCCTCATTTATTATAATTTTTTACTTCAAAAGAAAATTATTCGCCTCATATATTATAATTTTTTACTTTACAAGAAAATTATTCACAAGCAATTTATGAAATTTTCATTCGACAGGGAAAAAATCGCCAATACAAACTATGAAAAATTGTGAATTTGAAAAAAAAAATCACCTAGATTAAAACAATTTCCCCCCCTAAAATAGTGTACGATTTGCTAGGATTTTACACTTTTTCCTAAAAGGGGGTTTCTTAAAGTTATCCCTGCCATAAACCCTTGAAAGGTAAAACTAGGGTGGGGATTGTTAGCACTTTTTCATGTAGAAACACTATATAGCTATTAAACTTGACTCTTACACTCCCAATTCTAGATTCTTACAGGGAAAAGGCTAATTAACAAGGATTTAATCCTCCTACACTTTGGGCTCCACAGACCCAGACAGCTGTACCTAAAACATACTAAATTTGCATACATAAACACTCTCTCACTAAAATCCTTTATGCAGATATGAAAATTAGTGGATAGTAACAACAAGGATGTTCACCCTTCTTCTCTTCGAACTCAGAGGCTCAGGCAGGCTAACCTATCATATTCACTTCTACAAGAAATCACCAAAAGCATTTGCACTATTCAATGCAATTTACAAACACTAATGCTCTTAAACTAGAACTAGAAAATAATTTGAATTAAAGATTTGATGATGAAACTATAGGACAAGCAAGAGACTAGTGCCTTATCTATAGGGCAATAGAGTCATATAAATGTGCATTCCCAAAAAACCCTAACTCCAAACTCAAATACCTAAATGAAATGCCTTGCAGACCATTCTTCTCATTTCAATACCTACACATCGAATTCATATGCTAACCTAGAATTCTTAGAATTTGAAATCAAGACTTACTCTCTCCTTGAAAGAAACTCAACTTCAAATCCATAGATACCTTATAACTAGTATATTAACATGCCTTACAGGTTAATACACAAGAATTAAGACAATGCATACAAAGACATCAAACAAGAACTGAACAGGGATTCCATTGTTTTCATTAAAATTCATTTGAAACTATACATTGCAAGACCATGAACACAAAAAATAAGACTCAAAAGCCTAAAATTTTTCCTAGCAGCATAAATTTCAACATCCTTTACAATCATGAAGAAAAATTGAGATGTAGGAGAATGTGGTCAGTTGAAAGCCAACTGACAACTGGTCATTCTTGGCATAAAATATCTCCAAGTTTTTCCCACAACTTTGTTTTGCAACTGATTCTCAAATTGACCCACTTTCTGCAATCATTTCCAAAGTGATCTGATTATGATTCTCAGAATTCAAACCCAAACTACTCTTTCCCATCACTCAAAAATTGAAAATCATCATTGCCATCAGATTCCTAGTTCTTTGGCATTTCTGAAAACATATAACATGTTTCTATTTGGTCAAAAATTAAACCTCAAGGCATTAAATCTCTGACCAAGCTCACCATTTTAAATTTTTGAATTTTTTCCCATATTTTGGACTATATCATATTTTAAATCCTTTGAAATCATCATTTTTTGGCTCTTTTTATATTATTTCCTACATATGCTCTCAAAAACCACCAGATTTGGACACTTGTCAACATGTGAATGGTTGCTTGGACTAACTCAAGTTTTAATCCCCGATTGGGAGATCTGGCGACTACATGCATTCTCCAAATCTCTGAACACTTGACTTAACCATGGTTAAACTTGGCGATCTAGCGAACATGCTATTCTCCAGATCTCCAAATCTTGCCTTAACCCTAGGTTAAATCTAGAGAATGGGCGACTGGGCCTATCCTCCCAATCTCAAAATGCTAGGCTTAACCGCTATCCTCCTCGTGACCGGGCGACTACATGCTCTCTGAATCTTAGAATCATTGGCCCTTAACTGCTAACATCTGGCGATCGCGCGACTGGTGGTTAGCTGACCACCCGCTGAATCTCTCGGTCATCTCCTAACCGCCGGCTTTGTTCAACGACTTTGTGGAAGCCTGCCACATGTCCACCTGGGGTCCATGTCACTGTCGTAGTGTCTCTACAAAATTTCCTTACCTGATGGCCCCATCGACACGGATCCTAAGGAGCCTCGAAGTAGTCGCACGAGCAGAGCCTCCGCTCATCATTCTACCTTCACTATGTGGGCAGTTGTATTTGAATACCACAATTTCCCCATTTTAGATGAATGTGGGATAATGTCACTGAGGGTTTTTAAATACTTTCTACCATTTTGTTCCAAAATCTATGGGGCCCACCACACACTAAGTCCTCTAGTCAAGTGCCCTCCAAGAGCCTCTTAGCCTCTTTACTTATCATACAATGTAAGTACTTTCATATAAAAACTCATGAGAAAAGCCAAACCTAGTGCATGTGGGATAATAGATTTCAAATCTTTCAAGCCTAGAAGCCTTCCTCCTGTCGTCAGCTCATTGCCAAGGATACAAACAACACCATGCACAGATTTCCTTCTACCGCTCATGTGTTGGCTGTAAAAATGAATATGAGCTAGTTGTTTGAATGAAAGAGGCCCCCACTTTGTTGTGCAGAAGGCACCTTGCCCCTTGCATGAGTGCTGCTACACTGGCAGCTCACCTTCTTTCATCTCAACATGTCGTGTGTGAGCCTCTCTAAGGCTAAATGTTGACCCCTAATAAGCATTACGTGAGGCTCCTATTTCAATTTTCCCTAGCATCCATTTCATAGAATGTGCCTCCCTTCACTATCTACACAAGGCAGGCACCTCTGTTCAAAATGTGTGGACTTCCTTCAAATTTTAGTTCATTATATATACGTGGGCGTGAGCACTCAAATATCAACATGTGAAGCATAAAACTTTTCATTCTTTTTTATTTTTTTGCACACCCTGGCTACATTTGTTTATTAGTTTTCACTGTGCATTGATGTGCATATAACCAACTCCAATAATGATAGTGGAATCTTCAAAACAATTCCTGGAAGAATGTAAGCCCATGCTAGATAAAAGCAAAGTTTCCTTTGTTTGAAAAATATTGGAAGTCGAAACAATGTCATGGGTAGCTCCGCATAACTATTAAACATCAAAAGATGGGTGAGAAAAAGGAGCTCCCTTAAAATAATTTCCATGTTCTGAGTTAACTTTCATGCACGTCCGAAGGAAAATAGTCATTGTGACAAATGCAATTACCAGAAGCTATGTTGTCTTGAATATATAAATAGATGAGTTTTGCTGTAAAAGTAGCCATTCTCGATCAAAACATATCTTAAACAACTCTCATTTCCTATGTGAGTATTTTCTTAAAGACATAGCATCTTTGGACTTATCATACGGTTTTAACAGTTCTTTTGACATCCCTTGTCCAACATGGAATTTTTTGAATCTCTGAGAAAACTGCTCTACTGTAAAGTACACATATGGTCTTTTATCAATAGTGAGCACACTCTGCATTTTGCATTGGCATCTAATGCATTCACATGAGCCTCTCTTTGTTTTGCATGGATGGCCCCTTCACATTGTGTGAGGCTCCAATGACTTTCTGGCCTATCCACACTCTAACTAATATGAGCTTCCCCTTGCAAAACATAGGTGTTTGTAGCTGATTCAAAGTAGTTCAAGTATGAATCTTTATTATCCATATCGATAGTCTTCAATTCTATCACAATTATTACTGATTATGTCAAATTCATTTAAATGAATAGATTATTGGACAAAGCCTGTATAGCGAGAAAGACCTCATTTCATATTCTTGGCACATATCCCTTTGGTTGCTAGCTACTCATGTGAGCACTCCTTTTGGGCACTTACATACCTCACTCCTTCATAACATATGTTGACAACTCAATGGGAACATATTTACCAACATGAGTCTGATAAGGTTCAATACTATGCCCAATCAAACTTTGGATACTTTTAATTTAAAACAACTTGCTCATTTGAGTAACCATTGTGACATGCTTTGAAACATTTCCATGCATCTTCTCATACCCAGGATAGTTATTAACAAATTTGATCATGTCCTCATACTTGCAAGTGAAAGAGAAACCCCTATGTATAGATGAAAACTATAGCCTAATTGATTGAAATACCAGATGCAAGTGTGCTAAGCTTGGACCTCCAATGTCACTCACGTAAGAAAATCTGGATGCTTCACATTCCTCAATTTACTGAAATGTAGTCTACTATGCACCCGAATCAAAAGACATTTGAACTAGAGGCCATTACAAACACTTTTGATATTTCTATAAAATGACCTCATTAATGGCAAATGGCCTTTAGAACTGACTTAGAAAACTAACTGATTCAAGTAACTAGAATGTGGCGTTGGGCGCACATGTTTCATAGTTAACATTCTTCCATATCGTAAAACGTAGTTTGACCAAACCAAACAGGTCCAAAGATTTTAATCATCCAAGTTGCCTCTTCAATACAATTATGCAAACTACCCTATCAAAACAATGAAACACATCTGGTTTTAAGTTTGAAGATAAGTCATGCAACATCTAGAAGACCCGAGCTTCTGGATATTGGAAGTATGCCATATGGAGAGCATGAATCCAGAAGGACAACTCATGGCGATCAACCGGTCACATTTGGCAGACCCTTGAAAGTAGCCACTTGAAAATACATCACAAGAAAATAAGAGAAATATTGATTTCTACAAATGAAAAGCATCTGGGCAAGTGTGCATACAAAACCCTCATGATCTAAGACCTTGCAAACTTGAAGTAAATTTGGTTTACAATATAGAGGCACCATTTTCTTGATATTACCAATCATGATAGTTGAGATATAACACCACAAATAGGGCCTCTGACTAAACTATGCAACTCATCTGCATCAAATTGTTAGAAACTGCAAACAAAATCAGATTGGCCATCTGGGAAAATATATTCATCATGGTCTAAAAAGAGGCAACAGGGAAAAGGCTAATTAACAAAGATTTAATCCTCCTACACTTTGGGCTCCACAGATCTAGGCGAGTGTACCTAAAACATACTAAATCTACATACATAAACACTCTCTCACTAAAATCCTTTATGCAAACATGAAAATCAGTAGATAGTAACAACAAGGATATTCACCTCTCTTCTCTTTGAACCTGGAGGCTTAGGCAGGCTAACCTATTAGATTCACTTCTACAAGGAATCACCAAAAGTATTTGCACTATTCAATACAATTCACAAACACTAATGCTCTTAAACTAGAAATGGAAAATGATTTGAATTAAAGATTTGATGATGAAACTATAGGACAAGCAAGAGACCAGTGCCTTATCTATTGGGCAACAAAGTCATACAAATGTGCATTCCTAGAAAACCCTAACTCCAAACTCAAAAACCTGAATGAAATGCCTTGCAGACCATTCTTCTCATTTCAATACCTGGACATCAAATTCATATGCTAACCTAGAATTCTCAGAATCTAAAGTCAAGACTTACTCTCTCCTTGAAAGAAACTCAAGTTCAAATCGACAAATACCTTATAAGTGGTATATTAACATGCCTTACAAGTTAATACACAAGAATTAAGAAAATGAGTACAAAGACATCAAACAAGAATTGAATAGGGATTCCATTGTTTTCATTAAAATTCATCTAAAACTGTACATTCCAAGACCATGAACACAAAAAATAAGGCTCAAAAGCCTGAAAGTTGTCCTAGCAGCATAAATTTCAACATCTTTTATAATCATGAATAAAAACTGAGATATAGAAGAATGTGGTCAGTTGAAAGCCAACTGATAGCTATCCATTCTTGGCATAAAATATCTCCAAGTTTTTCCCACAACTTTGTTTTGCAAGTGATTCTCAAACTGATACACTTTCTGCAATCATTTCCAAACTGATCTGATTCTTATTCTTAGAATTTAAACCCAAACTGCTCTTTCCCATCACTCTGAAACTGAAAATCATCATTGCCATTAGATTCCTGGTTCTTTGGTGTTTTCGAAAACATATAACATGTCTATGTTTGGTAAAAAAATTAAACCTCAAGGGATTAAATCTCTGATCAAGCTCACCATTTTAAATTTTTGAATTTTTGCCCATAGTTTGGACTATAGCATATTTTAAATCCTTTGAAATCATCATTTTTTTGGCTCTTTTTATATTATTTCTTGCATATGCTCTCAGAAACCACCAAATTTGGACACTTGTCAACATGTGAATGGTTTCTTGGACTAGCTCAAGTTTTAACCCCTGATTAGGAGATCTCGTGACTGCATGCATTTTCCAAATCTCTAAACACTTGACTTAACTGTGGTTAAACTCAGTGATCCAATGAACGGGCTATTCTCTAGATCTTTGAATCCAGCGTTAACCCTAGGTTAAATATGGAGAATGGGCGACTGAACCCATTATCCCAATCTTGGAAGGCTAGACTTAACTGCTATCCTCCTGGCGAATGGGCGACTGTATATTCTCTAAATCTCAAAATCATTGGCCCTTAACCGGTAACATCTAGCTATCACACGATTGGCAGTTAGTTGACCGCCCGCTGAATCTCTCAGTCATCTCCTAATTGCTAGCTTCATTCAATGACTTTGTGAATGTATGCCACATGTCCACCTAGGGTCCATGCTACTGTCGTTGTATCTCTACAAAATTTCCTTACCTAAGGGCCCACTGACACGGATCCTGAGGTGCCTCTAAGCACTCATGCGAGCAGAGCCTCCGCTCATCATTCTACCTTTACTTTGTAGGCGGTTGTATTTGAATACCACAATTTCCCCATTCCAGATGAATGTGGGATAATATCACTGAGGGTTTTTAAATGCTTTCTACCATTTCATTCCAAAATCTGTGGGGCCCACCACACACTAAGTCCTCTAGCCAAGAACCCACCAAGAGCCTTTCAACCTCTTTACTTATCATACAATGTAAGTGCTTTCATATAAAAACTCATGAGAAAATCCAAGCCTAGCACATGTGGGATAATAGATTTCAAATCTTTCAAGCCTAGAAGCCTTCCTCCCATCGTCGGTTCATCACCAAGGATACAAACAACACCATGCACTGATTTCCTTATATCGCTCATGCCCTAGCTGTAAAAATGAATATGACTTGGCTGTTTCAAATGAAAGAGGTGTTGGAATTAGGAGAGATACGTATTGAGAGGGGAGGGGTGAATCAATGCCTTCAAAACTTTTACATGTAAACCTTTCAGATATATAATTGTAAACAGTGATAACTGACCAAAACAACTTGAATCTAATTGCATGTATCAATCATTCATTTATCTTTAAGAAAATAAATAACATAACAATCAGATGACACAAGTATTTTGGTAATGTAGAAACCCTTGTCAAAAGGTAAAAACTGCGGTGGGGATGACACCCACAAATTCTTCACTACAACAGATAGAAAAAGTTTCCATGTTAGGGCTACAAGTTTTGATCACTTCTGGTGATCTCACCCTATTAGGAGTGACATATTAGATCAGCTAGATCTACCTAGATATAGGATTTTAGCAACACTATTGAAGTGTGCACTCAGTTAAGAGATTTACAAAAGGCTGTTAAGTCTACTCTATTAGGAGATTTTATCCAAAACTCTATTACAATTGTCAGAAAGCAATAGGTAAATATATGCTAATTGACAACACAATTGTTTGATTACAGATCTATAAGTGCTCATAAAATATCACCTTAACTGTGAAGAATCTCTTCTCTGAATCTGCTCAGTAGCCTCTTCTGATTCTACCAATCTGATAACCTTTGTACTTTGTTCTACTCTATAAACTGATAGATTTGATGTTATTCAATTGCTTCAAATGATCCTTGATTCATATATCAACTCTCTCCAAAATGATGCGAACATACAAATATATAGTGTTCTATTTTTTTCACTTAAGCAAAATTTAGGTTACACAACATAATCATAACCCTAAGATCTACGCTGTACAATAATAACCTAGAACAATTATTACAAAAAATATACATTACATTTAATGAATATCATTACATTAAATGTTCCTTGATCTTGGTAAAATGTTTTATGAATTGTTGTAGCCATTTGCATAGAAGCATGTGCCATTTCTGATTACTATGCCATTTTCTATGATCATCAGTAAACACTGTATAAGTTTCTCAATGTATACTATGATGCTTGGTGTTTACTAACTGTTAGTGTTAGTGTCTGCTGGTGCTCGATAAACTATCTATTGCTCGGTAAACTGTCTTATCGACGAGTCTATTTTACTTCTAGTTACGGATTAGCTTAATGTAAGTAATTGACTGATATCTGTACAAACTTTTGGTACTAATGACAACCTTAAATGCCTATTAGAGATAACAATCTTCCCCTTTGGCATTAGTATCAAAACTCTGAATGTATATAGACAAAATTTTCATAATACATAATACCTTATATCTTCACCATATACATATACAACAAAAAAATTTCTTCTAAATACTTAGTACTCCCCCTCAGTGCATGCTCCTGGTAACATGTAGTATACATAGCAATTATGTACATATTTGGCATAAAAACCTGATACATATACATTATTTCCCCCCTTTTTGATAATAATACCAAATACAAAAAAATAGTATACTCACATCTTGTCAAAAAATTGCTGGTGGGTTTTCTTCAGTGACTCCAAGAGGTTTTCCCATTCCTCTTTCAAGTTGGTAAGAGAAATATGCTCATAACACTGGAATTTCAGGTGTTGCAATGAGTTATTCTGCTTTGACAATGTGGGTCTCAAAAATTTTCAAGTAAGGTAAGAGTTCTTTCTGTAACTCAATAGTCTGAACTATTATGTGCTCTTCTTGTTGCTTCAAATCTTCTATCAATTGCCCGAGTTCTTGAACTCAGTGAATATGCTTCGAGAAAGCATGAGGCTCGATTATAGCTACATTTGTACTCAACTGTATTTCTGCTTTTAATCCTTTGATCTTTTCACTAACTTCAACAATGAATGTGTCTATAGTACAAAGTTTCAGTAAGAAGTTACAAATTAATTGGGTGATAGTTTTGATTTCAATGATTACCTTAGATAATTTGACCTTCTGCAATGCCACTAGTAGGCTTATTTTTTCTGCTAGTGTGTGCTATATCCTAGATTCTGCCCTTTATTTGATTCATTTATTTGCATCGGTGTCAGGGGCATTGATCTTCTCGACAAGTGTAGCAAGTTGATCTATGATAGGAGTATCCTCATCAATGTTTATCTCAGGTACTACCTGTTGCAGGATATCCCTCACATCGGTTAATACTTCTTTTCTTTTGTGTTCTTGCTTCAAATTCTCTTGCGCTTCCTTCCTTGAACATAATTCCCCATATTTACTCAATTCTTTGGGGCTGAGGGTCCTCAAGTCACACTCAGGGATAATTATTACTTCTAGGGTGATCGGCCCTTTTCCTTTCTTTTTCTTCTTCGATGCTAGAGGTGACTTCTTTTCAATAATAGAAATAGTTTTATCTCCATCCTTTGGAGTATCCTTCCTAGTTAACACATGTTCTTTCTTCTTCTACTCCTTGGTAGCTATAGTCTCAGTTGATATAGTAGCAGTCTCAGATGTAGTGTCAAGTGGGATCACCTTAGTTTCCTTTATTTCTTCAGTTGCTATTGCCTCAGTGGAAGGTGCCTTTGTTTGAGTAGGCCCATCTATCTCTGCAGGTTTTTTAGGTTCTTGTACCTCAGTTGTCTCATTATTGTGCTCGGGGTCTGACCCTTCATGTTGTACTTGTGAAGTGATCTCAACTGCTTCTGCAAGTACAGGTATCTTACCCGGTAGTGATGTAAGTAGACATTTAGTGTCTAGTGCTTCATCTTGATTAGATGTGATATTTACATCTTCATTATCATTGTCATCAGGATCACCATTTGTGATGTCTTCAATGAATACATCATCATCGGTCTTCTTCTATAGTTAAATTTTAACTATATCTGGTGCATCCTATGAAACACTTATTTATTCCGTTTGATTGGTGATATCAATTACCTCGGTAACTGATATACCGACATTCTTTGATTTCTTTGATGTTCCCTCATCAATAAAAATGCCTTTACCTTTAGAATTTTGTCTCTTCTTAGACAAGTTTAGGAATGCTCCTTGCTCAGCCTTTTCTTTGTCCTTCAAAATTATTGTACACACAAAATCAGTTATGGGGTCCATATCTGCTACATTTTCATCCATTATCATCAAGGCTCCATTCTTAATGTTAAATTTTTCTTGGTATTTGGTCAAATACTCACTAACTTCTCCAAAGCTTAGATGTGCAACTGCTCAAACTAGAGAGCATTCTCTCTTTCTCTTCTCGTTATCTAGAGCAATAGCCCATCTATCAATGATATTGTCATCCAACTTATTTGGTAATGCACAGGAAGATTCCATTAGAACTTTCTTGAATTTGATCATCATTTGGATGACAGCCTCTTCTATATCGGTTTGTTCTTCATTTGATAACTTGTCAAATCTATCTAGTAAAGGATCAATGAGGTCTCCATGTTCAATTATGTCTTCAATAATCTCATGTATTGACTTTGTCTTATTGTTTACCATGTTGAATTGATTGACATCATCTTCAGTCTCTGTATCCTCAAGATCTTCTTTATTTCTTATGTATTTTCTCCTTTTCTTTGGTGTCTTGGCTATAGCCTTGTTCTTCCTCTTGATATATTTCTTCATCGATGTAGCTGCCCTTCTTTTTGTTACTTTCACTACTTCTTCCTTATTGGTTGATGTTGCTATAGTTGACAATTGTGTCTTCATACCTTCATGTACAGGTGGCTGTTGCATTATAGGAATTTCAAGTGGAGGAATTCGTGTGGGATCTTCTCCTTTATCGGACTCAGTCTCCTCACTATCATATAATTTGTTAGCTAACTGTAACTGACCTTCAATTTCCTATTCAACTAGTGTCTCTTCAGATGCCTCAAACACATCCCCATATGTAGCAGTAAGGTTTTTCTTCATCTTCTTTACCTTTCTAGTTATTTTACTGATCTCTATATCTATTGAAATTCTAGACTTTGCCCCTTCATACACTTCGAACCTAGTGGCTATGGGATCCTTTGGTAATGCAAGCAGTGCATTAATAGATTTGAGAGTGAAATATCAGTTTATTTCATAACCCATCAGTGCCAACCATTTTGTTCTAGGTTCAATTGCTCTTAGCATAGTGAAATCTATGTTGACTATAAAACATATGTCATTTTCAAATTTCTCAACTAGTTCCCTCAGAAATCTACTTCTCTTATACATCTTAGTCTGGAACTCTTTGAAATATGCATCAAACTCTATGTTTAATCTGTCTCCTAATGATGTCATCATGTCATTGATTTGTGTTGTTATCAGTTTATCTGATTGCCAGTTTACTTTACCAATGCTAGGTACATATTTTTGTATATAGAAAAATATACAGACAAGTATTATTCCAAACTTATAGGTATTTTACTTTTTTTCCCTTATGGTCTTTATATTCTCCTGTATTTGATGAAGTAGTACCTCGACAAGATTAATCTGGTGATCTTTCTTCATGATTTTGTACGCCATGTCTACCACGCTACAGGGTACGTTGTTCGGTCTTCTTGACTGAAATATTTTGTACCTGATCACATGTGCTACAAATTTGACTATAGGGTCTCTAATTGATGAGATCTTTAATGCTCTTCCATCCCATTTTTCTCTAGTATTTTTTCTCAACATCATGTCGGGATGAGCTTCAAAAAACTTTTGCCTTGTCAAATGTGGGATACCTAGTTACCCTACTAACCATTTTCTTGGTGACCTCTATAGGTTTGTCCAACCAAAATTTTCCATCATGGTATCTGCTTAGAATGATTCTTATCTAGTCTATCTTGAATGATTTTGGGTAATGTACCATACACAATAACCCTAATTTTTCAATCTTCTAGTATTCAGTTTTCAACTTTTTGTTGGTACCACATACTTTTTGATACGCTGCAATAGTCTCAAATACTCTAATTTACCCAATCTTGTAGTGAATATATGATCTTACATCTTCTGTCAACAAAAATCTATCTGGTATTCTTGAAAAAGCACCCATTGAATCTATCTGCGTTGCGACCTTAGGATGCGGCTTAAATTTAGGTTCTTTGGATTATGCCCTCATGATAAGTTTTACTTCCTCGTCAACAATTTATGATTTTCTTGCAAACAATGTTGATGCCATAGATTGATTCTAGGGTTTCAGAAAGCAATAGGTTAAAATGTATTTGATAGCAAGTGAACTTACTCTGATTTGTCAAAAAATGATGTTGGTTCAATCTAAATTTGCCTTGAATCCTTCTAGAAAATCTTTTAGCTTGAACACTTCTCTATGAGATCTCTGTTGTTTGAAATTGCAATGTAACAATAAACTATGTGCTTGTGTATTTATAGACCTTTTGATATTCCCACTCAAACTTTCATGCAATAAATGTGTGACCTAACTTTGGTATGAAATAGTTGTCAGCTTGGTGACAACAGAAAGTCTTGACTACTCGGTTAACATTGGATATTTTCATCAGTTAATACATGTCTTTGGTTATCCTTAAGTAGTAATTACTAATGAGTAACCAACTCTCAGTCTCTCTTTTACTGACTGTATAACATTGTTAGCTCATAACACATAAACCATAGTGCATCTTTACTCGTGCTAATTTGGTATCAGTACATCATGTATAAGGAACTGTATGTAAAAATGTGATCATTTAGAAATGTCAGTTCCATACATACCTTTTCACCCTTAAGTGGAGGTATCGATGTCACCCAACCCAGTGGATGAGGTTTCACCGACAATGTTACTTGACTCAACATTCTCCTTAGATTCCTTCTTCCACATAGTGTTCCTTAACTTTGTGATATCTGTGATAGTATATCCACTTTCAAATTTATGGTTTTCATTTGGTGCTCGGTCTTTGCAATTCTTTCTTAAATGACCAACCCTATGACAATGCATACATGCCATTCTAGTGCTTGTCCAATTTCTCAATTGTCCAATTTGACTCTTCCTATAACAATATGCTGCAATGTGTTCATATCTACCACAAGTAGTACAGTGAGCCCATGTATTATAATCCCAAACATAAGAATTACCTTGTCTCTTCGGTTGATAGGGCCTTCACTTTATTTGCTGCTTAGGAGTCCATACTTGCTTCATCTTAGCCTTACACTCTCGTGCAGTGTGTCCATGATTATTACAAGTATAGAATATCTTCTCCATAGTAGTATTGTTAGCAATATCATTCTATTTAGCTCTGCACTCATATGCTGGATGTCCAAACTTACCACAATAATAGCAATATCCATTAAACTTAGGAGTGACCGGAGGTTTACCTTGTGCTTTGCTTCTACACACATTAGATGTATGTCCTGGTTTGCCACAGTGATAACATGTCAACACTTTAGGTTTTTGATTTGGATTGTTGTTGACTTGTTCAGCTTGTTGTGATCATTCTCCTTCACTAGTGTAGCCTATTCCAGTTCTACTTCCAAATCTTCTTTGATTAGTCAGAAAGTCATCAATCTTCTTAGAACTTTCCTTAGCAAGTTTCTTCATTTCATTCTACTGTTGTTGATTTTTCACTTTATTTCTCAGCTTCTCATTATCCTCTCTAAGTTTTGCAATATCATCTAGTCTTCTTGATAGTTCTTCATTTACTCGGTTTACCTCTTGATTCACAGTCATTATTTGATTAGTTACTTGAAAATGTCGATCAGTGAGTCTTCGTATCTCACTCTCTTTTTCTTGAAGTTGATCAGTCATTTGTCTTTGGTCTTTAATTGCCAGATTCCTTTCGTGCTCGGCTTATTTTTCTTTGTTCATTGTTTCTACCATTCTCACCATCTGATATTCTTGACCAATTTGTAGTACTTTCACTTGATCAGTTAGGTGTTGATTCTTTTCAGATAATTTAGTGATTATGCTTTCAGATCCATCAGAGATGCTTCCAGAACTAGATCCAATATGTTCAAACATTTCATCAATAGGTTCTTCATGGCAACTGATCTCATTTTGTAGTATGGCTAGGTTTTTTCTTTCAAACAATAATTTCTTCAATCCCTCCTTAGCTTGTTTATACTATTCCACAAACATATGCATTTCTATCTTCTAATTTTCGATAGTCTTATCAAGCTTGTATCTCTCCATGACTTAGATCTTTACCCTTCAATGGTTAAACTATTCAATAAGAGAACATTTTCTATGATACCAATTGTTGGAATTAGGAGAGATAGGTATTGAGAGAGGAGGGGTGAATTAGTGCCTTCAAAAATTTTACATGTAAACCTTTTAGATATATAGCTGTAAATAGTGATAACCGACCAAAACACCTTGAATCTAATTGCATGTATCAATCATTCATTTATCTTTAAGAGAATAAATAACATGATAAACACATGACACAAGTATTTTGGTAATGTAGAAACCCTTGTTAGAAGGTAAAAACTACAGTGGGGATGACACCCACAAATTCTTCACTACTATAGATAGAAAAGGTTTTCTTGTTAGGGATACAAGTTTTGATCACTTCTGGTGATCTCACCCTATTAGGAGTGACATATTAGATCAACCAGATCTACCTAGTTATAGGATTTTAGCAACAATACTGAAGTGTGCACTCGGTTAAGAGATTTACAAAAGACTATTAAGTCTACTTTGTTAGGGATTTTATCCAAAACTCTATTACAATTGTCAAAAAGAAATAGGTAAATATATGCTAATTGACAACACAATTGTTTGATTACAGATCTATAAGTGCTCATAAAATATCACCTTAACTGTGATGAATCTCTTCTCTAAATATGCTTGGTAGCCTCTTCTGATTCTGCCAATATGATAGCCTCTGTACTCTGTTCTGCTTTGATAACTAATAAATTTGAATTTATTCAATTTCTTCAAATGCTCCTTGATTCATATATCAACTCTCTCCAAAATGATGCGAACATATAAATATATAGTGTTATGTTTTTGCCGCTTAAGCAAAATTTAGGTTACACAACATAATCATAACCCTAAGATCTACGGTGTACAATAATAACCTAGATCAACTATTACAAAAGATATACATTACATTTAATGAATATTAATACATTAAATGTTCCTCAATCTTGGTAAAATGTTTTATGAACTTTTGTAACTATTTGCATAGATTTATGTGCCTTTTCTGATTACTATGCCATTTTTTGTGATCATCGGTAAACACTATATAAGCTTCTCAATGTATACTGTGATGCTCGGTGTTTACTAACTGTCGGTGTCAGTGTCTACTGGTGCTCGGTAAACTGTCTTACCGATGAGTCTATTTTTCTTCTAGTTACCGATTAGCTTAATGTAAGTAATTGACCGATATTTGTACAAACTTTTGGTACTAATGACAACCTTAAATGCTTATTAGAGATAACAATAGGCCCCCACTTTTTTATGTGTAAGGCACCTTACCCCTTGCGTGAGTGCTGCTACATTGGTAGCTCACCTTCTTTCATCTCAACATGTCGTGGATGACTCTTGCTAAGGCTAAATGCTGACCCCCAATAAGCATTACATGAGGCTCCTATTTCAATTTTTGCTGGCATCCATTTTGTAGAATGTGCCTCCCTTTACTATCTACACACGTTAGGCACCTACTTTCAAAATATGTGGACTTCCTTCTCATTTTAGTTCATTATATATACCTAGGCATGAGCACTCAAATACCGACATGTGAAGTAGAAAACTTTTCATTCTTTTTTATTTTCATGCACACCCTAGTTGCATTTGTTTATTGGTTTGCACTGTGTGTTGATATGCATATAAATGACTCTGATAATGATAGTGGAATCTTCAAAACAAATCTTGGAAGAATGTAAGCCCATTCTAGATAGAAGCAAAGTTCCCTTTGTTTGAAAAATATTGGAAGCTGAAACAATGTCATGGGTAGCACTGCATAATCATTAAATGTCAAAAGATAGGTGAGAAAAAGGAGCTCCCAAAAAATAATTTCCATGTTCCAAGTTAACTTTCATGCACATCCGAAGGAAAATAGTCATTGTGATAAATGTGATTACCAGAAGTTGTGATGTCTTCAATATATAAACAAATGAGTTTCACTGTATAAGTAGCCATTTTTGGTCAAAACATATCTTGAACAACTCCCATTTCCTATGTGAGTATTTTCTTAAAGACAAAGCATCCTTGGGGCTTTTGGACTTATCATACGGTTTCAATAGTTCTTTTGACATCACTTGTCCAACATGGAATTGTTTGAATCTCTGAGAAAATTGATCTACTATAAAGTACACATATGGCCTTTTATCAACAATGAGAACACTCTCCATTTTCCATTGGCATCTAATGCATTTACACAGGCCTCTCTTTGTTTGGTGTGGGTGGCCCCTTCACATGGCATGAGGTTCCAATGACTTGTTGGCCTGTTCACACTCTAACTAACATGAGCCTCCCCTTGCAAAACTTAGGTGTTTGAGCTGATTCGAAGTAGTTCAAGTATGAATATTTACTCTCCATATCGATAGTCTTCAATTCTATCACAATTATTACTAATTATATCATTTATTTAAATGAACAAATTCTTGACAAAACCTGTATAGCAACAAAGACCTCATTTCATTGGCTTGGCACATATCCCTTTGGCTACTAGCTACTCACGTGAGCACCCCTTTTGGGCACTTACATACCTCACTCCTTCATAACATACGCTGACAACTCAATGGGAACATATTTACCAACATGAGTTTGATAAGGTTCAATACTATGCCCAATCAAACTTTGGATACTTTTAATTTAAAACAACTTTCTCATTTGAGTAACCATTGTGACATGCTTTGAAACATTTCCATGCATCTTCTCATGCCCAGGATAGTTATTAACAAATTTGGCCATGTCCTCATACTTGAAAGTGAAAGAGAAACCCCTCAGTATCAATGAAAATTGTAGGTTAATTGATTGAAATACCAGATGCAAGTGTGCTAAGCTTGGAGCTCCAATGTCACTCACGTAAGAAAATACAGATGCTTCACATTATTCAATTTACTAAATTATAGTCTACTATGTACCTAAATTAGAAGACATTCAAATTGGAGGCCATTACAAACACTTTTGATATTTCTGCAAAATGACCTCATTAATGGCAAATGGCCTTTGGAACTAACTTAGAAAACTAACTGATTCAAGTAATCGAAATGTGGTGCTGGGCACACATGTTTCACAATTAACATTCTTCCATACCACAAAATGTAGTTTGACAAAACTAAACAGGTCCAAAGATTTTAATCATCCAAGCTGCCTCTTCAAAACAATTCTGCAAACTACCCTATCAAAACAATGAAACACATCTAGTTTTTACTTTGAAGATAAGTCAAGCAACACCTAGAAGACCTGAACTTCTGGATATTGGAAGTATGCCATATGGAGAGCATGAATCTAGAAGGAAAACTCATGATGATCAACCGGTCACATTTGGCAGACCCTTGAAAGTAGCCACTTGGAAATACAGCACAAGAAAACAAGAGAAATACTAATTTCTACAAATGAAAAGCATCTGGGGAAGTGTGAATACAAAACCCTCATGATTTGAGACCTTGAAAACTTGAAGTAAATTTAGTTTACAATAAAGATGCACCATTTTCTTGATGTGACCAATCATGATATTCGAGATATAACACCACAAGCAGGGCGTCCGACTGAACTATGCAACTCATCTGCATCAAATTGTTAGAAACTGCAAACAAAATTAGATTGACCAACTGGGTAAACGAATTCATCATGGCTTGAAAATAGGAAATGAAAATCTCTCTCATACCTATAGTATGATGCAACAACCGACATGCAACAATCAAACACAATGCAAAAGATACAATCCTCCAAAGTGAGCTACTCAGAAATATGCATTTGACAGTTTGGCACACTAATAGAAACTACAAATGGGATGGGCTTAGGAAACTAACCAAATGGACTTGTCATGACCTAAAGACTGAAACAAAAGTACTTGACCTCTGGAATACAATACAAAATGAATTTTCTCAATTGGGTCACAAAGTCAAAAGTTACAACTGGTCAAACATGGCTAATTAGATTTTTGGGCAGAAAATATGACAAATCTGGAAAGCCAACTTTGAGGGATCCAAAAATCTATCAAATGGACTTTAAAAAGCTTGAGACTTGACACATAGGTTCTCTGATATACATGTTAAAAATTCCCAAAGTGGCGAGCCATGAAACCTAACAGGACACAAGATATTAAAATGCAAATAGGTCTTGCTACAACAATTTGACACTTAGGCAAAAATGCAGATTTGGACAACTGCTCAAAACATGACATCACGAAACAACTTGAAACTCAAATTTAACAACCTAGGATGTCTTCAAATGCCAAAACAAAGGTGAGGATAATTTGGCATGCATGGAAAACCTCAAAATCTCATCCAGGAAAATAGGCACAAAAGCACCTATAGGGCTTCAAACTGCAAAAATATAACAAGGTAATCAAAAACCCATGTTGTAATTTTGACTACGAATAGTGGCTTTGATTGTGGATGCGTGCCCCATGCGGGAATGAAAAGAACTCCAGAATCTCATGGTAGAAGCAAACCACCCTAAAACTTCAAAACAAATTTATCTCTTTTTCACTTACATCTCTCAATACTCTTCTCTCTTACTTCAAAATCTGGAAACCCTTTATTGAAAGAAAACACACCACACTAAAGGGAAAGTGACTATACATGAACTTACAATATTTTAAAAAAGGGCTCAAAGCCCCAAAAGCCCAGTCAGTCTTTACCTCTATCAAGTAAATGATTCTCATCTCCATACAATGGAGGCAAACTAAGACTACATGTTTCATCCAGATGGTCAAAAACATTTTGATTCACTTTAAACATATCATAAGAAAAATAGTCAACACACTCACCATAATCCGGCAAGATTAGGCCATCAAGCTGCCGTAAATAATGATCACTGTATGACATCAAAGAATCACACCCTTCCTTGTCAACATCATGCTGAAAAAAGAAGCACTCCAACTCCACATCATGGATGGAAACATTATCATTCTGATTATTAGTTTGCAAAACAAAATAAAACATTTCTATCTCATCACTTTGCAAACTAAAGTAGAACCTCTTGAAAAAAATCTCTTCTTACATAAAATTGGAAACATCTTGCTGATCACAAACTACATCAGCATCATTTAAAAAGGAACAAGCTCCGTCAGTGAGTGACTCATTAGTCATTGGAAAATCTTAGAATACACATTCAAATTTACTAGTTTATTCAACATCAAGATTTACACAAGAACCACAACAAGAAAACTCTTGCAAATCTGAATACTCACTAGTACATTCATCATTATATTTATAAAAAATAACATTATCAAAATCATCACAATGAAATTCACTTTCACATTGCTAATTTAAAATAGGAGAAAAGATGTCAATAGATGTTTCACTCATCATGCCATCACTCGAATCACTTTCATGAAAACTTATTTTTGTCAGGCATGGAATTTTGGAAACAAACTTGGGAGTATACCTTTGAAAATCAGCATCTGAGATCTACTCACAACTTAGCAAGCACTGAGAATTACATTCTATCTCTTCATTATCACTGCTGATGTTGCAAGTCTCTTCCCCATTAGAAATCATGACTAAATTCACTTTTCACACATTACCTTGTGTGAAGTAACCACTGCAAGAACTATCATCCACATTATAATCATATTTTTGATGTTCACACAAAACAACACTAAACTAAAACAAGGAACCATAATCATCATGCTGAGAAAAAGGGAAATCTACAAGCTCAAGGGAAGCGTTATCAACTGTAAATTCATCTTCCACTCCTTGACACTCATAAATTTAATCATCAACACAATAAGTAGCACTATTAGCATAACAAGACTTAACATCCCCAAATGAACTAGACTCATTATCTACAAATGAATCCATTCATTCTTTAACATTTTCTAGTGCTTCATTGTTTAGGGATGTAGTCCAACTGACTGATTCAGACATACTAAGTTCTAGGAACATCTTAGCATACTGGGATTCTTGAAAATCTAAACCCATAGGAAGTTCACCACATGCAACAAGAAATTTCTTATAGTAAGACAATGTGGACTCCTCTTTTCTTTCTCCTATTTTACATCTTAACCGTAGTATGCAATTATGCTGAATTTTTGATTTATCAAATGAAGTTCATCATTATAAATTTCTAAATCTGACTCAAAACCTTTAGATCTAGAAACACCCTCTTGATCTATCATGGTTGGGAACTCCATTCTAACACACTGACAAAATAATAAAGCTCATTCTCATGACAATATTTCTATCTGAACTCATGCAACCACTGACTTCATTAAACATCAACATATTTCTGATACTCTTTAGAAATTGAATCTTCTATCTAGAAATATGGCATGAACTTTCAAACTAATTTCCCTTTTCTTTGGTAACCGATTCACCTATTTAGGGACTATTTTTTACTTCGGTAAAATATTCCCTAGAAGTTTTTTTGCTAGTGTAAAATATTGATATGAAGCCTTCCTCAAATCACCTTTCAAATCTTTGTAGAAAAGCCAACTCTTTGCAGAGGACCAATCTTGAGCCAGCTGAGAACCTTTATCTCACACCTGGACCTTCTTTATCAGCAAACATAAAACAACTTGACAAGATGCACTGTTTGTAAGTATCACAAAATTCATTACAATTTCATTTTACAAAACATTGATCAAACAAAGATTCAGAGTCACCAGTCACATTCAATGAGATAATATAACAATTTTTTGAAAAGAATTGAC
Organism: Chamaecyparis obtusa; assembly: GCA_027943335.1. Taxonomy (NCBI): domain Eukaryota; kingdom Viridiplantae; phylum Streptophyta; class Pinopsida; order Cupressales; family Cupressaceae; genus Chamaecyparis; species Chamaecyparis obtusa. The sequence continues at coordinate 862,547 of BSBK01008525.1, forward strand.
TCTATGACCAAACTGGACCAGACCTTTGGATGATTCAGCAAAGCAAGTAATTGGGCATCTTAAACTTGTTGTCATTTATTTCTTCCCTAGTAGTGTCACCAATTTATTGGCACTTTTCATGTAGAATCACTACATAGCTATTAAACTTTACTCTTAGACTCCCAATTCTATATTTTTATAGGTAAAAGGCTAATTAACAAGATTTTACATATATACATGACTCTTCACATACACTAAATATAAAAATTTATATTATAAAATAATTTTTTCATACCTTTGTATTTTATTTCTCTTCTTCGATGATTACTGTATATATATTCCTCATTGTATCATGACTAATCTACTATTTCTCCCTTGTTTTTGTCACTTGAAGTTGCTGGGGTGTAGGTGTAAGAAAATACTTGTCCAAAAATGGTTTGTGGAGCTGCATAATCCTTGCTAAGGTATTATCCTATATCTTGATCTCTAGTTGGGTAGATAGATCAACCAAACTCTCACCAATAGAGAGATCAAGATCTCTTTGTATTAACTCATTTTCCAATGCCAATTCTCTCTGAATAAGCTCTAGATGAGGTGTTAACATTATTTGTATGGAGATTAGTTTGGCTCTTATTCTCCCATCATTAGCCATCAAATTGGATAATTTCCCTTGTACATGAAGTAATCATGTGAAATCAATGTAGCTAGAGCCTGTATCCATGCTAAGTAAATGACTAGTAGATTTCAATCTAATTGTAGTTTGTCAATTAAATCTTGATTATCCTTTGTGAATGTTTCTACATTTCATAGTTTCTTGTACAAAGAATAAACATTCTTTACAACCTCTTCTAAGTTATTCACTAAGTCAGAAAGTTCTACCTATTTGACTGCTATCTCAGTTGAAACCCTTTCAAGTGTCTTTATCTCAAGATTTATTTCTAACCATTGCATGAGATTTTCATTAGTTTCACTATCATCATTGTTCACCTTCTTAACAATATGAATCAAATGTTCCAAAATAGGTGAAGTCTCATTCACATCATCAATTTCAAAAGCATCTACAAATATACCTTTTATTTCATATAGTACCTTCTTCTACTCATGTTCTCTCCTTAATTATTCTTGCTTGCTCTACTTCTTCAAGAGATCTTGCAATATTTTCATTTTCTCATAGGTCAAGTTATCAGTGTCCCAGTTCAGAATCACTATAACTTTATCAAGTGTTACCTGTGTGCTAGGAGACTTTTCCTTTTTCTTGTGAACTTTCTTCTTTGGTGTATTACCACTCGATATCTATACTAAGGCTTAAATAGCATCTTGCTCCTTAGGCTCTAGATGCTCCTTTGTTATTGTCTCCTTAGTCTTCTTTTCTTCCTCCACACAAGGTCCTAAAATTATTGTTGCAGACTTATCTACTTGATCTTTTAAGCTCTCCTCTCCTTTTCCTTTATTATCTTCCTTGACAAGTGAAATTTTTGTTGTTGTTTTCGGCTTGTCTTGTTCCTCGGCACTTGAAATTTGTGAGCCTTTCTTCTCAATGGTGATCATGTGGGAGCGTGAAGGTTCAGTGTTAATATTTGATGTACCTTCAATCCTTGTATAATCATGTACCTAGATGAGAACAAGATTAGTACTTGATAGAAAGGGATCTAAGGTTGCCTCCTTAAGAATTTGACTTTTTATTTCTTCCTCAGTCAAGACATTAATATTAACTTGTGTTGCCTCAGGGATATCCTCAATAGTGATCACATATTGTGATGCACTCACTTCTAACTTTTGTCTTTCCTCTTCCTCAAGATTTTGAGGCTGCCTAATGTCTTCTTTATTATCCAGTTCCACTTGGCTGGATGTACCTTCACTTTGTTCTGGATTCTTATCAACTAATAAACCATAAATTATCTTCCACATCCTTTTTCTTTGGGTGACAACTTCTTCAATATTATATTTCAAAATGGAATAAGCTCTTAACTTAGATATAATTTTTTTTCTATGCTATGCAATGAACTTCTCTATTTGCTTTGGTGTTATTTCATGCATGATCTGAGATAAAGTTCCTTCCCTTATCTATCTCTTAGTGATAATAGCATACTGCCATTTCTGATCAATTTTTCTAAATAGTTCATTAGGGATCAAACTCCCTATCTCTAGAGGTGTCATCTTGAATGTACATAGCATTTATAACATAGCCTCTTCAATCTTGTCCTTGTCATATTTTCTTAGTCTCTCAAATTTTATAAGTTTGAATCTTGCTAATCCTAAGGTGCTTTTGATATTTTGGCATATTTCATCCACACTAATTAGATGTCAATGTGATGCCACTTTCAATTTGGTATTATCATCTATGTCAATCATTTCTTCATCATCATCATACTTTTGCAATGCTAATTTCCTTCTTGGCTTCTTCTTAGGATGACTTGACACTGTTCTAGTTTGCACTTGTTTCCTTTTACCTAACCCTTCCCCTTCAGTTTTTGATGCAAGTGTTTTCCTTTGGGGTTGGACAATAGCTATGGAAGTTAAATCTTCCTTGGTTCTTGATCTTAATGTTGTAGGAGGAGTAGAATTTTGTTTCTGTATCTTCCTTTTCCTAGGCTTAGCAACCAATACCTCCTTGGCCTTCTTTTGAGTTTCAACTTCCTCCTCTTCACTACCTTCAAATTCACTAGACTGATCTTCACCTTGACCTTGTGTAATTTGAAGAAGTGCATTCTCCTCTTCTCCTTTACCTAGCATCTTCTCTAGATTCTTGACTATTTTCTTTCTTTTCCTCTCTAGGGTTGCATACTTTAACCCCATAGTAATTTTGGACTTACCTTCTTCATAATTTTCAAAAGGTTTTGTCTTCCTATAAATCTCCTTAGCAATTAAAGAAACTTTAGTGCTACTGATGTCTCATCTATGTTGACCTCATAAGGAAATGGCCTTAGCCATGCCACCTTAGGCATAACAACCTGAACATAGGTATTGTCTGCATCCACTAGAAAACATATATCATTGTAGTATTTTTGTACTAGGGATACATGAGTTCTACTTCTCTTCCTCATCTTCTTCTTGAATTCAACAAAATAACTCTCTATTATATTAGAAAAATTATCACCTAACTATTGAATAAAATCATTGACTTGATGAGTTGGATGTTGGTCCCGACTCTATACTACATCTACTATAGTAGGAAAACTTTTTGTACATAAATAAATAGACAAACTATTGCAGAACTAAGCTTACACATTGAGTTTTTAGCTTTTTGTATTGGTGTTAGGTTATCAACAAGTTGAGTCAACTATAACTTGTCAAGATCATAAGTATGATCTTTCTTCACCATCTTCCTTGCCTGATCTCCTACAATGCAGGGAACACTATCCATCTTGCTTGATTGGTAAAATTTGTGAGCAATAACCCTTACTAAAAGAATCTATCTTTGGATTTGTGATCGTAGAGATTGTCATTCCTCTTTTGTTGCATACTACCAATGTGTTAGCCTGGATTATTTCTTTTCTTTGGAACTTGATTGTTTGCTTCTTGGTTAGAATGAGATATCTGGTGACTTGGTGGATCATATCTTTGGCGATTTTTACCAACCCATTCTCCAACCACAATTGCATGTCATGTACTCTACTCAAAATGATCTTAATCCATTCAACTTTGAAGTTGTGAGGGAAATCTAGGGCATGCACTAACCCTTTCTTGGAAACTTGTTGATGCTTCACCTTTAACACTTCATTATCACATAACCTGTTATAAGCTTTTGTCAACTCATAATCAACAATTTCTCTGATTTTGCATATGTAGCATGCATGCATTGTTGGAGATTTCCCAACAAGCCTATGTCGACTGTATGTTTTCCATTGAGGACAACATATGGTAAGTAGTGTGCAAAGAGCCTTGAGCATATGTTTCTTGGATATGTTATCAGGATGATATCATAGACACAAAGGTTGATTCTGAGTGCAGACATTTGTGCAGGGTATGTGCAAGATCATGAGGGGCCAAAAAGTGGCGATGTGAAAAATATTCACTTTTCACTCGTCCAAAAGTGCATGAAAGCACTTGTTGACTTTTTAGTAGGCCTGGGTGTCAGTACACCTGGGCAAAGCTGCCACCAAAGCACATACCTAATCGGGTACCCAAAAATATCAGGTACCTGATATTTTCGGGTACCCGATAACTGTGGCATATATCCGACACCCGCGAGCCCTATTCTTCATTTCCTAGCGTGATTTTTTCAAGTTTCTAACCGCAATTTTCTGATACCCAATATATTTTTAGATACCTGATATTGGAAACCCCAAATTTGACTCTGAGCATATTTGGTAAGTAGTTAATTGTATATTTTTATTAATTTATTTCATTTTCATTCTAAATGTATCATTTTCATTCTAAATGTAGCATTTTTTTTAAAAATAGGGTTTTGTATTTATATTTGTAATAATATTTAAAACTTAGATTTGTTTTTTATTTAATCAGGCATGGCTGACAACAATGAAGAAAATAACCCTCCAAATAACAATCTTGAAAACAATCCCCCATATCTAAACCCTAAATCTTTACAAGATTTGATAGAAGAAAATTTGAACACAATACGAGGTTTCCAAAACACATATCAAAATATACCTACATTAGGTCCCATGCTTGCCACACTAAATACAATTGTTAAAAATATTAACACACTCACACAGCAACATAATACTGCTCTTCATTGGCGTGATTATATGCATGCCCAATTTGATGATAGGCTTGACCATGATGGGATTGCGGCCCTTAATATAAGTAAGGAAGATATACTTGCCCTTTTTGTAGATCCTAAAACCAGAATACCAGTTGACCCCAAAAAGTCCAAATTATCAATAAAATGGTGCACACATGAAGCAATGCGCACAAACTTTTGGGATCACTGGTGGATGGTTTTTGATAAACCACCACATAGCAATTTGGAGGTCCCATTTTATTTCCTTAAAAAATTGTATGCTGAGTTTGTGCTTGGTCACCATGTTGATTATTGGAGTATGAGGCCCAACATGGGTGTAGGTAGAGGAGCTCCTCAAACTAGGCCATCTTCCCAGTGTCGAAAGGCCACTACCTTTGTCCCCCCCACTGATGTCACACCCCCTCCTCCAGTGCAGCATCCTGATATCATTTATGAGGCTGCTGAACTGACTATTAGGCCCATTCATTTACTGAGTGACCAGTTGATCACATAGACTAGGTCAGTGTTGACTCCTATGGATGCTGCTGGCGCATCAACATCTCGTCGGACTTCACATGTATGTGAGCCCCATATGTGTATTATGTGCAGGCATATGTGCCTCAGACCGCTTACTGATTCTGATATATATCATTTTCATGATATTGATGAGGGAGATATAGGAGAGGCTGTTGAAGAGGCTGCAACACCTCATGGAGCATCTACATCTCATGAGAGTGCTCAGGAGGTGCACGTAGAGCCATTGACTCCTGTTGATACGGTAAGAGTAAACATTATAAATAAATTTGTCACATGACTTATTTAATTTAAAAATAATTTATTTATTTAGATTAGTTTTAATGATTGCATGCACTTATGTATATATATTTTTTCCATTTATGTTTAGTCGATGACATAGGAGGAGGTGAGACAGGTGGATGAGTCCACAATTTCGGCCATTTCATTTGGCCTTGATGACTATACAATATATTATAAATTATGTACGCATTAGTTTTTTTTATATCATTTGGTGTACATGATTAAATCTCTATCAATTAGAGCAATAAAATTCATACATTTACTAATATATATTGTCATCTTATTATGTTCTTGTAGGCTACAGCCGATGTCAGTGGGGGGCGTGAGGGGGTTCCTTCATCAGGTGTTGACAAAGGAAAGGTAGTTAATTGTTTAAGATTAATTATGCATGCATATGTATGCCACTTGTGTGTAGTAATAAATATTTTACTTGCACTTTATTGTATAGGGTGTGGCTATTGATGATGTCCCGACACCGGTTCAGTGGCATAGGGTTACAGGCGTCTTGATTTGGAGTGATAGCTTGATTGTACGTAGACTTTTACATATTGTTATTTGTATTTTGTAACTAGGGTTGCTATGATGAAGTACATTGATATATAATTGACAATCTTTTTACTCTCATAGGTTACTCCAACTGTGAGGGAGGTCCCACGAGAATCTTTTGTTTCTTTGTTGACCCAGCCCACTATTCCAGAGGAGGGATCACCAGATGTAAGTTTTAATTTTAGTTCAATGAATTTGTAATTTTATTATGCTATCATCCTATTTTGTAGATTTATTACTCTATGTTGCACCAGTCTACTAATCTCATTATTGCAAATATATATTTATAGGTCAGAGTTGGTATTGTTGGCATGGTCCCTTTGCTACCCAGGACTTATGCTAGGACACTTGATCGTGGTAGGCGATCAAGAGACTAGGTACAAATTTATTTGTATTCAGTTATAATTTTAATTAAATTAGTGTTTGAAAATTATGAATTATATATATATATATATATATATATATATATATATATATATATATATATATATATATATATATATATATATATATATATATATGTACAAATCATATAAAGTAAGCAATCTAACTTTGGTTTGAACTCATTTTTTATGCAGGATCAATCAGAGCCCAACACTCCTTCAAAGAGGCTACATTTTGATGACCCCCCTACAACATAGGATGCAGTTTTAGTTTTGTGGTCATTTAGAGATAACACTTGGCACATTTTGAGATGACATATATGCCACATTGTACACCTTAAAATATTGATTTTGTAGACATTTTGAAATGGCATGTGCCATATTTGTATATGGACATACTTTTGATACATTTGATACATATATAGAACATATTCATTTATATGTTATATTTGTGTCATCTTTTGTATATACATATTTATTATTCATGTTTATGGAATTGAATGGTGAAGTTATATCTTGACTATGATTATCATTATGATTTAAATTATATCTTGTTGAAGTTACATTTGTTTTTCTTTACTTTGGAATACCCTGTTCATGGAGCTTATTATGTTTGAGGTTTAACTTCTTGTTGGTGAACAAATTTGTCTTCGAAAGAAACACTTACAAAATGACCCTTAAATCCCAAACAAAAAGACTCAACCAACACCAACAGTTGGGTCACATCGCTATTGAGAAGTGTAAACACCCTTTGAATTATCCGGGTATAGCTGCCCGTGCAGGATTTACAATGAATCAACTAAACTATAAATGATAATGCTTTTAACCTGAAAGCAATAAAAGCTTACAAACATCTATTCATAAACATGAGATAGACGTGAAGGGACTAATTTACTGAAAAGAAAAGGACAGTAAATGCTACAAATTTCATTTGCCTAAACAACGCATTACATAAAGAAACTAAGAGAGAAAGATGAATGGTTCTTTCCAAATACACAAAAACTATAGCATAAAGTCCATAGATGATCATGTTGATGATCAGACATAATAGATATGCATTCAAAAGAAACCAATATCATTCAAAGATGAATATCAATCAGAAAGTGAGCATCTAAAATCAAAGTTTTAATATGCTTACATATCCTTCTTTAAACACAACAAAACAACAAAGATTCTTATGTTCCTGTACATTAATCATTATCTAAAAATAAAATCCCTCTTTCCCTGCATTACAATAAAAATCCTAATCTATCCCTCCCCTGGCACAAAGTCTCTCGGGTCAGGTGGAATCTGGAACCCCCAAAATCTCCTCTACGAGCCTTACTTATTTTCCCCTTTCGGTTAGTTTCTTTCCTATTATAATAACTAATTCTTGAGGACGTTTCTATCCACATCTTCTTTCTCAAATACATTAAAGTATCCCTTTGTGAGTGGCTTAGTAATATTTTGTTATGAAAGTCCATGTTACTTGGTGCTCTACATCTTTCAAAATGGATCTATTCCTATAGAATAGTGCCATCTGGATCTTATTGCAACAAAAGTGTTAATGCCTCTGTGTTTTGATTGGACGCTTGGTTCTATAACTAGAGCGTGTCATTTCAGGCTCTCCACAAACATACCTTCATGCAAGTGACACCGAGAAACATTTTGTCAAAGCCATCATACATATGTATTTTGGGATTCAATTGCGAGCACGTCCTCCTCAATTTTCCCACCCTGTGAACCTGAAGCCAACATCTCTGAATCAAGACTGATGTCAACACAAAGAACTGCATTATCATGCGTCATGAAGGCATCATCAGCATGGTATTGAAAATCTCTCTTAAGTTTCCCACTGATATAGTCCCAGACCTCTATGAATCCAACAATTGAGCATGAAACAAGGTTCTATCCATCAGGGAAGATGTCGGGTCCTCCTTGACATTCGATGTTGGGGCATTCTTAGGAAATGATAATGTCTTAATATTGAAATTGCATTATAGATTATCATGTTCTCGAATGCCAATACTGTCGATGTGCAAAACCAATTCTCATTGTCATCGACCAGTCTAACCTGACAAAGCTTTGGAAATTTCAATTTTGGATACCTTTTACTAGTTCTACTACTCCTATCTGCAATTCCATATGCTGTGCTCTGCTTGTGGGCATTCTGTTGAATAGTTTACATATATTGTATATGCTTCCAAGTCACAATTTTTATGGGACTCGATAGTTAAAATTATAACCGACCCCAAGGATGATGGCATGTCCTTGGATAGACAGTGGCATTGATAGCCTCTCCAACTATTTTAGTCTACCCTCATAACCATACCAAAAAGTACAATGTCTGCTCAAAAATTTTTTTGCTTGATCCACGAGCCCCGGAAGATCGCTGCCCAATCGTGCTTAGTGCACCTTGGGGTCACTTGGGTTGAGCGTGGTCACGAGCATTTCGGTGACTCTGTGGGAAGAATGGGGTTGTCATTGGCATTTACCCATCCAACTAGAGCTGATGGAGCAAACAGTTCAATGCCAGGTCAGATGGTTTGAAAGATACGCTGCTAAGCCACTTTCAACTGACCCTGACTGTAAGTTTTCGCATCGACTGAGATCGCCTTGCCAAATGCAAACAAAATCAAATCGCCCAAAACTAAGAGAGGCTATTTTACACCTCAAAAACATGATCCCGTAACAACTAATGGTTTGTCAATAGCTCTCACGAGGTCTGAGATATGAGTCCCAGAAGATCACTGCCCAATCATGCTTAGTGCACCTTGGGGTCACTTGGGTCGATCGTAGTCGCGAGCATTCCGGTGACTCTATGGGGAGACCGGGGTTGTCACTGGCATTTACCCAGCCAACCAAAGTGAATGGAGCAGATGATTTGATGCCAAGTTAGATGGTTTAAAAGATACTTTGTTGAGCCACTTTCAACTAACCCTCACTGCAAGTTTTGGCATCGACTGAGATTTCCTTGCCAAATGCAAACGAAGTCGAATCACAAAAAAATGAGAGAGGTTATTGTAGACCTCAAAAACATGATCCTGTAACACCTGAAATTTTTTCAATACCTCTCACGAGGTCCAAGATACGAGCCCTAGAAGATCATAGCCCAATCGTGCTTAGTGCACCTTGGGGTCACTTGGGTCGAGTGTGGTCGTGAGTGTTTTGGTGACTTTGTGGGTAGAACGGGGTTGTCATTGGCATTCACCTAGCCAACTAGAGCTGATGGAGTAGATGGTTAGATGCCAAGTCAGAAAATTTGAAAGATACGCTACAGAGCCACTTTCAACTGACCCTCACTGAAAGTTTTGGCATCGATTGAGATCGCCTTGCCAAATGCAAACAAAGTCGAATTGCCCAAAACTGAGAGAGGTTATTGTAGACCTCAAAAACATGATCTCTTAGCACCTAACATATTGTCAATACCTCTCACAAGGTCCAAGATATGAGCCCCAGAAGATCGCTGCCCAATCGTGCTTAGTGCACCTTAGGGTCACTTGGGTCGAGCGTGGTCGCGAGCATTCTGGTGACTCTGTGGGTAGAACGGGGTTTTCACTAGCATTTACCCAGCTAACCAAAGCTGATGGAGTAGACAGTTCGATGCCAGGTCAGACGGTTTGAAAGATAAGCTGCTAAGCCACTTTCAACTGACCCTGACTGTAAGTTTTGGCATCGACTGAGATCGCCTTGCCAAATGTAAATGAAGTTGAATCACCCAAAACTAAGAGAGGTTATTGCAGACCTCAAAAAAATGATCCTGTAGCACTTGACAGTTTATCAATAGCTCTCATGAGGTCCGAGATACGAGTCCCAGAAGATCGCTGCCCAATCGTGCTAAGTGCACCTTAGGGTCACTTGGGTCGAGTGTGGTCGCGAGCGTTCCAGTGACTCTGTGGAAAAAATGAGGTTGTCACTAGTGTTTACCTAGCGAACCAAAGCCAATGGAGTAGAAAATTCAATTCCAGGTTAGACGTTTTGAAAGATACGATGCTGAGCCACTTTCAACTGACCCTCACTGCAAGTTTTGGCATTGAATGAGATCGTCTTGCCAAATGCAAATGAAGTCAAATCGCCCAAAATTGAGAGAGGTTATTGTAGACCTTGAAAACATGATCATGTAACACCTAACAGTTTGTCGATACCTCTCATGAGCTCCAAGATATGAGCCCTAGAAGATTGTTTCCCAATCGTGCTAAGTGCACCTTGGGGTCACTTGGGTTGAGTGTGGTCATGAGCATTTCGGTGACTCTGTGGGAAGAATGAGGTTATCACTGGTGTTTACCTAGCCAAGAAGAGCCAATGGAGCAGATGATTTGATGCCAAGTTAGATGGTTTGAAAGATACGTTGCTGAGCCACTTTCAACTGACCCTCACTGCAAGTTTTGGCATTGACTGAGATTGCCTTGCCAAATGAAAATGAAGTCGAATCGCCAAAAACTAAGAGAGGTTATTGTAGACCTCAAAAACATGATCTCATAGCACTTAACAGTTTGTTGATAGCTCTCACGAGGTCTGAGATACGAGCCCCAGAGATCGCTGCCCAATCGTGCATAGTGCACCTTGGGGTCACTTGGGTCGAGCATGGTCACGAGTGTTTTAGTGACTCCATGGGTAGAATGGGGTTGTCACTAATGTTTACCCAGCCAACTAGAGTCAATGGAGTAGATGGTACAATGCCAAGTCAGATGTTTTGAAAGATACACTGCTGAGCCACTTTCAACTGACCCTGACTGCAAGTTTTAGCATTGATTGAGATCGCCTTGCCAAATGCAAAGGAAGTCAAATTGTCCAAAATTGAGAGAGGTTATTATAGAACTCAAAAAAATGATCTTGTAGCACCTAACAGTTTGTCAATAGCTCTCACGAGGTCTGAGATATGAGTCCTAGAAGATCACTGCCCAATCGTGCTTAGTGCACCTTGGGGTCACTTGGGTCGAGTGTGGTCACGAGCGTTTCGGTGACTCTGTGAGCAGAATGGGGTTGTCATTGGTGTTTACCTAGCCAACCGGAGCCAATGGAGAAGATGATTCAATGTCAGGTCAGACGGTTTGAAAGATATGCTGCTGAGCCACTTTCAACTGACCCTGACTGCAAGTTTTGGTATCGACTAAGATCGCCTTGCCAAATGCAAATGAAGTTGAATCGCCCAAAATTGAGAGAGGTTATTGTAGACCTTGAAAATATGATCTTGTAACACCTGACATTTTTTTGATACCTCTCATAAGATCCAAGATATGAGCCCCAGAAGAGCGCTGCCCAAACGTGCTTAGGGCACCTTGGGGTCACTTGGGTCGAGCGTGGTCGCAAGCATTCCGGTGACTCTGTGGGTAGAATGGGGTTGTCACTAATATTTACCCAACCAAATGAAGCTGATGGAGCAGATGGTTTGAAAGATACACTGCTAAGCCACTTTCAACTAACCTTGACTGCAAGTTTTGGTATCGACTGAGATCGCCTTGCCAAATGTAAATGAAGTCAAATCACCCAAAACTAAGAGAGGTTATTATAGACCTCAGAAACATGATCTTGTAGCACCTAACAATTTGTTGATAGCTCTCATGAGGTCCAAGATGCGAGCCCCAAAAGATCGCTGCTCAATCGTGCTAAGTGCACCTTGGGGTCACTTGGGTTGAGTGTGGTCGCGAGCATTCCGGTGACTCTGTGGGTAGAATGAGATTGTCACTAGTGTTTACCCAGCCAATCAAAGCTAATGGAGTAGATGATTCGATGCCAGGTCAGATGGTTTGAAAGATACGTTGCTGAGCCACTTTCAACTGACCCTCACTGCTAGTTTTGGAATCGACTGAGATCACCTTGCCAAATACAAATGAAGTCGAATCACCCAAAATTGGGAGAGATTATTGTAAACCTCAAAAACATGATGCTATAACAAATAACAATTTGTTGATGGCTCTCACGAGGTCCAAGATATGAGCCCCAGAAGATCGCTGCCCAATCGTGCTTAGTGCACCTTGGGGTCACTTGGGTCGAGTGTGGTCACGAGCATTCCGGTGACTCTGTGGGAAGAACGGGGTAGTCATTAGCGTTTACCCAACTAATTGGAGCCGATGGAGTAGACGGTTTGATGCCAGGTTAAACGGTTTGAAAGATAGACTACTGAGCCACTTTCAACTGACCCTCACTGCAAGTTTTGGCATCAACTGAGATCGCCTTGCCAAATGCAAATGAAGTCAAATCACCCAAAACTTAGAGAGGTTATTGTAGACCTCAAAAACACAATCTCGTAGCACCTAATAGTTTGTTGATACCTCTCACGAGGTCCAAGATACGAGCCCGATAACATCACTGCCCAATTGTGCTTAGTGCACCTTGGGGTCACTTGGGTCGAGCGTGGTCGCAAGCGTTCCAATGACTCTATGGGTAGAATGGGGTTGTCACTAGCATTTACCTAGCCAACTGGAGCTGATGGAGTAGCTGGTTCAATGCCAGGTCAAACGGATTAAAAGATATGCTGTTGAGCCACTTTCAACTGACCTTGATTGCAAGTTTTAGCATCGACTGAGATCACCTTGCCAAATGCAAATGAAGTTGAATCACCCAAAATTGAGGGAGGTTATTGTAGACCTCAAAAACATAATCCCGTAGCACTTGATAGTTTGTCAATAGCTCTCACGAGGTCTGAGATATGAGTCCCAGAAGATCGTTGCCCAATCGTGTTAAGTGCACCTTGGGGTCACTTGGGTCGAGTGTGGTCGCGAGCGTTCCGGTGACTCTATGGGTAGAAGGAGGTTGTCACTGGTGTTTACCTGGCCAAATAGAGCCAATGGAGGAGATGATTCAATGCTTGGTTAGATGGTTTGAAAGATACGATGCTGAGCCACTTTCAACTGACCCTCACTGCAAGTTTTGGCATCGACTGAGATCGCCTTGCAAAATGCAAACGAAGTCAAATTGCCCAGAACTGAGAGAGGTTATTGTAGACCTCGAAAACATGATCTTGTAACACTTGATAGTTTTTCAATATCTCTCACAAGGTCCAAGATACGAGTCCAAGAAGATTGCTGCCCAATCGTGCTAAGTGCACCTTGGGGTCACTTGGGTCGAGTGTTGTCGCGAGCGTTTCGGTGACTCTATGGGTAGAATGAGGTTGTCACTAGCATTTACCTAGCCAACTTGAGCCAATGGAGTAGATGATTCAATGCCAGGTCAAATGGTTTGAAAGATACGTTGCTGAGCCACTTTCAACTGACCCTGACTACAAATTTTGGCATTGACTGAGATCGCCTTGCCAAATGCAAACGAAGTCAAATCACCCAAAACTGAGAGAGGTTATTGTAGAACTTAGAAACATGATCTTATAGCACCTAAAAATTTGTTAATAGCTCTCACGAGGTCCAAGATACAAGCCCCAGAAGATCATTTCCCAATCGTGCTAAGTGCACCTTGGGGTCACTTGGGTCGAGTGTGGTCGCGAGCATTCCGGTGACTCTGTGGGAAGAATGAGGTTGTCACTGGTGTTTACCCAGCCAACCAAAGCCAATGGAGTAGACAATTCGATGCCAAGTTAGACGGTTTGAAAGATACGTTGCTGAGCCACTTTCAACTGACCTTGACTACAAGTTTTGGCATCAACAGAGATCGCCTTACCAAATGCAAAGGAAGTCGAATCGCCCAAAATTGAGAGAGGTTATTGTAGACCTCAAAAAAATGATCCTATAGCACCTAACATTTTGTCGATAGCTCTCACGAGGTCTGAGATACGAGTCACAGAAGATCTCTGCCCAATCGTGCTTAGTGCACCTTGGGGTCACTTGGGTCGAGTGTGGTCACGAGCGTTCCGGTGACTCTGTGGGTAGAATGGGTTGTCATTAGCATTTACTTAGCACTCTAGAGTTGATGGAGTAGATGATTTGATGCCAGGTTAGACGGTTTGAAATATACGCTACTGAGCTACTTTCGAGTAACCCTAACTGCAAGTTTTGGAATCGACTGAGATTGCCTTGCCAAATGCAAACGAAGTTGAATCGCCCAAAATTGAGAGAGGTTATTGTAGACCTCAAAAACATGATCTTGTAACAATTGACAGTTTGTTGATACCTCTCACGAGGTCCAAGATACGAGCCCCAGAAGATCGCTGCCCAATCGTGCTTAGTGCACCTTGGGGTCACTTGGGTCGAGCGTGGTCGCAAGCATTCCGCTGACTCTGTGTGTAGAATGGGGTTGTCACTAGCATTTACCCAGCCAACCAAAGTTGATGGAGTAGACTGTTCAATGCCAGGTTACATGGTTTGAAAGATACGCAGCTAAGCCACTTTCAACTGACCTTGACTGCAAGTTTTGGCATCGACTAAGATCGCCTTGCCAAATGAAAATAAAGTCGAATTGCCCAAAAATGAGAGAGGTTATTGTAGACCTCAAAAACATGATCTCGTAGCACCTAACAATTTTTTGATAGCTCTCATGAGGTCCAAGATATGAGCCCCAGAAGATCGCTGCCCAATTGTGCTAAGTGCACCTTGGGGTCACTTGGGTTGAGTGTGGTCGCGAGCGTTTACCTAACCAACCAAAGCCAATGGAGCAGACAATTCGATGCCAGGTCAGACGGTTTGAAAGATACGCTGCTAAGCCACTTTCAACTGACCCTCACTCCTAGTTTTGGCATCGACTGAGATCGCCTTGCCAAATGCAAATGAAGTCGAATCGCCCAAAATTGGGAGAGGTTATTGTAGACCTTGAAAACATGATCCTGTAACACCTAATAGTTTGTCAATAGCTCTCACGAGGTCCAAGATATGAGCCCCAGAAGATCGCTGCCCAATCGTGCTTAGTGCACCTTGGGGTCACTTGGGTCGACTGTCGTCACGAGCGTTCCGGTGACTCTGTGGGTAGAATGGGGTAGTCATTGGCATTTACCCAGCCAACTGGAGCTGATGGAGTAGATGGTTCGATGCCAGGTCCAATGGTTTGAAAGATATGCTACTGAGCCGCTTTCAACTGACCCTCACTGAAAGTTTTGGCATCGACTGAGATCGCCTTGCCAAATGCAAACAAAGTCGAATCGTCCAAAACTGAGAGAGGTTATTGTAGACCTCAAAAACATGATCTCGTAGCACCTGACAATTTGTTGATACCTCTCATGAGGTCCAAGATACGAGCCCCAGAAGATCATTGCCCAATCGTGCTTAGTGCACCTTGGGGTCACTTGGGTCGAGCATAGTCGCGAGCATTACGGTGAGTCTTTGGGCAGAACGGGGTTGTCACTAGCATTTACCTAGCCAACTGAAGCTGATGGAGCAGACGGTTCAATGCCAGGTCAGACGGATTGAAAGATATGCTGCTGAGCCACTTTGAACTAACCCTGATTGCAAGTTTTAGCATCGACTGAGATCGCCTTGCCAAATGAAAATGAAGTCGAATCGCCCAAAACTGAGAGAGGTTATTGTAGACCACAAAAACACAATCTCGTAGCACCTAACATTTTGTTGATAGCTCTCACGAGGTCTGAGATACGAGTCCCAGAAGATCGCTGCTCAATCATGCTAAGTGCACCTTGGGGTCACTTGGGTCCAGTGTGGTCGCGAGCATTCCGGTGATTCTGTGGGTAGAATGAGGTTTTCACTGGTGTTTACCTAGCCAACTAGAGCCAATGGAGTAGATGATTCAATGCCAGTTTAGATGGTTTGAAAGATACGATGCTGAGCCACTTTCAACTGACCCTCACTGCAAGTTTTGGCATCGATTGAGATCTCCTTGCCAAATGCAAACGAAGTCAAATCGCGCAAAACTGAGAGAGGTTATTGTAGACCTCGAAAACATGATCTTGTAACACCTGATAGTTTGTTGATACCTCTCACGAGGTCCGAGATACGAGCCCCAGAAGATTGCTGCCCAATCATACTAATTGCACTTTGGGGTCACTTGGGTCGAGTGTGGTCGCGAGCGTTCTGGTGACTCTGTGGGTAGAACGAGGTTGTCACTGGTATTTAGCTAGCCAACCTGAGCCAATGGAGTAGACGATTCAATGCTAGGTCAGATGGTTTGAAAGATATGCTGCTGAGCCACTTTCAACTGACCCTCATTACAAGTTTTGGTATTGACTGAGATCGCCTTGCCAAATGCAAATGAAGTCGAATTGCCCAAAATTGAGAGAGGTTATTGTAGACCCCTTAAAACACACTTGACCATTTCAATGTGTCAAAAGGGGTCATGGGGACTCCCTGGGTGTCCTAATACACATTAGGACACCTAGGGAGTCCCCATGATCCCTTTTGATGCATTGGAATGCTCAAGTGTGTCTTAAGGGGTCCTAAGACCCCTTAAGACACACTTGAGCATTCCAATGCATCAAAAGGGGTCATGGGGACTTCCTAGGGGTCCTAGTATTCCTTATCACATATTAGGACATGTAGGGAGTTCCCATGACCCCTTTTGACACATTAGAATGCTCAAGTGTATCTTAAGTGGTCCTAGTACACCTTATCTAACGTTGAGACTCTCTAGGGTAGGACCCCTTAAGACACACTGGAGCGTTCCAATGTGTCAAAAGGGGTCATCGAGACTCTCTAGGGGTCCTAACGTGTGATAAGACATACTATGACCCCTAGGGAGTCTTGATGACCCCTCTTGACACATTGGAATGCTCAAGTGTGTCTTAAGGGGTCGTAGGACCCCTTAAGACACATTTGAGAATTTCAATGTGTCAAAACGGGTCATGGGGACTGCCTAGGTGTCCTAATGCATATTAGGACACCTAGGGAGTCCCCATGACCCCTTTTGACGCATTGGAATGCTCAAGTGTGTCTTAAGGGGTCCTAATACCCCTTAAGACACACTTGAGAATTCCAAGGTGTCAAAAGGGGTCATGGGGACTCCCTAGGGGTCCTAGTATGCCTTATCATGTATTAGGACATGTAGGGAGTTCCCATGACCCCTTTTGACACATTAGAATGCTCAAGTTTTTCTTAAGGGGTCATGGAGAATTTCTAGGGGTCCTAAGGTGTGATAAGGCATACTAGGACCCCTAAGGAGTCCCCATGACCCCTTTTGACACATTGGAATGCTCAAGTGTGTCTTAACGGGTTGTAGGACCCCTTAAGACACACTTGATCATTCCAATGTGTCAAAAGGGGTCATGGGGACTCCCTAGGGGTCCTAAAGTGTGATAAGGCATACTAGGACCCCTAGGGAGTCCCCATGACCCCTTAAGAGACATTGGAAAATTTTAGTATTCTAATGTGTGTTAAGTGGTCATGGGGACTCTCTAAGGGTCGTAACGCGTGATAAGGCATACTAGGACCCCTAAGGAGGCCCCATGACCTCTTTTGACACATTGGAACACTTAAGTGTGTCTTAAGGGGTCCTAATACCCCTTAAGATACACTTGAGAGCATTCCAATGTGTCAAAAGGGGTCATGGGGACTCCTTAGGGGTCCTAAGGCATACTAGGACCCCTAGGGAGTCCCCATGACCCCTTAAGACACATTGGAATGCACAAGTGTGTTTTAAGGGTCCTTTGTCCTCTTAAGACACACTTGAGAATTCCAATGTGTCTTAAGGGGTCATGGGGACTCTATAAAGGTCCTAACACATGATAAGGCTTACTAGGACCTCTAGGGAGTCCCCATGACCCATTTTGACACATTGGAATGCTCAAGAGTGTCTTAAGGGGTCCTATGACCCTTTAAGATGCACTTGAGCATTCCAATATGTATTAAGGGGTCATGGGGACTCTCTAGAGGTCCTAACGTGTGATAAGGCATGCTAGGACCCCTAGGGAGTGCCCATGACCCCTTAAGACACATTGGAATGCTCAAGTGTGTCTTAAGGGGTCGTACGACCCCTTAAGACACACTTGAGCATTCCAATGTGTCTTAAAGGTTCATGAAGACTCTCTAGGGGTCCTAACGTGTGATAAGGCATTCTAGAGGACCCCTAGGGAGTCCCCATGACCCTTTTTGACACATTGGAATGCTCAAGTGTGTCTTAAGGGGTACTAATACCCCTTAAGACACACTTGAGCATTCCAATGTGTCAAAAGGGGTCATGGGCATTTTCTAGGGGTCCTAACATATGATAAGGCATATTATGACCCCTTATGACACACTTGAGAGTTCTAATATGTCAAAAGGGGTTATGGGGACTTCCTAGGGGTCCTAGTATGCCTTATCACGCATTAGGACCCCTAGAGAGTCTCCATGACTACTTAAGATAAATTGGAATGCTCAAGTGTGTCTTAAGGGGTCGTAGAACCACTTAAGACACACTTGAGTATTCCAATGTGTCTTAAGGGGTCATGGGGACTCCCTAGGGGTCCTAACACATAATAAGGTGTACTAGGACCCCTAGGAAGTCCCCATGACCTCTTTCAACACATTGGAACACTTAAGTGTGTCTTAAGGGGTCCTAATACCCCTTAAGACACACTTGAGCTTTCTAATGTGTCAAAAGGGGTCATGGGGACTCCCTAGGGGTCCTAAGGCATACTAGTACCCTAGGGAGTCCCCATGACCCCTTAAGACACATTGGAATGCTCAAGTGTGTCTTAAGCGGTCCTATGACCTCTTAAGACACACTTGAGCATTCCAATATGTCTTAAGGGGTCATGGGGACTCTATAGAGGTCCTAACACATTATAAGACATACTAGGACCCCTAGGGAGTTCCCATGACCCCTTTTGACACATTGGAATGCTCAAGTGTGTCTTAAGGGGTCCTAGTATGCCTTATCATGCGTTAGGACCCTTAGAGAGTCTCCATGACCCCTTTTGACACATTGAAATGATTAAGTGTGTCTGAAGGGGTCCTAATACCCCTTAAGACACACTTGAACATTTCAATGTGTCAAAAGGGGTCATGGGGACTCTCTAGGGGTCCTAATGCTCAAGTGTGTGTTAAGGGGTCCTACAACCCATTAAGACACACTTGAGAGTTCCAATACGTCAAAAGGGGCCATGGGGACTCTCTAGGGGTCCTAGTATGTCTTATCAAGTGTGATAAGGTGTATTAGGACCCCTTAAGATATATTTGAGCATTCTAATGTGTCAAAAGGGGTCCTGGGGACTCCCTAGGGGTCCTAAGGCATGATAAGGCATATTAGGAACCCTAGGGAGTCCCCATAACCCCTTTTAACATATTGGAATGCTCAAGTGTGTCTTAAGGGGTCCTAATACCCCTTAAGACACACTTGGGTATTTTAATGTGTCTTAAGGGGTTGTTGGGACTCTGTAGGGGTCCTAAGGTGTGATAATGCATACTAGGACCTCTAGGGAGTCTCCATGACCCCTTTTGACACATTTGAATGCCCAAGTGTGTCTTAAGGGGTCCTACAACCCCTTAAGACACACTTGAGCATTCCAATGTGTCAAAAGGGGTCATGGGGACTCCCTAAAGGTCCTAGTACGCCTTATCATGCGTTAGGACCCCTAGAGAGTCCCCATGACCCCTTTTGACACATTGGAACCCTCAAGTGTGTCCTAAGGGGTCATAGGACCCCTTAGGACACACTTGAGGGTTCCAATGTGTCAAAAGAGGTCATGGGGACTCTCTAGGGGTCCTAGTACACCTTATCACATGTTAAGACCCCTAGAGAGTCCCCATGATCACTTTTGATGCATTGGAATGCTCAAGTCTGTCTTAAGGGGTTGTAGGACCCCTTATGATAGACTTGAGCATTCGAATGCCTCAAAAGGGGTCATGGGGACTCCCTAGGTGTCCTAGTACGCCTTATCATGCCTTAGGACTCCTAGGGGTCATGGGGACTCCCTAGGGCTCCTAGTATGCTTTATCATGCTCAAGTGTGTCTTAAGGGGTCCTCTGACATGTCCTAATATATTCTAAAGGGTCATCATTCCATCTAAATTGTATTTGAAACCCTAATGACCCCTTAACGGGCCTGCCGATCCTGATTCAACATGTGGTGTCCCGAGACCACCCCATGGACCTCTTTCGAGTTCTACTAGGAAAAAGTTATCCAAATTTGGTACGCAAGTCCTCTAACATGTCCTAATGCATTGAAAAGGGTCCCTGTTCCATTGAAGTTTCTTTTGGAACCATAATGACCCCTTAACAGGCCTGTCGATCCTGATTCGACATGTGGTGTCCCGAGAGCAACCCATGGACCCCTTTTGAGTTCTACTAGGCAAAAGTATTCTAAATTTGGTATGTAGGTCCTCTGACATGTCTTAATGGGTTCCAAAGGGTCACTATTCCATGGAAGTTTCATTTGGAACCCTAATGACTCCTTAACAGGCCTACCGACCCTGATTCGACATGTGGTGTCCCGAGAGCACCCCATGGACCCCTTTTGAGTTCTACTATGCAAAAGTCATCCAAATTTGGTACATAGGTCCTCTAACATGTCCTAATGTGTTCTAGAGGGTTTCCATTCTATGTAAGTTGCATTTGGAACCCTAATGACCCCTCAACAGGCCTGTTGACCCCGATTCAACATGTGGTGTCCCGAGAGCACCCCAAGGACCCCTTTCGAGTTCTACTATGCAATAGTCATCCAAATTTGGTATGTAGGTCCTATGACATGTCCTAATGTGTTCTAAAGGGTCATTTTTCCATATAAGTTGCATTTGGAACCTTAATAACCCCTTAACGTGCCTTCTGACCCCGATTCGACATGTTGTGTCCCGAGAGCACCCCATGGACTCCTTTTCAGTTCTACTAGGCAAAAGTTATCCAAATTTTGTACGTAGGCCCTCTGACATGTCCTAATGTGTACCAAAAGATTATCATTCTATTGAAGTTGAATTTGGAATCATAATGACCCTTTCATAGGCCTACCGACCCCGATTCTACATGTGGTGTTCTGAGAGCATCCCATGGACCCCTTTCGAGTTCTACTAAGAAAAAGTCATCCAAATTTGGTATGTAGGTCCTCTAACATGTCCTAATGTGTTCCAAAGGGTTTCTATTCAATGGAAGTTGCATTTGGAACCCTAATGACCCCTTAACAGGCCTGCTGACCCTGATTCGACATGTGGTGTCCCGAGAGCACTCCAAGGACCCCTTTCGAGTTCTACTAGGTAAAAGTCATCCAAATTTGGTACGTAGGTCCTTTAACATGTCCTAATGCATTCGAGAGGGTCATCATTCCATTGAAGTTACATTTGGAACACTAATGACCCCTTAATAGGTCTGCTGACCCTGATTTGACATGTGGTCTCCTAAGAGCACCCCATGGACCCTCTCTTGAGTTCTACTTGGAAAAAGTCATCCAAATTTGGTAGTAGGTCTTGTGACATGTCCTAATACATTCCAAAGGGTCACTATTCTATCGAAGTTGCATTTGGAACCCTAATGACCCCTTAACAAGCCTACCAACCCCGATTCGATATGTGGTCTCCCGAGAGCACCCCATGGACCCCTTTCGAGTTCTACTAGGAAAAAGTCATCTGAATCAAGAAACTAGGTCCTCTAACATGTCCTAATATGTTCCAAATGGTCACTATTCTATCGAAGTTGCATTTAGAACCCTAATGACCTCTTAATAGGCCTACCGTGCCTGATTTGACATGTGGTCTCTTGAGAGCACCCCATGGACCCCTTTCAAGTTCTACTAGGAAAAAGTCATCCAAATTTGGTACGTAGGTCCTCTAACATGATCTAATGCATTCGACAAGGTCACTGTTTCATCAAAGTTTCATTTTGAACCCTATTGAGCCCTTAACAAGCCTACCGACCCCGATTCGACATGAGATATTTCGAGAGCACCCCATGGACCCCTTTTGAGTTCTACTAGGCAAAAGTCATCCAAATTTTGTATGTAGGTCCTCTGACATGTCCTAATGCATTACAAAAGGTCACCATTCCATCAAAGTTGCATTTGGAACCCTAATAACCCCTTAACAGGCCTACCGACCCTGATTTGACATGTGGTCTCCCGAGAGCACCCCATGGTCCCCTTTCGAGTTCTACTAGGAAAAAGTCATCTGAATCATGGAATTAGGTCCTTTGACATTTCCTAATTTGTTCTAAAGGGTCACCATTCCATCAAAGTTTCATTTCGAATGCTATTGACCCCTTAACAGGCCTACCGGCCTCGTTTCGACATGTAGTCTCCCGAGAGCACCCCATTAACCCCTTTTGAGTTCTACTAGGAAAAAGTCATCCAAATTTGGTAAATAGGTCTTATGACATGTTCTAATGTGTTACAATGGGTCAATATTCTATCGAAGTTGCATTTCAAACCCTATTGACCCCTTAATAGGCCTAATGACCCTGTTTCGACATGTGGTCTCCCGAGAGCACCCCATGGACCCCTTACGAGTTCTACTAGGAAAAAGTCATCCAAATTTGGTACATAGGTCCTGTGAAATATCTTAGTGTATTCCAAAGGGTCACTATTCCATCAAAGTTTTATTTGGAACCCTAATGACACCTTAACAGGCTTATCGACCCCGATTCGACATGTGGTCTCCCGAGAGCTCCCCATGGACACCTTTCGAGTTCTACTAGGGAAACATCATCCAAATTTGGTATGTAGGTCCTTTGACATGTGCTAATGCATTCTAAAGGGTCATTTTTATATCAAAGTTTCATTTGGAACCCTAATGACCCCTTAACAAGCCTATCGACCCTGAGTCGACATGAGGTCTCCCGAGAGCACCCCATGGACCCCTTTCGAGTTATACTAGGAAAAATTAGTCCAAATTTGGTACATAGGTCCTATGACATGTCATAATGCATTCCAAATGGTTACCATTCCATAAAAGTTTCATTTGGAACCCTAATGACCCTTTAATAGGCCTACCGACCTCATTTCGACATGTGGTCTCCCGAGAGCACCCCATAGACCACTTTCGAGTTATACTTGAAAAAAGCCATCCAAATTTGGTACATAGGTCCTCTAACATGTCCTAATGCATTTCAAAGGGTCACCATTACATTGAAGTTTCATTTTGAACCCTAATGACCCCTTAATAGGCCTACCGACCCCGATTCGACATGGGGTCTTCCGAGAGCACGCCATGGACCCCTTTCAAGTTTTACTAAGGAAAAGTTATTCAAATTTTGTACATAGCTCGTATGATATGTCCTAATGTGGTCCAAAGGCTCACCATTCCATCAAAGTTGCATTTGGAACCCTAATGACCCCATAATAGGCCTACCGACCCTGATTCGACATGAGGTCTCTCGAGAGCACCCCGTGGACCCCTTTCGAGTTCTACTAAGAAAAAGTCATCCAAATTTGGTATATAGGTCCTATGACATGTCCTAATACATTCCAAAGGGTCACTATTCTATCAAAGTTGCATTTTGAACCCTAATGACCCCTTAACAAGCCAATCCACCCCGATTCGACATGTGGTCTCTCGAGAGCACTCCATGGACCCCTTTCGAGTTCTATTAGGCAAAAGTCATCCAAATTTGGTACGTAGTTCCTATGACATGTTCTAATGCATTCCAAAGGGTCACCATTCTATCAAAGTTGCATTTGTAACTCTAATGACCCCTTAACAGGCCTACCGACCTCGATTCGACATGAGGTCTCCCGAGAGCAACCCATGGACCCCTTTCGAGTTATTTTGGGAAAAATTTATATGAATCATGGAATTTGGTCCTCTTACATGTCCTAATGCATTCCAAATGGTCACCACTCCATCAAAGTTGCATTTCAAACCCTAATGCCCCCTTAACAGGACTAGCAACCCCGATTCGACATGAGGTCTCCCGAGAGCACCCCATGGACCCCTTTCGAGTTCTACTACGAAAAAGTCATCTAAATTTGGTACGTAGGTCCTATGACATGTGCTAATACATTCTAAAGGGTCACCATTCCATCAAAGTTTTATTTGGAACCCTAATGACCCCTTAATAGGCCTACCGACCCCATTTCGACATGTGGTCTCCCGAGAGCACACCATGGACCCCTTTCGAGTTTTAATAGGTAAAAGTCATCCAAATTTGGTACATAGGTCCTATGAAATATCCTAATGTGTTCCAAAGGGTGACTGTTCCATCAAAGTTTCATTTGGAACCCTACTGACCTCTTAACACGCAGGTACCGACCCCAATTTGACATGTGGTCTCCCGAGAGCACCCCATGGACCCCTTTCAAGTTCTACTAGGCAAAAGTTATCCAAATTTGGTACGTAGGTCATCTAATATGTCCTAATGCATTCCAAAGGATCACCGTTCATCGAAAGTTTCATTTGGAACCCCGATGACCCCTTAAGTCACCTATCGACCTCGAATAGCACAATGGTCTCCCAAGAGCACCCCATGGACCCTTTTCGAGTTTGACTAATCAAAATTCATCTAAATTGTGGATTTAGGTCCTCTGACATGTCCTAATGTGTTCCAAATGGTCACTGTGCATCAAAGGTTGTCTCATGAGCCCTAATGACCCCTTAAGACGCCTAGCAACACTGATTGGACATGTGGTCTCCTAAGAGCACCCCATGGACCCTTTTCGAGTTGCACTAGGAAAAAGTCATTAAAATTTGGTACATTGGTACTCGGACATGCCTTATTGTCTTCCAAATGGTCACTGTACATCCGAAGTTGCCTCACAAACCCTAATTACCCCTTAAGACATCTAGCGACCCCGATTCAACCTGTTGTCTCGTGAGAGGATCTGTTATAAATTAAATTAAATATTAAAATAATATATAAAATATTTGAAAAAATATAATATTTAATAGACTAAATATATAATATATATATATTATAAGATATATTAGATATTACATTTAATATATATTATCAAATATACAATATATTAATGTCCTATTCATTTTATATATTATATATATTAGACATTATATTATATTTTATTATATTATATACACAACAATATTTAATATATAATTTATAATATATACATATATATATTATGTAACATTTATATTATAATATAAAAATATTGCATTTAATATAAATCTGAACAGACTATATACTTAGGTCATTTAAATTGATATTATCGAATATGTAATATAAATAAATGATATATAATATATATACTATATAATATAAAATATAAAACATAAAATATAAAACCTAAAATATAAAACCTAAATATAAAATATATAAATTATTCATTGTCAGGGTGAAAGAAAAAAACATCAAAATTAAATGGAAATTAAAAAAGAGTGGGAGGGGGAAACTTTTCAAATTTGAAATTAAAGCAAAATCGGGTACATGAAAAAATCGGGTACCCGATTTTTTCATGTACCTAATTAGGCTTGGTAATAGCTTTGGAAACCAAAGCTCCATGGTCAACGCTGAAGGTGTGCAAAAAATATGTTTTTTCTCTATTTTTCTTGTGTCAACACTTCGACCATTAGGTTGACGACTTTTTTTCCACCCGATTTCGATAAAATGAAAAGGGTTTCTTCAGATGATTGTCAGATTTCCATCGATATAAGTACTATCAGATTTTGAATTCATTAAGTATTTATTAGTTATTTTCTAGTTCACTTACGTCTAAAGTCCTGATTGACATACTGATGGAAAAATAGCTATAACTTTCAAACCGTATAACATTTTTGAAATCCGAAAGATGTGTCACATTCTATGCTTCATCTAGTATAAGAAAAAATTTAAAAAAATTGAATTATGATAAGTTTTCAATGATTTAAGGTGGTTAGACATGAGATTTTTTAAATTCTGAAAGCGCTATAGCAAATAAATCATAATTAATTATCTATTTGGAATAAAAATACTAAAAAATATGCGTCACATCTGGGCATGAGTCAGTTACTTATATATAGAATATTATAAAAAAATATTATCATTTACTTTTGATTAGGGTAGTCAGACATACACGTACTTTTTATTTTTTTGCTAAAATGTTTGTAGTGCTGCATTACAATCTATACTTTTTACCAATCATATTAAATTTTTTTCAGAAAAGGCTTAGTAGTTTAGAAACTACATTCAATTTCCTACAAATTATATTCGTACAACTTTTTGATATTAGGTTGATAACTAGTTCTTTTTTTCACGCCAAGTTGACTAATCCTGATTGTCTGATTTTTCATTGCCACTTAAGGGCATAGTTTGGCCCCTCATGATCCTGCACATACCCTGCAGTTGTTTGTAACGATAGTGTTCTTGATAGTGTTAAAAGTAGAGTTTTGTATGAGATTCACAATTTGGTTATGTTTTAACATTACGTGTTTATATTTTTTTTTAGACATGTTTGTGAAGTAATGTTTATGGATGCAGAGCTAGTTGTGTAGTTAGAGTTGAGTTATGATGTTTCTATTTGCTAGTTACAGTTTCCAAAGATTGTTTGTTGGAGCCAATAATGTTTATATTATTTCAGCAGTTGCGACTATCATTATGATATGCATATTTGTTTTAGTCTTTGGTTATGAGCTAAGAATGTTTGGTTAAGAGTGCATAATGTATTTCAGCTTGTAGGTAAAGTTTTAGTTAATTTGGTGGAGCTGATTGTGTAAAGCAACACATCTACTCATATTGGGTTGCGCGGTCCCTTTTGTGTTGTGTACTTGGTTTAGCCATTGGAGATGTTATTGGAGAGTTGTAGTGTTTCTCTAATATGATTTCAAGAAGGTTCTAATAGGCTGACTTGATTATATCTTCTGGAGAAGGTTACTTATAGCCAGTTAATTATGATCACTTAGAGGAATGAACACAAAGAAAATAAAGTGAAGAAAAGATTAGAGAAGAGGATTCAAAGTATTGAGCCAGTAAAGCCATATCAATCATCAATTGAAGATCTATGTGAAGAAGCAACGTGTGTATTTTATCCATTGGAACTGATCAAGACATTAGGTCTAATTCATAATTCATCAAAATCCAGATATATTTCATATATGTCATGCAGAAGGTTGCAACCTTCATCATTTGAGCAGTGTGCTCTCAGACAGTTGTCCTCACCTTTAATAGGGTAATTTATAAAAGACTCCTAATAGGGTCCAACCTTTGACTAGGTCATTATACTTCATGTATTGTAAAGATCGACTCCTAACATGGTTGTAAGATCTTCTAACAAGGATCATTATACTCTAGTGCACTTTATAGTGGGTGCTAATTCCCACTGGGGTTTTTACCTATTTGGGTTTCCCCATAACCAAAATTGTGTTGTTGTGTTAAGTGTTATCTTGTTGTGTATATGCTTATTGTTCTTCTGTACTTAATTGGGTAAATAATTAAATTTTGTAGATAACTGATTCACCCCCGCCCCTCTTAGTTATCTCTTGGGACTATTCCTAACAATTGATATTAGAGCCAAGTGCCTCAGAGATAAATTTTAATAGCTTGAGGTTGATTAGATGGTGTTCTTTAGAAAAGAAAGTCCTAAGTTTGATGGAGAGAATTATCTAGACTGAAAGAACAAAATAATAACACATTTGCAGTGCATTGGTTTTGAGATTTTTGAAGTAGCTACTCAAGATATTTAGATTCCCTCTTTGAAAGATCTTTCAAAAGATGATGCAACCATTAAACAAAAATAAATGTTCACTCAAAATGAAATTCCCAAAGAATCCCTTATCAGTTCCTTATTTGACAGTGAGTTTTCAAAGATCAAGAAATTAGATAAAGCCTACAAAATATGGAAGTATCTAGAAGACATGTTTGAAGGAGATAACCAAGCCAAGAATACAAACAAAAAGACATGAAAGAAAAGATATAATACTTTGGAGATGCTACCTAAAGATAACATTAGAGCTCATAATCAATGAATTAATGAAGCAATTACAAGAATAAAAAACAATGGTGAAGATAATTCAGAAAAAGGCATTATGGATAAATTGATGACTACTCTAGCAGTAGAATATGAGAGCAAGATAAACATCCTAGATGAGACTATGTAGTTTTCAAAAGACTTCAAAAGAGAGACCTTAATCAACAAGATTTTAGAATTTGAGATATCAAGATTGAAGACAAAGCCTAAAAGTGAAACAACATTCAAAGCCTTACTCCATGATAAGAAATATTTGAACAATTTTGGTAATTTTGATGATGAAGATGATGATAAAGAACTAGAAGAAAATATTTCTATGAATTATAAGAAATAAATAAAAGGAAAAATAAAATATGAAGACCAGTTACCATTTAAATGCTTTTCATGTAACAAGAACGGTCATTTTTCATCTAAGTGTCCTATAAGAGTCAAGAAGTACAAAACTAATTTCAAGCCTAAGTATACAAAAGAATGTTACTATGTTGGAGATGGAGTATCAGATGAAGATTCGAGAGAAGATGAAATTGGATTTATTGAAATTGAAGACATGGAAAAAATGTTTGATGAAATGGATATTGAAGATGAAAAGAAAGCACAAGAGCTAGCATTAATTTCACAAGCAGACATAAGAACAGACTGGATCATTGACAGTGGATGTTCACATCACATGATGTGTGATGGGAAAGCATACATAATTATGTGGAACAACTCAAATAAGATCATATTATGGTGAAAGGTACTTTATTTTATTTGTTGATGATTATTCTAGAATGATGTGGGTTGCGTTATTAAGAGATAAATCTAAAGCACTTGAGAAGTTCAAGATATTCAAAGCTAAAGTTAAAAATGAGTTATCAAGACAACTAAGTGCATAACATGGCATAAAGAGACAATTAACATCACGTAGAACCCCTTAGTAGAATGGAATTGTAGAAAGAAGAAATATGATCATACTTGATACAACATGCATAATCATGATTGAAGGAAAAGTTGCACACACCTATTGGAGAGATGCAATCAATATTGTACTCTATACTATCAATAGAATTTAGTTAAGGTAAGGCATAGGCAAGACACCTTATGACCTATGGTTTGGGAATTTACCTACAGTAAAATACTTTAGAATTTTTGGAAGAAAGTGCTACATCAAGAGAGATGATGGTGTTGGTAATTTTGATGCAAGAAGTATGAAGGCATTTTTCTTGGTTACTCTACTAAAAAAAAAGCTTATAGATTTTTTAACTTGAGATTAAAGAAGATCATTAAAAGTGCACATGTGAATATTGATGAGAAGTTTATGAGTCAAGAGAGATAATATGATTATAAACCTATGATTGAAGATGAACCTAGACCTATTAGTAGAGAAGCAGTTGTTGAAGAAATATTTGACAACAATGATGTATTATTCAATGAACCTGAAACTAGTGAAGAAGAATCACAGAAGATAGATGGGAGAGTCACACCTAATGTTCCAAAATTCACATCTAGATACCATTCAAAAGAAGATATCATTGGAGATCAGGACATCAAAGTCATGACAAGATCAAAAGCCAAAAGTTCAACAGTTGATGAAGTGGTATGTTTACTTTCGCAAATTGAACCCTTAAGTGTTGAGGATGCATGTAATGATTTGGATTGGCATGAAGTAATGAAATACGAATTAGATTAGATAGTTAAGAATGATACATGGGATATGATCCCTAGGCCCAATGACAAAAATGTGATTGAAATGAAGTGGATATTCAGAAACAAGATAAATGAAGATGGTACAGTAGTAAGAAACAAAGCAAGACTAGTATGTAAAGGATACACACAAAGAGAAGGAATTGATTACTCTGATACATTTACCCTTGTAAGAAGATTAGGAGCCATAAAGTTATTTCTAGCCTATGCAACATTCAAAGACTTCAAGGTATATCAGATGGATGTCAAGTCAACATTCTTGAATGGAGAGTTGAAGGAAGAAGTCTCTATAGAGAAGCCTGAAGGATTTAGTTTATCAGACAAACCAGACATGGTATGCAGACTAAAGAAAGCCCTCTATGGACTTAAGAAAGGCCCTAGAGAATGGTATGAGAGACTAGATGGTTACTTGAAAAAGATCAAATTCAAGAAAGGAGCAATAGATTGTAACTTATTTATAAGGGAGACACCTGAAGGATTATTACTAGTTTCTATTTTTGTTGATGACATTATTTTGGTGGTAATGACAAGCTTAGTGCAGATTTTTCTAAGGAGATGTAGAGTGAGTTTGAAATGAGCATGATTGGACCTATCAAGTATTTTTTGAGATTAAATGTGAAGCAGATAAACAAAGGTATTTTCAGTAATCAATCTAAATATGTGAAAGAGATATTGAAGAAAATCAAGATGGATGATTACAAGCCAGTAAGCACCCCTATGATAACAGGAAGAAAGCTTTCAAAAGAAGATGATTCTACAATAGTAGACAAGACCCTATATAAGTCTATGATTGGTAAACTCATATATCTTACTCAATCTAGACCAGATATTTCTAATACAGTTGGTATTGTTGGAAGATTTGCAGCAAAACCTAAACAAAGTCATCTTATGGAAGTAAAGAGAATATTCAAATATTTGAAAGGAACTATAGACTATGCTTTATGGTATCCTAATTCAGAGAATGTAGAACTTCATGTGTATACAGATGCAGATTATGTAGGTTGCATTAATGACAGAAAGAGCACCTTAGGAGGAGCATTATTTCTTGGAGATAAACTAGTTACTTGGACAAGAAAGAAGCATAATTTTATTTCTCAGTCAACAACAGAAGCAGAGTATGTAGCAGCAACATTAATTTATTCTAAAATTTCTTTGATCAAGTAGATGATAAAAGATTTTGGAATCCAGATTGATTATCCTATTGTTATTCATTGTGACAACACTAGCACTATCAATATGTCAAAGAACCCTATGATGCATGCAAAGAAAAAACACATTAAGATAAAATATCACTTTCTAAGAGAGAAAGTTTCAGAGAAAGAAGTAAAGTTGGATTATGTGAATACAAAAGAATAGTTAGCAGACATTTTTACAAAGCCTTTACCGAAGGATACATTTGAGTATCTCAGGGAGAAGCTGGGAGTAATTCACTTCCCTGGATCTGATTAGAATTTTTAGTAGTGCATCAATCCATAGTGACTAATGAATGGTGGACTACTCTACTTCAGGAGTAGTACCTGTGCTTATTTTTTTTTGGCACCCTTTACCATTGATGTCAAAGGGGGAGTATTTAGTCATGAAAAATAAAGAAGTTGATTTATTCTAGAAAGGGCAAGTACATAGTAGAAGATGTAGTAGATGGAGAATTCATCCTTGTGGGAGTTTTGTTGAGGAAATGGATAATATTATATCATTATAATACTTTTTTATTGGTGGTGTTTTTCATTTCATATGTTACCATCAATGCCAAAGGGGGAGATTGTTTGAGATTTGACAGCAAGCCTATGTCAATTGTATGTTAGTCATTGATGACAACATATGGTAAGAAACATGTAGAGAGCCTTGAGAATATGTTGGTTGGATATGTTATCATCATGATATCATAGACACAAAGGTTGATTCTGAGTGTAGACAATTGTGTAGTTGTTTGTAATAGTAGTGTTCCTAACAGTGTTACAAGCAGAGTTTTGTATGCGATTCATAGTTTGGTTATGTTGGATAATTACGTATTTATATTTGTATTGTAGAAATGTTTGTGAAGCCATGTTCATAGACACAAACTTAGTTGTGTAGTTAAAGTTGAGTTATGATGTTTCTGTTTGTTAGTTATAGTTTCTGGAGCTTGTTTGTTGGAGCCGACAGTGTTTATATTGTTTTAGCAGTTGAGCTTATCATTATGATATGCTTGTTTGTTTTAGTATTTGGTTATGATATAATAATGTTTGGTTAAGAGCCCATAATTTTTTTCAACTTGTAAGTAAAGTTTCAGTTAATTTGGTGGAGCCAACAGTGTGAAGTGACACATCTACTCATATTGGGTTGCACGGTCCATTTTGTGTTGTGTGCTTGGTTTAGCCATTGGAGATGTTATTGGAGAGTTGTAGTGTTTCTCTAATATTATTTCAAGAAGGTTCTATTAGGATGACTTGATTATATATTTTGTAGAAGGCTACTTATAGCCAGTCAATTTTGATCTCTTAGAAGAACAAACACAAATAAAATGAAGTGAAGGAAAGAGTAGAGTAGAAAGTGTGAAGTATTGAGAAAATAAATCCATATCAATCATCAGTTAAAGATCTATGTGAAGAAGCTGAGTGTGTATGCTATCCATTGGAACTGATCAAGATAGCATGTCTAATTCATAGTTCATCAAAATCTAGATATAGTGTGTATCTCTTGTGCAGAAGGTTAATGCATCTTTCACCATTTGAGCAGTGTGCTCCTCGACAATATGTCCTCACCTTTAATAGGGTTATTTATAAAAGAATCCTAATAGGGTCTAACCTTTGACCAAGTTACTATACTTCATGTATTATAAAGATCAACTCCTAGCAGGGTTGTAAGATCTTCTAATAGGATCATTATACTCTAGTGCAGTTTATAGTGGGTGCTAATTCCCACTGGGGTTTTTACCTATTTGAGTTTCCCCATAACCAAAATTATGGTGTTGTGTTAAGTGTTATATTGTTGTGTATGTTTTTATTGTTCTTCTGTACTTAATTAGATAAAGAATTGAATCTTGTAGATAACTAATTCACCCTCCCCTCTCAATTATCTCTTGTGACTATTCCTAACACACACATCATGTATCATTAATACCTTCGGTGGAATCAATGACATAGCTCCTGTGAGATCTCCCTTCACTACGCTTTTTGGTACAACTTAGAATTTCAATGTCTTACATGCATCACTCCTTACTAATTTAACATTTAAAACTTCTTTCCCTTTCTTCCTTACCATTTTAGATGAAGTGGATTCCATTCTTCCAAATTTAGGGTTCAAAAGATAGATTCAAGTAGCTTGGTAATACCTTGTTTCTACAGTCCTTCGTGATTTTTTTCGATGTTACACTGTAAGAATCTTTACAAACTTGTCTTATCACAAATTTGTCTCCTAAATCGCCTATGAATCCCTTTGTAAATTATCAAATTGCATGGTGAAATGAGAATGAATGATAATATTTCACTTTATAGACTCAAATGGTTGGATTGGGTTTTCATTTTATGATCCATACACTTTGTAGATGAAATACAACTATCTGAGCCTTCACATGACAACTCAGTTACCACATACTCATACTCGATTGAAACCATGAGTTAGTCAATATTAACATCTTCATTTCTACTTGGTAGATATAACATCTCAGCTATTACAGGAGCTTGGCACACACTGAGTGACTCAGTCACCATAGACATAAATGTTGATACTCAACAACAATTATGCAATTTCACTCTTTTTTCAAATCTATCCTAATGCATCTTAATTCATGTAGATATGGACTATAACATATCAAATGTTAGGAAATGGTGTAAAATATAATATTTAAAAATTCAATTCCTTACATACCTTTTTTCTTAGATAGAAGTAGTGTGGTCACTTGATCCATTGTATTGGGTAACCTCAAGTTCACTGGATCCACTACCACTCGCTTCCTCTTTCTTTCTCCATGTCTTATTCACCTAGTTCCTTATCTGTTCAACAATCTCTTCATTTTTGAATTATTCATTGCTTGGTGCTTGTTCTTTGTAGTCTCTTTTTATGCGACCAATCTTGTGGCATTTGTAACAGACCATAATTCTACTTATCCAACTTTTGGATTTACCTCTAAAATGTGTCTTTACACAGTTTTCTCCAATATGACCATATTCTCTACAATAATGACAACTATACCATGTATTATAATCCCAATTGAATGTGTTACCTTTCCTAGGTGCTTTACACTACTTATTGGTTGTCCACTTTGGTTTAGCATTGGATCTATATTCTTGTGCTCTATGACCATATTTATGATAGTTAAAACAATCTCCTTTAAATCTAGGTGTAATAGGTGCCTTACTAGCCTTTGACATGCACTCATGTGCCTGATGTCCATACTTCTTACAGTTAAAATAATTTCCATTGAATTTAGGTTTAGGATTAGACTTACCATTCTTTCTTATGCAAATGTTTGTTGTCTCTCCTAGCTTTCCACAATGATGACATGTAGGTTTATTGTTCTTTGACTTTGCATTCCTTAGCTCTCCATTATTTGATGATTCTTGTTCTTCAGTGGATGATAGGTGCTCACCATGTCCAATTCTAGAAGTGTCACTAGATCTTCTTGGTGACCTTAAGCATTCCTCAAAGTATTTTAAAGATTCATTTGGCTTGTTCATCCTTTCATTAAGTTCCTTTTTGGATCTTAACTCATTCTTTAGGTGATTTTTCTCTGATATTAGATTTGTGATTTCCATAACTTTCCTTCTCAACTCTTTATTTGCAAGAAATAGTTGGTTTACCATATCCAATTAATTTTTTGTTAGCCTCTACATATCACATGTCCTTTCATCAAGTCTTATAGCCACTTGTCTCTTGTCTTCTTCTTCCATTGTCTTGTCTTCTTCAGCTTTCTTTTTCTATTTAATCACTTCACATAATCTTACTGATTGGATTTCCTATTCTCTCTTTAGACTTCTAACATCCTCATTCAGTATGTTGTTTCGTTCTAATAGATCTTTTATAGATGCATCACTTTTAGTAGATTTTCCATTATCAAATAGACCTCTAGTATCCTCTTCTTGATATTGTGTATCATTCAACTACATTGCCAATTATTTCCTTTTGCTTAAATATTTATTCAATTCTCCTCTAGCTACTTCAACCTAGTGCATTACAAGTTGGATGTCAATCTTTTGATTCTCTATGATCTTTCCCAACTTATAAACCTCCATCTCCAAGACCTAAACTCTTGAGTGGTTAGACTTCTTCTAAGAGAACAAAGCTTTGATACCAATTAATATGGGAAAGTAAGATACTGATCTGGGGTGGGGGGGTGAATCAATTATCGACAATCTTTGATACTTTGAAACTAATTCCACATGCATACCATAAATATAATTTTCAATAATGAAATGAAACTAACATTCTAATCTCATCCATCAAATGAAACATATAACACATAAATTTGGTAACCTAGAAACCATTGAAAGGTAAAACTAGGGTGGAGATGACACTCACAAATCTTCACTACTTTAGTATTAAAGTGTGCCTGTTATGGATACAATATTTAATCACTTCAGATGATCTACCCTGTGAGGGGTCTGCCTTGTTAAGAGCTTACACACTTATACAATCTACCTTAATTAAAGTATTTAAAACTTACAGCTAAGTAAGAACTTAGTTAAGAGATTTATAAAATCCTATGAGGACCACTCTATTTTAAATGATTTACCCTGATTCACTTGCTAAAATGTATTTTGAACCGATCCTTTTATTTGCAAGTTATAAATGTTGATAACAGGTCATTTCTTTCCAATATGTGTTTGATCTCCAAAATCAAATGTAGCTTTTTTATGTCCTTCACTACTCTTCTTAGTCACTCTACCTAATCTTTGCATCTAATAATCAAAACACTGCTCTTTTTCGTAAAAGAGATCTTCTATGTTACACTCTCTTTTTCTTACTTTAGAATAGAAATGGGGGAGTGTGTTCACCAAGATGTAATGGAAGAAAATAGATATGTGATATAGTGTGTGGGAAAAGTAAGATCTTCTTCTTAACCTCAAATTCCCAAAGGAAAGATCCAAATTGATCAACCAAAATAAAATGGTTAATGCACAAATGAATCAATCGATGAAGAATATGAAGAAAGGAGAAAACCCTCTATTCCATTATAAAAAGGAAATACATAAATTTTAATTAAATTGAAGAAAAGTACCAACCTCAAAATAGGGAAAATCTAGAAAATACTATTTTCTGGTGTTTGTATTTAGTTTCAAGAAATTCTGAAACTGGATCTAGCCTGGAAACACATAAACATAGAAAAAATAGAAATCTTTTGTCTTTTTGAGAAAGGTCGACCTTGACGCAAAACAGGGGTAAGATCTTACCCTGAGGCATAATCTTACCCCTAAAATTTGACCTTGACTTGCACTGCTCCAATAGAAATGCTGTTCACAGATCCCAGAAGTTTTCCATAAAGGGTACTCAAATATGCAGTAATATTCATTGTCCCGCACTTGAATCTACAAGAAAAAGGGTTTTGTTGTTTGGATGAGGGGTTTTCCTTGGTCAAACCCCAGTTTGGAATCAAGCTTGAAATGGAATTGAAATTGCAACAAATAAACAAAGTAAATGGAACTATTCACCTTGCTTATGTTGAAACCCTTGTGGAGGATTTGAATTATTGAATCCATAAGTATGAATTCTACAAATGAATGTAGAATTGTATAATCAATTGCATTAGATCTTCAACACCAATCTTGAATGGATCTTGGAATAGGGAGAAGCTTGAATGGATTTGGATGAAGAAATCTTCAACAAGAGGGATCCAAAGCTTCAATGGCTACCAATGGATCTCCTTGATGAATTGGATCTTGAATGCTTTGAAGATGAATTCTTTCTTGATAATTTCTTGATCACTTGATTGAACTTGAGAGATGATTGATGGATACTTTTTTTTGGTGATGGATAATGAATTTAGAAAATGAGAGAGGAAGACTTCCTTTTGTACCAATCTAGGGTAAAAACTTCTAGAGAGGCTAACATAGGAGAATTAAATTCCCATTTAAATATTAACCCTTGAAATAGACCTATATTAAATATAATTTAAGATTTTACCATTTTAAAATTCAAAATAGCTGACCTAGAAGGGGGAAATTAACTTTTTGAAGCCTGATATCTTGAAACCCCTGGAATCTAAAATCTAGACCCAAGGTTAGGGTTAAGGTTGACTCTAATCTAGGTCAGGGTCCAAGTCAACCTTGACTTTGAGGTCAAGAATCTTAGTTTCTCAGGACTAGGTGCCAAAAATAGGCTGGAAATAGGTGGAAAGAGAAGTAGAATAGGGGAAAATTATAGATCCTAGTCAAAGACCCATTCAAGGTGTTTGACATGACCCCAGACCACTTACTTAGATGGCTAAACCGGTCTTAAATGGGAGTGCTTCCATTTTTTGACGATACATTTAGCCCCCACTTTAGCAAGAGTATGGACTCGATGCAAACTCTTGGTAAAGAAGATCACAATGAAAATATAATATTATTGAAATCAAAGGGACAAAGGAATCCTCAAGACCCTTGGGACTCAAGTCTTTGTCAACTCCAAGATTACAATAAGAGAGACATCTCTAGAAAAGAGAGAGAAGAGGGTGTGATTATCTCGCCCAATGAGAACTTAATTCTGAACCACACAAGAAAACAACGCAACTGGAAAGATGGAATTGAACCACCTAGTGAATGTGGCTACTCACTAGTCAACCCATCAAGGATTCACCCTTAGGAACATTCTATTTCAAAAGAGAAAAGAAAAAAAAAAGGAGATCCAATCTTAAGGACACCTTCAACCTTAAGGGATCAAAATTTTTAAAAATTTGAAACTGGAGGGATCAAGAGATCCTATAAGATAAAAATACATGCTTTAAGGATTAGTCACTAATCAATCAACGAAGACAAGATCCTTGAAAAATATATGTATTAAAAGTACATGTGTGCAACAAGTGAGTAGAGCTTATGCCCCCATGTTAAAGTCATTGCTAACACTTTAATAGGAGTAATGGCTTGAATGGAAATATAAACAACTCCACTAATTATGTTTCCACTAGAAGATGCCCCCATGTGAAGACAAATGAAGGGAAATACCACATAAACATAAAGAGAACAAAGAAGGGATCTACCTGCCACGGGGTCAATATGATCATAAGATAATATATATTGTTATTGCAAAATGAATTGACATCATTCTCCAAAGAAAGTAGAACTACAATGACAATAGAGGAAAGAACACATAAGAGTTACGAAGAATAGTCTTTTTGGACCATGACATGGAGACAAAAAAGAGTCAGTGCTACCAAGTTGCAAATCCAAGTAGACTTATACACAAGGAAACATTTATGAGCAATAGCATTTGTACGACATAAAATGAAAACAAAATATAGAAGAACAGAGATACATATGGAATAATTATACAACAAGTTCGATTCCTTTATCACCTTGTACCAACAAAGTAACAAGGGCCATATAAAAAAATCTAACAAACACTTAGCAAACACATTACAGGAGAAGAATAGTACAATAGGAAAATGGCCAATCAAGCACATCACCTACTCTCCCCATCTCGTTCTATATCATTTTGGGAAGGTGAGAAACTAACAAGAGGGACTATATCCAATATAGTAGGAATAACAGCTAGTTCCAAACAAGGATCCTCTTGAGAATCATAATGTTTGATAATAGGTGTAATTGTCAATTGTGATGAAAGAATATTAGGTAAATCAATGTCAATGTCAATAGTTTCATATTCATCATTAACATCATTAGTATCATAGAGAGTATCTTCTTCATCCATATTAGTAAAAATAGGATCTAAGATATGAATAGAATCATCATAATTATGCATCTTAACATCATTATTAGTATTAACTTCTTCTAACATATCATGCATAGGCTGGTCAAAAGAAGATAAATAACTTTAAATAATATAAGCATGGGCCTTAGCTTGAGCTCGATGCTTCTTATGATGTTCATTAGAAGATCAGTTACATTTTTTCTTGTTTGAAATATGTTGAGAACTAGGAGGGACAACATCTTATTCCTTCACAAGTTCTATAGGTGGATCAATAGAGTTCTCAAGAGACTGAAAAGAAACACTAGGAGCTTGATTAACAAAAGTAGAAGCCATGGATAAAGGAGGTATGGAAGGGATAGGAAAAATTATCATGGTTAAGATCCATCTAAGGCATGCTTAACTCAAGAATCTTGTGATGCTTATAGGATTGATATGATAAAAAAATATTATCAAGCCGAGAAGGACATGAATTAGGCAATGAAGGCCAAAAGAAATCAAGTGTAGCACAATCCTTGGGCCTAGAAGGTTGATATAAACTATGATTAATCATATTCACTTCTTCATCATGAATTAATTTAAGACACTTATGGATAGGAGAAGAAACAACATGCATGGCATTCAACCAAGGCAAACCAAGATTAACTTGAAATTGATTATAAGTAGGAACAACAACAAAGGTAGTATCCACAACTTTACCACAAAGTTCAATAGATAATATAATAGAACCACATGATGGATAAAGAAAACCATTACAAGTTTGAATCCACACATCCAATGTATCATAAGAATCACATTGTAAGTTTTTTTCTAAAAAGTTTTTCTTTAGTAATAACATTGACTACGGATGTAGAGTCAACAAGACAACCGCATGTAGGTATCTTATAAATCCTAGCATAGATGTAAAGGGGACTATTAGGAGCCTTAATAGTATTAGAATCATTAAAGGCAATCAAGAGTTCCCGAGGTTTTTTATTCTTAGGTTGTTTTTGAGGTTTACATTGAGTTTTAGGTTTAGGCTTAGGTTGAGTTTGAGCTTGAAGTTGAGTTTGAGATTGAAGTTGGGGTAGAGATACAAATTGAGACAACACAACATGCTCTGCATGATTAACAATGTGATTAAGATCATCCATCTTTGAATCATAAACAATATCTACAGAAGATGGTTGAACAATAGTATTAGTATCATGTGTAGGTAAAGGATTCATATAGATTTGGAGATTTTGATTAGGAGGAGAGACAGACTTGATCCCACTACCATTAAAATTATCAAAAGATAAGGCATTAGAATCAATTAAGTCTTGAATGCTATGCTTTAAAGAATAAAACTTCTCAGTACAATGGCCATTATAATGATGGTGTTGACAAAAAGCTTTAGAATCAAAGGATATAGATACCACTGCAATAGGTAAAAGAGGTCGAATAGGAGGCAAAGTAATCATATTTGCAGTCAAAAATTTATTCATAATGGATTGCAAAGATTCAAAAAGAGGAGTAAACATATGATTCAAACATAAATAAGTGGATGTAGAAGTAGCTTTATTGGATGTAATAACAACTTGATCATCAATTGCATTCACTTGTTTATTTATCTTGACATAATTGTTAGGCTTTTTAAACTTGTTTGGTTTAGGAGCAGCATCACTCTTATCAAATGGGACATGAGCCATTGGAGTGTTGCTCTCAAATTGACTCACTTGTAATTGATAATGATGAAGCGCTACAAAAAGTTGTTGAAAAGAGGTTAATTCAGTAAGCAGAATCTTATCTCTAATATGCTTTTGTAAATTTGAAATAAACATACATTGAGTATCAATATCAGGAACAAGATAAGAAATCTAAGCATACAAATGCGTAAATCTACCAATAAATTTAGTTAATTTTTCTTTAGTATTTTGTTTACAATGCATAAAATCAATTAAAGACACTTGTGGACCAATGTTATTTTTAAATTGTTGAATAAAGGCATTAGCAAGTTTTGGAAAAGAGTCAATACGATAAGAAGGCAAGGAACAATACCATTACAAGGTCCTATCACAAAAATTTCTAGCAAACAACTTGGGTAAAATCCTATGGTCATGAGCATAGTTACTACAAAGGATTTGAAATATTTTAAAATGAAAAATAAGGCATCCCTTACCATTGTAATTCTGAAGACAAGGCATATCGTCTTGTTGAGGAACATGAGCACAAATAATGTCTAGGGATAAAAGACTTCCCATGTCATATGTAGGAATGGTAAATTTGGATTGAGCTAAAGACGCAAGTTCTTATTGTAAAGAGGACACATTTTGAGCCAAACTGATGATTGTTGAATCATTAGATGACATAGGAGGTATAGACACACTAGAAACACTAGGTAAAGTGTATGAAGTGGCAAGAATGGAAGACACAACTGGGGGAACACTTGGAACCATAGTTGGAAGATTATTGGAATAAGTTAAAGGAACATTATGATAAGAAGGTTTTGAAGTTGGGAGGGACATAGGAGGAACACTCATAGGAAGAGAGCGAACCAACATAGTCACCAAAGGAGGAGTATAATCAGGAATGCTAGGTAAAGGAACGAAAGAAGGTTCCACACTAGTAATATGAGGAGTGAATTCTAAATCTTGAACTTCTTGAGCTAAAGATTTAACATTTGAATACACAAGATGAGTAATATCACACAAAAGATTAAAACCTTGATCATTATCATGAAGAACTTTCTTTAGAGCATCTATAGCTTGAATAAAATCTTTATTATGGTTCTCTTGAGTAAGCCAATTTCCCATTTTATCAAGTTCAATTGAAAGTTTTTGGACTTGTTTAGGAGGAACTCTTGAGGCATCATCCCCATCATGAGATGAGTGAGAAGAGTTATGCTCCATAGTAGGATTAGAATCATGAATAATCAAATTGGCATCTAGAATCCTAAGAAAAGGAGATGAAGAGTCAAGATCAAAAGCACCCATAAGTATACAACTTCATCTAACCAGAATATTATAAGTAGGATTAGAGGTAGTAAAGCTCATATACCAATGCGAATGCAAAAAATAAACTAATCTAGGAAAACTCAAAGCATAAATAAACAAATATTTTTGTATTTTTTCTTTAGATGAAATGTAAATGCAAGATCTAACACTGTAAAAGTAAGACTTGTCTATCGCGGGTTCAACAAAATGTAGAATAGAAAAGGGGGAGTGTGTTCACCAAGATGAAATGGAAGAAACTAGATATGTTATATAGTGTGTGGGAAAAGTAAGATCTTCTTCTTAACCTCAAATTACCAAAGGAAAGATCCAAATTGATCAGCCAAAAGAAAATGGTTAATGCACAAATAAATCAATTGATGAAGAATATGAAGAAAGGAGAAAACCCTATATTCTGTTATAAAAAGAAAATACATTAATCTTAATTGAATTGAAGAAAAGTACCAACCTCAAAATAGGGAAAATTTGGAAAATACTATTTTCTGGTGTCTGTATTCAATTTTAGGAAATTATGCAACTAGATTTGACTTGCAAACAATGAAACAAAGAAAACCCAGAAACCTTTTGTCTTTCTAAGAAAGGTTGACCTTGACCCAAAATAAGGGTAAGATCTTACCTCGGGGCACAATCTTACCCCTAAAAGTTGACCTTGACTTATATTTCTCTGACAGAAATTATGTTCGTGGATCTCGAAAGTTCACCGAAAAGGGTACTTAGATCTACACTAATATTCGTT
Organism: Chamaecyparis obtusa; assembly: GCA_027943335.1. NCBI lineage: Eukaryota > Viridiplantae > Streptophyta > Pinopsida > Cupressales > Cupressaceae > Chamaecyparis > Chamaecyparis obtusa. The sequence continues at coordinate 904,772 of BSBK01008525.1, forward strand.
GTCCCGCACTTGAATCTGCAAGAAAAAGGGTTTTGTTGTTTGGATGAGGGGTTTGCCTTGGTCAAACCCTAGTTTGGAATCAAGCTTGAAATGGAATTGAAATTGCAACAAATAAACAAAGTAAATGGAACTATTCACCTTGCTTATTTTGAAACCCTTGTAGAGGATTTGAATCCTTGAATCCACAAGTATGAATGCTCCAAATGAATGTAGAATTGTATGTAGGATGTCTCAAATCAATTGTATTAGATCTTCAACACAAATTTTGAATGGATCTTCGAATAGGAAGAAGCTTGAATGGATTTGGATGGAGAAATCTTCAACAAGAGGGCTCCAAGGAGATTGAATCCTTCAATGGCTACCAACGGATCTCTTTGATGAATTGGATCTTGAATTCTTGAATTCTTTGAAGATGAATGCTTGGTTGATAATTTCTTGATCACTTGATTGAACTTGAGAGATGATAGATGAATACTTTCTTTTTTGTGATGGATAATGGATGTAGAAAATGAGAGAGGAAGGCTTGCTTTTATACAAGTCTAGGGAACAAACTTCTAGAGAGGCCAACATAAGAGAATTAAATTCCCAATTAAACCTTAACCCCTTGAAATGGACCTAGATTAAATATAATTTAAGAATTTACCATTTTGAAATTTGAAACAACTGACCCATAAGTGAGAAAATAAACTTTCTGAAGCTTGACATCCTGAAACCCCAAGAATCTAAAGTCTCGACCTAGGATCAAGGTTGAGGTCGACTCTAACCTAGGTCAAGGTCAAGGTCAACCTTGACCCAGAAGGTCAACCATAACCCTGAGGTCAAGAATCTTAGTTTCTCAGGGCTAGGTGCTAGAAATAGTCTTGAAATAGGTGGAAAGAGAAGTAGAATAGGGGAAAAAGCTAGATCCTAGTCAAAGACCCATTCAAGGCATTTGACATGAACCTAGACCACTTACTCGAAGGGCTAAACCAGTCCTAAATGGAAGTACTTCCATTTTTTGACAATACACTTACAACATTTAGGTTTTTGATATCTTCTTATATAGACATCTGATGAATTTTCTCTAGATCAAGATCAATGATATAGATTCATTAATTATGGCACTTAAAGCATTTCTTTTTTTTGATAGGTTACAAACCTTGCAAATGGATTAATAATAATAATTACAAAGCGTAATCATCTCCTTGATTCTCTCAACAATCATTAAATCACACATAGAAGTCAGCCAAAATGGTTTACCTTGGTGTTTGTGCCATTACAAACACATAATTCAAAATTGGCTTGCTTGACATATGAAGTCTCTAATGCTCGGTCAAAGCTATTCTTCATATACTGGTGATTAACATTGAACCTTCTATACAACTCGGCATAAATTGCTCAGTGACTATTGAAGTACTTGGTGATCTTTGACTTGCTTGGTTATAACTATTGTTTGGTAACTATACAAGTCTATACATGACATGACCTTAATAATATGGATTGGTTGAAGTGATGATTGACCAACATTGCCTTGAAAATGACTAAATATTAGATACTAATAGACAACATAACATAGGGATCAACAATATCTTCTTGCACCATGTGGAAATCCTCTTCTATGAATTTGTGACTCCTGTTTGCATCAACCACCCCGTGATAACCTTCTAGTCATTGGCTCTACATGGGTTGTGCCTGTTATACACCTCATTTGCCTCCTCAAGATGCGCAATTTGAAATGATGCATGTGCGAGTTTAAAATCAGGGCCCAGTGTTGTCTTTATCAGCCTATGTGTACCGACATGTGGCTTTAGGGCCCTTTTGTACCTACATATAACTCTATCTTGATGCTTTGTGCATGAAACACCATCTCAGACCTTATGTGCATGGGTTTGTGGTTTGAATAAGGTGAAAAAGGTGTAAAATGGCTGAATGACCATCATTTTCAAGCTAGTCTTTTATGCTACTATTCATGTTAGAATAGGGTACTTTTTTGTATGACATAAGAAACTCAAGTGGGGGAGGGTGATTTCATGGTGGAGGGGGAGCCTTTATTATACTTTAGGCTCTAGTCATATTGGATTTTAGCCCTTGGTTCTTTCCAACCCAAGGGGGCCTAATTATGGTCAATTCTTATCTAGCAATTATTTGTGGTAAAGCTAATTATTTTTTTTAATGAAGGAGGATTAATTATGTAAGGAGGAAAAAATATTTTTCTCATAACTTTTGTTCAACAATTCAAAATTGAGTATTTTTTTTTTGCAAAAGTGTATTTTTTTTGTGTATTCTACTTTTGACACTTCCTCAAGAAGTTCTCTTCATTTCTACATTCTACAAAGAAACAATCTAAGTCTAGTAGCATGGGTTCTAATGTGACTATATAACTTCTATCACCTTTCAATTATCATGATTAGAAGTTGAAAGTCATTCTTGTACTTAAGAATAAAGGCTTATATAGGATAACAATAGGAACAAAAAAAACCTAATGCAACTAAGGATAAAGAAATTTTTTAACAGTATGATGAGGCATTTGGTTTTTTTATGCTTAAATCCATCTCCTGAATTAGTATTTGATTTTGAGAAGTTGAAAATACCCAACCAAGTTTTGGAAACTCTAAAAAAACTATTTGGGACAATTGATGAACTTAGAAGTGATGAGTTGGAAAATCAACTCTTAGGTCCAAGTCCTTTAAGTTTTTCAATTTTAGAGAACTTCTTCACTAGATTTAAAGCTTTGAAGTTGCAATTAAAAGAGTATGAAATTGACAAGAAAGTGTATCAATTTATCCTTTATATACTTTCCAAACTAGGTTATGAGTTTTCTATGTTTGTCTCTACTTTCTATTCTACTAAAAGAGCCCTTGGTACCTCATCAACTATGCCTTCACTTGATAACTTTATTTTTTATCATACAAAGGTGAGTTTTTTTAAATTAAAATGGGTACTTTAAAATCTACTAAGGTACAAGCCCTAATTGTAAGTAATGAAACTCAAAAAAATGCTAAAGGAGAGAAAAAGATCACTACAAGGGACAAGGAAAGGAAGAAAGAAGATAGAAGTAACAACTTAAAAAATGATTACTCATCTCGAAAAAGTAAATAAACTATTGAAAGAGTTAAATTATCCATTTTTAAGAAAACTAATCATGAAGAACATATGTGGATGAAAAAGAAAATTGAGAACCTCACTCTTCTACTTGAAATGAATAATATTGAGAACTGATCATGTCAAAAGATCCTCTTCAAATCATGAAAATACTAAGGACAGAGAGAAATTGAAAGGCAGGTCCTTATTTGCGACAACATCTTCATCTCCATCTTGGATTATAAATTATGGTACTACACACCATATGAGTTCTCAACTTCATGTAGAATCCTCAAATCTTGAGTACAATATTGATAATTCAAATGATTCACAACAGAGTTATAGAGCTAAATATTGTTCTTCTAGCTTGTACAATGACAATAGTAATAAGGAATCATCTTCATCTAGTTCATGGATTCCATTGGAGGTTGATATTTTTGTATCACCCATACATCACACTCTACAAAGAGTAGATATTGGGGTACAAGATCTGATAAATGACAATCATATTCAGGAATATTTTTAGGAGGGGCCACATGCTCTTTTTTTTGTGTGGCCTACATCATCAACATCATCAACTTGGGGGAAGATTCTAGGCTTCTTCTATTCTTATCTCTTTTTTGGAGGATTATTTTTTCCCATTGTATTTTATTTCTTTCTCCATTTACGAGAGATTTCATTATACATGGGTTCTCCATCAGCCTAGTAAATGGGACCCATTCTTGTTATCTTCTCCTCCTAAGTTATGTTTAATGGGGGTTTTAGTGTATGTATTTTATCTATATATGCTTAGGATTATTAATCCTACTTATTCATCCATGCATATTTGACACTTTTTCATACAAGTCATCATCATTAACTAGTTGATTGGATAGATTTTGATTCTATTTCGACACCTAATCCTAGTTTTGTGGGAGACAACTCCTCACCAATATCATTAAACAACTACAAGAATTAATTCAAACACTTAAATTACATCTTAGTCAAATTTATGATTATTAAATGTACAGTCAAGTATTTCGAATATTTATTTTTTATTAATAAATTTTAGCTATATTGATAACATGAACATCATGATATATATTATCAAACTCATATTCTATATACTGTCTTGTTTGTAAATATGATCTTTGGTAAAAATATAAGAGATATGAAACATGAAAGAATAATTCTACTCAAAGTATGTAAATATATAATATTTATCCATAGATGATTCAATATGGATGATTGAAATTACAATATAATTCTACTCAAACAAAGGATGTAAATAAATAATATTTATCCATGGATGATTTAATATGGATGATTGAAATTACAATAGGAAATAATTGGGTATGTAGGGAAAGGTAAGACAAAGGACACCAAAAGTTTTTTGCTTATATTACAATTTTAGGACTTAGAACATGAAGTGATAATGATCGAAATATACACCTTAACATCAATGTTATTTTGATTTTATGTATTTTTTCTCTTTGTAAAATCTTGATATTATAATCTACATATATAAATTATAAAAAAATATTATTTTTTCCTTATTAATAGAATCATAAATCACCTTATACACCTTTTTATTCTTATACACTCTTCACTCTATTTTTTTCAATGTGTGTATTATTAAGCTTATGTTTATTAATTTAAAAAATTAGTACTTTTTAAGTCATAATTATAATGTTAATGAATATTCTATACTTGACCTTGGGTCATTCATATATATATATATATATATATATATATATATATATATATATATGTATGTATGTATGTATGTATGTATGTATGTATGTATGTATGTATGTATGTATGTATGTATGTATGATCTTATTCTTGTAAATGAGCTAGGTAGAGCCTTGAAAATGAATGTTGATGGATGCATTTTTATCAATTATTTATTTGGTTTATTCTTTTGTAAGACAATAATGTTTATTTATTTCCAAAGAATTGAGATGTATACTTATCTTAAGATAAAGTTTTAATTAGTTGTTTAATTTCTTTTTATATCTTATAAAAATGATAAATCATTAATAACTATTATTAAATTGGTAATAACATTATTTTTATACTTGTAATCATATTCAACAACATTAATAGTTAGACCGTTGACTGTAGAAATAAAATTTGTAGCTTTTTTATTAATCCTCTTTATTAATATATTCTTTCAAAAGATTTTGCAGTATATATTTTAATATGATAAGAAAAAGATGATTGATATAGAAATTATACTTAATGAATTTAGATATATTTTATAAATATTTAATATTTAATTCAATATTACAGTTATAAGAAAATATTAAATAATTATTTTAGTTTATTGACCAGATTTTATCTTTCACCGTTAAATTAAATGAAGTTAGTAAATACAAATCGAAATGAAGAAAATTTCTTTTTCCGTGCACTCACAAATATGTGAAATTTCAATATTTTTACTAATAATTCATTACTAAAGCATCATCATACATGTTATCATCCTCTAGGACGAACACTGTATCTTCTTACAGTGGAGGAGTACATCCTTATTAATTGAGAAGAAAGAATGGTTATAAAATACCCAAACATCAATAACCAGGAGTAGAAGACTAAAAAAAATACAATACACCGACTCCCTGAACAAGAAGAAACCAAACACTACACTCAACAAACACACTCACTTCCATATTGAACATCCACCACGGACATAGAAGAAAGATGTTCACCACATACTGCTCGTTACCATTGCCACTCCCAAAGCACTGATAATCATGGATGGTGTGAAAAGTGCTCCTGCCTTAGATGTTGGCCTCTCGCTATCTGTTGGAGAAATCCCTCCAACAGAATTTGTTGGAGGAAGTAAAGATGGTGAAGTAGATGAGGGAGAGACAGCATTTGGAGTTGCAGGAGAAGATGAAGGAGCAGTTTCTGTTGCACCATTGCTAGAACCTGCAAGCCCAGCCTTTCAATTAATCTTTCTGCCCAAGAAAACATTCACAAACAAGAACCCACTTAAAGAAAAAAGATATACACACCTGTAGCGGGAGAGGGAGCTGGAGATGGAGCACCTACAACTGCTCACAAACCACAACAACACAATAAATGGTATTTTAGAGCGCATTAAACTTTTGGATTAAATTGTCAAAGTTTTTCATCAGAAACAAAATCTTGCTCTCCAAAACCATACCAACTAATGAATTTCCATGTTTGTTTACAGCCAACAAAAATAAAAATAACAGCAGAAGTAATTGAATACCTTTGCATTGGGTGACCGGTGGAGTGGTGATTTTGCAGGCGCCTGGGAGAGCGAGAGCCCGTGTTTGATTGATGGGGAAGCCAACAGGACTGTTGGCTGTGAGAAGCTGGCACAGACATACTGCATTGCTTTGCACTACTGAAGATAATGCAGTGCAGCAGCTCTGTGGTGGAGGTGAGGCTGTGACATTGCTTGTAATGTAGCCCATGCATGGAGAAAGTGTTGCCAGAGAAGTTGCACACCCTGAACTCTGAGCCGCCACGCCGCCAAAGTTTCCAGCACCTGCTATTAATACCACCACAGTTAATGCAGAAAGAAACGCTGGAGGGAATTCCATTACGCCTGCCATTGGAAGAGGAATTCAATGCTTACGGAGAGATATTGGTAGTGATGAGTGATTGACATCCTCGAGCCCAAATGTAGTTTATTTATAAAGCGAATGTGCAAAATGAGTAGCGATTGCGTTTGTGAAGTTCAATGCCGACTCTACACGGAAAAGCAATGTGGGAATAAACTATCTGGTTTTAGTTCACCAACTCTCCGACTTTCTATCTGTTTCGAATGTAGGAAGGCAGATTGGCACTGAGAATCCGTTTTAATTTGTGTGGGTTTTGATGATGACAACGCATTAAAGCCGAGAAAAACGCTGGCATATTTTACCGACTTCTGAACGAACTTAGACCAAACTCGTTCCTTATCATTTTTAGTTTCTTCTGCTCGTATATCTGTAGCTTACAATGAAAAGGTCAGTGGGCCATAAAACAATGCTTGGACGATACTACTCTAAAAAGTATGGACACTCATGTGGAGTGTCATTTTAAAACATCAAACGAATTGATGGTGAAAGTTTATCTTTTGTTTTTTCTCTTTCTTCTAAACTGAGACAGTGTATATTCTTTTCCTAGAAGAAGGGCCATTATTTTTATGTTATAAAAAAGGGTTTATCTTATTTTATGAAACAATAGGTGGTAGTAAGTATAATTTCAAGGTTTATATGAGGGAAAGTCTAATTAACAAGATAAAATTATTTAAACAATGAAAGTTCTATTAGTTAGAGATGTAGGGGGGTTGTAATCATTTGGCTATCTTATTATAAACATCAGCAAAACAAGAACCAAATATGATAGGAATTGTTAGACACAAGAATTAGATCTTGTTACTATCTAGTTGTCCAATTTATCCTCAATCATGAATCTAAAAAGACACCAAAGGTGGACAAGGACATTGTGAGTACCTATGAGAAGACTAGTTTCATGTTCTTTTGGTATGTGGCTAGGAAATATGTGACTAGGAGCCCTAAGCTGCATAATTAGTTTTATAATTCATCTATGTTGGGGTCCACAAGGAAGGAAATGAACCCATTAGTATTTTGCAATGATGAATACTATCCTTTATTATTATAATATAAACTTACTACACACTAGATCATATGTGAAATGGAATCACACATCAAAAACTTAACGAAAGAGTCCCTCATAGACAAAACACTTGTAGTCATGCTAATCTATTGCTAAAATTAAACTAATATAAGGATGAGGGAGTCTTTGTCAAGGGGTATTCAGTAGCCATTTAGAAGATCCTAGTTGATGTTTGTGTAGTATGCTAGTGTCAAAAAAAATTGAGAGGGCAATACCACATTTGGCACACGTCCCTTCTCTTAGACGCATACGAAACAAATACTTCTACCCTCTCTCTCTCTCTCTCTCTCTCTCTCTCTCTCTCTCTCTCTCTCTCTCTAAAAGTGAAGCTCTACTAGATTTCAAACTCAACTTTTAGAGGATCTACATTTGCATATCTATATCTCTTTTTCACTTGTATCATTACTTGTTTTATTTAATGTAATTTGATCTAGCTTATCTCAATGTATCTTGGATTATTATTCCATTGGGTAGTAAGGGTTTTCCTCCCTTAAGAAAGGTTTATTTTTATTTCTTATCTTTTGTGTAGTGGGGGTTCTCCATGGGAACTTCACTCAGTGAACCTAAACCATAGAATGTGCATTCTTGACATACTAAATAATCCCCCTATTATTAAAAAATATTGCCCCACACTCGTTTTTGTCACCCCCCTCCAATATGCACCCAATACACCCCACACCCATTTTCCTATATAAACTTATAACCCCCACGGCCCAAAAAATCCCTCCCCTCTATTTAGGCATTATATTGCCCCATTTTTTCACTCATTTTAAACCCCCAAATATGAGTGCATGTGGTATTGTATTTCCCCTTCAGTGAAGACCCCTTGGGGTTCTCCTCGATTAAGTGGGGAGTTATTTCTATTACTTGTCTTCGTTTCAATTTATCACATGTACATATCTAGCTATTTTTAGAGGTGGGAACACCAAAGCATGGGTTTGACTAAGGAAAACCTCTATATGGACCTAACACTTTTTCTTGTTTCTATGTGTGTAGGTGATAAGTAGGTACCCAAGTAGCAGATTTTTTATTATTTCAAGTTGTCTATAGTTTTTCTATTATTTGGTAAGCAAGTCTAAAGTGCAACACACGAATGTCTTTGCAGTGTGTTGTCATTCAAGGTTGAGGGTGTCAATTTTGAATGACAAGTAACTCTCATATTTGACATTTCCTACTTCTAGAATTAGAACATCCATAGTTATTGCAATTTATTAGTTATTAGCTTCCTTTTTGTATTTTTGTTCATTTAATAGTAAGGTACTTGTGTTAGTTTGATCCAATATACTTGGCTTCAGTTTATTCAATTTGTTTTTAAAGTTAGATTGTGATTATTTTGATTAGATTAAATATTTCCTCATAGCTTAGTGTGGTAGTAGAAGTGAGGTAGAATAAGGTAGAAAATCCCTTGTTCCACACAAACTCTTATACAAAATGTTAGTTTATTCAGAGTCCAAAATAGGGAATAGCATAGTAGCAGAAAGACTAATTAATAAATAAACCATAACATAAACTCATTGAGAAACATAAAAAAAATAGAGGACACTATTAATTAATTAATTAATTAAAATTATTAAACCTAATACAAAAATATATTGATGCAAGAGCATCTTGGATTCTTGGCAATCTTGTGTCAACCAAAAACATTTATTTTCGTTATGAGAGAGTGATGCAGTGATCATTCATCTTTGAGATATTTTGGTTGTGTTCTTGGAATACTCTCCCAGACTAGATATGTAGTTCTTATCTTTCTGATCGCACCTCATTTGGCTCATTACTGTTTGAGTTATTCAAGTTTTCCTTTCTCTATAGGTCATGCTCTGTTCTTTCGGTTATCTATTCGTGGTGATCTTGTTCAAGGTCACGTGTTTCTTTGGTTATGGTCATCAATTCCTAATGTGGACCTATCTAGGAACCTTTCCCTTTGATCACATCATTTTTGGATCGAGGACCTTCATGTTTGAATTCTTTTGGTTGCTTCGGCGGCATTTTCCTTTCTCGCATGGGTTGACCTTGGAGATTGTCTGTGTGATTGTTTCTCATTGATTGTTAATGTGTATGGTCATAGTGTGTGATTTTTGGGTCACGTGTGGACCTAAATCTATGTTTGCACCTTCTTTATTTTCTTTTGGTATTCTTGTGATCTATTTTTGGGCTGACTCATATTTCTTTGTACATGTTTCATTTTGAAATGTAATTCTCGGCTGACCTAAGTAGTGTAGTTGATGTAATTCTATAGGCAAAACTCTTCAAATAGTATTTTTTCTGATCATGAAGAACTGAGATTTAAGATTTGAATTTATTTGTATATGACATAAATTTGGAAGGCCTTACATCCCAACATGTATAATGTACCTATTTTAATAAATGATTGATTATCCATTCTCTCACCCTCAATTATGTGTTATTACTTTCATGTGTTTCTAGCTACAAGGTTGGACATCTCATCTTGGGGTTCTCCACCTTAGTACTAAGCCAGGTGGTATTAGAGTTGGTATTTTGCAAGTCCTAGTTGATTTGTTTGTAGGGTGGCAAGTTGCAATTCAGCCTACAATTATAGAGGATTGTGAAGATGGTTCATGGAAGGAGAGATGTAGATCATGTTGTGATTGATATGTAAAGGAAAATTTATACAAGGCTTGAAGCTATTGAGATAGCCCAAAGAAGAGGAAGACCTATTGATGATGAAAGTGAATATGAGGTTGAAGAATTGCAAGAAGAAGAAGTAGCACCAACACCTATTCTGGAGCAAGGAGATGAAAAATTATTCAGAGATTTGACAAGAAATTCAATTCCAAACCTCACTTCAACCCTCCTAAGTATAGTGGAAAATTAGAGTCAAATGACTTAATGAACTGGATCTCAAAGATGAAAAAATATTTTGATTATGAAAACATACCGGCAAAGAAGAAGGTGAAGATTGCAAGCACCAAATTGACTGGACATGCATCCTTGTGGTCGGATCATTTGTAGATGGATGAGAAAAGGAGCGGTAAAGATAAAATCAAGCTATGGGAAAATATGATTAATAAGTTGAAAGGTAAATTTCTACTTGACGATTATTAGGTTAGCTTGTCAAAGAGAATGCAAAATCTGTAACAAAAAGATAGTTTTGTGAAAGAATATATTGAGGAATTTTATAAGCTACATATAAGATCTAGACATGTGGATGATGGAGTTGAAAGGATTTCTAGGTACTTGAATGGTTTAAGGACTTCTATCCAAGATGAAATTAGTTTGTCCAAGATGAACACCATTGAAGAAGCCTATCAATTTGCATTGAAGGCAGAGGAGAAAATAAACAAGAGACATGTACAACTATAGAGAGGTATAGGTGGAAGATTTTCTAGAGGAAGATGCAGATCCTATGGAGAAAATAGTAGATTTGATCAAGATAAGGAAAATTAGGACATGGTAAAATCAGAGTGGAAAGGATAAAGTTCATACAAATTTAGATGAAGTTATTCAAGAAATGGTTACCCTAGAGGTAATGATAAGAGGAGATAAAACAAGATTTAGCTATGGGGTACTTGTTTCAAGTTTGGTGAAGAAGGACATAGGTCATTTGAATGTACAATTATAAATTCAAATAAGAAGATTGGCAACAGTAGCAAAAATGCACTTGTGAAGGAAGATTCACCTGATTCAATGAAAAAACCTATGGATGGGGAGAATTTGATGATAAAAAGAGCATTATGGAATGAAGGTATCGATGAATATCTTAGAGGAAAGCCTTATTCAAAAAAAGATGTAAGGTTGCTGGAAAATGTTACAAAGTGATCATTGACAATAGAAGTTTAGATAATTTGGCATTAGAGGATTTGGTTACAAAGTTGTAAAATTGCAAAGGAGGAAGCACCCTAAACCCTCTCAGATCTCATGGATCAAGGATTAGCACAAAATTTTTGTAAGTGAGCAATGTCTTGTGAATCTTAAAATTTGGAATTACCATGATAAAGTTATTTTTTATATTATGCCTATGGATCGTTGTCACATCTTGTTGGGTAAACCATGGAAATATGATAGACAAGCTTTACATGATGAAAGGTTGAATATATATAATTTTCTGGCTAATGGAATGAAGAAAGTTTTGTTAGCTTTAATTGAAGCATCTAAGGGTGAAAATTGTACTTTTGTTAGAGTTTGTTTGATTGAAGGAAGACAATTCATAAGAGGTTTTAAGAAGAATGATGTTTGTTATTATTTAGTTCCTAATAATCCTGTTCAAAAATCAGAGGATGAAACACCTATTGAAGCTAAGTTCTTGACAAAGTATCAAGAGATTATTTCTAAGAATGTACTAGATGGTTTACCACCAGTTAGAAGTATTAGTAATTGTATGGAATTGATTACAAGAGCTAGTATTCCTAACAAAACACCTTATCAATTAGCACTGCCAGAGAATGAGGAATTGAATAGATAAGTTCAAGAGTTGTTACAGAAATACTTGATTAGAGAAATCTTGAGTCCATGTGTAGTTCCACTTGTGTTAGCACCTAAGAAAAATGGTCAATGGAGAATGTGTACTGATTCCAGGGCTATAAACAAGATCACAATAAAGTACTAGTTTCCATTTCCTAAGATGGATGACATCATGGATGGTATGAGTGGAGAAAAATACTTTACCAAGACTGCTTTGAAGAGTGGTTGTCCCTAGATCAGAATCAGAGAAGGAGATGAATGGAAGACTTATTTCAAGACAAAAGAAGGTTTGGATGAATGGTTGGTTATGCCTTTTGGTTTAACTAATGCACCTAGTACTTTTATGAGGCTAATGACTGAAGTTTTGAAAAAATTATTGGGAAAATTTATTATTGTATATTTAGATGACATTCTGATATTGAGTAAGAATATGGAAGATAATTTGTTGCATCTAAGATAGGTATTGTAGAGGTTGAAAGAGGATAATTTATTTATTAACTTGAATAATTTTTCTTTCATGAAAGATGAGATAGTATATTTGGGATTTTTGATCTCGGATGATGGTTTAAAGATGGATCCTGAAAAGGTTAAAGCATTATTAGAGTAACATACACCTAAGGGTGTTGGAGAGGTAAGAGCTTTTCATGGTTTGGCTAGTTTCAACCAAAATTTTATCAGGAATTTAAGTTCTATTTGTAATGCTATGACTGAGACAATGAAAGGAGAGAAAAGGGATTTCACGTGGACACATGGAGCTAACAAAAGTTTTGAGATATTGAAGAAAAAGGTGGCAAAGTTACATATTCTAGCGTTTCCTAATTTATCTAAGGTATTCCAATTTGATTGTGATGTAAGTGGTAGTGCAATAGGAGAAGTGACGATTCAAGAAGGTACACCTATTTCTTTCTTTAGTGAAAAGTTGAATGACACTAAGAGGAAATATTGTGTTTATGATCAAGATTTATATGCTAGTATTCATGCTTTGAAAAAGTGAAGACATTATTTGATGTCGAAGGAATTTTTGTTATATACCAATCATAAAACATTGTAGTATTTAGAAAGTCAAAGTAAGTTGAATGAGAGATACATGACATGGGTTGAGTAACTATAAAAATTTACATTTTTATTAAAACATACAAGTGGGTTGTCTAATAGATTTTTAGATGCATTGAGCAGAATAATATATTTGTTGACTAAGATGAGAGTTGAGGTTCTTGGTTTTTATCATTTGAAGAATTTTTATGAAACTAACCCTGACTTTGAAGATGCTTGGAGATCATGTTAGTGACCTATCACTGATAAAAAAACTAAGTGGGATAATTACTTCATTCAAGAAGGTATTTTGTTCAAGGGACTTCAGTTGTGTATACCTAGAGGTTAAATGAGAGATAATATGATTAAGGAGAAACATAATAGTGGATTAGGACACTTTGGTATTGATAAGAAATTGATTTTTCTTAAGGAGAAATACTTTTGGCCTTAATTGCATAAGGATGTTTAGAAAATTGTAAGGAGTTGTAGAATTATCAAGTTCCAAAGGGAGTAAGTCATAATACTAGATTTTACACACCATTTCTTGATCCTAATATACCTAGGGAAGACATCAACGTGGATTTTGTTCTTGTCTTACCTAAGCCTCAAAGAGGTAATGATTCTATATTTGTTGTGGTGGATAGATTTTCAAAACTATCACATTTTATTCCCTATGAGAAGACATTATATGCGGTTCATGTGGTAGACCTTTTCATTAAGGAAATTGTGAGATTTCATTGGTTACCTAAGAGTATTATCTCTGACCAGGATAACAAATTTGTTGGATAATTTTGCAGAACACTTTGGAAGAAGTTGGGTAAAGATTTGAAGTTCAGTTATACATTTCACCCACAGATGGATGGACAAAAAGAGGTTGTCAATAGAAGTTTGAGAAATTTTTTGAGATTCTTAGTTGGAGACAAACCTATAAATTTGGACTTGGTATTATCACAAGTAGAGTTTGCATACAATATTTCAGTGTGTACCATCTTAAAATGGATGCACTTATTATTTGACACCTTTTAGCGCCCATCCTTTAGTGACCTTATGGACCATGGATGGATTCATGCTCAACCACCTCTTTCTTTTGTTTTGACCCATATCTTCCACTTTCACCAATGCAATATCTAAGACCTGAGGGTTAGCTCCTTGCGGGCCAGCTCTAGAATAGGTCGACCAAGTTAGCCTATTTTGGGAACATGGTGACATGGTCAACCTATTCTGGAATGTGGCAAATTAGTCAACCTATTCCTTGAACATGTCAACTAGGTCAAACTATTCTCTAGGTATTTTAAATCTTGGGGCTGATGTTTTCTCAGGAATTAAATTGTAAAATAGGGTGCCCTCGTTGGGTTTCTTTGTTACCCAGTATGAAAGCTAGTATAAAAGGAATATTAGGAACCTCATTTTCAAACATGCATTGATGATATAAATTTCAAGTTCAAGTGTTCAATCATTCAAGTATTAAAGCATTCAAGCATTCAATTCTTCAAAGATTCAAGGATCCTTTGTGGGCTTCTTTCCTCTTCAAGATCTAACATATTGTTGGCTATCAAGGGAGGAGATCTACATTGAAGCATTCATAATATTATTCATTGGTAAAAATTTACATCTATAGATCCATGATGTGGTTTTGGTAGACCCATAGTATTTATGGAGATTTCCTACTTGCATGTTCAAGATCAACATACAAACATAACAAAAACCTCATTGACAAGGGTTTCTTCAAGCAAGGTGAATATTTACATTTGTCTTGTTTCATTTTAATAGATAAATTTCAATTCAAGGTTGATTCCTCAATCTAGGGCTTGACCAAGGAAATCCCTTATCCACCCAAAACCCAAAACCTAATTTTCTTTCTGTAGGAGTAAGAACTCAAAAATTGCAAATACAAATGTAAAAGTTGTAGACATAGATCTACCAAGAAAATCTGGATTGACTCCAGAAAAGTGCCTCAAGAACACAGTGACTTTTTTGAACTATTCTAGAACATGATGACATGGTTCACATATTTTTGAAAATGGTGATATGGTTGACCTATTCCTGGTAGCCTAAGATTTTTAGCATTTCTAGGTTTTTAGTTGTGATCACAGATCCGTAGTCAGAAATTCAGCTACAAGTTCAAAATAATAGTTTTTAGAGAAGAAAATTGTATTCCTTTTCATAATTTAAGGTGAGTACCTCATTATATATTTCACATATTAGTTTAGATCTCTTTGCACATCTTAATTGGGTTGATTGCTTACGTTTAGAACCTAGATCACTATTGCTTATCTTGCTAAATTAATTAGTTTAATTTTACAAGTGCTCTTACACAACCTTAATCAAATATTAAATTGCATGAAAGAGGACTTTCTCATGTATTTATTTAGTATAATTTAGATTTAGCATTAGCATCAATTCATCTTCTTGGGTTTTTTATAATCTAACTTAGGTTATATTGAGAGTTAGGCTTGGAAGCCCCTCTTTCTCTTGTATTTCTAATGTTAATGTGGAAATGGTTAATTAATGAACACGTCTCATATAGTTTACAATACTAAATTAATTAGCACTTATTTTCCCCCTAAACATTTTGGCGAAGCATGTTACAACTTCCTTTTGATCTTGGTGTTAGATTTCCCTTTACACTATCTTGTGTGTTCACCTTCCTTGAATATTTTGGTGAACCTGACCTCTTACACCTCTTTATTTCATTTTGGAGTTATATTTTTCTATCTTGTTTTGGTAATCTCTTCTTTGTGAAGTTAGATTATTTCTTTGTGCATCTAGATCTACTCTTGTTTGCATTAGTAGTATTTAGATCTTTTTAGCTAGATCTCCTTTTCATGGCATTTACACCATTGAGTACATACTTTTCATGCCTTATCTTTGAAATACTCATTAGATCTTGCATACATTTCAATCATAAAATGGTTAGTTGGATCTACTTTGTTCGCACTTCTCTTTTTCTTATTTCGTACAAGTCATTTAAAATGTTATCTAAACATTATTCTATTATATTTCACATAAAACACCACAATCATATCAAATAATCTCTATCATGTGATCTTCCCCTTTATGGAGATGAGTGATGAATTGATATTGTCCCTTCTCCTTTTATAGGCCTTGACTATGGGGATACTTTGGTTGAGGGTTGTCCTATATCTTCTTTCAATACTCCTACCTTTATGAAATACACCTTGCCTCATGACCATTCTATGGTGTCCCTTATTGATAGACAAGTTCCTTCCACTCATAATATCACTATGTGAGATGAAGCTCTAGATAATAATGTTGACTATTCTCATGAAAGAGAAACCTTTTCTTTTCAACATGACACACTTGATGTTTCTCCTTCTCCTAAAACATACTCTCCTCTTAGGGATATTTTAGAGAAAGATGAGGATATTATAAATACTTTTATCAATATAATTTTTCCTTTATTTAATGCTCCTAGTAGCAATGAAGCATTAATAGAAGGCTACAATCCCTATTCTAAGGATTCCTTGGGACAAGAGGATAATATCAATCTCCTTAATGATCTCCCTTATAGTGAAGAGTCTATTGAGAATAAATATCTTAAGCAAGTTAATGTTTGTCAACCTATTTTCACTCTCAAAGGTTACCCTCCATAAAATAATCCTCTTATCACCATTAAAGGTTGTCCTTCCATAACTCTTGAGGGGGGACCTAGCGATTAGTTCGATTATCAGGCAGTGTCTCACACCTATCATACAAGAAATAATCCTCAACCTTCTACTTTTCTCCCATCTTCTCAACCCATTCTTCCCCCTCCACCTTGTCCTTCTTAAAATCTTGGAATGTAATATTTAATTTGGTAGTGCAATTATGTAATACCTCCACCAAGATTTGTCTTTTGGAACTTCTTCAAACATTTCCTACATATCATTAATCCTTGTAAAAAGATTTAGCCACACTTCCAAATTCACCTCCTAGTTAAGATAACATCAATGCCTTTTTACAATGCATTAATGCTACACCTACTCTACCTCAAATTGTGTTTACTCTTAATGATTTTACTCCTAAAGAGATTCAAGATTTTAATGATGCTCTTATGGTAGTTGTCCTTATCAATGGTAACCTCATTCATAGAACCTTAATTGATAATAGATCCGAGCTTAATATTTGTAGTATGGACATGCTCAAAGAAATTAAAGAAGATCTTTCTAATATCAAACCTAATAATGTGCCTATATGTAGATTTGATAATATTTCTAAGAAAACCTTAGGCATCATCACTTTACCTATCAAATTAGGTTCAATTATTTTGAAGACTTCCAATCAATTCATGCTTGGACCTCTTAATTACAACTTTATTTTGGGTGGACCTTGGTTACATGCTATGCATGCTATTCCTTCAACTCTTCATCCAAAATTCAAGTTTATCAACAACAATATGATGTACACTCTTCATGTGGATGCTAAACCAAATAGTTGTCTAAATGTTGAGGAAAAACAAGATCAAGAATTTAATGACGATCGTCATTCTATAAGTTTTGTTTCAGAAGATGATTGGGGATCCTTAGATTTCACACCAACCTTTATTGGAGAGTATAGAGTTGATGATATTTCATTCATGAAATATAAAAAAATCCTCTATCTAATAACATTTTTGCTAATTCCACTCACAATGAATCTATCAAACCTAGTGATATGGCCTCTTGTTATGGTTATCATAGATTCACTGAGAATGGCTTTGGTAATAAATAAAAGGAAAATCAAATTACCTTAGGAAAATCTAGGTCAACTCCATAAAATTTCTTGGGTTATATGGTGACTTGTTCAACGTGTTCCAGAACATGATGACATGGTCGACCTATTCTTGACAACCCAAGATTTTCAACATTTTTTAGGTTTTCAGTCTTGATCACAGTTTTATAGTTTGAAATTTAGCTACAAGTCTGGAATAAAAATATTCAGAGTAGAAAAGAATATATTCCTCTTCATACTTCAAGTTGAGTACCTCATTATCTATTTCATATCTTAGTTTAGATCTATTTTCACATTTTAATTGGGTTGATTGCTTACATTTAGCTCCTAGATCTCTATTGCTTATCTTACTAAATCAATTAGTTCAATTTTACAAGTGCATTTACACAACCTTAATCAAATATTACATTACATTAAAGAGGACTTTCTTGTGTACATCCTTTGTATAATTTTGGTTTAGAATTAGCATCCCCTCATATTCTTTGGTTTTTCTAATATAACTTAGGTTACATTGAGAGTTATGCTTGAAAGCCCATATCTCTCTTATATTTCTAACGCTAGTGTGGAAATGGTTAATTAATGAACACATCTCACATATTTTACATTACTAAATTCATTACCACCCATTTCCCCCCTAAACATTTTGGTGAAACTAACATGTTACAACATCCTTTTGATCTTGGTGTTAGATTTCCATTTGCATTATCTTGTGTGTTCAGCCTCACTAAATATTTTGGTGAGCCTGACCTATTACAACTCTTTATTATATTTTGGAGTTAGATTTTTCTACCTTGTTTTGGTAATATCTTCTTTGTGAAGTTATATTGTTTCATTGTGCATCTAGATCTACTCTTGTTTGCATTAGTAGTATTTAGATCTTCTTAGCTAGATCTCCTTTTCATGGAATTTACATCATTGATTATGTACTTTGTGTTATCTTTAAAATATTCTTTAGATCTTGCATACATTTCAATCACAAAATGGTCAGTTGGATATACTCTATTTGCACTTCTCTTTTTCTCATGTTGCACAAGTCATTTAAAACATTAGCTAAACATCATTCCATTATCTTTGACATAAAAACCACCGTCTTATCAACTTGTATTTATCATGTTATCTTCCTCTTTATGGAGATGAGTGGTGGATTGATATTGTCCCTTCTCCTAATATAGGCCTTGACTATGGGGATACTTTGGTTGATGGTGGTCCTATATCTTCTTTCAATACTCACACATTTATTAAATCCACTTTACCTCATGGCTATTCTATGGTGTTCCTTTTGATGGACATGTTCCTTCCAATCACAATATCACTATGCGGGATGAAAATCTAGATAATAATGTTGACTATTCTCATGAAAGAGAAACCTTTTCTTTTCAACATGACACACTTGATGTTTCTCCTTATCCTAAAACATACTCTCCACTTAGGGACATTTTAGAGCAAGAGGAAGACATTATAAATACTTTTATCAATATAAGTTTTCCTTTATTTAATACTCCTAGTAGCAATGAACCATTAATGGAAGGGTACAATTCATATTTTAAGGATTCCTTGGGACAAGAGGATTATATCAATCTCCTTAATGGTCTCCCTTCTAGTGATGAGTCTATGGAGAAGAACTATCTTAATCAAGTTAATGTTCCTTAACCTATTTTCACTCTAAAAGGTTAGCCTCCACCAAATAAATCTCTTATCACCCTTAAAGGTTATCCTTCCATAACTCTTAAGGGGGAACCTAGTGATTTTTTGGATTATCATGCAATGTCTCACACCTATCACACAAGAAATAATCCCCAAGCTTCTACTTTTATCCCTTCTTCTCAACCTGCTCTTCCCTCTCCACCCCATCTTTCTCAAAATCTTGGAATGGAATATGATTTCATAGTGCAATTATATAATATCCCCATTGAGATTTCTCTTTGGGAAATTATTCAAACATCACCTACATATCATGAAGCCTTAAAAAAACTTTATCCACTCTTCCAAATTACCCTCCTAATCAAAATAATATCAATTCCTTTTTACAATGCATGAATGCTACACCTACTCTACCTAAAATTGTGTTTACTCATGATGATTTTTCTCCTAAAGAGATTCAAGATTGTAATGATGCTCGTATGGTATCCATCCTTATCAAGGTAACCTCATTCATAGAACATTAATTGACAATAGATCTAGGATGAATATTTGTAGTATGGACATGCTGAAAGAAATTAAAGATGATCTTCCAAATATCAAACTTGATAATGTTCCTACATGTGGATTTGATAATGTTTCAAAGAAAATAATAGGAATCATCACTTTACCTATAAAAGTAGGTCCATTTATTTTGAATACTCTCATTCATATCATTCCTAGACCTCTTAATTATAACCTTCTTTTGGGAAGACCTTGGTTATGTGCTATTCATGCTATTCCTTAAAATCTTCATCAAAAAGTCAATTGTATCTACAACAATATGATGTACACTCTTTATGTGGACACTAAGCCAAATATTTGACTAAATGTTTAGGAAAAAGAAGATCAAGAATCTAATGAAAATCCTCCTTATACAATTTTTCTTTCAGAAGATGATTGAGGATCCTTAGATTTCATGCCAAAATTTATTGGAGAGTATCAAGTTAATGATCTTTCATTCATGAAATATAAAATAATGCCGATGTCTAATAACTTTGTTTCTACTTCCACTCATGATGAATCTATCAAACCTAAGTGTTGAGCATTGGTTTTACATGAAGACAACAACTAGGAATTTGTAAGGACAAATCCCCCTCTTGGAAGGCTAATGGAATCAATCTCAAGGTTCCTTCTAGCTGGGTCTCAACCAATTGGATAGCTCAACGAAAGATGAATGTGGATCTGTTAATCAAGGAGGCCTTTTCTAGTTTGTCTCTTAAAGGAAAGTTGTAAAATAAACTTTAGGAAACCAAAATATCTCTCTTTTTTTATACAATTTTTTCTGATAAAAGTAATGCTAGTTCAATTAATCTACCAAAAACAACTTGCAAGGAAGGGTTATAAGATATAGGGTAACAAGAGATTCAAATGAAATGACTAGGAAAAGAAACCTAATGGACATATGTTAGCATTACATCACCATGAAAATTAAATAACCAAGAAGATGAAGAAACCCACAAAACCTAGATCAGATCATGTCACATTCTTCAGCTGAATGGATGCAATCACCAATGGAATCAAACAAATGTAGACATAAGATAAGCCAAAATTCATCAAATCATGAAGCCACTCTAGATGTGCGCACACATGAGACAAGTTAATCTTCAAGAACCAAAGAATACTCTTCTTATAAATTTGTCATAACACAACAATGCAATACCAGAAAACAATGAAATAAAATATTGTAGACTTGAAACCATTAAACAACCAATTGGCTCTTTGAAATAAAGAATGAGCGAATCAAACATTCACAAATTTTGTATAGATAGCAGATAAATCACACCATGAATGAAGAACCAACCATAGTATTGTATTGATGATCAAATCAACCTTCATTACATCATTTTATTACAATTTATAGAGCTGAGCTCTTATTTTTGTAGCTAGGGTTTTGCTACAACTAAAACTTGAAAGTAAATCTAAACTAAAGCTTTGCATTAAAGAAACTAATTCTCTATGTTTCTGCCCTTGATCTTTGGCTCTAGCTTCTCCACATGGACCCAACTAGAAGAGATCTAGAAATCATGCATAAATGATCCCAAAAAGAAACTCCAGATGACTAAAAAATGATCTGTGAGATAACTGGAGTCAACTTTTAGACATGCCAAAAAATGTCCAAACCCTGATAGTTGGTCCAAAAAATTGAGGCTTAAAAATTTCCTAAGTACAAAGTTGTCCATTTCCCATAATTTTAGACTTGTCAGACTTGTAGCTGGCTGAAAACTCCTCATGGCCGAAATGTCAAAAATCAGGCTCTGCAAAAATGGCTGTTTCAGAACTAGATTTTTTGTACACAAAATTTGGCAGATCTTGGACTAGATGCTCACTGGTTAGGAGGCACTTTTAGATGTGCTTTCCATAACCTATCCACTATCTCCAACACCTCATCAAAGTCCAACATATTGATCCCTTGAAGGACCTCTTTCTACCTATCTCTGAAATCGGTCAGTTCTTGTGCAAAAGCTTTTATTTCTTCTTCACGAGATAGTACCTTTTGAATTTCCTCCTTCTGGTAAAACATTTATTGGAGTTCTTCCTTAGACTTCACACCTCAAAATATGCATAGGTACTAGTCGATGATTTCATTTACTGAAAACATAGTCTTATCATCATCTTCATCGAATAGATCCAAGTCTAGACCCTCAAAGAACTCCTACAACTCCTTTGCAAAAAGCATGTTGTCATGCCTCCTCTTGTTAAACCTCTTGAGAACCTTTTCAAATATAGCCAATGCCACAGCTATGTCTTGGATCCATTCTTCAAAATTATCCAATTCTGATCCTTCATATATCTTCATCAAAACCTAGAAGCGTTGTTTCCTTATCATTGTCAACTCATCCAACACCTTTTTTCAATTAAGGATGGTTTACTCTACACCATTATCCTCACTTATGATTTCCACCAAGGGATTTATTCCAACCAAAATGTTCCAAAAGGGCATTAGAATCCTCTTGATGGAAAGGCTGGCAAACTATTCAAAATCTAACTTCCAATCAGCACAAGCTTATACAAAAGAATGTGGAACATATGTATCTACCTCCCCCTTCTTCTCAAAAATTTCCTATAATGAGGCTTTGGGGTTATTGGGGTCAATTGGACCCACTATCTTCAGAATGCATTTCTTCATAGCTTTTTTCTGCTCTTCCAGAGCTTTTATCCTCTCTTCATCTTTATCCATGAAGCCTAAAGCATGCCTCAACCCCAAAGTAGCCAAATTTTTTCTATCTTCCTTGGTGGGCTCCCCTAAGTCTACCTCCTCTAACACGTAATCATCCGGAGTGATCTCATTTGTACTGAAATCCATTGTAGGGACAACCACCTATGCTTTCCACCTACCCATTTGGTCTTATGTGACATAAGACATCGTTCTTACTTGGGGAATTGGTGTTGTTTGTTGGAAAGCATTACCTAGCATGGTCACATCAACCTCATCATCTATGTACACTCTAACTCTTGGTTGTACCTCTTTAGTGAACCAAGTGGGCTTTGAGAACACATTCAATGGCTTATAAAGAGCAGCCAATGTGGAAGAAGTTGCTAGGCATTATGTGCATATTTCCTCTTGACTTTCTTCTTCTTCTCCTATTTCCTACTCATTCCCAGCACCCTGTTCATGTTCCTCCTCATCAGCAATTTTCTATTTTCCTTCCTCAGTATCTATTTGTTGCTTCTCTTCTTTAGCATGTGGCTCTTCTTTTTCCTATGACTCTCCCTTTTCATTTGGCTCCTTAGATCCTATATAAGTTTCTTCCATCTTCTCTTTGCCAGTGTCTACTACTTCTTTCTTTGGCTCTTGCGAGCTCTGAGGCACTGATTCACTAAGGACCTGTGGTGAAGGCATATGAACTTGAGGATGAATATTGAGCGTACAAGGTGCAAGACACACAAGGGGAGTGCTTGAATGATTAAGTGGGGATGGATTAGGAAGGGGAACATGGGATGAAGAAGCGCTCACATATTATGAAGAAGGTTGCTGAGAAAATAGAGTGGCTCGCACTGAATTGGAAAATGGGGTAGAAGGAGGCTTTTGAAGTGGAACTAAAGGTGGAGTCAAAAATTTTTGAGGTGGAGGTAGAGGCAGAACAAATGAAACCAATGCTACTCTTGCAGCTACATCTTCTTCTGAGGTGACCCCAATAGAAGAGTCCTTCTCTAGCTCAACAGTTTCCTCATGGGCCTCGGTCATCTCAACATCATCTTTCCCTTGAGGTCCCTATTGTAGATCCTCTCCCATGCCACTAAAGAGACTGGTAAACTACATAGGAGCTTTTTTCTTGGACTCCTTGAAACCATGGAACCCTGCAAAATTTTTGATATCAAATTCATCATCACCGAGGGCATCTATATCTACTATTTATCCTTATGTAGCCCGTTTGGCATCCTTAGAATCATCGTCCATAATTCTCCTTTTTTTCAAAAATATCATACACCAGGTCCTCCTACTAAGGTGAACTTCATCCAATTCATCTTCATCATCTTCCGCTAGGGTATCCATTTGTGTGGGCATTGAGCCTCTCTTTCTCTTATACACATGACCCTTGATTACTCTAGATGGCTTGGGCCCTATGATTTTGAACGTTTCCTTCTTGGTCATGTCAAGAGAGTCATGGCTACTAGATGAAGGTATATCTGGTAGTGCAATGCTTTCGATCATCATGGTTTTTAATTTCTTGGAATGCATGGTCAGACCATATGCAGTAGGGCACTCATGCCGATATATAGTTTCTAGCTTCAGAGGAGCAGAATCTTTGAATTGTGGTTTTAGTACCTTTTCTCCCTTCTTTTCTCAAGAGGGTTTCTCTAGGTGTTTCTTCATGGGGACTAGTTGTTGTATGCACCCTAAAATGGTCACCTAGACTTTGGGCCCCCATTCAACAATTTATCAAATACCTAAATCAAAAATCAATATTTTCAATTACATCAATTTCCTTGATCAAATCCTATTTTATCATTTATTCAATTATTTTCCATGGGCTAACCATTTTATCTTGAGTCTTTATTTATTTAAAAGGAATTTCCTTCCCTTTTATTAAATAAAAAACCCCCACTTTTCCTGTTATCCTAAGTTGCACAAATAAAGCATTATTCTTATTTTATAAATAAAAGAAAAACACTTTTTGTCTCACATGGACATAAAATTCAACTCTTATTTTCTCATTGGAGGAGATTTGTGCACATGGATTTCTCATCTTTCAAGCCCCGCCCTTGATTAAATATTTTGCCTCTTAATCTCCACCGTTCGTTGTTTTCATTCTCTATAAAAGAAGAGCTCTCTTCTCTCATTCTAGATCATCTTTTTGAATACTAACCTTATGCTGCAGGATTTCTTGGAGACTTTTGGAGATTTTGGAGATCTTCATGCTTTTAGCCTTCATTTCTTGCATTCTTAGCTTAGCTTCATATTTATGCTTTCATAGCTTAATTTCCTTTATGCAATAGATTAACTCACATAGCTTAATAGGAAGGATTGTAATACTTACATTTTCCTTTCATAGCTTAGCTTGCATCTTCATTCTTAGCATAGTTTCATTGCATTTTCATATTGATTCTTGAGGATATTGGCATTCTTTCCCTTGTCTCCATTGAATCTCTCATTGTGTAGTTTACTAGCAAGGTTGCATGCTTCAATAGCTCTAGCTGAGAGCAATACTCAAAACAATCTTGTGACTCCATGCCTAGGGAGCTCTAGGTCACTTTCTCAAGGTTTCCAATCCATGGACTCCCTTAGAAGTAATGACTTAGAGAAGTGCACTACTTGAGTGTGTACATTTTTTGCGTCCACCATGGGGTAGAACATGCTGGTTTTGTCCTTCATTTTATGCATTTCTGCACATTTTTCATTAATATTTGCTTTATGTTTCGTCAAATTTTTGCTCTCTAGTTTTTTTTGACAGAAATATTGTATGATAGTTTTCTAGTATCATGCAATAGTTTCCTATAAACCAGTGTGATACTTTACTAGTTAAAGTATCACTCACTGTGGTAGATAGTGTCACACCACTATTTTGTATTCTATCACATGCAGGTAGCGTGAAGTATCAAACATGGATAAAGTATTGCACCAGGATAGGGTGAAGTATCATATGACTATTTCTCTGACAAAATTATCGCACAGACCTAGAAGAACTAGCACCCATTTTTTAGAAATTTTCGCATATGGTATTGAAAATTGAAGTGTGATATATCATTGGAAAGCTCTTTTCGAGCCTGATCCAACCATGTTGATTTCATTTTCAATTTTTTCTATTTGATCAGCTATTTTACTTGTAGATTATCTAGTTTTTTTATGTGCTAACCCTTGTAGGGCTAACAAGTTATGTTGGTAGGTGCTCCTATTGCTTGATTATTTGCTTAAAAGAATGCATGTCAAAGCTTCAAATGCACAAGGGCTACTAACGATTTTTGTAGGGCTGCCCAAAGCATAAAAATAGTCAAGTACTTGTTTATTCCTTTCATTTTTAAGTGTGGCATATACTAGTTGCTTCATTTATTAGGCACTTAATATCTTGTTGTAGGAGTCTTTTAGTGGTAGGAGAGTATGCTCTTCAGCCTTGTGGTGAACCAGAAATCTTGACCCACTTTTAGATTTTGAAAGAAAGAGGGTAATTGAACTTTGTTTGGTGTGTTTGGGAGAGATTTTTGAGCTAGGAGAGTATGCTCTTCACCCTTGAGGTGAACCAGAAATCTTGAACCTCAAAGATTAATCCATTCTTTGTTTAGTTCTAGAATCCTTTAGCAGGCCTGCTCTTGAGCAATCAAGAGGAATGACCCAAGTGGGGACAAGCTAATATCGAGCTATTCTGACCCACTATAAACTCAAGGCTATCAAGGACACAAAACTTTGGTAGATGTAGTACTTGTGGGATTGTGACCATGAGGAAAATGTTGAGAAAGAATGCTTAAGGTACTCTTGTGGCTGCGAGGTTCATTACTTACCACAAGGTACTGAGTCCCTTTGGGGAGCAAGAGGAGTATTACAAATAGAAGCCCTTACAAAGAACCATAGATAGAAGTACCCAATTTTTCCACTTAACATCTTAGTGCAAGGATTGATCCTAGTGGACTAGCCCGGATCACCCCAAGATTACTCACCATCTATGTTCCTTTGGTTGTGTCACTGGAACTTCCACGACAAAGCCAATATCTATTGTGGAAAACCATTTTGTGTAAGGCAATGGAGCATCAAGTGTGGGCCAAGTTGTTAAGTATTGAGCCTTTGTCTTTTAGGCTAGTAAGTGCTTGAATTGTTCTCATTGTGATCTACCTATGTAAACATTCTCAAACATTCAAACATCATGGTAGTATTCATAGGATCTTATTACTTTGATATCACAATTTCTTGTCTTGGCAAGGTTGCTTTTGCCCTTGTGCAAGTGTTTTATGACATGTTTGATCACCTACTATTTGCAAATCCATCTATTTACTATTGTCACTGTGCTTGAAACTAAAAACTCTAACCTTCAAATTGGAATTTTGACCAAATTACCCTTAAAATTGAGATTTGTAACACTCACTGGTCAAAGATCATACGACACTAAAGTTTCATCACACACTATTCTGAACTTTATCATGTGATAGTTCGTCCCTGCACAACTATCACACTTCTTGCTTGGAAAGTATCACACAGGCTTCCTAGAAACTATCGCACTTCTTTATGAAAAATATCATCCTATTATATTGTATCACTTTGTTAGCCCAGAAACTATCGTACAGAGTCCTTTTATTGTCTCTCTACTATTTTCTATTCAAAATTGATTCATGTCATTTCTAGCCTTCCTTGGTCAGTTCAGGTCGGGTCTTAGGTGCTCTGACATGTTGCTCAACATTCAAATCAACTTAAATGGTATCAAGTTGCACAAAATGACTCTTGGTCTTCTTTCTTCCACATCTCCCTCTTCTTCCTAAACTCTTCATGTCTTTTTTATTCTTATCCTCTTATTATCTAGTCTACCTTCTTCTATTCATCTCTTCTGTCACTTCCATGCTTGATTCCTCCTCTTCCAAAACCATGAATTTCAACTATCTTGTTATGGAACCTCTATTGAGAATAGATGATCTTGAACTCATTGATAAATTCAAAGAGTATTATCCCTCCAAAAATCTCATGGGTGATAAATTTATGACAAAAATAAAAGAAAAATTGATTGAATTACACGCCTTTGCTAGAATCATACTCATGATCTTGTCACGACCTCCTTCTTCCAAACAATGTTCATCTTCTAAATCTTCTCCTCCTTCCTCATCTTCCAATTCTTACTATGACTCTTCTAAACATTATTCTCATTCCTTATTATCCAAATCTTCTTCCTCCACTAGGTCTTCACTTTCCTCTTCTTCACAATCTCATTCATCTTCTACTTCTCTCAAGAGTCTTACTCCTCAATATGAGCAATATAGTAGCCCTTGTGATACCTCTCCCACGAAGAGTGACACACCTATCTTTGATGACTATGATGACTATTATGATGGCTATGATGATGAACCATATAGTCATACCTGTGAAACCTCTATTCCTAAGAGTCCTCCTAGTTATGTGCTCGTGCTTACTAGAAATGGGTCATCATATTGGATAGATCGTGATGGTGATCCATATGACTCTGATTTTGAAAGAGACTATGATGCTTTTTGTGAACAATATGATACATCTACTTCTATTGAGGAAGAGAAATCTTTCCATGCTGATTATAAACATAGATACTATGAGCATTTCTACTCTAAGAACTCTCATGCTGAAAATAAAGATTACACTCTCAAGAAAGATTATGTTAATGATAGACCTTTGTCTTGTGATGGTTCCTTTCCATCCCCTACTTCCTCCAGTACCCATACATTTCCTAAAGCTTCCGAGTCTTCAAAATCTTTCACAAATCCTTTATCCAACGAAGGTACTAATACTTTTCACGTAGTTCCCTATAGTTATCCTCAAGGGCTACCTCTTAAAGAAACTCAAGCTAACCTTTACTTGGCTGAAAATACTTTCCATGTTGCTAAACCTAAAGAGCCTAAGCCTCTATACTCTATAATGCCTACTTTAGCTAGTCCTTCACCATCTCTTCCAAAGTCTTCCATATAATTCCAACATGCTTCCTTGTCCTTAGAAGTGGCTCCATGTCAAGAGGACTCTAAAAATGATAAAGAAAAGAACATAAAGAAAGATCAAGATCAAGAAACCTCCATGTCATCCAATCCTTTTCATGATGTATCTCATTTGTTTCATAGCTCTTTTGATCCTCTACACCCTTTCTCATCCATTCCACTATGTCTTAAGTCTTCTCCTAAGCAAGATCAAGCTACTACTTGCAATGTTAAGCCTATTGAAAATCAAGAGAAAAATGATACGCTTATGCTATCCAAAGATCCTTGTCAAGATCAAAGTATTACATCTTCTTGTTCTACCACTCCATGTTTGCATCCACTTTCTACTCTTCCTAAGTCTTTTCAAGCTCCGAACAATCCTATCAAAGAAGTTACTCCTATTCAAGATGTTCATGATCATATTGCAAATCCTAATGCTCACCCTAAAGGTGCTAATGTCCTTGGTTGTCATATAGATGCCGATGAACTTATTGCTTATCCTTTTGCATCTTCCACTTCCATCCTTGGACCTCTTCCACCACCATAGAGGGTTTCACGTCTTCCTTCCATCTTGGGCCCTTATGTCCTACCACTTTCCCCTCCTAACTCTCCTAATTCATCATCCATCTTAGGTCCTTACGTCCCTCCATCTCCTATCTTTCCTCAAGATCAACATGGATGCATACCCTTGAATCCTTTTCATCCACTCACCCATCTAAACTAGTCATATCCTCTTTTTTTCACAAGTCCCAAGTCTTTTGGAAGTAACTTGAATGTTCAATACAAGAAAAAGAAGCAATAAAAGAATCCATCAAAAAAAGAAGATCACCATGTCTCCTCTAATTGACATGGAGGCATAAAGCCAAAAGAGATATCTAAGAAGAAAACTACAAGACAAGTATGGGTACCAAAATCCATCATTAAAGATATTCTCTCGAAATCATCAAAAGGAAATGAAAAGCCTAAGGCTGTATGGATTCCAAAGTCTCTCTTGAAAGAGTCTAATGTTGAGAAAAAAGTGAAGTTGACATTTAAGCTTCCAAAGGCTTCTGCCTCATCTTCTTCCAAAAACATTCTTCCATTCCATGTGCCTAAACTACAACCCCTGCTAAACATTCACCATATTCCTTCTCGTATTCTTTCATTCATATTTCATCCACAGTCTCGCCACCCTTCAAGATGTGTGTTGATGTTGATCTTTCCTTCCTTTCCATCTACCCTTTCACAATCCTTCTATTCATTATCCTTCTACCTTCTATCATTTTTCCTCATTTGCCTATTCCTCCTATCTTCCAACCTCACTCATTTTACATAAAACCTTATCCTCCATTTTTCTCTTCCATATTCCTTTCCCTATCAACATCTTTGAGCATATCATTTTGAATCCTTGGCATATCATGGTTTATCCTTTCAAGGAGCATTATCTAAAAAGCTTGCCTTCTTCCAAAATAAATAAATAAATAAATAAATTTTAAAAATAGAAAAAACAAAACAAAAAATTATAAAAAATAAAAAATAAAAAATAAAAAAATTGAAAATGTGACTTGGTGAAAACTTGGAAACAAGCACCTTGGTAGCAAAAATAAAGAGAAATAAATTCGTCCTATGGTGAAAACCACTTCCTTGTGGTGCCTTGGATAAGTACCATGATGAAAACCTAGAAATTAGGCATCATGCGTAGTTCTTCTACATATTTCATCCATTATGTCTTCTCTCTTTGATCTTGAGAATGTTGACCTATACACAAACATTTGGCTATCTTGTGAGCTATCTTACGATGATCTTTCTTTCATTCCATTCATGTTTAGCCTTCATATTTATTTTCCTCCATTCATTCTAGCCTTTTGCTATCCTTTTCCCCTTGGTCTTGATCTAATAAAAAAGAGTAAAACACGATGCTATGAAGCCTCTTGACATGTCTACTCGTTTGGACTGCATCATTCCATTCTTTTGCATTACGCTTTTGTGACTTATCCTATGCTGGCCTTTCATTGCTTGTCCAAATGTGCTTTACATGACATTTTTTCTCTAGCTTGGGTACTCTTGAGGAGTTTTCACTTGAGGACTTCTTTCCTTCATTCTCTTGTCTTCTGACTCTTCCACCAGCTTGCTATTCCATCTTGTTCTCCACCTTGCTAGACATTGGGACTACAAGATGTGATCTTTCTTGGGAGTTTGATGCCTATTCTGTCTGAGGGCATCCTTTGTACATATTTATTGATCTTGAAAAAATTCAAAAAAATTCATATATGATGCTGAAAAAATCTTTAAAAGCATAAAAAGTACTGAAAAAATGAGCATCCTAGTGAAAACCTAGCAATAGGCACTTTGATGTCTCACCAAAAAAATCAAAATTTTCAAAAAATTAAAAAAAAATAGAAAAAGTGTCTTGGTGAAAACCTAGAAACAGACACCTTGGTAGCAAAAATATAAAATAAAAGTGAAAAAATTAAAAAAATCAAAAAATATGTCCAAGTGGTGAAAACCTAGAAACAGGCGCTACTTGAGGCCTTTGCACCCTTGTTTCTTAGCATGCGTCCTCAACACTTAGCCTTTCTCCATCATGCCTTGACCTTGTTGCCTTGGTTTGGAATTGGTCTTTATCTTTTTCTAGGGGGCATAACTATGTTAGCTTTGGTCTCTTGGATGCATTGGTCTTTAGGACACTTTGCCAATGGTGTTTTTCAACACCACCCCAACAGTGTTTTTCAACACTAGCCCAAAGTCAAGTGTTTCTCAACACTTATCAGATATCCTACAATCTATCATGATGCGATATTGTCCACCGGTAGATGTGATACTCAAAGTTTGATTCTATGACCTACACAGGCACTTAAACACTCAACTCATTGAGGCCTACTTGACTTTATTTCTTTGTGTGCTATCTGTGATGATTTCTTTGATGAGTGTTCTCTCCCTAATAGTTTTTTATGATACCGAGCTAGAAGACTGGGGGCATGAGAACATGTTTTATTTCTTTCTCTGCTTGTAGATATATTTTGTTAGTCCTTATTGTCATTTGCATTTATGCTTGACCTACTTGACACTAAGGACCTACAAGGTATTATCCTTGATTGTTTACACAAGTGCATACTTCTAGCCATCTTGACTTTCCTTGTGTCTTGATGCAAGTATAATCTTGCCATATTAAACTTAAGTAATCTCACTGCACTAGTCATCTTGACCTACATGTCTTCAGTGCCTAGGTGGGATTTCCACATTTCATTTGATATAGATCATATTCAGATTCACATAGTCATACTAGTGTGCATTGTATGATCTTGCAATGCTACCAATAACGCTTGATGATGAATATTAGAATCTAAAAGCTTTGTGACCTTGCCAGTAAACCACTTTTTTCATAGTAGCTTGCATTTCTAGGTTCATGTTAAATTAGTTTTGCATACGAAGAGAGCTCTTCTTTTTATCTTTCACAAATTTGTTGGTCAACTATGCTTCTCCCCAATCATGTCTTTCACTCCTTGTCTTTCACATCATGTCTTGTTCTTGTCATCACAAGGGGTTAATCTTATCATCATACATGATCTTTTCACCCCTTATATAGCATTTTGACTTTTTGACCTAATTTTTGAAACACCTCATATTTGCACGAAAATTACACCCCTAGCTAATTTCGATGTCCTAGATCCATTTTAAGATTCAAAATCAAAATCTGAGTTCATTTTGATAGTCAAAATTGTATTTCAAATTTTCTCCCTCTTTTGCGTAGTTGGTTGACCTTTTGAGGCCTGATCCTTTGATCTTCACTAAGGCATCTTCATTTCTTTATCCTCCATCTCTTTCAACCTTCTAGTATGTCATTCATTTTTATTTGATTCATCTCTCTGAGGTTTTGAATACATCTTTATCCTATATCTTTCTCAGTCAAACCTAGTCCAGCCAGGGCATATTTTCACTGCTTGATGGTTATCCTATTGTTCTTCACCTTCGATTATGATTTCTAGTGATTTGATCAAATTTATCTGTCTCCTGTTCTCCTCTACCTATTTTCAATTTTGATTTTGAGGGGGTAGTACCTATCAGCTTCAATCCTTGATTCAACTTATCAGCCATGCTTGAGATTCTTATCTCTTATTTGAGACTTGATTATCATCTACCTATACAGGTGTTGGTCTTGTCTTTTAGCTTATCTTTTTTAGCTTATGATTATGCTTGTCCTAATGTGTTCCTAGCCACCAACCACACATTTGGGTTGTTTTATGATCCCAAATTGATCTCACATTTCAACTTCATTCTTTGATTGCATGTGATCCCAAATCAATTTCACATTAGTCAAAGAGGGGAAAATGTATGCACCCTAAAATGGTTGCCTAGACTTTGGGCCCCCATTCAGCAATTTATAGAATCCTTGAATAAAAAATCAATATTTTCAATTACATCAATTTCCTTGATCAAATCCTATTTTATCATTTATTCGATTATTTTCCATGGGCTAACCATTTTATCCTAAGTCTTTATTTATTTAAAAGAAATTTCCTCCCCTTTTATTAAATAAAAATCCCCCACTTTTCCTGTTATCCTAAGTTGCACAAATAAAGCATTATTCTTATTTTATAAATAAAAGAAAAGCACTTTTTGTCTCACATGGACATAAAATTTAACTTTCTCATTGGAGGAGATTTGTGCATATGGTTTGCTCCTCTTTCAAGCCCCATCCTTGATTAAATATTTTGCCTCTTAATCTCCACCGTCCGTTGTTTTCATTCTCTATAAAAGAAGAGCTATCTTCTCTCATTCTAGATCATCTTTTTGAATACTAACCTTATGCTGTAGGATTTCTTGGAGACTTTTGGAGATTTTGGAGATTTTGGAGATCTTCATGCATTTAGCCTTCATTTCTTGCATTCTTAGCTTAGCTTCATATTTATGCTTTCATAGCTTAATTTCCTTTATGCAATAGATTAACTCACATAGCTTAATAGGAAGGATTGTAATATTTGCATTTTCCTTTCATAGCTTAGCTTTCATTTTCATTCTTAGCATAGTTGCATTGTATTTTCATATTGATTCTTGAGGATATTGGCATTCTTTCCCTTTTCTCCATTAAATCTCTCATTGTGTGGTTTACTAGTAAAGTTGCATGCTTCAATAGCTCTAGCTGAGAATAATACTCAAAACAATCTTGTGACTCCATCCCTAGGGAGCTCTAGGTCACTTTCTCAAGGTTTCCAATCCATGGAATCCCTTGGAAGTAATGACTTAGAGAAGTGCACTACTTGAGTGTGTACAGTTGCATTGGAAAAGGACAAGCAATTCAAGATTTAGTCAATGTGATCACATGTCAGGCTCTGAAATCCATACTATCATTTTCATCTTGATCTACCTCTACATTCAGGATAGCCCTTGTGTACACCTTATCTATGTTGTATATAGAATTCAAAATTTTGTTTGAGCCTTCTCAATGAAAGGGCACCTTGTTCCAGTTCTAGACTCATTCGACAGCATTCACATACCCTTACCTCATAATCATCAACACAGTTAGCCCAATGGTCCTCTACGTGTGGGTCATGAACATGGTGCCTTCCCATTATGTAGATGTAGGTACCAATGGGATCAAAGTGAGGCCTCACCAGGTTGTAAGTCAATAGTGGGAATTCATCCCACTCCCAAGTCAAAGACTTGTAGACCTTCATATCCGATATGTAGTGGGGGCCAATGGAAATGGGAAAATCCCAACAATGCTTCTTCTTGTGCTTAATGTGTTCATGTGCATCAGATAGTTGCCTTGCGATCTCCAGGAGGACTATCATATCAGAAGGGTACCACGGTAACTTCTTTGATGCTAGGGTGCTTCTTGCCACCCAAATATAAGTGAAGGTCTAGAATTGGATGTAGAATGCCCCCAGAGCCTTAACTTTAGTTGTTTCTTCTGTTGACAACCTTTTAGCATAATCTCCCTCAATGAAGAGTGTGATCACAAAAATGAAGGCATTATTGACTATTCTGAAGTCTGGGTTGTTGTGAGTGTAGAAATCCTTCCTCACCAGTGAGGGTATAGCATGAACGACCATGTGTTATGTTCTCTAATGGATCCAACTTTGACTAAACCTAGGTAAACTACCATGGTGGCTAGTAGGTATACAACATAGGATGTCATATAAAAATGAGGGTTTGTCTTAACCCAAACCAATTGCTCATCCAAATTGTCACTTAAAATGGAAGCCCAATCAAAACTCACTTGTCTTTCTTTTATCTTTTGGATTAGGAAGATCATCCAAGGCACTAGTTGAGAGGACTTAGGAAACCTATACACCTTGCTAATCATTGTTATGGCTTCCTAGATAGCTTCTTTCATATACCCCCTCCTCATATCAATTCTATCCAATCTATTCTTGGGCAGTGGCTGCATTAGGTAGTCGTTATTTACAATATTGTGAGCCCTTTGTATGTCCTTATTGTTAAACTCCATTCCCTTGTTGATATTGAGATTGAAGAACTTATCTACCCCTTTGGGAAAGTAGAAGACATCTTCAATATTATCAGGCCTCAAGTCCAAGACCACCTCTCCAACGTTGTTCTTCACCATGTGTTCATCAGGGACATAGTTACTAGCAGTGTATTGATTAGTTTTGCTAATTGGATGGAAACTAGGTGTACTGACACATTCACCAGAGAGAAATGGACTAATGAAGTGTAGTCCTATAAGCATCCCACCAGCTGAGCACACTTTTTTAGGTACTCATTCTAACTTACATTCCCAATGTCTGTATCGGTTATTCCTACATGTAAGTTTGTCACTTTGGAAGGTTGAAGGTAGCCTTTGAATTGATACTTCATTGTTGGTCATGCTACTACCTTTTCAACCATATATGTAGAGAGGAGAAGATGTAAATCAATAACATGATGGGAGAAAAAACTCAAAAAAAAAAAGTACATTACCAACTTTAGAGCTCAAAAGGGCCACAAAGGTAATTTTGACCTTTCAGACTTAAGAAATTTTTGGATCTCCAAAAGGCCAAAATGGCTGAAACCCCTAAAAGAGGCTTCACTGCTATGCCTAGCCCTTTTGGTGAATCAAGGTGAGCAACCCTTGAAAGACGACAAGGCTACAAAGCCCAAAAAAGTTGAAGAGGCCGAGGAAGGGTTTCTGGCAATATTTTGTAGATTTTGGTGATTTGGGGATTGATAGATATTCAGTGCACGAAAAGGCTAACAAGGTCAAAAATGCCAAAGGCAACAAGTAATTTGCAAGGTCTATCTTGGCATTTCAGAGGTGTAAATGTTTTAGTGTGTGAAAAAACTGAAATGCCAAAACATGTTAGTACTTGGAGGATTCTTTTGAGAGCTGGTTGAAAGTTTCAAACCCTGAAGGTCTGAAACTAGGGTTTCTCAGTCAGACTCAAAAATGAGTTTGATGACAAGTTTGACCACAAAATTGTCAAGGAGATGTAAGGTAACTACCTTAAAAATCCCCATGGCCAAAAAGGATAATCCAAAGACAAACGAACCCTAGACTCTAAAGGACAAGGCCAACAAGCTAACAGACCCAAACATCTAACCTAAAGATTGAAAGTGAAGAAAAAGTGAAAGAAAATGAAGGAAAGAGAAAAAGAAAGGATGAAAAACCTTGAACAAACATTGAAGACTTGAAGATGACTAGAAAAAGTGACAACACAAGCAAGAAGCGAAACCACATGACCAAAGCTCTGAAATAGCGAAAGAGAGGGCGTAAAAGTGAGCCTTTAAAAAAACCCGCAATGCCTTATATAGGCAATTTCGACAACTGACATGAGCACCTCAGATGATTGGCCTTTCAGCCTTTCGGGGGTGTCATACCTCTGAAAGGCCAAAAGTCCAAAAAGCTAGCTCTCACACAGGAGTTGGACCTCTGAGGTTTCAGACCTCTGAAAGGTTCAAAAAGGGGGTCAAAGATGGAAGACCCAAAAATGGGGCACAACTTGCTCCACCTACCTTTTTGCACTTTTGAACGTCCAAAAGTGTGAAAGGGTGAAAAGGCCAAAAAGGTTGAAAACGGACAAACAACTAAGGAAAAAACCAAAGACAAAAGAAGTGAAACAAGAAGAAAGCAGGAGGGGGGGCCCTAAGGCCAAAAGGGCCATTAGGAGAGCGTGGTTGTGGGACCAAAAAAAATAGCCCAAACAAAAAAAGGAAACAACCCAAGCTTCCCAGAGCCAGTCCACCTAGACACAATCTTGACCAACAATAAGCCAAGTACAACATTCTTCAGGTCGAGCAAGTTTCTCATTGCCATCAAAGTAGAGAAAACCATAACATTCACACCTAGTGTGTGAGAGTGTGTTCAAATTTCCTTGGAAACCCTTCGCTGTGAGCTCTTATTGATAAAAATCTCGTCATTGTCAGATTACTACCCATCAATCCAAAGTCAGCCATAAGTTAGTTTAACCTTTCTCTATTGCCAAGAAGACATTAATAGCCTTGATAGAGATTGCTAAAGTCACCCCTTCCCAACTATAGATGAGCTTTGATAGAAGTTCTTAGACTTCATAGGAGGGCTCTTGGACTTGATTTGTAACAGCTTTAAATTGACTCTTTTAAAGCATCTTGTTATCATCAAATTTTGTGCAATGTCTACTACTTTGGTATTCTTATAGCTTCATCAGATATCACTTATTTTCTCAATTCTATTCCTTTTTCCTTTTCTTTCCTTTTGAAATCAGGACAACGCTTAGATTGTGCTATCCTTGTTTTGAGCATCCCTTTTTTTATCTTTGCCTTTATGCGTTGCTCCTTTGTTTTCTTTCTCTTTTCTTTTAGTTTGTATTTAGGATAGGAAGGGGTTCTAAATTTTAGGCTTCCTTTGTAAACATGGGCATTTCCTAGCACTGATTGGAATCCTAATTTGAGAAGCTCGTGGCTTGTGATTCCCTTTAAATATGCATTTGTGTTGAGGATGGTTGATTCTGGAATGTTCCATCTGAGAAGTCCAAAAAGAAAATGTCTCACCTATGATTGTCATCTCTGGCTCACTACAAAATAGAACTACCTCAAAGATTATGGCAATAGAAACTAGTATCCATTACCTAGACCACTTGGAACAAACCACTAAAACTATAAAGCACTCACCCCCTACAAGAAAAGACCTAAAGAAAATACACAGACAACAAGACTGGTAGAAAACAAAGAAAAGATAATAAAATACAAGGATATACACTAAAATACAAGGGGGCCCATCAAGACCTAAAATAATGCTTCAAAAACTGGCCATTGACTGGTAATGGAACAAATTCTCCATCAAGAGAACTAATCCAAAAAGTGTTCTCTCTCAAGATCTCTGCGATCTGGAATGGGCCTATCCACAAACGTTGAAATTTGGTATGGCTTCCTAGTTTCTCTTTTGCTTTGTCCCACATTAAGACCAAGTTAGAAATTCAGAAGGCTTTTATGGTTTCCCTTTTGTCAAACCATCCCTTGGCAATAGCTTGATGTTTGGCTAGGCGTTCCAAGGCCATAGTTCATTTCTCTTCAAGGTTTAACAAATTCATAAGACAAACCTGCACCCAATCCTCACCCTCG
Organism: Chamaecyparis obtusa; assembly: GCA_027943335.1. Classification (NCBI taxonomy): domain Eukaryota; kingdom Viridiplantae; phylum Streptophyta; class Pinopsida; order Cupressales; family Cupressaceae; genus Chamaecyparis; species Chamaecyparis obtusa. The sequence goes on from BSBK01008525.1 coordinate 942,902, forward strand.
ACGTATTGATCCATGAATCTCAAGATTGGTATTTTCAGGTTCATCATAGAGATGGGTTGCAAGCCATAGACTAACTAGTAGGGGGAGGTCCCTAAGGCATTCTTAACTCTCACTTGATCTGTTCATAAAGCATATTTTAACTGAGTGTGCTAGTCTCTGGGATTGTCATCCAAAAGACACTTGATTATCATTGTTAGGTTCTTGTTATTTGACTCAGCAACTCTGTTCCCTTGTGAGTAGTAATTGGATGAGAATTTTAGAATTACTTGGTTCTTGAAAGCCCATTGAATGCGATTTGTAGATGAAAAGTAGGGGGCATTATCACATACTAGAAAAAAGGGCATGTCAAACCTCATGATGATGAACTCTTCTAGGAATTTGGTGATCACCTTGGTGGTATAGCTCTTTAAAACTTGTGCTTCCATCCAACATGTACAGTAATCAATTGCAGTCAAGATGTATTGGTGTCCTATGGATGATAGAGGATTAATTATCCCCACAAAGTCTAACCCCCATTAAGCGAAATGATGTGCCTCATAAATAGGCTATAAGGGCACTGCTAGATGTCTCTCATGTGTGGCATTGGTTTGGAAAACATGACATGAAAGTACATTTTCATGGGTATCTTTGAAAAAATCTGGTTAGTAATAGCTAGATCTTAGTATCTAATGAGTTATAGCTTCTGCCGATCCATGCCAAGTACCATACTTATCATGAAATTCTATGAGAACTTGTCCATCTTTTGTTTGATCTAAACATTGTAGGTACAATCCATCATTATTGCATTTGTAGAGCTTCCCATAAATTCAGCATGTATGAACTACTCTTATTCTTAGGTGCTTTCCATTGGGAACCATTCAATCCATTTGGGCAACAATTCTGTAACAAGTAGTAGACCATGTCTTGATACCATATGTCAATGACTATTCCCTCATTGGTGTATACCTGACACACTAGACCTTGTTCTATTTTGGCCATCATCTGTGTGAGGCCTTGACCTCTTACCAATTTCATCAGTTGGATTTCAATGTCAAATTCCTACAATATTGCCATCCACTTACCTCTTCATTCTCCAAGTTCATTTTGCATCAACAAGGATTTGACTTCTGGATTTGGAACAATAGCAACGATCTTACTCTAAAGTATCTAGTGTCTAAATTTTTTGACAGCCTTGACCAAGGTGAAGGATTGTTTACCCAAATTAGGATATTTGAGTTCTACATTTCTTAGGGGACAACTCATGAAAGAAATTGGTGTTTCATCCTCTCCCTCTTTCTTTTGTGTGAGGATTCCTACACATGAATGTTCTGAAGAAAATGAGTAAACTTTGAAAGGTAGAAGATAGTCAGGACTGACCAAGACCGGTGTAGTGACAATGGATGTCTTGATTTCTTTGAAGGCCTCTTTAGCTGGGGTGCTCCATTTGATCTTGGCATCTTTCTTCAGCATGTTATTTAGCGGATGAACTATCTCTGCAAACCTACTGATGAATTTCCTGACGAAGTTGATTTTCCCAAAGAAAGATTTCAACTCCTTCCTGCTATTTGCAAGAACTAATTTGAGGATAGCTTCAACCCTTTCGGGGTCGATAGAGATGATTGTCTCAAATATAATGTGCCCAAGTAATTTTCCCTAAGTGACTCCAAAGACACACTTTTTAGGGTTCAGTGAAATCCTGTAATGTTGACATCTCTTTAGAACCTTTCATATATCTTCAATATGGTCCATGTGATTCCTGGAAAAAATTGTGAGGTTGTCCATGTAGATGACAATGCACTTGTTGATCAAGCATTTGAATGTCTTGTCCATGGCCCGTTGGAAGGTGGATCCTGCATTGATCAGCCCAAATGACATGTGTCGATAAGAAAACATTCCCCATTTTGTGGTGAAAAATATTTTAAGGTGATCTTCTTCCTTCACCATGACTTGGTTGTACCCAGAGTAGCCATCTAGAAGGGACATCATTTGAGAGTTTTTGACCACCTATAGTACTTCATCAAGATAAGGTAATGGATAATTGTCCTTTTGAGAGGACTTGTTCAAATTTCTAAGATCTACACAGAGTCAAACCTCCCCGCTCTTCTTCCTCACAAGGAAAAGATTGGCAACCCAAGTTGAATGCCGGACGGGAAAAATTATTTTGGCATTGAGCAATTTTTGTACCTCCTTTTGGATCACTAGCTCAATCACACAGTTCACTAGTCTTTGTCTCTGGTGGGAAGGTTTAGCATCTGGGTTCAGAGGGATGTTATGGACAAAAATGATGGGATCATAAGTTTTCAGATCTTCATAACACCACATGATGACGTCTTTGTATTCAGTGAGTAACTCAACAATTCATTTCTTTTCTTCAGGTGTACCAACTTTCCTGATGTAGACCTCTTTGGGCTCAAAATGTATACCCAAGTTGTAGAGCTCGCAATCATCTCTGCCCACTAGATCTTGATCTATTGCACTATCCATTGTGAATCACTTTCTACAACTATTGCTTTCACTTTCTTCTTATGTGTGGAAAGGAGACCCCAAACTAGAGCCTCATACTCGGCAACATTGTTGGTGTAATAAAACTATAGTCAGTAGGTAGTGTAATATGAACCCCCATGAGGGTTGACTAATTCGATCCAAGCTCCTCTCTTAAGCATGTTCATCTTTATCAAAAATCCTCTCTAGAGCTACCATACCTTTCAGAATGGAATTTGTTTTCAAGTTAAAAATCCCAAGTCATACAACTCTTCTACTTCATCCTCTTCTTCATCGATGCTCGATTTGTCAAAGATCCCTATGTTCATAATAAATTCCAATATCTATTGATCATCTTGAAATACTTGGAAGTTCTTGATATTGTCAGGGACAACTGGTACAACCACAAAATCTACAAAGACTTTCTTCAATTTGGATTTCTCTAGTGGTTGTAAAGATCTCGTAGATACTGCTAGAGCATTGGCTACCATATTCTTTCTTCATAGTACGCTATGAATAATAAAAGCTTTGAAATCCTTGATTAGATCCCAGATGCGGTTATGGTATGAAGCAGTCATTTATCAGTACAGGAATACTAGATCTTGATCTATTGCACTATCCATTGTGAATCACTTTCTAGAACTATTGCTTTCACTTTCTTCTTATGTGCAGAAAGGAGACCCCAAACTAGAGCCTCATACTCGGCAACATTGTTGGTGCAATAAAACTATAGTCAGTAGGTAGTGTAATATGAACCCCCATGAGGGTTGACTAATTCGATCCCAGCTCCTGCTCCCTGCTTACACTTGGAGCCATCGGAATGAAGTTTCTAGAATGAGTGATTTTTGTGGAGAGGTGCCTTAACTTGGCGTTCTAGAACTACTACTGACTGAGGTATCTTGATTTGGGGTTCAATAGGGACCTAGGGTGGCAATAGGTTTTTGATGATCGGGGTTTCCAAATGGTCACTATCAGGAGGTTCTCTTTTTCAAAGTGGGACCCATTTCATTTTTTGTTTTTCCCTAGCCTCACGCCAAACCTCATCATATGGGGGTAGGAAACCATCATCAAAAGAGCTCCATTCTTCCTATATAGCATCCCTAGTTGTAGAGAACTAGGCTTGAATTCTGGTAGGAGACTCTTCTCCACTTGAGCACGTCATTGCACCTTTTGTAAGCTGGGATGGGTTGGATATTCGGCTTATTACCTAGACCACTGCCTCTTGGTAGTCTTGGCATGTAAATTCCATATGGTTGGTTTGGTGGAGACGAGAGTAGCCTGGTAAAATCAGTATATTTGGGTTTATGTCTCAACTAAGATGTCTCATGTTCTTTATCATTCATGTTATGAACTCTATGAGGGTATCTTTCATGATCTAAGTATCCACCAATCCTTGCACTAGACTGTTGTTCAGGTTATCCTCCTCCTTAAGGTAGAATGTGAAGGCTTTGTCAAAATAGTATACTCCCAAATCCTCTTGCGAGAATAAAACTTCATTTGGATCATTGTACTCTATTATCATCTATTTAAGCTTAGGCTCTGCATCAATCTTGATTTGATTGTTGAGCCCTTCCACGGCAGCCAGAGTTGGGTAAAGTTAGTGGAGAACCACCCTCTTAGAGATTGGGTCCATTCCTCACTAAGAAACATGCCATACATCTTTGGGATGTCTACTACATGGATGTTGATGCAATCTTGGATCCTAGGATCCATTGTCAGTTGTATACATGTATCTTTCAAAACCCCGATGACTTTTACTTCTATTTTGTCGAGATGGATTATCACGCGATTAGTTGGTTGAGGATTCATTTCTAACTTTTAGCATATGGAAAATGGTTTAACATTACACGAGGCCCTAGAGTCGATTAAATAATTATGCAGGTTCTATCCAAAGATCTTAATGCTGAGTAGGAACGGGGGTACTTCTACCATATCTTTAAACATGGTTGGCATCGCTTCTACTGCATTGACATTGGATACGCCTTTGATGTTAGTGTTGGAGGAGGTTGATTTGGAATGATCCAATGACTTTAGGAGATCTTCTCACTGAGTGGGATAGCTCTATAGAATGTCATACATTGACATGGTAGTTCTAACTTTCTTTAATTCTTCCACTGCACTGTACTTTTTGTTGGTCCAAACTGGGCCTTTCATTGAAGTAGGTTGTTGTTGCATTGTTAGAGTGATAGTGGGACCAGCACCTCTTGTTGGCATAGGATTGTTATTGGCCCTTGGATTTGGCAGTGTGGGTTGCATTCCTAGGGGAATGCCATCTATTAGAGGCTCTTTCCTACTCCTCAGGTTGTAGGTATTCCTATTATTGTTTTGGAAGGCATGAACCTCAAAGTATTTCGGTTGATGTTCCTGATTGAAAGGGAATACAAATTCTTCTTCTTCTATACTATTGACCAGGATCTCATCCATACTTGGATCATATGAATTGAAGACCATTGCACTAAAATGGGTGTGGGAACTTTCAGCAACTTGAGCCTGCTAATTGCTAAATTTTCCCCTATATTCATAATCCAGTTGGTGCATGTTGGGGCCTTGGATGAGGTTAGCCTTTAATGAATTGAAAAATTTGGCATTTTTAATAGGTATACTACCATTATTCAAACATGTGTTCCATTTTCTATTTGTCTGAGGTTGTCCAAACTATTTATCTTGAGGGGTATTGTCATAGCTTCTGCCATTACTATTGTTGTTATTGTTGTAACTGTCGTAATTGCGGTTCTGATTTTGGGGGTAAGCATTCAGGGTAGTAGCCTAGCGCTGGTAATTCCCTTGGCTCTATGATAGATTGATCTTTATTCAATTAATCTTCCTAGTTAGCTAAGACAACATCTTCTTCATAGCATCTAACTCGCTGACTAGAGCCTAGTCTGGTTCACTTGGGACAGTGACCTTTTTATCACATAAAGCTGCCTTGTGTGTATCATACCCAGGGTATGTGATGGCTAGTGGTGGGGCAGTAGTGTGTGTGGTTGGTACTAGATTGATCCTTGGAGCATCTTGTATTAGAAATTGGTTATTTGCTACAAACAAACTAGTGATAGCAGTGTTCCCTAATGTCGACATGATACCATAATTTCCACCCGCTTATGGGTCCATCTGCTGGGTGAAAGTTATGGCTTCATTACACACTTTATCCAAACTATCAATATCTCCCAGGGGTAGCCTCTTCAAAAATATGGGCGTTAATAGGTTTAAGGTGCTTAAGTACACTTGTATAGTAGTACCAACTGGCACAGTATATGGATCCTCAAGATTTTGGTACATCTTGTCAAAATGATGATTGAACATAGCTATGGATTCATTGAGGTCCTTCCTTACCAAGATAAACTAGTGATGGAGAGTTGCCAAATCCATGTATAACTTGAATTGGTTAAGGAACTTTGTTTTAAATTCCCTCTAGGTAGCGGTGGATCCCCGTGGCAAGTTTAGATACCAGTTATAGGCAAATTCCCCCAATGTGTAGGGGAAAAGGTGACACACAACATCTTGATGAGAAATCTCTTTTCGATTGCATAATTCCTTGAATGCATGGATGTGTTCTTCCATTGTCCTGGATTCTCCATATAGAAAATATGGGTAGAACTTCTCAAGCTTTTTAGGTAGCTAATGAAGCTGTCCTTGCAAGTCCAATGGTGAACTTTGAGCATTTGCAAAAAATTCCATTGGAGCCGGTGGTCGAGGAGCAATGGGTGGGATAGCAATGGTTGAAAATGGAGGAAAATTTGAATGATTTGAAGCATCCCCTTTGTGCTTCATTCGGTTGCTACGAGGTCTGTAAAACTTAGTAAGTTCAATGAACTCCCCTTTGTTGGATGAAGATCTAAGGACTCTTTGAAATCTCTTGGTAGAGAATGATCCAATGTTCTAGGGTGTTCCTTTAGAGGGCCCTCCTTCTAGCACCACTTCTATTGAGTATCATTTCTACACAAAGACAACGGCTAGGAATTTGTAAGGACAAATCCCCCTCTTGGAAGACTGATGAAATCAATCTCAAGGTTCCTTCTAGCTGGGTCTCAACCACTTGGATAGCTCAACAGAAGATAGATGTGGATCTGTTAATCAAGGAGGCCTTTGCTAGTTCATCTCTTAAAGGAAAGCCACAAAATAAACTTTAGTAAACCAAACTATCTCTCTTTTTTTATACAATTTTTCTGATAAAAGTAATGTTGGTTCAATTAATCTATCGAAAACAACTTGCAAGAAAGGGTAAGAAGATATAGGGTAACAAGAGATTCGAATGAAATTGCTAGGAAAAGAAACCTAATGGACATATGCCAACATTACATCACCATGTGAATTAAATAACTAAGAAGATGAAGAAACCCACAAAACAAAGATCGGATCATTTCACAATCTTCAACTGATTGGATACAATCATCAATGGAATCAAACAAATGCAAACGTAAGATAAGCCAAAACTCATAAAATCATGAAGCCACTCTAGATGTGTGCACACATGAGACAAGTTAATCTTCAAGCACCAAAGAATACTCTTCTTGAAAATTTGTCACAACATAGCAATGCAATACTAGCAAACACTGAACTAAAAGATCGCAAGCTTGAAATCATTACACAACCAATTGGCTCTTTGAAATAAAGAATAAGAAAATCAAACATTCACAAATTTCACATAGATAGCAAATAAATCACACCATGAATGAAGCACCAACCGTAGTATTGTATTAATGGTCAAATCAACCTTCATTACGTCATTTTATTACTATTTATAGAGCTGAGCTCTTATTTTCATAGCTAGGGTTTTGCTAAAACTAAAACTTGAAAGTAAATCTAAACTAAAGCTTTGCATTAAAGAAACTAATTCTAAAGCTTATTTAAACTATCCTAGCATGGAATTGAACCTCGTGCATTACAAATATTTGAATAAATTATGCATTATATGACTCAAAATGGGGCTGGAACTTGTTCATGCACTTGATAATCTCCATGTTTCTACCCTTGATCTTTGGCTGCATCTTCTCCACATGGACCCAACTAGAAGAGATCCTAAAATCATGCACAAATGATCCCAAAAAGAAATCCCACATGACTGAAAAATGATCTCTAAGATAACTGGAGTCAACTTTTGAACGTGCCAAAAAACACCCAAATCTTGATAGTTGGTCCGAAAAATTGAGGTTTCAAAATTGCAAAAGTACAAAGTCCTCCATTTCCAAAAATTTTGAACTTGTCAAACTTGTCATACTTGTAGGTGGCCAAAAAATCCTCATGGTTGAAATGCCAAAAATCAAGCTCTACAAAAATGGCTAAGTGTCAAAATTGGATTTTTTGTACACAAAATTTGGCAAATCTTGGACTGGATGCTCACTGGTTAGGAGGCACTTCTGGATGTGCTTTCTTGAACCTATCCAATATCTCTAGCACCTCATCAAAGTCCAACATCTTGATCCCTTGACGGATCTCTTTCTTCCTATCTCGAAAATAGGTCACTTCTTGTGCAAAATCTTTATTTCTTCTCCATGAGATAGTACCTTCTGAATTTCCTCCTTCAAGTAAAACATCTGCTAGTGGTCTTCTTTAGACTTCACCCCTCAGAATATGCCTAGGTACTGATTGATGATGTCATTTGCTGAAAACATAGTCTTATCATCATCTTCATTGAATAGATCCAAGTCTAGACCCTCAAAGATCTCCTGCATCTCCTTTGCAAAAATCATGTTGTCATCCCTCCTCTTGTTCAACCTCTTGAGAACCTTTTCGAATATAGCCAGTGTCGCAGCTATCTCTTGGATCCATTCTTCAAAATTATCCAATTTTGATTCTTCATATATCTTCATCAAAACCTAGAAGTGTTGCTTCCTTATCATTGTCAACTCATCCAACACCTTTTGCCAATTAAGGATGGTTTCCTCTACACCATTCTCCTCACTCATGATTTCCACCAGGGAAGTTATTCCCGCCAAAATGTTCCAAAAGGGCCTTAGAATCCTCTTGAGGGAAAGGTTGGCAAACTATTAAAAATCTAACTTCCAATTGGCACAAGCCTATACAAAAGAATGTGGAACATCTGTATCTACCTCCCCCTTCTTCTCCAAAATCACCTATAATGAGGCTTTGGGGTTATTTGGGGAATTTGTGCTTTCCACCTACCCATTTGGTCTTGTGTGACATAAGACATCATTCTTGATTGGAGAATTGGTGTTGTTTGATGGAAATCATGCCCTAGTGTGGTCACATCAACCTCATCATCTATGTACACTCTAACTCTTGGTCTTACCTCTTTAGTGAACCAAGTGGGCTTTGAGAATGCATTCAATGGCTCATAAAGAGAAGCCAATGTGGACAAATTTGCTAGGCATTATGTCCTTATTTCCTCTTGATTTTATTCTTCTTCTCTTGTTTCCTGCTCATTTCCAACATCCTGTTCATGTTCCTCCTCATCAGCAGCTTGCTGGTCATCAGCCATTTTCTATTTTCCTTCCTTAGAATTTGTTTGTTGCTTCTTTTCTTCAGCATGTGGCTCTTCTTCTGCCTATGACTCTCCCTTGTCATCTAGCACCTCAAATCCTATATGAGATTCTTCCATCTTCTCTTCACTAGTGTCTACTGCTTCTTTCTTTGGCTCTTGCAAGCTCTAAGGCACTGATTCACTGTGGACTTGTGGTGAAGGCATATGAACTTGAGGAGGAATATTGAGTGAGAGAGGTGTAGGAGACACAAGGGGAGTGCTCAAATGAGTAAGTGAGGATGGAGGTGGAAGGGGAACATGGGATGAAGAAGGTTGCTAAGGCAATGGAGTGGTTCACACTGGAGTGGAAAGTGGGGTAGTAGGAGGCTTTTGAAGTGGAACTAAAGGTGGAGTTGGAAAGTTTTAAGGTGGAGGCAGAACAGACAAAACCAATGGCACTCTTGCAGCTACATCTTCTTCTAAGGTGACCCCAATAGAAGAGTCCTTCTTTGGCTTAGTATTTTCCTTCTGGGCCTTGGTTATCTCAACATCATCTTGCCCTTGAGGCCCCTATTGTAGATCCTCTCCCATGCCACTAAAGAGACTAGTAAACAACATAGGAGCTTTTTTCTTAGACTCCTTGAAACCATGCAACCCTACAAAATCTATGATATCAAATTTTTCATCATCAAGGGCATCTAGATCTACCATTTTTTCTTGTGTATCCCTTTAACATCCTTAGAATAATCATCCATTATTCTCCTCTTTTTGAAAAATCCCATAGATCGGGTCCTCCTACTAAGGGGAACTTCATCCAATTCATCTTCATTGTCTTCCACTAGGGTATCCATTTTTGTGGGCGTTGAGCCTCTCTTTCTCTTGTACACATGACCCTTGATTACTCTAGATGGCTTGGGCCCTATGATTTTCAACTTTGTCTTCTTGGTCATGTCAAGAGAGTCATGGCTACTGGATGAAGGTATATCTGGTAGCATGATGCTTCTGGTCATCTTGGTTTTTACTTTCTTGGAATGTGTGGCTGGACTGTATGTAGTAGGGCGCTCATGATGACATATAGTTTTTGGCTTCAGAGGAGTAGCATCTTTTAATTGTGGTTTCAGTACCTTTTCTCCCTTATTCTTCTTTTCTCAAGAGGGTTGCTCTAGGAGTTTCTTCATGGGGACCGATTTCATTGAGAAAGGATGAGAAATCCAAGATTTAGTCAACTTGATCACATGTGAGGCTCTGAAATCCATATTGTTTTTTTCATCTTGATCTAACTCCACATTCAATATAGCCCTTGTGTACACCTTATCTTAGTTGTATATAGAATCCAAAATTTTGTCTGAGTCAGCATCTACTGCCTTCTGTGGAATTCTCAATGAAAGGGCACCTTGTGCCAGCTCTAGACTCATTTGGCAGTAATAACGGACCCTTACCTCATAATCATCAACACAGTTAGCCCAATGGTCCTCTATGTGTGGCTCATGAACATAGTGCCTTCCTGTTATGTGGTTGTAGATACCAATGGGATCAAAGTGAGGCCTCACCAGGTTGTAAGTCAATAGTGGGAATTCATCCCACTTTCAAGTCAAAGACTTGTAGACCTTCATATCTGGTATGTAGTGGCGGCCAATGGAAATGGGAAAATCCTAGAAATGCTTCTTCTTGTGCTTAATGTGTTCGCACACATCGAATAGTTGCCTTGCAATCTCTAGGAGGACTACCCTATCAGAAGGGTACCTCAGTAACTTCTTTGGCACTAGGGTGATTCCTGCCACCTGAATATAAGTGAAGGTCTAGAATTGGATATAGAATGCCCCAGGGCCTTTACTTTAGCTACTACTTTCATTCATACCATTTTGGCATAATCTCCCTCAATGGAGCGTATGATTGCAAAAATGAAGGAATCATTAACTATTCTGAAGTCTAGGCTATTGTGAGTGTATAAATCCTTCCTCATCAGTTGAGGGTATAGCGTGAATGGCCATGTGTTATGTTCTTCAATGTCTCTAACTTTGATTATGCTTAGGTAACTTTCCCTAGCGGCTAGTAGGTACACAACATAGAATGTCATATAAAAATGAAGTTCTATCTTAACCCAAACCAATTGCTCATCCAAATTGTCACTTAAAATGGAAGCCTAATCGAACCTTGCTTGTCTTTCTTTTATCTTTTGGATTAGGAAGATCATCCAAGGCTCTAGTTGAGAGGACTTAGGCAACCCATTCACCCTGCTGATCATTATTATGGTTTCCTGGATATCTTCTTTTATATACCCCCTCCTCATATCAATTCTATCCAGTTTGTTCTTGGGTAGTGGCTACATCAAGTACTCGTTATTGATAATATTGTGAGACCTTTGTATGTCCTTGTTGTAAAACTCCATTCCCTTGTTGATATTGAAATTGAAGAGCTTATCTACCCCTTTGGGCAAGTGGAAGACATCTTCAATATTGTTAGGCCTCGGGTCCAAGACCACCTCTCCAACGTTGTTCTTCACCATGTGTTCATCAGGGACATAGTTACAAGCCAGTGTGTTGATAAGTTCTATCGATTGGATGGAAACTGGGTGTGCTGTCACATTCACCAGAGAACAATGGACTAATGAAGTTTATTCCTTTGAGCATCCCACTGGTTGAGCACACTTTTTTAGGTACTCATTCAAACTTACATTCCCAATGTCTATATCTATTATTCCTACATGCACGTTGATCACTTTGGAAGGTGGATGGTAACCTTTGAAATTATACTTCATTACTGGAGATGCTACTACCTTTTCAGCCATATCTGTAGAGAGGAGAAGATGTGAATCAGTAACATGATGGGAGAAAAAACTCAAAAAAGATAAAGTACATTACCAACTTTAGAGCTCAAAAGGGCCACAAGGTAATTTGGGCCTTTCAGACTTAAGGAATTTTTAGATCTCCAAAAGGCCGAAACTATCGAAAGAGGCTTCACTTCTATGCCCAGCCCTTTCAGTGAATTGGGGTGAGGAACCCCCAAAAGGAAACAAGGCCAGAAAGCCCAAAAAATTCAAAGAGGCCAAGGAAGGGTTTCTAGCAACAGTTTGCAGAGTTTAGCGATTCGGGGATTGATAGATGTTTGGTGCGCAAAAAGGCTGACAAGACTAAAAATGCTGAAGGCAACAAGTGTTTTGCAAGGTTTATCTTGGCATTTCAAAGGTGTAAATGTTTCAGTGTGTGATAGCACTGAAATGTTGTAAGGTGTTAGTATTTAGAGGATTCTTTTGAGAGCTAGTTGAGAGTTTCAGACCCTACAGGTCTGAAACTAGGGTTTCAGTCAAACTCAAAAATAAGTTGATGATGAGTTTGAACATGAACTCATCAAGGGGATGCAAGGTAACTATCTTGAAAATCCCCATGGCCAAAAAGGTTGACCCAAAGAAAAACAAACCCTAGACTCTAAAGGATAGGGCCGACAAGCCGACAGACCCAAAGACCTAACTTAAAGACTGACGAAGGAAAGAGAAAAAGAAAGGACAAAAAACCTCAAAAAAACACCGAAGACTCAAAGATGACCAGCAAAAGAGACAACATGAGCAAGAAGCAAAAGCATGCGACCAAAGCTCCAAAATAATGAAAGAGAGGGCATAAAAGTGAGCCTTTAAAAAAAACTTGCGATGCCTTATATATGCAATTTTGACAACTAACGTGAGCACCCCAGATGATCGGCCTTTCGAGGGTGTCAGATCTCTGAAAGGTCAAACCTTTGAAAGGATGAATCCCGTACGAGAGTTAGACCTTTGAGGTTTCGAACCTCTGAAAGGTCTAGAAAGATGGTAAGAGCTAAAAGACCTAAAAATGAGGCACAACTTGCTCCACCGGCCTTTTTGCACTTTCAGACGTCCAAAAGTGTGAAAGGGTGACAAGGCTAAAAAGGCCAAAAATTTACAAACAATTGAGGACAAAACCAAATAAAAAAGAAGCGAAACAAGCAAAAAGAAGGAGGGGGGTCCTTGAGGCCAAAAGTGCCATTAGGGGAGTGTGGTTGTGGGACTACAACACTAAGAATATGGGCTGTTATTATGGTTATCATAGATTCACTGAGAATGGTTTTGGTAAAAAAGAAAAAACAAAATCAAATGCCCTTAAGCAATGGGGGGCATCAACATTATTGAACAACACCATCGTCGATCATAATTTAGGACGTGTGCAACAAAATGTTGAATCTAATTATTTGTCCATATCCTCTCCTTCATCATCTAACATATCTTATCCTATTAATCAAAAAATTATTTTACCTAAACATCTTCATGCTAAGGTGATTACTAGACCTAAACATAGAAAGAAACATAGTAAAAAACTTATGAATCTTCCATTTTGTATGTATCACTATTACCATGATCACTCTACTTATGATTTTGAAGATTTACATTACAAGATTCAAAAACTCATTACTAATGAGGTTATCTACATATCTCCTTATGATGAGCTCCATTTCAATCCTAATTTCTTTAAATAACATCTAAGTCCCTATTATGTTGCTCCATGCAATGTAACATTGTTATCCTATCTCTTGGGGGCTCATTGTCATCCATGGTATGATTTGTGAGTAGCATAATAGGTCCTCTTTTCTCTTGTTCCTACACTTAATGGACAAGGGAATCATATCCATCTCTCCCATTCTCTCAAGGATCCACTTTCCCATTGGTTATGTGTTATTTGTTAATCATGTGACATCCAGTATCATAATCGGTTTTTCATGGTAAATAAGTCACTTACCTTGGAGCCTCACAAAGTGTGTATCCTTTACAAGGATTTTCTTTTTCATTTCTTGCATGGTATCCTTTTTCATTATTCCCTTTTATGGCCTCATAGGAGTTGTGACCTCTTTGCCTTGGACTGGGTGTTTCTTGTGGATACTATCTTGATGTTTCAATATCTTTATCCTTCTTCACCACTTCCTTAAGATGCCAAACTAAGTACTTATTTTTCCATATTAAGGGGTGGAGGGGGGGGCATACATGGTCCCCTTATTTTCATATATTTTTCTTCATTTCAAGCCTAACATATAGAAGTACACTAGTATAACATAACTTTCTAGGACTAGTTACTCTTCTTACATGTCTTGGATTGGTTGACTAGCATGCCACACACACTTGCTAGAACATTTAACCTATCGTAGCACATACAAAAACCATTCTCATAAAATAGGAGTACTATATCATGGGAACATAAAGCTACCATAAGGCACAAAGTTTGTAGGGTTGACTATTAGGCACAAAAACCCATTAGACCATTTGTTCCTGCCCATTTTGTTTTCATGGGATTGACTACTAGGCACACAAACCCACTAGACTATTCAATCCTATCTCTTTGGTGTGGTTCACATTAAGGAACACAAACCTTATTAGGAAAGGTGGTCTCTCTCTCTCTCTCTCTCGTTATGATTTTGGATATGATGAAGACTCAAGTCTATTGGGGGCTTAATGGTTTCTTTTTCTCCTTAATCGTGATGAGATCAACTCTTTCTTTTGATCTACCTTACTAAGAGTATGAGGCAACTCACACTCCCACTAAAGTGGAGGCTAAATGTACCATTTTAAAATGGATGCACTCACTATTAAAGAAATTTTAAATCCCATCCATTAGTGACCTTATGGACCATGCATGGATTCATGCTCAACCACCTCTTTCTTTTTTTCTGACCCATATCTTCCACTTTCACCAATGCAATATCTAAGACTTGAGGGTTAGCTCCTTGTGGGCCATCCCTAGAATAGGTCAACCAAGTTAGCCTATTCTGGGAACACGGTGACATGGTCAACCTATTCTAGAATGTGGTGAATTATTCATCCTATTCCTTGAACATGTCAACCAGGTCAAAATTTTCTTCATGTATTTTAAATCTTAGGGTTGGTGTTTTCCTGAGGAATTAAATTGTAAAATAGGGTGCCCCTGTCAGGTTTCCTTGTTATCCCACATGAAAAATAGTATAAAAGGAATATTAGGAACCTCATTTTGAGACATGCATTGATGATATAAATTTCAAGTTCAAGTGTTCAGTCATTCAAGTATTCAAGCATTCAAGCATTCAATTCTTCAAAGATTCAAGGATCGTTTGTGGGTATCTTTCCTCTTCAAGATCTAGTATATTGTTGGCGATCAAGGGAGGAGATCTACATTGAGGCATTCATCATATTATTCATTGGTAAAAATTTACATCCATGGATCCATGATGTGGTTTTGGTAGATCCATAGTATTTATGGAGATTCCTACATTGCATGTTCAAGATCAACATACAAGCACAACAAAAACCTTATTGACAAGGGTTTCTTCAAGCAAGGTGAATATTTACATTTGTCTTGTTTCATTTAAATATTTACATTTAAAATAAAGGTTGATTCCTCAATCTAGGGCTTGACCAAGGCATTCCCTTATCCACCCCAACCTAAAAACCTAGTTTTCTATGTGCAGGAGCAGGATCTCAGAATTGTATATATACCGATCTGGAAGTTGCAAATAGAGATCTACCAGGAAAATCTGGGTTGACTCTAGAAAAGTGCCTCATTAACATGGTGACTTGGTCAACCTATTATGGAAAAAAGTGACTTCTTCAACCTATTCTGGAACATGATAACATGGTCGACTCATTCCTACCAGCCTGATATTTTTAGTATTTTTTGGGTTTCTAGTCAGATCATAGATCTGTATTTAGAAATTCAGCTACAACTCTAGAATAATAGTTTTCAGATTAAAAATGCATATTTCTCTTCATACTTCAAGGTGAGTGCTACATTATCTATTTCATATTTTAGTTTAGATCTTTTTTAACATCTTAATTGGGCTAATTGCTTATGTTTAGCACCTAGATCTCTATTGCTTATCTTGCTAAATCAATTAGTTCAATTTTACAAGTGTATTTATACAACTTTAATCAAATATTTAATTGCATGAAAGCAAAATTTTTTGTTTACTTCCTTAGTATAATTTGGGTTTAGCATTAGCATCCCCTCATCCTATTGGGTTTTTCTAATCTAACTTAGGCTATATTGAGAGTTACACTTGGAAGCCCCTCTTTCTCTTGTATTTCCAATGCTAGTGTGGAAATGGTTAATTAATGAACATATCTAACATAGTTTACATTACTAAATTCATTAGCACCCATTTTCCCCATAAACACAATGAATAAGAGATAGGTAAAAAATCTTTTCATATGTTACAGGCATGCATCCTAAAGGTATATTAGATTTGAGGACACTTAGTTCGGAAAAGAAAATAATTGTTGAAGGAGAAGAATATGAAGATTTCATATAGACTTTGCATGATGAAGTGAAATATAATTTGGAGAAGAATAATCATAAATACAAGGATAAAAGAGATATGTCTAGAAGAAACAAAACCTTTAAAGTTTGTGATGAAATAATGGTTTATTTGAAGAAAGGATGGTTTCCTGTTGGAACATGCAGTAAATTAAGGATGAAGAAGTTTGGACCTTGCAAGATATTGAAGAGGTTTTATAGTGGCAATGCACTTGAAGTTGAGTTACTGGTTGATTAGGATATATCTCCTATCTTCAACATTTTAGATTTGTATGAGGGCTATAAGTTAGATGAAGAGGTAGATGTGAAACACAAATATCCTAAGAAATAGACAAAATAAATTAAGCAGGTTCTAGACTAAAGAATTGGTAGAAGTACAAGAGGTAAAGACTGCATGGAATATTTGGTGAAGTGGAATGACAAACTAGTTAAGGATTCTACATAGATTTCTCAATTTGGGTTGGATCATTTTGATTCAACTTGGGTTGCATACAATATTCCTAATTCAAGAGAAACATTTTATCAACCCTAGATGTCTGATGCAAGAGCATCTTAGATTCTTAAAAATCTTTTATCAACCAAAAAAATTTATTTTCATTTGAGAGAGTGATACAACTATCATTCATATTTGATATATTTTGGTTACAGACTTGGAATACTATTCAGGACTCTCTTTAGTTCTTATCTTCCTGATCACACCTCATTTGGTTTAGTATTGTTTGATTTATTCAAGTTTTCCTTTCTTTGTGTCTCATGCTCTATTCTTTTGGTTATCTATTTTTGGTGATCCTATTTTTGGTCATGTATTCCTGTGTTTCTTTAGTTACGGTCATCAATTCCTAATGTAGACTTAGCTAGGAACCTTTCCCTTTGATCGCATCATTTTTGGATCAAGGACCTTCATGTTTAGATTCTTGTGGTTACTTCAGGTAGTGTGTTCCTTTCCTTCATGGGATGATTTTGAATATTGTGCGATGCAATCTTTGTTCATTCATTGTTAATGTGTGTGGTCGTGGTGCATAATTTTTGTGTTAGGTGTGGACCTAAATCTATGTTTGTTCCTTCTCTATCTTGGTTGCGGCCTTGGAATATTATTCAGGAGTCCCTATAGTTCTTATCTTCTTGATCATACCTCATTTGGTTCACTATTGTTTGAGTTATTCAAGTTTTCCTTTCTTTGTGGCTCATGCTCTATTCTTTTGGTTATCTATTTTTGGTGATCCTATTTTTAGTCACGTGTTCATGTGTTTCTTCATTGTGGTCATCAATTCCTAATGTAGACCTATCTAGGAACCTTTCCCTTTGATCGCATCATTTTTGGATCAAGGACCTTCATGTTCAGATTCTTGTGGTTACTTTAGGTAGTGTGTTCCTTTCCTTCTTGGGATGATCTCAAAGATTGTGTGATGCAATATTTGTTCATCGATTGTTAATGTGTGCAGTCGTAGTGCATAATTGTTGAGTCAGGTGTGGACCTAAATCTATGTTTGTGCCTTCTCTATTTTCATCTATTGGTCTTGTGATTTGTTTTGGGGCTGAATCATATTTCTTTGTACATGTTTCAATTTGAAATGTAATTCTTGGCTGATCCCAATAGTGCGATTGGGTATATGTACTCAAATTGATGTAATTTTATAGGTATAACTCTTAGAGTAGTATTTTAGCTAATCATGAAGCACTGAGTTTTCATATTTTAATTCATCTGTATATGGTCTAAACCTAGAAGGCCTTAGAGTCTGACATGTATGGTGTACCTATTTGAATAAATGATTGACCTTGCATTCTCTCTCTCTCAATTTTGTGTTGTCACTTATGTGTGTGTTCAACTATGAGGTTGGACATCCCATCTTGGGGTTCTCCACCTTGTTACTACATCATATATACAAATGGGAGGCTTCTAGTTTAGATAAATAGTGTTCCCAAATCAAGTATGTCAAACAAAATATCATCATATTGGCCAAATAGTCTAGCTATTTACTATGGATGTGTATATCCCTATTTATGTATAGGACATATATAACATATAACGTGCACACAATATTTAGTAAGTACACAAATGTAGCTATTAAAATTTAGTTTAGAAAGTATTTTAAAAATAATGTGAAGGAACTATTGAAGAAGTTTGGGTTGGATGAATCTAAACCTATGGGTACTCCTATGGTGACAAGATGCAAGTTGTCAACAGATAATAAGTCTCCTAAAGTCAATTAGTCTAGATACAGGTCAATGGTTGGTGGCCAACTTTATTTGACTCATAGAAGACTAGATACCATGAATGAAGTATTCCTTGTGGAAAGATTGCAAGAAGATCCAAGGAAAAATCATGAGGTAGATGTGAAAAGGATATTCAGATATATAAAAGGGACAATAGAATTTGGAATGTATTATCCTAAAGGAAATGACTTCACCTTATGTGCATACACTGATGTGGGTTGGGTAGATGATGTTGATGACAAGAAAATTACAAGCAACAATGCTTTCTTTTTGGGTGGAAGATTGGTCTCTTGTATGAGAAAGAAGAACTCCATCCCCTTATCTATAGTAGATGCAGAGTGCATTCGTGTTGCTAGAAATTGTACATAAATATCTTAGATGAAGAAAAAATTATCAGATATTAGAGTTGTCTTTGATGAGCCTATTGTCATATATTATGATAATTTGAGTGCCATAAATATTTCTAAGAATCTTATGCAACACTCAACGACAAATCACATATCAATTAAGTATTAATTTTTGAGAGAGAAGGTGAATGAGAAAGAGGTGAGACTAGAGTATGTTCCTACCAAGGAATAGATAGCTGATATACTCATAAATATATTTCTTAAGGATACATTTGTGTATTTCAAAGGCAAGTTGGGGATGATTTCCCCTCCTAATAAGAATTATGATGTAGAGGATTGCATGAGTATAGTGTTCTGCATGGAGATATCTTTTACTTGGATTGATGTGTTGGGGATAATACTCAAGGGGAGTAGTCAACTTGTGATGTAGTTGTTCAGAGTTAAGAAATAAGACATTTTGACTTCTATGGTTTAGAGTACATATGTTCCTTTTCCATTGATATCAAAAGGTCAAAGATACTCATGTGAGAAACAAAGGGGGAGAAAGCTTTCAGTATGAGAGGAATTCTATAGACTCTAAAAGATAATCATGAATATTGTAGATATTGTTGGTAGTACTGTTGATTATTGATCTTAGGGGGTAATTTTTGGTTTATTTTTGCATTGATTATTTTGCACATCATGTGTTTCCATCAATGCCAAAGCAGGATATTTTTAGCTAGTTGGATGCATTGTCATTGATGTTAACATATTTGTTGAGCAATTCAGCCAGTAGTGCAGTATGCTCAAAGGTTTGGTGAGGTTTAGTTATTAAAGAATTAGTATTTGCACAAATTAGGAGATTTTGTAGATAATTTGTACTTGGTGAATGCCAAGTTATAAAGGTAAACATGATGATCTGGATATATTATGAGGTCAAGTTTAGTGATTCGTTCCTGCACTGTCTACTAGTGTTGACAATATGACTAAAAAAGTTTCAATGTGCACTTTCGAGTTAATATTTTTCTCTACACGCCTGGATGTATGTCTAGGGAATTATGATGTGTCCTCAATTCAAAAGTTTTGTAATCCACAAATCCACAAGGAATTTTTAAGGTGTATCAATGGATGTGAACAATGTTCTTGAGGTATGGTATTAGAGATGCTAATGAATTTGATGTTTAGGGTGGCTTCATTTGTTTGTGTGTTCTTCAAGATGCCTATGGATGTTGTCAGGTTGTGTTCCTACTACGTTGGCAATCCACATCGATTTTGGTGATTGGGATTGATGAATTTTTTAGTCAATGGTGGTTTCTCTTATGTTCTTATTCAAGTTGATTTGTAAATCATTTTATAAATATTCAAGGTAAGATTTGTTATGGTGTTGCATGCTTGACATTGGTGATATGAGTCCTTTCTATGATTTGGTGGTCAAATAGGGATTTGAATTGTAATTCTCGGCATGTGGGCTTCTAATTTTGAATTGCTCAATTTTGTGGACATTGTTTATCTCTAAAGGTTGATGATCTATATAAGATTCTAGGACAAAGTCATGTAGTGTAGAGGTGAGAGATTTCTTGTAGAGAAAGTGTGCACATCTATTGAGGATTAAATCGCTAGGATAAAGGTGGTAGAGGATATTTAAATAGAGATCTAATTGTGCTTCATTGAAACTGACTTAGACATAAGGTAGATGCCATTATACAATTCATAAATCTCAATTTTTTATTCGATTGACCATTGTAGTGGTCTTGTAAGGTAGTGTTCCTTCCTTTGGGTTATAGCCCTTTGTATTTGAGCAGTGAGCTTTAAGTAGTGTGCCTAAATGCATGTGCATTCCTATTTGTAATAAGTTATAATTCTAACAAGGCATTTTCTTATTGTGATTTCTAGCCCCACTTTTATTCCCCCTTTCATGTTTTCTACTATAAAAATCTTTGTGTCATGTGTTGTGATTGTGTTTCTGACTCATGTATGCAAGATTATCAAATTAAGATAAAATAATAAGAGTTTTAAGATTTAAGGGTTTATGAAGTTATTGAAATTTTGAAACAACTAATTCACCCACCCCTCTCAATTGTTTGCTTCCATAATTCTAACACTTTCATAGATTAACTTATATATTTCCAATCGGCTAGCCCTTGCACTTGTTTTAGTGCACCTGCTAGTAAATATTCCATAGTAAACCTTAGACCTTGGGTCACCCTTCACATTTTAAATGTTTCTCCTATATTGAAATGTATAAATTTTGAATGATCATATTCCATGAAATGAGCTAGGTAGAGCTATAAAAATGGAGGTTTACACATGCATTTTCATTAGTTATTTGTTTGGTTTATACTCTTGTAGTGCTCTTGTAGGGCAACAATATTTACTTGTTTATTTCTCAAGATCTAAGATGTATAATTGTTTTAAGATAAAGTTATAATCATTTGTTTAATCTCTTCTTATTTATTATAAAAAGATAAATTGTTAATAATCAATATTAAATTGGTAATCCTAAAAATAGGTACACACAAAATAATATAAAATAACATTATCCTTGTACTTGTAACTATATTCAACAATGTTAATAATTAAAAGGTTGATTGTAAATATAAAATTTGTACTTTCCTTTTTAATCCTCATTAATATATTCATTTAAAAAAAATTAAAGTATATATTTTTGTATGATAAAAAAATTGATTGATATAGAAATTATACTTTATGAATTTAGAATCATTTAATATAAATATTAAATATTTAATTCAATATTATAATTATAAGAAAATATTAAATAATTATTTAAATTTATTGAGCAGAGTGTATCTTTGACCATTAAATTAAATTAAATTAAGAAATACAATCAAAATGAACAAAATTTCTGATTACGTACACTCACAAATATGTGAAATTTCCATGTTTCTATTAATAAATCATTACTATATCGATAATGTAAGCATCATCATACATATTATCATCCTCCAGGACGAACACTATATCTTCTTACAGTGGAGGAGTACATCCTTATTCATTGAGAAGAAAGAATGGTTATAAAATACCTAAACATCAATAACCAGAGGCAAGAAAACTCCAAAAATACAATATTTCGAAGAAGGCAACTCCCCGAACAAGCAGAAATCAAATACTACACTCACTTCCATATTGAATATCCACCACGGACATAGAAGAAAGATGCTCACCACATACTGCTCGTTACCATTGCCACTCCCAAAGCACTGATAATCATGGATGGTGTGAAAAGTGCTCCTGCCTCAGATGTTGGCCTCTCGCTATCTGTTGGAGAAATCCCTCCAACAGAATTTGTGGGAGGAAGTAAAGATGGTGAAGTAGATGAGGGAGAGACAGCATTTGGAGTTGCAGGGGAAGATGAAGGAGCAGTTTCTGTTGCACCATTGCTAGAACCTGCAGCCCAGCCTTTCAATTAATCTTTCTGCACCAGAAAACATTCACAAACAAGAACTCACTTAAAGAAAAAAGATATACACACCTGTAGCGGGAGAGGGAGCTGGAGAAGGAGCGCCTACAACTGCTCACAAATCAAGACAACACAAAAACGCGGGTATTATAGAGCGCATTAAACTTTTGGACTAAATTGTCAATGTTTTTCATTAGAAACAAAAACTTGCCCTCCAAAACCATAACAGCAGAAGTAATTGAATACCTTTGCATTGGGTGAGCGGTGGAGTGGTGATTTTGCAGGCGCCTGGGAGAGCGAGTGCCCGTGTTTGATTGATGGGGAAGCCAACAGGACTGTTGGCAGTGAGAAGCTGGCACAGACATACTGCATTGCTTTGCACTACTGAAGATAATGCAGTGCAGCAGCTCTGTGGTGGAGGTGAGGCTGTGACATTGCTTGTAATGTAGCCCATGCATGGAGAAAGTGTTGCCAGAGAAGTTGCACACCCTGAACTCTGAGCCGCCACGCCGCCAAAGTTTCCAGCACCTGCTATTATGCATATTAATGCAGGGAGAAACGCTGGAAGGAATTCCATTACGCCTGCCATTGGAAGAGTAATTCACTTCTTACGGAGAGATACTGCTATTGATGAGTGACTGACATCCTCGAACCCAGGTGTAGTTTATTTATAAAGCGAATGTGCAAAGTGAGTAGCGATTGCGTTTGTGAATTTCAAAGCCGACTCTACACGGAAAAGTAAGGTGGGAATAAACTATCTGGTTTTAGTTCACCAACTCTCCGACTTTCTATCTGTTTCGAATGTAGGAAGGCAGATTGCCACTGAGAATCCCTTTTAATTTGTGTGGGTTTTGATGATGCCAACACATTCAAGCGGAGAAAAACGCTGGCAATATTTTACCGACTTCTGAACGAACTTAGACTAAACTCGTTGTTCCTTATCATTTGTACTTTCTTCTACTCGTATATTGGCAGCTTACAACGGAAAGGCGAGTGGGCCATAAAACAATGCTTAGACGATACTTCTCTAAAAAGTATGGGCACTCATGTAGAGTGTCATTTAACAAACAAATTGATGGTGAAAGTTTTGTTTTTTCTCTTTTGTTTTACATGAGACAATTTATATTCTTTTCCTTGAAGAAGGGCCGTTACTTATTATTTTATAAAACAATAAACGGTAAGTACACTTACAAGGTAATTAAAACTACATTGAAACTACATTAGTAAGAGATGTAGGCAGTAATAATCATTTGGCTAGCTTGTTATAAACATCAGTAAGATAAGAGCTAACTATGATAGGAATTGCTAGATACAAGTATTCGGACTTGTTACCATCTAGTTGTTCAATAGACCCTCAATTATGAGTCTAAAAAGACATTGAAGGTGGACAAGAAGGTTGTGAGCACTTATGAGTAGACTAGTTTCATGCTTTTTTGGTATGTGGCTAGGAAACATGTGACTAGGAGCCTTGAGCTCCCTAATTAGTTT
This sequence comes from Chamaecyparis obtusa, assembly GCA_027943335.1. Classification (NCBI taxonomy): domain Eukaryota; kingdom Viridiplantae; phylum Streptophyta; class Pinopsida; order Cupressales; family Cupressaceae; genus Chamaecyparis; species Chamaecyparis obtusa. Next base: position 966,515 of record BSBK01008525.1, read on the forward strand.
TATATTGCATTTATGTTGGAGTCCACAAGGAGGGAATTGAACCTTTCGTATTTTGGAATGATGAATGGTATCTTTTATTATTATAATATTAAATTAGTACACACTAGTTCATATGTGAAATGTGTGGAATGGAATCACACATCAAAAACTTAACAAAATAGCTCCTCGTAGAAAAAACACGTGTAGTCATGCTAATCTATTGTTAAAATAAGACTAATAGAAAGATGAGGGGGTGTTTGTCAAGGGGTTTTCAGTAGCCATTTGAAAGATCCTAGTCAACATCTGTGTAGCATGCTAGTGTCCACAAAATTTGAGAGTGCAATACCACTTTTGATGCATGTCCCTTTTCTCAGACACATATGAAACAACTACTTCCACTTGCTCGCAATGATAAAAGGCCAACTCTCTCTCTCTCTCTCTCTCTCTCTCTCTCAACCAAATTTCAAGTTCAACATGGAGCAAGGATAACTTTAAGAAACCCCCTTTTTGGAAAATGTGTAAACTCTTGGCGAATCGTACATTAATTTAGGGGTAGGTGATTTTTTTTTCAAATCCATGGTTTTTCATAGTTTTTATTGGCGATTTTTTCCCCGCTGAATGAGAATTTCATAAATTGCTACGAATAATTTTCTTGCGAAGTAAAAAATTATAATATATGAGGCGAATAATTTTCTTGTGAAGTAAAAAATTATAATATATGAGGCGAATAATATTTCTTTTGAAGTAAAAAATTATAATATATGAGGTGAACAATTTTCTTTTGAAGTAAAAAATTATAATATATGAGGCAAATAATATTTCTTTTGAAGGGTAAAAAATATTTCTATTGGCTAATCATTCATTAATTATGGCAAAAAAAATATTTTTTTGGCGATTTTCAAAAGATGGGAAATATTTTGTTATAATGCCTTAGACTAACATACATACATTATTTTATAATGTTAAATATATTATTTGATACCGTCTAATGATCCAAGATCAATGGCTGAAGTTTAATTTCAGCCCCAATTTGTTGAAGGAAACAAAGTTGTGGAGGAAGTCACCGGAATGTTGACACGTATCAAATAAGGGTTACTTGTCTGCAGACTATAGTGTACACGTGTTGGTATCGATATTCACGGTTCTATTACTATAGTGCAACTTGTAACCTCTTAAATCAGTAAGCAATAAATGCCTTGTTAGTGACAAGCGACATTCTTTAACTTGTCGTGCAGAGAACTGAGGAGACACGCACCACTTCCAAATTCATACAGACGCTTATAGGAAAGATTTACTACCTGATATGAAAGATTAAGGACAAAATATTAATTTCTCACATGCATGCATTTAGGGGAAAGATTTACATAAAATATTTAGAGGCATGTTAAGGACAAAATAATTTATTGCTAAGTAACAATCCACAAATCAAGGGCTATTTATAGATGATGTATCTTCATTATTCATCGATTCGTCTTTAGCTTTTGCTAGATAATTGGTTTATTTAGGGTCTGCAGTCTACAAATTATTTGTTTTTAAGTTTTATGTAGTTTTAGAGTTTCAGATGGACACTCCAGTTAGGCTTACATGCACATCTAAGGAGGCCCAAAAGGCCTTTCTGGGTTCCTTTACAGATGAAGCCTTAGAATCTATTTGTAAAGAGGGTGGACCTTTCGTTATAGAGGCTATGAGAATGGTGCTAGGTCGAGAGTTTCAGAACAATGAAGATAGGCACCGGGTCAACACAGACATTACGTCCCATTTTTTGGCATCTCTTCTCGACCTCGAAGGAGACAAGGTGGAGATGTTAATGCTACTGAAAAGGGTTTTTAGAGAAGAGTACCTGGGGGACAACATTAGTGTTGTCATGTTCACAAAAATAGGGGTGGGGATCCCTTGGGCCAGTGAAATACACAAGCTTCTCCTCCCAGGCCATAATGTGGCCATGCAACCTTTTCTGTTGGGCCTCAATGCCGGGCAATTGAAACACCATAGGAAATGGGCCCTACTTGCTAGAGATTTCCTCTGCAAGTGGTTTGGCCTTGACCAAGATGAGGCTGAGGTGGGGGATTTTAGGTGGCTGGATGAATTCACGGAGATAATCATCTCGCTTGCATTCTACTTAGATGCAGCCAAAGGCCAAAATTAGAAGAGGACTTCTACTGGTTTTTTAATAAAAAGTTTATGGTTTTTTGTAGTATGTTTCTTTTTGTAGTTTTTAATATTTTACTGGAAGTAGACACTACCACTGGACTACTAGTCTACTTGTGGTTTTTGTTTTATAAAAACATACCTCAATTTTTCATTTTTTTTGTTTATAGTAGGTTCTTCTTTGTTCTGTAAGTGGAACTGTACGATCTTCATGTAATTATGCTTTTATGAAAAGAAAAAAATGAAATTTTGCTCAATCTATGTAAAAAATGGTTCCTAGACTTCTCTATCACTGTGATTGCAATATTTTAATTAGTTGCTTTATGATTTCTCTGCGTATTAGATATGTATGATATTTATGATGTTTATGATATTTATGACATTAAGTTTGGGTAATGTTACCTATCAAAATTCACACACTCGTACATTTAATATGAAAGATTTCTAATTTTGAAGGACAAATGAATTAATAAGGTTAGATAAAAGAATTTATGACATTAAGTTTGGGTAATGTTACCTACCAAAATTCACACACTCGTACATTTAATATGAAAGATTTCTAATTTTGAAGGACAAATGAATTAATAAGGTTAGATAAAAGAATTTATGGTATTCTAATTATAATGTATGAGAATTATATGTGAATTTGTGATTATAATTATCAATGTTAAAGTTATAATCTAAATCAATAAAGAATATCATTTTAACTTTAAGAGTACTATATAATCAATTTGACAGAGTAATGAATTAATAAGGTTAGAGAAAGAATTTATTGTTTTCTATGAAAGCTTTTACTATTCTTTTAGTAACATTAACTATACTATTTAATCAATAAAAATTTTTGCAAGCTTTAGCTCATTTCAATTTGTACAAAAAATGGTTCTTAAACTTCTCTGTCACTGTGATTGCAATATTTTAATTAGTTGCTTTATGATTTATCTGTGTATTAATGAAAGAAATGTCTTATTAGTATTAATAAGGTTAGAGAAAGAATTCATAAGGTGACAAAAAGAATTTATAATTATGGTATTCTAATTATAATGTATGAGAATTATATGTGAATTAACCCATCTTTTCAAATCTAAATTATTCCATGTTTATTAACTGGGTATGAGAATTATTCCATGAGAATTATATGGTATTCTAATTATAATGTATGAGAATTTTTTTATTGGCTAATCTTTCATTAACCTTGATCCTTAACTCTGGCCTCTGAAATTTATTAGAATTTAATATTATTAAAAAAATAGTGCATTTTAAATTTGATTGGCTAAAATTGTTACTATTCAATTAAATAACTTTAAATGTTATTAACTTATTATCCATTATTAATTAATATTTATAAATGAAAAAATAACATTATAACATTTAACAATGTCCATTGCAAATAACTACTGTTGGATGAGCACAGATCAACGATGTACGATGGGCTTCAGGATGAAAGGGAAAAGAAACCCCATCTTTTGAAACCCATTATGGAATCATGACATGTGTCGGCCGTCAGGTGAGTGGTGACTAGGTGAGTTAATGGGACCCACAGGGGCCAGGGCCACTAGTAAGACAGGCACACAATGCCATTATGATCGTTGGATTATTGTAGATCAATGACCAAAGTTGTATTTCAGGATGAAAGGGAAAACTGCAACCCCATCTATTGAAACCCGTTCCAGAATCATGACACGTGTCACTAAACATGTAAGAGTCTTATGTTCCACTCGCAGTCTCACATGGTCCTACCAACAAATTAACAATGCCATTTCATGATGACGTGACACGTCTGACTCAGCCGTTAGGTTGAGGTGAGTGGTGACTAGGTGAGTTAATGGGAGCCACCAGTACCATAGGCACACAATGCTATTATGAACATTGGATTATTGTAGATCAATGACCAAAGTTGTATTCCAGGATGAAAGGGAAAAATGCAACCCCATCTTTTCAAACCCGTTCTGGAATCATGACACGTGTCACTAAACATGTAAGACGCTCCACTTGCAGTCTCACATGGCCCTACCAAGGTCCAACAATGCCATTTGATGATGATGTGACAGTGTACACATCTCGATCTGAGTCATAGTTATTAGGTTTGTCAGCCGTCAGATGAGTGGTGCCGACTCTAGATTGTAACTCTAGTAGTCTGCGGATTTAAAAAGGGTTTACAAGTTTACAGATTCTAAATTTGTATGTTGAGGAAAGCAAGTGCAACATAGTCTCTCAGTTGAAGCTCTGTAACCTATTCCCAGTCAAAGTCAGCAAAAATCGAAGATAAAGCCTAAGGGTAATGGGTAACTACTAAAATCTTGAACATGTAGGTCCCGCATTTTTAATTTTTCAAATCTCTTCATTTACAACTTTACTGTTTAAATTATAGAAAAAAATTATCCTGTTACTTGTTAGGGTTTAATTATGATTCTTGAATCACCCTTGTAATTATCCTGTTACCAATACCAGTTTAGGTTACCACTTACTAGCTTACCACAATGGGCAAAACAATTATCAAGAATAAGACTATGAGTAAAAAGACAAGTCAAATAATAGAATTTCATAATCTGCTTAAAATACCAGGTTTCATGGATGTATTCCATGATATTTATGATCTTGTTATTCATGGAAATACGGCAACAATGGAAATTAGATTTGCAATTCAAAACAAGATGAATGATCCAAATAAGGATTCAAAATTTTCTTCATTTAACCCCAAGGTAAATGCAAGGGAAAATAAAATTGCATCATGGAATGCTGGCTTGGCAAGCATGGCATTACCTCAAGTATTCCCTTGCCCAGAAATTGTCATGGTCTGCGCCAAAAATTATTATGAAAATAAAAAAGCAATTGTCAATAAAAATACTCAGGAGGAAATTTTGTCCATAACCGAGAGTGAATTTGCTAGTCTATTGAACCTAGGGTTTGAACAACAAAACTCAAATGTGCAAATTGACCTGACAAAGTTGGCAGAGGATTATGAAAAAATAGATGCAACATAGAGAGATAATTATATCAGGGGAATAACAATTACAAACCTGAGTCCAGATCATAGGCCTCCTTATGATTATGAAATTTTTGTGCCATGGGTTCAGGATAGTATTTCCTTGCTAGCATTTTGTTTGGGATTGGATAGTAACAAAGAAGTGGGTGCCAGCATTCTTGAAATGCTTTTTCATATTCATTTTGAAAAAGAACCAGTAAAATATTATTTTATTGAGCACATTGTTCGTTGCATGCAAGAACAATTATTAATGATTAAACAGGTTCATAGAAGACATTTAGATTCACAACCTACTTGTGCTATCTTCTCTTAGCAAAGCATCATGCAATATTTCAGACAAACAAGCTTTGCAGTCAGGGCCAAAATCCAATATATGAGTTGACACCTCAGATAAGGATGATTGATAACAGAAGGAACTACAACAATTTTATAGACTTCTTTTTGGCACCAATGTACAATAAAATTATAGGCACTCCAATGCCTAGATTATCTGCTACTTGTAGAGATTTAATTCAACTTGGAACTCAAGTACAATTGGCTGACTGGTACTTCATGGAAGAGTACACAGTGTTAAGGTTTTATGGTTCAGTAGTAGAACCCTACAAACTTCCAATACATGTCACAAAGAGGATATTTGCATTGGAATATGTACGATAGATGGAGAGAACAAATCTACTCTTTAGTGGTCAGCAAAAGAAAATGATATTTCCTTCCTTGCCTTTCTCATTTGGAGGGTTCACATTTGAGAGAAGAGGATTCAAAGTGGCAGAAGCCTTTTTTACAATTTTTTGCTTTGATGTTGATAGTCACTGGCAGTATGATCCACTCAACATAATTGGAACAAAGCTTAGAGAGAATGGGAACTCTGCAAGCAAATGTCAACATGAAAGTATGCCATTGATTGAAAAATTTAAAAACATGGATTCCTAGGAGGAGGTCAAAAAAGAGATGGAGAAATATGTTGCTGAAAATAATATGTCAATATAGGAATTGTCATCACAAATTATGGCATTGCACAAACAGAAAGGAAAAGTGCAGGCCATGAGTATGACATTGTCCAATTTCTACTAGAAAGCTACTCAACCATTTAAAAAATCTATTCCAAAAAAGCTATAGAATGAACAAAAGTTTCTGTCAGAGAATGAAAACTGCAAAGCAGATTATGCAAGAAATCAACAGAAGTAGTGACAAGCATTCGGTAAGCAAGGGAATTCAAGACCGCATTGCTGCAACAATAAAGGCAAACTCTGTCTTTGAAAAATGTCACAAAATAACAGAAGCATGAGAAATTGTTTCCTTATTCGAGCCAAAGCTTGCCAAGATGAATAGTAAGACAAGCAAATTGATATCTCTTGGTTTTCCAAGTCATGGTCTTAATTACTCATTAACTAGTTTCATTGGAAGAGAAGCTTACAATAAAAAGTTGGAGGACATAGTGACATTTGATTTAGGCACCCTTCCTCAGGACAGAACTTATGAAGGCATTGCAAAGTGCATCAAAACATTCACAAATTTGAATGTAGCAATGGAAGGAACATTGCTTATAGCTCACTTTTCCAAGTATGGATGGCTGACGAGGTTGCAGGTCATGTACTATAACTTGACAAATTTAGCCCTTCCAACTGACGAAGAATGGAGCATACTAAAGAAACTAACAGAATCATCTTGATCTCATCAATCATAGTATGTGAAAGTACTTTTAGTTTCAATCATCTCTATATCTTTAGTATATATGTTTGATATTATCCTAAATACTAGAGTCTAGAACTGAGTTTAAAGTAACAAGTTTGAACTTTGTTATTTGAACAGGATGAATGCTGCAGTCTTGCAGATGCTATTTCCATAGCTAATTTACTAAACCAGCCTTTCAAATGCAAAAATGTACAACTAAAGTTGCAGAGATAGGCTGATCCTAAAAATTTTGCAGTCTTTAGGGTTTGCTAGGTCTAAACCTCTTCAAAAATTAGAAAAGCCCTAGTTTAGACTGTCAGCTTTCTATTTCCTTGTTACTTTATTGGATCACTTAAGTCTTCAAATAGGCATGTGCGCTTTTGTTTTCTCTCTTGGTCACTGAGTCTCCTTATGGTTTGGGAATATTTTTCTCAGTTTAGCGAATGCCCGAAAGTTGTAGTCACCTGATCTCATAAGCCTCTTGGAATATTCTTTATTATTAAATGACTTGACGTCTTCCCTTTTAGTCTCTAGATCTCATAATATTTTCCCGAGATCTAGCGATTGCTGTATCAAATTTATTACAAAAGAACTATAGTCGTGTGATCTCCAAATTGAGATTTCCTATGGTCGGGCAATCTCAGGATGATTTATTAATCAAGTCTTTTGTTTAGTGATTATGAGATCTCCCTTTAGTCGCCAAATCTCAGGATGTAGTGAGTAAGGATTGATAGATTTAGTATGGACCGTTGATGAATTTCTGATCATGTGGATGGCACTCAATCTCCAGATCTAACTCAAGGTGAAGAATTATTTTTGTGACTTAGATTTTCCTTCGTCACTTAATCTCCACTTGAACCAGAGGTCAAGTTGAAGTTAATATAATGGTAAAGGCCCGACAGGCGGTAGTTATGGTTTATTCAGTGATTATGCGATTGTGTAGGCAAGTGATCTCAAGTTCCTAGCGGTTAAGTGGAAAACCTCCAGTGATTCAGTGACACGGTTATCTCTAGGTCGCTGAATCAGACGGTTAACTATGAAAATTTCTCGTGACTTAATCTAGGCTATAGGATGAAATGAGAAATGAGATGAACGGTAGTCGTGTATTCTCAGAGAAGAAAGTTGAATAGTCAAAGGCTACAACGATTGAGAGACATCAAATTTGTCGTCGGATCTCTAGGTCGGGTGATCGCTGAATAATTTGAAGAATAAATAAAGTTGTCATGAATATATGATAGACTATAGTTGCCAGATCTCTAGATAAAGTAAATCAAGGTATCCTCCTTTCAGTCGCTAAGTCTCCAGATGGCCTAGTTGCATATTCTCAGAAGGAAGTTTGAAAAGTCAAATACCTCCCGTGACTTAGAGTTTGCCTATAGTCACTAGATCTCCAAGTCAAATGATCTCTAGATTTAAAAATTAAAAAGAAATTAAAGTGATGGACCATGGTCGTTGAGTCTCTACATCAAAAAATTATTGGTCACCTAATCTCGTGACTAGCTTATAAAGTGGAAAATTTTCCTACAACTATGAGAGGGCCTTTAGTCACCAAATCTCATAATAATTTTGAATGCGCCAATCCAATAAAGCAATTATGAAATTTCAGAGCTATGGCTACTAAATCAAAACCCTGTTCGTGTGGAGTAATGGAAGATTGACGGCTCTTCCAGTGTCAAAAAAGGTGGCGCATTCAATTATGCTTAATAAAACAGTTAGAGATAGCTCATTTGAATGTTACAGAGCATATTGGAGAAGTACAGAGTGCTAGGTTTTCAGAGCTTTCCAGACTACAGTGAAACAGAGATTTTCTCAAAGAATTTTCAGAATCTCTAGTCAGAATGAGTCAACTAGAAGCAAGCGGGGCCTCTACCAGCCGTGGGTCTAAGGAGAAAGTGAAGGAGATTTTTTCGGAAGAGTTCCTTACCCTTCTACCTGGTTCATCCTAGAACAAAAAGGTTACTGATGACATCTTCCTAGATGATTTTTCCTACTGTAGAGATGCCAAGACACTTGAGGTCAAGGGCATGTGTTTATTTGAATATTTTCATAAAAATCATGATAGTGCGGTCCCGATTTCAAACCCTTGGACATCAAGGTTGGCCAAATTGATTGTCCCCTAGGTCTTCCTAGATATAGACACATTGCTCATGTTGTCTAAGAGATATGACCCCCTATCAAAGACTATCAAGAAAGGGGATGGTTCTTCACTTGTGACCTTAGATAGAAACTCATTCATGATAGCCTTTGGAATTCAGATTCCAATGGCTACAGAGATAAATCTATAGGCGCAGGCAAGTAGGTATATTTGGGAATCTACCATGGTGTCCAAAGAGATTAGGACCCACATGTCCAAAGAAAATAGAAATTATGTTGCAACAATGAGTGGAGCAACTCCTTATTTCTACAAGGATCTCCATTTTTATATGAAATATATTGCATATGGATTGTGTCAAGTTTTGGGGGTTGATGGCGGGCTTGATAGAATTACTTCTGATATTTTGATGTTAGTTATGGATTCACAGAACCGTTTGGTGAATAAGGGATATGACTATATTGGATATGTCATAAATAAGATGCATGAGGGCCTTTTGTCTCTGAAGAATTATGCACCTGGTTCCACACCTAGGTTTATGCATTACTCTCTGCTGATGCATCTTATTTTGTATCATAATTATGGTCTGGTAAACTTGAAAGACCTTAAACCAAATATGATGTGGAATGGACAGCCCAATCTAGTACAATTTTGGCTAGGGATTCGGAGCCCTTCTTGTCCAAGGCATGATTTTGGTGCCTTTGAGAATTGGATTGTGTTCCCTATTCTCCGAAGCTTGGGAATTGAATGCACAAGATTGTCCACCAAGTTTTTGCAGTTTCTAAGGCCTCAAAAGTTTGTGAACAACTGGACCAAAGGTCATAACTAGGGAGATTTCTTTTTTGAGAAAGCATACATGATGATTAGGGTTTATGGATGCCCTCAGCCTCCCCATTTGCTTCCATTTTATGTTCCACCAAGGATTGCATTTCTTGAGTTCATCTGGCAACTCATGTTGACAGATAAAGAGCACTTAGTTCCTTACAAGAAAGGAACTTTTACTCCTCGGCACTTCAGGGTGCATTATCTTACAATTGGAAAAGGAGCTTTCAATAAGGTTAATGAGTGGCTAGAAAGGTATCACATGTTTGCAGCACCTTATAGGTATGTTGATACAGAAGGATTTATGGTTGCTACAAAGAAATACTATATGCCTACCATTCCCTTCAATAAACATCATGAAGAGTACCCGGAAGAGAATGTGATTAGGAATATTATTGAAGATGAGGAAGTAGAGAAAAGAGTGAGCCAATTGGATCAGTTGCTCAGCCTTGAAAAACAAGTGAAAAGGCAAGGATTGGCATTTGGGGGTTTCTTTCCCACTTTGCCCTTCTTACAGAAGCTTGAGCAAATGATGGCTCAATTTAATACTCTAATGAGGTCCATGGAGGAGTTAATTGATGATGCTACTAATAAAGGGAGAAAGGCCCACTCCAAGTCTGAATGTGATGAGGACAGTGATGGTGGCTACTCAATGTATAGTCCACCCACTATGGAACAACCACTAATTGATGAGGATAGTGACGGTGGCTACCTAGTGTATAGTCCACCCAATATGGAACAACCACTAATTGAAGGGCCTAGAGAGAAGGAAAATCTTGACCTCACTGAACTACATAGTTCTGAGGATGTTGCAGAGCCTAAAAGGAAGAAACAAAAGTTATTAACTGGTGAGCCTTCAGAAAAGAAGAAGGATACAGTAAGTATACTTTATGCAGGGACTGGTGAGCATCATCATCAGATTAGAAAGAAGGTCTGAGAAGAAAAAAGGAAAAGAAAACTGGAGTTCCAAGAAGTTGAACTGCCCTTGGCTTTGGGCCAAGATGAAAGATTAATTGAACAGGATGCTTTCCTGAAAGATGACAACTTTGTAAATTCTGAAGAATTTAAGAGCTTTTTAATGTGGCACAAGCAACAACAAGTTGCATCCAATGTGCAGATTACTGAAGAAGGGCAAGTGCCAGATGAGGCATTGCAAAAATTAAAAGAATATGATCCAGAGTCTAAAATTTTGACCCCATATGAGGCTAGACAATTAGTAAGGCAGAGCAATATGCTACTGGTGCCTGGCTGGAGTTTGTATTCTAATTTTATTATACACCAAATAAAGAGACGGGACGATGTTACTCTATCCTCAGAAACCCAAGTAGGGGATATAATAAAAGGGTTTGGGTATAGCCCAAAAAACCAGGCCTTGGCCATGTGGAGCTTATACCCCAAAGATATGAAACCTCATATTTTGAATGTGAAAGAACAGGTGGAGGGAGATAAGATTGTGTGGTCAATCCACAATATAGGGGACCTTGAGATATCTTAGGTTTTGACCTAGTTTTCCAAGCTAAATGAAGATAAAACAAGGCAATTATCTAAAAGATATGGAGATCTTCTAAGTGACTACAGTGCCCTTGTAAAGGATAGGGACTTGAAGATAATAAAAATAAATGCATTAGAAAAGTATACAGAAGAGCTCCAACAAGAAATCATTAATACTCCTGTACAACCCCCTGCACCTCCAGAACAACCTACTATTCAACCAATGACAGAGGAGGAGGTAGCTGCAGAGTTAAAGAAAATAAATGAAGAAAAGAATGAGGTTATTTTACAAACCCTTTTGAGCATTTTGCAGCATAGGATAGATGTTATTAAAGATAAATTTGACCTAGTATTTAATGCTTATGGAAAATTTCCAGACTTGCAAAAGGAGGTCGGCAACTATGTACAAATTTTGAGTGGATTTCACACAACTTGGTCTATCAAGGCACCACTTTTTGAAAGATTGATTCTTGCTCAATCTTTAGGCAGCAACATACCAAAGGTAGTGGTAAGAGTTGGTGAGGAGATTGATAGGGTTAAGGCCATATTGCCACTCTTTAAGGGTAAAGCAAATCTAATTGAGGCTAAGATAGTCATGCTCAGCTCCCCTTCCAATAAATTTATTCCATTAGTTTTAAATATAGATGGAGTTATGAAGAGTCTTCATCAGTGGAGATCAGATGCTGATCTTTTATTGCCTAGAAAAGAGGCATTTAAAGGTGAGGGTAATGATGTAGATGTAGAAAGCTTCAATAAAACTTTGGATGAAGCTATAAAGGCAAAGGCAGACCTCTCCAGATTTATAACAGATGTTAAAGCTATAACAGATGCCAGGTGGGAAAGACAAAAGGCACAGTTAAAACTTGTCCAAGATTTCAATTGGCCATCAGAGGAAGAAGTGACTACGTCGGATGAACTGACAAAGCCCAAGAAATTCAAGCCTACATCAATCGATTTGGACATTTTGGATGAGGAATGAGGAAGACATCTGGATTCTGGAAGACATGACACCTGAGCCCAGAGAACAGGGATGATAAGCTATCATTTAAGAATGGTGTAAGTTAGTCGGGAAGGCAGTCACCATATCTTGTTATAAATACAATAGCTATCATGAAGACTTGCAGACAAAGGTGTAAGATTTTATGCAATCAAGAATACAGAATAGTCCAAAAATGTTTTGTCTTTCCACCACCTAAGGGCTCTTGTATTTTGTTTTTTATGATGATTTTTCTTTTATGCTCTTAGGGTTTGGGTTTTCAACTATCCGAAGCTTGTTGCATTCTCATTGATAAGAGAATTCCAAGATGGTTGAAAAAGAGATATAAATAGTATTGTAAACCTCATTCTGAGGAGGTTGGAAAGATAATAGAAAATGGAACAAGAATTGCTTGGAGACAGACTATAAAATTTTGTGTCCGATTCTTCTGAGTAATGGAATTGTGAACGTAAATGGCAAGTCAATTTTAATACAAATACACTACAACCTCTACCATATATGTCTGATGTCTCTTTACTTTTATGTTCTACTATTGTATGTTTTATATGTAAGGCATTTAGAATATACCAGTTGTAAGGCAACTTGTCTAATTGATTGTGAGATTCTTTCAAAGAAAGGATTAAATTTCTCACACTTCATTTAAAAGAGTAAACATATTTGCAAGGATTATTGATAGCAATAATGTTTGGTTAACAAAGTAGTTTGTAAGGCAATCTACTTGAAGTTACAGATAGTGTGTAAGGCATACTATTGTGTTTCTCTTTAAAATTGTCTTGTTGTTTTGCATTTAGGATTCTATTGCTCATTAGATGAGGCACTAGTCTAAGTTTTTGCTTCCCATAATCTTATCTTTCATACCAAAGAGAATAAAATTTTGAATTTTCTTACTAGTATTAATGAATGAATTGTTACATTGTATCATATTTGTAATTAAATTAATGAGAATCAGTATTTCTAACTCTAAGAATTCTAACATATGAATTGCTATGTTGTCAAAACAAATAATGAAAAATCTACAAGAATTGTACCGTATGAGCTGAATAATGCAAATGGAAACCATTATTAATTGTGGAATTGAATCTTGATGGCATTGTCAACCACATTCATGTTTTTGACATTAGAATATGCTATTTTGCATGATTGATGATGAGATACAGAAACTGACAGTAGACTTCAAGAAAAAGATTAATAAATACCTAGGAGGGTAGGAACTGCTACTTCTACAATGGTTCAACTTCAAGCTGCCACATCATATCATCATTGAGATTGTTGGATTTAGCGCCATCAACTTCATAGATTCCTTGGTTCTTCGATATGTTTTCTTCACTCTGCATACCACTGCTTAACTGATGTTCACTGCTAGCAGTACTAGTACCAGTAGTACATGAGTCAATGACATCATTGTCTTTGGCATTCACACTCCCAGTCTCACTTTGGTTTGAAATGTTGCCCATCCCTCTTCTCTGACATTTCTTCCTCCATAATTTCAGTGCCCTTTCGTAAGGAAAAGTATTGACTTCATACTTGGATGTATAGACCCTCAAGCAATTTTCTAGATTCTTGTCTAGTTTGTTTCTTAGCTTTGACTTTAGGAATCCCAAAGCACTGAAAACTCTCTCATCCTCCACCGACCCCAATATCATGGTCAGACATAAATCAACAAGCTTGAAATATGTTGATATTGAATCAGTCAATAATTCACTCTCAACTAGATTTTTCCAAAGCCTTGATACCGATCCATCTTCACGAGGGTTTTGCATAATATTATATTGTTCCCTCATTGTTATTGAAAAATGACCTGATTGCTCTCTCAAATGATTTCCATCTAAAATTCCATTTAAAGTTACTCCATTTAACTCTTTGGTTTTGCAGAAATGATCTATCAAAGTTAATGGCCTAGTTTTAAAATCTTTCAGATTGTTCATACTCCAATATCAAGGAAACACAATAGCCATGGATTCAAGTAGTTTGACTGGAGGGAATTTTGCTCTAATCTGTGAGGAAAGATCATAGGCAATGTGCTTCACAGAAGCTGTTACAGACTCAACGATCTTGGTAAAGTCTTCCCTTTTAATACTTGATACTCGCCGAGTCCTGGTGTTCTTTCCCAGTTCCTCGGACTCAATTCTAGCAAAGTAGTGCATTGGTATCTCAACTCTGTGAACTTCTGCACATAACTCCCCATTTGAACCAATTTTTAAAAAGTTATCAGGATTGTCCAAATCTGTGACTTTCAGCCAGCTGGCAAATTTTGCATCATCGGCACATAATTGATAGAGACTATCAAGCGCTATGCATGTCAATTTATGCAGCGTAGCATATTCTGCAATATACATAGCTCTTTGCTGGGCCTTTTTCATTAAATTTCTCATTTCCTCAAGCATGGGGAGAATACCTGCTAATGTTAATAGTGTCTCTACATTAGTTAACATTGCTAGTAGCGCAGGAAATTTTGGTTGCCCAGCTTCGTCACGACTTGAGATCATTCGACCAAGCAATGAATGATATTCTGAAAAAACTCGATGTGTTGGTCCATCCAAAGAGATCCATCTAGTATCATTATCGTTAAGAAGCTTGTTCCCGTCGGTTAGTCCTTCGACAAAGTGTTGAAATTCATTTTGGACTTCGACAGAAGTATTGGTAGAGCTCTTTGATTAAAGATTTAATTTTTTGTACTGGAGCATGCTTGCTGACAACTCCAAAAGCTAGATTCATTCTGTGGGCCATGTAGTGAATGGGAGTAACGTAGGGTGCACAAGAAGATTGTGTCTTTGTGCAAAGACCGCCCCTATGGCCTTGCATTACTGAAGCTCCATCTGCTCCAACACACACTAGCTTTTTAGCAATGGTCACGTCATTTATACCTCCATATTCAATTAGAGAACTCTTTACTAGTTCAAATAAATTTTCCGTTGTCACATTATCCCTCATTTTAGCAACATTTAGTAGATGAGGTTGGTGAACAAAATTCTCTACAGTATAAACATGCATGCATACCTAGGAAGTATTGTCTATTGTTGTAACCTAATCTAAAGACAATGCAATAAAATTTGACTCTTTAATTTTTGCCTTTAGATCCTCTTTTTCAATCTCGGCAAGACAACTTGCCCATTCTCATCCACTATTTACTGATCAGTGATTGTTAGGATAGTTTTGAACTTTTAGAAAGTGTAATAAAGCACTCAATGATGGGTAGTTTGTCATAGGACACCCTCTGCTCAAAATATTAAACACAACACTTAACTGAACAGCTTTTCCCATTAGTTCTACTTCCAATGCTTTTCCAAAACAAGCTTCAATAACTTCACCAGGCTTCATCTTTATATTATGCTGAAATTCATATAATTCTACATTCCTAACATGCTGAGATTCCTCCTTTGTTTTCCATCTTATCACTAATTTTGGAACTTCATCTATGGTTTTATTTTTGTAAACTTTACCCATATGCTTCTCTATGGTGTCAATTTTTAGCTGCAACCTCTTTTCCTTCTTATTTATCTCGCTACAAATCTTACATCTGCATTCTACCAGAGGCTCCCCTTCAATTAGATTATCCACTGGTTCAATGAATGGATACTTTGACACCCATTCTATTTGAAAATTCCTCGATGGATCCCACATGCTATCATTCTTTGATTTGTATTTTCTTTTCTTCCCTGCACCATCATCTTCTCTGACATTCCCAGTCTCATCCAAGTCGATTATATCATTATGGCTACTCTAGGTATTTACCTGAAAATCTTCTTCAAGTTCATCATGATCTGAGATATCAGGTTCGCTGACTTCTTCAACATGTCTCATAGGTTTAGCCTCAGGTTGTGAATCTTGAAAATCTTCTTGTGATGCAGTAGCTTCCCAATTTTGGCCAGAAACATTTCCAACACCATGACCAAAGTACGATGATAAGGTTCTGCATTTTGTTGACCTCTCTTGGCTTTCCCCATATGCGGGAGCCTTACCCTTATTCTTGTTTGACATCTCGATTATTCAACAAAATAAAGGCTACCAGCCTACTAGTGAAAAAAATTGTTAAAAAAATGTTTACTTGTTGAAGAAGTGACAAATAATCATTGACAATAGAACTATAATATACAATGTTTACATAGTCGCAGTCTCGCAGAATAATAATCACTTACCTTTGCCTCAAATTCAATCGCAGTCGCAACTCGCCAAAGCAGTCAAGACTCAATAGTCTGAACTTCACTATTGATCAAATTGAACCAATCCAAATTGTGTACCATAACATTGATGTATGAATGTATTTATACTAATCTTTATTGGCGAATTGGGCAGGAGGTATTAGGTCAGTGTCCAAATATTTGGCGAAGCCCATGTAATTATAACACGTCTTGTGTTATATCCTAGGCAATTATGGGTCATCCAATACCATGGTAATATTAATGAAGTTGGCGAAGCCCGCGTAATTATAACACGTCTTGTGTTATATCCTAGGCGATTATGGGTCATCCAATACCATGGTAATATTAATGAAGTTGGTGAAAATCAATTGGTTTGAGACATGCATTCGTAAAATGGCTGGCGAAGTTGGGTCCGCCTAAAAACTATATATATATAACTATTGGCAAATATAGGCCGTCCATTTGGGGCCGCTTTGAAATTATTGGCGAATGTTAAAAAAATTGTGCCCAAAAATTATATGCCATTGGCGATGATTCCACCCATTGGACCGAATTTACATAAACGAATTGGCGATGAGCCCGGGCACTGGACCCAATTTTCATAAATACGGGGCGATATGATCATTCCTAGGTGGCCAATATATTCGCCAAATCGGGGGTTGACGACAAGTGACATTCGCCAATTGGCGAATAATCACCACTAAAGTTTTCCCTAACATGGAGATGACCTACATTTGCATATCTATATCTTTGTTTCACTTGTATCAGTACTTGTACTTCGTTAATTTACTTGGATATCTAGCTTAACTCAATGTATCTTGGATTATTATTCCATTGGGTAGTAATGGCTTTCCTCGCTCAAGAGGGGCTCATTTTTATTATTTGTCTAATCCCTGCATAATAAGGGTTTTCCTCCCTCAAACAAGGTTTATTTTTATTTCTTGTCTTTTGCATACTAGGGGTTCTCCATGTGGGCTTCACCTAGTGAACCTAGATCATATAACGTGCATTTGTGGCATACTCAATAATGACCTTATTTTCAAAAAATATTGCCCAAAACTCCTTTTTTGCTACCCTCCTCCAATACCCACCAGACTCATTTTCATATATAAACCCCCACTTCCGGCCTGAAAAGAAACCCCTCCTCCTATTTAGGCAATATATTGCCCATTTTAAACCCCCTAATATGAATACACACAATATTGCATTTCCCCTTCAGTGAAGACGTCGTGGGGATCTCCTCCATTAGGTAGGGAGTTATTTCTATTAATTATCTCTGTTTCAATTTATCACATTTATCTATCTAGTTGTCTGTGGATATGGCAATATCAAAGTAGGGATTCGACTAAGGAAAACCTATATACTACCCTAGTAGATGATGAATAGGGACCCAAGTAATAGATTTTGGATTATTTAAAGTTGTCTATGATTTTTCTATTCTCTAGTGAGCAAGACTATAGTGCGATGCGCAGATGTCTTTGCGATGTGCTTTCATCTAAGGCTAAGGGCTTTGAATTTGAATGATAAGTAACTTTCATATTTGATATTTCCTATTTATGTAATCATATCATCCATAGCTATTGCAATTTATGAGTTATTATCTTCCTTTCTATATTTTTGTTCATAATAGTAAGGTACTTGTATTAGTTTGATCCATTGTACTTAGCTTCACTTTATTTATTTTGTTTTAGTTAGGTTGTGATTATTTTGATTAGATTAAATCTTTCCTCCTAGCTTTGTGTGCTAGTAGAAGTGAGGTAACATAAGGTAGCACATCCCCTACTTTACATAAACCCTCATTTCAAACACTAGTTTATTCAAAGTCCAAAATAGAGCATAGCATAGCACTGCACAAACTAATTAATAAACAAACTATAGCATAAATTCATAGAGAAACATGACAAAATAGAAGACACTAATTAATCATTGATTAATTAATTAATAAATATTAAACCTAATACAAATATATATACAAATGGGAAGCTTCTAGGTTAGAAAAATAGTGTTCCCAAATCAACTCAAACAAGATATCATCATGTGGGTCAAATAGTCTAACTATTTACTATGGATGTGTATATCCCTATTTATGTAGAGCACAAATATTAACATATAGTGTGCACACAATATTTAGCAACTAGACAAATGTGGCTATTAAACTTTAGTTTAGAAAGTATTTCAAAAAAATTTGATAGCTATTCTTATGGAACAACCGAAAATTCAAATCTTAATATATTCAGGTTTTAGAAAAAAAAGACTACAAAGCAAAGTGGTGCTTGACATTGTAGTAATATTTTATAAAAATTTATCATAATATATAAAAACTTGATGAAAGCATAGTCAATATCTTATATTTTGTGACTTTTATAAAATATGGATTGAGCCACGCAAATTGCATGTCTAGTACTTAAGATTGATGAATCCTAACTTATTGCAAACGTAAGTGTACGATTTTACTAGTTTAAATTGGAAGGCGTACAAGTTATAACAAGTTTGTATTACAAAGAACATGTCGACGACTGAATACAATTGTATTCATGTAATGTACATGTTATTCTTCTTAAAATAGACATATTATTATATATGTATGTGAATGTTTAGCTAATTTATAGAGTGTCATCCATGTTGTATCCTTGATTTTCATAACTAACACCATTCCCGTTTATATCCATATTCACATATACAAATGTACAATATACAATACTTCTTAATTTTTGTAATTATTAAAAAATTAATACATAATTAATTACGGTGAAGGCATTTCTTATATGAAACACAATAGCTGTTGAGCATGCCGTATACATGCAAGACGATTGAAGTCATCAAGATCGTCCATGGCGCTTCCAAAAAAAACCCGAATCCCTAAAATTTCCGCAGTGTGAAGTGACTGCAAAGCGCTTAATTAACTCGCCAGCAACCGGAGTTAGAATCATAGTTTACGAGACAGGCGTCCAAAGGGTTTTCGAAATTGGTGCACTGATCATTACTGTGAGATAGGTGGATTGGATACTTGAGGACGATTCCATTTGCAATATTTGTTTCTGTCCCGCACAGCGAATAAGTCTATTTTTCTTGTTGAGGACATTGATTTCTCGCTCAGTGAGTCTGGTGCTCCTCGAAAAAGAGATGATTACGATGACGAAGAAGATTATAATAAAAAAGTTATTCCTTCTGCGCTATTGGATTTTACAGATGGATTGTGTTCCTCCTTGGGAGAGTTCCATACACTACAAATCTTGTACACTAGAGAGAGCAGAGGTCATTCCTGGCAGAATTTTGGAGCCAGTGCTTAACAGGTAAATGGATATTGATAGGTCTCTTTTCTTCTTCAGAAAGTGAAGAGGAGAGGTGCTAAGTCTGATGGCCGAAGGAAGGAGACAGTCGGATTTCGCACTGACCAACGTCAAATTCTGATATAAATCCCAATCAATACACTCTTTCATCTCCAGATTTTCGGATTGTTTCTTGCATGCGCAGCTTCTCACTCACATCCAGCTAATCAACAGTGATGGGGTATGGTGCAGTCCACCTGCTCCGCCAGTCAAATTTGAAAAAAACGGTTGCACAGTGAGCAACGCGTACGGAATATTCACGACCGAACCACATATAGAGCCGCGAAGGCCATTTTTCCGTCGTCGGAAGAAGAGCTGCTGGAGGCAGTGGCGACGGGCAGCTGGAAAAAGCATAAAAGATGACCACATCGCCACCCGCAATCTACGGGCATCTATAACATTTGGGAGGAATCAAACCGGCGACATACGACAGCTAGGAAAATAAATTGGTAACTGAAAATTACAGTCATTGATTAAATCTGAACATGAAATATACAATGATGGACTGTGTACAACTCAACTCAAGGGGATGGATCTCACAACATTGATATATATGCGCTTCAAATGAATTTACAATTTCATCCAATGCTCAAATTCGGCTCTTTTATATATCAAATGTGTATGCGATGGAATTGAGGATTTTCCTCTCTGTCAATTAGCCATTTGAGATGCTCGAAATCATCTTTGTCACAGGGAAGAGTCAGAGTTCCCCTTTGATCAAAGCCAAATTTCTTCTCCGCCTCCATCAGCAGCTTCGTAATGAAGGGATGCAACAAATAGAGAATTGGAATCACATAACACTGCTGCTGCTTGCGCCCTAAATGAATGACCACACATGCCTGCAGAACAAATCTTGTTAGGATAAAGGTGATGAGGAGCTCATGTAATGATTCCAATGACTCTGAGACACACATGATTAAGTCTACGCCTTCTCTTACAAATTGTAGAGGAAAAATCATTGTGGGTGAGGAAAATGTTTTTCAAAGAAAGAGAGTCGTCGACTTCTTTTTTGGAAAGTGAAGAGGAGAGGTGCGAAGTCGACGACCAAAGGAAAATGTTTTTCGAAAGAAAGAGAGTCGTCAACTTCTTCTTCGAAAAGTGAAGAGGAGAGGTGCAAAATCTGACGGCCAAAGGAAAATGTTTTTCGTAAGAAAGGGAGTTATCAACTTCTTTTTAGGAAAGTGAAGACGAGAGGTGCGAAGTTCTACGGCCAAAGGAAAGAGACAGTCAGGTTTCACATCGACCAATGTCGAATTCCGATCAGGCCCAAGGAAGAAGACAACCTTCAAAAGAACGAAATCTAGGTGTAGGGTTTCAGAAATGAAGCTAGGAAGGTGCATATCTGAAATCCAGAAGGAACTGCTTTAAAGGAAAACGAAGTCTTTGGCCAAGTTTGGGATATTTTCAGAAAAAATGAGCAAGAGGTGTGGGGTTTTAGAAAATAAGTATATATCTATACAGTGGATCTCAAATACTAATGAATATACCTTTTTTTAATAAAATAATGAAGTTTTTAAGAAGAAACTAAAAAAATATTTAATTGAATTATTTCGAGTGCATGGATGAAAAATGTACTAGCACTTTGGTAACTTTGATGGATACTTTGAAGAAATAAACAATAACTTGGACCTTGTTTCATTATACATTAGAATCGAGAGAAAATCATGGTTAGGATTTAGTGTTATCTTATTTTATTCTTTTTTAACAAAAAAAATTAACACAAATTTAAATCTAACAAAAAAAAAATTTAAGCACATTTGAAACATATAAATCAAAATAAAAAAGCAACTTAGCATTTAATCGACATACAAATTGCATACCAAGTTATAATTACTAGTATTAAAATTTCTACAATGATAACGATACCAAATCATAAGTGTGGCCATGCAAAGAGTTCGGAAAAGTTGCTTAGCACCTTCAACGATGCTCCCTCTTTCACCAACTCTTAACCACCCATCAAGAGCATTGAAAGTGTCGACTGTACCGTTCACTGATGCTTGAAGAGAGTGTCCCTCATTCTTAATAAGGTGGGTAACATCGACTAAAACGTATATCTTACCAAGGAGGACACTCAGTTTTTTTTTCTAACTTTTCCGACCTTCCCCTTTATATTTTACGTTTTAGTTTATGATTTAGCCAATACCGGTAACATCTGTGAAGACACCAATGACTATCCATTCTCCATTGCTCAACCCTAGGAGTCCAGCAAATTGTTCTTCGTTGAAATATACCGATCCATGATCTATGAAGGAACGAACAAGAACACACACTACAACTGCATTAAACAAATTTGTATCCTGGCATGTTAAACTCCATGGACAAGTGAGTTAACCACGACAAGACTGGGATAAGCGAACAAATTCAAAATTGACTGGAAACTAGGAAAGCTCCTTCCAGATATTGTCATTTCCAGTGGCCACTTCTGCAAAACAGTTTAAAAACACTTGACGCAAAGCTTAAATCCGTCGACCATGCAAAGCTTAAATGAAACGTTGAGGTACATAAAGCATGTTATTAGGAAGAAGAAATGTAAAAACTTCGCATACAACATCTCACGCTTGGGAATTCAACGGTGGGTGAAGTTACTTTACAAGTGGAAAGCAGCGAACGACATAAACAAGGTGAAGCGTGTCATTTGCACATTCTGTTTGTTTGATGGAATTGATTTAGAATTAGAAAATGGGAATTGGTTTCATACAAAATTAAATTTCCAATTTCAATTTCATATTTCAATTCTAATTCCAGATCCTGAGGTGGATTTGTTGAATGCTCATTTTAGATCAGAATTAAAATTGACCTATACCAATTCACCAATTCACGTTTTCCAATTCCAAATCAATTCCAACAAACAAACGATGAAGTCCAATCAAATATAAAAGAACAGGCGCCTCTGCCTCATCAAGCAGTTTGTTTCAAGAACGAAACATGCTCAATCATTTTGTCTTCCATTTTCATGCGTTTGTAACTGTTATATTGTTTCCTTTCATCTGCACTTGTACTGTGTGGCTCTTCAATCTCAGTATACAGTGGATTGGAGTGGAGCGTAAGGTTGAGATTTGTTCTGTCGATATGTAAAGAAAGGTCAATTTTTAACTCCATGAAAAATTGTAACTCGGATGTCAGTTCAGGAGGGGTCGAATTCCCAAATAACGTTGTAAACACAACGAAACATTATGCAATCCGTTGTAGTCTAGTTGGTTAGGATACTCGGCTCTCACCCGAGAGACCCGGGTTCGAGTCCCGGCAACGGAAATCTTTTGCTCTGCAATCTGACTGCGAAGAAACGAAATTTATTCAAATAGTTAGAAGGATGTAGTGTACAGTCACTGCGTCTGCCGGGATAAAAGTAACACGAACATCTCTCACCTAAAGTAGAAATCATGCCCTATCTTTCACAAGATGAATTATTCGTCGGCAACAATATATTTAATTTCATTTCTATTTATTAGAGAATCGACCACATTATCTTTAAAGAAAAGGAACTTTGGTGCCATTCTTTATATCGATTGCGTTTGTTGGTTGATTCGGTTTTTTTAACAAGTTCTATATATGTATATACATACAAATTTATTGATTATTTCGTTATTTTAGTTTTATATAAATATTTAAAGATTTTAATATTGATATAATTAAGTTTATATTTATTTATTTATTTTAATTGTATTTATATTATCTATGTATATGTATTTATTTATAGATGTATATGTATATTTACGTTTGTATATATATATATAGATGTGTTTTGCTTCAAATTTCAAGTCATATTAGATTTTGTCTACATTATTAGATAGATCTTGTTAACGATGATTTATTTAATTTATTTATGTTAAGATAATTGAGGATTACTGGAAAAGTCATCATATTTCACCATGAACTTTTATTAGATGTTACAATTTAGATAGTATGCTCAAGAATAAGGTGATCGTGTGCACATGTCAGATGATTTAGGTCACTAGAGGATTGTAGCGTTGCCTTTGAGTTTTAACAATGTGGACAAGTTCACATGGGTTTTTGTTTAAAAAACATCTTGGAGATTACACAAACTAAAGATTTCTTATGGAGATATATTAGGTCTAAAAGAAACTACAATGAGCATTGTATGAGAATATTCCCTTTAGTTATCTTGCATTTGAAGCAAATGTCGTTTACTCTTTGTTCAATATACATTCATGTGGCTGCACTTTTTGACATCTTATAATCAACATGGATCATCTTTGAGGAGGGACATTGCCATATACACATTGATTATATTTTTGTATGTTATCTATTGGATGTGGATTGAGCCACCCGAATTGCATATTTAATAATTAGGATTTGATAAATTCATACTTTTCCAAACAATAGACAATCTTTTCATTCGTTTAAATTCGAAGATGTAGATGTTATAAGATGTTTGTGTCAACAAAACATTCCCAAAGCTTAATGCAAGTACATTATTACGTGTGCATATTATGTCTCTCAAAATATGGATGCAATTTAATAAAATATGAACGTTTGACTATTATTTAGGGTGTCATCCATATTTGAATGTTATCCTTGATTTCATATTTAGTCCTTGTGTTGGTATTCACATATGTTTTAATGTAAATGAATAATTATCCATATGAAGGGTAATAGATAGACTAACAAGTAGCATATCATAGACTTGAATGAGAATATGAAGGTGAAGGAAAGAAAGAAACAAAATTTTGGAGAACAAAAGAAATTAGAATTTGAATACATTATATAAAATTCATACATATTGCTGAACAATTTTTTTTAAAAACAATATTATATAACATCTACTGGTGCCATTTACATTCATTTTAACATGCACAGAAATATAGTAGACAATAGTTCTTAGTTTCGGTTGGCTAATCAATAAACAAAATAGAAGCAAATTTTTAATACTAAAATTTACAATTTCATAACAATAATATTAGCTTATAGATGTGGCCTTGCAAAGATTTTCGAAGAGTTGCTCAAAACCCTCAACAACGCCGTCTCCAACTATTGACCACCCATCAAGATGCCCGAGACGACTGGAACGACCATTTACTACCTTCCCACCTGCTTGAAAAGAACGCTCTCCGTCTTTAATAAGGCGGGAAACTTCGCTGAAGACACTTAAGATTATCCATTCTCCTTCGCTCAACAGATTACACTTATCTCCTGGGAGCAACGCACAAGAAAACATGCTCTAGCAGCATTGGACAAATTTGTCTCCTGGCATGTTAATGTCCGCTCGATTGGATGGACAGATGAGTCAGCCATGTAAAGACCAGGAAAAGTGAACGAATCCAAAATTGATTCAACACCAGCAAAGATCCTTCCACATATTGTCAGTTCCCATGGCCAGTTCTGCAAATTAGTTGCAAAACACTTAAGATAAACAAAACAAACTAATTCTACAATAACAATTTCATATTTAAAACAACATGTATTACCTCAATCTCTATACTTTGAATGCAAGCTTCAAAAACTGATAGATATTCTGCTTTCAGCTCTACCATCTGCAGTCTCTCCATGCCCTGCAAACTGTGCATACGAGGTGCCTTCCAGTCTGTTGATACAACCAACTTTTCTAGTGACGTCAAATGTTCTAAACCTTCTATTTTCGTTATTTCAGGGCAACCTGTAACGTAAAGATTTTTTAAGGAAACTAAAGCTGCCAAAATCGGTATCTCATATTTTAGACATTTGTGAATTGTGAGATTGGCCAAACTAGACAAGTTTCACAAAGAATTTGGTAACCTCGTCAACAATGAACAAGAACAAATTTCGAGCATTTCCAAATTCCTTTGTTGACCAATGCTAGATGGTGATTCCCTTAAACTGCTTGTCCAACTCAAATCGAACTCTCTTAGAGAAGATTGAATCGTGATACTGTGAGGCAATACTTCTAATTTCTTGCACCCTGAAACATTAAAAAACTTGAGATTTGCTATATTTTCCATAATGTCTGACTCTAAGGTGAGCTGAAAACAATTGGATAAATTGAGATATTCAATGCACGTCAGCTGCTTAAAAGACACGGGCAACATTTGTAGCTTCCAACAAAACCTCAAATTTATATATTGCAGGTTTACCAAATCCCCTAAATGGTTAGGTAGACTTCGTAGATTAATGCATCTCTGTAAGTCAAGATGGTTCTGCGAGTGAAGTCGGCAAAACTTCTTCTGGAAGGCTCGATAGTCCTTCGCAAGAAAGAAAGGATACTCTTCTCAAATGCCTGAGATGGCTTATTGACCTGGGAAGACTTTGTAGTTTGTGGGCGCACTGAATTCGCAGCTCTCTCAATTGCAAAGGAGGCTGCGCACAACCAATTTCTAGTTTTATTAAGTAATTAAAACTCAAAAACACTTAAAAGAAGGGTAGTATTCATTCTAATTGAAAATAGGCAAGCAAATTTATTACACGTGCATCCTCCCACAATACTTCCAAATTATCAGGACAGAAAAAGTCTAGAAATCTAGTGCTGTCCAGTGAGATCCACGATGCAATACATCTGTGCTGAAAGAATAACCTTCGAAGCCACAAAAGGCCTCTCGATAGCTCCTCACATTCTTGGCCAAAATCATTTTTTCGAACAGCAAGAAGTTGTAATCCAACCCTAACATTTGAGTTTCTCATATCCTCGATGTGCTCCCTGAAAGGCGTTGGGCAGTCAAGAGGTTCGTATGATATCGGAGGCTGAACTTTTGTGGGACATTATCCCCCGAATCGGCATTCCTCGCTTAAGTAGGAAAAGAAACAACATAATTTCAGTTTTATTAGCGAGAAAGAAAAACAGAGACTTGCGAGGAAAAATCAGCATTTTATGCTTAGTTAACGCTAAAACCAAACTCCACATAAGGGCACAAAATGTCCTCGCCCATGCCAAGAAACAGCAATAAAAACCTATTTTTTAATACGGTTCTGAATCAAGGGTCTGAAATTGAAAACAGGGTACTCTGCCTCTGATTTCATTTTATGTTTTTCATTTCTATTGAATATTGTTGAATGTTAATTTCAGTGATAAGAGCTGAAGATATTTAATATGTCTATGATGTCATGAGTATTTGAATTCAGGGATGATATTTGAATCTGCAATGCTATGATTAATGAGAGGAAAGCTTTAATGTTACCTGAATCCGCATACCCTTTTTCTGAAATCAGATCCGCGATGGAGGATGTGTCTTTGCTATCTCCCTCCCCAAATCCCTGAGATGATCATGCATCCTTATATTCTCTTCCCCGTAGAAGTTCTTGTCCACCTCCACAAGGCACTTGTTGCGAAGCGTTTCCCAACAACATAGACCGCTCCAGCCTGATCCATCCCACACAGCGATTGCCGAATTTCTTCTTTCCCCAATAAAGAAATATGCAATATTCAGAAATGTTTCTTTCTCCTCTTCATCGAGGGCATCATAACTTACTTTTAACCTCTGCATAATTTCCTTTCGCAATAACCTCCGGATCTTATCTAGCTGAGAAACCCAATAATCCAGCTTGGACCTTTTACCGTACAACTGTCCTCCAATGACCTTCAAAGACAAAGGCAACCCATGGCAAACGTCTATGCAATTTTCAACTAATTCTTCAAAGCCTGTTTGTGGTGAAGGCTGTAAGAAGGCATGCCAGCAGAACAACTGCTTGGCATGAAGATGTTGCAGTGGTTTCGTTTTGTAAATGGATGTGATTCCCCACTTCGTAAGTACATTCCCTTCACGCGTCGTAACAATGACCAATCTCCCTGATCCCAGGCTCTCCTTTGGCAGCAACAGAGCATCAAGTTGGTCTTCGTGATCTACATCATCCAGAACTATTAGCACGCGGAGAGAAATCAAGGTTTTTGCAAGAGTTCTCCTGCCTTCCCTTACGTTGTCAAATGGATCAGCTTGAATACGGAGGTCCTCCAGGAGTTTCTTCTGCTTGCTATGCAAAACACTTTTGGATGCGGCATCCCGCACTTAATGCACAAAACTGGAGCGAGTAAAGGAAGGGCTTTGCCTATTGTAAAGCTCTGTAGCGAGAGTAGTTTTGCTAGAGCCGCCAAACCCAACAATTCCCACAATTTGTACTTGTTCACTCTCAACATATTCCTGTAGACTTTTTTCAAAATCTCTGATTATTTCATCCATTCCGGCTGGATGTTTGGCCACCTCCAACAGCTCCTTTTTCACCACTCTCAAAACCGAATTCACTATGCTCTTCAACAGCATCCCTTCATCGCTGAACATTTAAAACCAAATTTAACACGATGAAACAGACATCACTATATGCAAATGATTTCATAAATGTGAGAGAACTTGAAGGAGGTGGTTGGAGTGGAAGTAAACATAGAAATTCATAGAGAAATATAAATTTATAAATCCAAGTGCTATAACACTATTTTTCATTAATCATCTTAATAAACTCCATTACATTGATGTAATGGAGTTTGTTAAGATGATTAATGAAAAATAGTGTTATAGCACTTGGGTTTATAGAGGGTGATTTTAAGATAATGTTTGAGATAATTTTTGAATAAATTATCTTAACTTGAGACAAAATAAAACTTGCTTATTGTCTTAAACATTGTCTTTAACCAGGTGTCTTAAATTTTGTCTTAAAATATTGTCTTTGTAAGACAATAAAAAACAATAGTATTATTATCTCTTGAAAGACACTTTCATTTTTGTCTTTATAGAGATGATATGTCTTTAAGCTCATTTATTATCTCTCTAAAGACAACATTCTCATTAGAGACAATATCACTTTTATTTCTCTATAAATGATATAAAATAGTGAATTATATATATATATATATATATATATATATATATATATATATATATATATATATATATATATATATATATATATATATATATATATGGTTGATTAATTCATGTTAAGGGTACGATGGAATCGAACCACCAATCTCTTGCTTGTAAAGCAAGTGCTCTTCCAATTGAGCTAGAACCCTTTAAGGAATAAATATACACTTCAGAATCTTGAGTCTCAAAACACACTAAATTTATACACTATTTCTTAACCTATAACATTAATTTATCTCTATAAAAATGTATAAATATATGGTATATCACTAGATTCTATATTTACTAGAAATCAGCTCAACATTTACCTTTGAATATCCATGTTACAGGAACAATCAGTCTTTTCTTGAATACTTTGTCCATGAAATTTACAACATCCCTTCTTCATGATGTCCAACAACATATTGGTTGTCTATATGCTTGATCATCACCACATATGTCAACAGTCACAATTAAAAATGCCACTATAATTTCTTTTTCTTCTTTGCAACATTATAATTTCCTAATATGGAGTAGAGTAAATCTTTCTAACTGTATTTTCTTACTCTTCTTTGTCAGTAAATAAAGATCTAATGACTTCATGTAAAATATGGTGCATAGTAGATATACATACAGGTAAATCAAGTTTAAAACTGATGAATTTCATTTGAAGAACCCCCAAATTAATAGAACCATGCTGAATAATTAAGAGACTTTGTACAAAGAAATAAAAAATAACATTTCCCCAATATTTTGGCATTGAGTGAATCATAAGAAATTTTAAACAAGCATTAGATGAATTGGGAATGTTTTATTAACAACAATTTTAGATGTCAACGTATTCAACAGTAATATGCATTACCACATCCATAGTGAACTAAAGTCCCATCCACTTTCAGTAGCTATCGAAATATCATGATAGAGAAGCTCCTTTTCTCTTTCTATCAACCTAGTTGCTATTTCCATGGTCTGCACATAAGAACAAGTTGGCTTTAGCTTGATTCTAAATGCATTCAAATTTTTAGAAAGATATGGTGTTATATCAACATGAAACACTAATATAGTATACAAGAAATGAGCTAGTACATTGCCCAATTTTGGAGATTGTCTATCATAAAAAATGACCATAAACTTATTCAAAGTATGTCTTCCATTTTTTATAGATTCTAGACTACGAGTATCCCATCGTGCATTGTATCTTCTGAAAGAGTGTTTAGCACCATGCAAATCTCATACTATAATGTTATGGAAGACTACTTCAAACAGAGAAAATTCATAAACTCAAAAAATACTAATAGCTTGCACAAGATACTGCAAGGAACTTTGAAAAATGATAAGACACGAATCCATTTTCAACAATCTTCATATGCACTCCTGATTGGCATAGATTGTATAATTTCTATTAAATTTAATAATTTTGTATAAAAAGAAAATTTAATCAATTTTTTGAAGACATATTAAATGACTATAATCTATATGGGCATTGATCTAGAATATGTCAAAAATTAAATGCAAGGTTAAAAAATAGTGGAATCAATTTCATCAAAAAGTGATATACATGTAATTAAACAAATGCATCTATAGTGAGTTACAAAAGATGAGTGGAAAAAACACAGTTACAAAGATTTGCTATAATAAAAAGATATAATAGATTGTCATGAAGAGACAGTATTATACAAAAGTAAAGGTAATGTTACATGTTGGAAGGAGGGATAAAATGAATGAAAACATGGTGTTGTATATGTCAAAAGAAGAAATAAATATGTAAAAGATAGTCAAGGGGGATTTATAGAAATATTGATTCTCAAGGTGCAAATGAAAGGAGAAGAAATGAAGAATGCATAAGGACAATGATACTATACGAAATCATAGACAAGGAATATGATGCAAAAAGCACAAAGAATATAATGACGATCATGAAATGGCAGTGGTATCCCATTAAAATATAGTGATCTGAAGTATCATAGCAGTATAAGGATCAGAACGAGTGAGGACATACAATGTATGTGAACAAAAAAAGCATGTATCAAAACAATAGTTTTTCACTGTACAAAACAATCATGTATTGCAAAGGGAAAAAGTGATGTGTAAAAGATAAAGACATTGTTATATGATATTAAATGGATATTGAGCATAGATTGTTTGACTAATGAGCATATTAGTGAATGATTTTCATCCAAATTGAAGTGCAGTTGCATTCACTATCACGTGAAGAATTGATAATAGCCACAATGGATATGAATGTTACAGTGACATTCACTGACATGATTTCCACCATCCATAATGTTATAGTGCATAACTTCTAGTATTAATTGTATGAACTTATTTCTTTAACATTACTCATCAAATCCCATCATTCATCATCACGGAAGAAGAGAACAAAATAAGACGAAAGGAAAAATGAAAAAATGCTTAAAGAGTTAAGGAACAATGCCAAATGGCTCCGACATGTTAAAAATTTTAACAAGATCCATAAGTTTTTGGCCATCCCATATGCAAGTTGCTTAGAATATTGTTGAATCAAATCTGCATTAGATCTACATACTTGTACAGTATGCAACCTCTCTCCTGGAATCACAAAAATATTTGTTGGGTTATGATTTAATACTAAAACAAACAGTCTAGTAAAAACTAGTTTTGTTTGATGATGAGTGTGAGAGCTAACATAACAGAGCAAGAAATTATTAACATTTTATTAGGGGTAGCACTTCTAGATTCTGTAATAGTAAATATGCTTATTGTTCAATGTTTATTCATGTTAAGACTTGATATTAAAAGTGGAAGTGTTCTTATGAGCATCTTTCTTACCCTTGATATCAATTATGAAAATGTCATGAATTTTTTTCTTTCCCCACAAAGATTGCTTTTTGTGTTACACAATGCTAATTCTCCAACACCAAGACTTTGTGGATAGTCATGGCCCTCCCAAGTATTCAAAAAATACATGTATGAAACATTAATTGAGTTTATTGAAAAGGAAAAAATAATTGTATGAAACATTAGCTTAGTATCTTGAAAAGGAAGAAATATAAATTTGAGGTAGTGGAATCAATAACATACCTTTTCTCACACTCCTACCCAAGATCATTATTCCAACGTCATTATTTAGGAAAAATAGATGTATTCCTCTCAGAAACTTTGAACTTAATGATCAATTACAACTTCCTCAAGCCTCCTTTGGAAAAATGATACCTCTGGATGCACATCCACAGAAATTTCTTGTTAAGCCCTCCATCAATTTTATGTTCCTCAACTATTGTAAAAGGAATTGCATTGACTACCACAATGAAAAAGAGGGATAAAAACATAATCAAAGGTACCAATTATTTTTGCAAAAGCATGTATGCAAAGACGTGATTGTCCCAAATTCTTATAAAACTTTACTAAAGAAATAGAGAATTTTGAATGAAAACCATGTGCAATGAAAGTTTTACAAGGGTCAATAATTAGAAGTAATATTATGAGATAAAAAATAACCTATCTTTTAAAATGAATGTTGCATAAAATATATTGTATAATGGTACTATCAGCCATATATAATCTTGTGTCTCTTCCTTTCACATACAATATGCATTTCAATAGATCTGGCAAATCATCCAAGGAAATGGAGCCAATATCCTCCAGTTCATCTTTCTTTTTCTGAACAATCTTCCAATCAGCACATCTTATAGTATGGGAATAGGATGTTGAATATCAATACATGATTGTCCAAAACTTCAATAAAAACCTGCTTATTGAGAAATTTGAATGAAAAGCCTATACACTGTACAAGCATATCAATATTCAACTATCAGGAGTAATCCAGCAGTACTACGGACATCCCAATATATAAACCTCAAAAAATATAATTTACTGGGTGAACAGGGCAGGTGAGAACTATTAATAATGTTGGTAATTAAAGGACAATTAATTTTTAATTTAATCTTGTATCCTGAAAGCTTTTAAAGTAGTTTATTGATATTAAAAAACAATGAAAAATCAGAAATGAAATAACATATGGATTGAATAAAAAATTTATACATATTTTCTTTCCTGGTTAATCAAGTTTGTACCTCAGGACAATTAAATTTTAATTTTCTCTTCTATCTTGAAAGCTTTTAAATTACTGTTGGTAATAGAAAAATAATGAAAAATCAGAAATGAAGTAACATATGGACTGAATAAAAACTTTACAGATATTTTATTTCCTGGTTAATCGAGTTTGCACCTCTCCAACCCTAAAACCACCAATATGTGAGAACTGGTAATGAAATAATTATATATCTAATTTTCTTTTGGACTTCTCTATTTTCAGCGAAGGAAAACTATATTTATTGAGGCTCAAACTGTGCACCACTTGGAAATTTTAGAGCCCTATCTCCATATCCAAAATGATTTGAAACCTAGGCACATGACAGATACAGATTAACTTCAAATTAGAAAGAAAATCACAAAGTTTCATAAATTCTAACAGTTTATTAAGCCTACATAGCCTTTATCATTCATAATAAAATATCTCTTAAAAAATTATGTATAGACTAGGATGCCCAAGGCCGTGACAAAAATTGAACACAAGTTATAACATTCTAAGAACTCAAATGGTTTAACATTACAGTCTATTTTCTTCAGAAACATCTTCTGGAGAAAAGCTGTGTGAGAGAAAAGGGCACAAAAATTAAGATCGACCATATAATATTAATAATATCAAATTTCCACAATCCATATCTAAATGCATGTGCGTATTTGATGCTAAAAACACACACATAATTAAATCCAGAAACACACATGCATTCATATAATATTTTTCCATTTGCAAAATTTTATAGCCAATTTCTACTTTTCGATGAGTTTATTCTCCATGGTTTTATCCAAAACTATCAAATACTAGCGGCCAATCATGTAATAACCTCCACAGACCTCCACATTACTCAGCAAGAAGATAATTGTCCATGGCTGTGGTAGATACATAATTTTTCACATCATGAACTTTCAGTCACTATAATGTACAATGTAATCTAATTCTACTCCTTACTATTTATATTCATAGTCCGAGTTAAAAAATTTGAACGAAACAAAATCTAAGAAGCCCTATTGTGAAATAAAATATATCCCAACCTCAACATACTAAACTCAAAATATGTAAAACCTATTTAGATATACATTATGTAGACAAAGTAAATAGAAAAGATTCATCTGAGTTCACATCAATAAAAAGTATGATGATTAAACTTAAAATATTCACAAATAACTAAGAAGTTAGAAGAAAACATCTTTAGATAAAATTATTCTGTACTTCAGGGATACTTAGCCATATATCTTGTCTTCATAACACAATATTTAATACTAAAAATTAGGAATTCCAGATATATTTTTGTGACCTAGAAGAAAATATAAGATGTTTAGTGTACTGTTGCCAAGTTGATTTTAGATTATGAATCTAGAATGGAAATACTTTACACACCAAGCTTAATAATGCCCCTTGCACTGATCGTTGAATCTTAACCACTAAAGTTGTGTTGACTAAAGAATTTGCATGTTGCACTTCTTCCCACCTTCTGTAGTGACTAGCCCCGTAGTCCCTAGATGAGTAGGTCCAATGGGAATGCTACCAAAAGTGGAGCCAGGCTGGAAAGGAAGGGCCTGCAGACCATAAAATTAAAAATAAACAAAATAATTATTCAAATAAAACTATCATAAACTGTAGCAATATGATTGCAAGACACAATAAGTATCACCTGAACCATCAGAGAATTAGGGCCAGTTGTGGAAACAAAGACTATCAAACCAACATTTACTACCAACTCAGGAATCCAGGACAATTGAGGTCGTAAAAAACTTTAGAATGTTAATTTATGTTATGTGATATTGAAAAATAATGTTGAGGGACTTACATAAAGTGAAGATCCAACGTGATCATTCAAATATTGTTGTGTGTGTCTGATAACTGCTCCCAAGGCTGTTGGTGTTGGCAAAACTCCAGGGACTAAACATGAAACTAATGAAGTTCATAAAGCCTCTGCTTCACAACTTTGAGAAGTAACCTGGGACTGATTTTTAGAAAGTGAAGAGGTGGAAAACGTTCTAATCTATACAATCTCCCCACATTGAAAACCTTTCTTTTGATCAGATTTTTTATTATGATATTCTAAAAATTAGGCAACTCATAACAAAAACTCAAAAACAAGAGATGGATTCACTGATCAGTAAAAACTCATGCCTCATATTGTTCAAATACAAGGTTCTATCAACAATTCAAATATAACCTATAAAACCAACCACATACAGACATTAAAACTGCCCTTAATACACAGGTTATTTAAACAGATCATTAAATCATTATTTAAACAGATCATCAAATCATTATTATACAGAGAAAAAATTACAAGCACGCCTAAAAATAAAGAGGGGAATGAAAGAGCCATACCATATGTAGTCTGAATGTCCTGAAAAACTTTAACTCTCCCTCTGCCAATAAAAGTTGTTATGTACGGTTTAGGGTCTCAAGGAAAAAAAATTTAGGAGCAAAAGTGGACAACCAAACAACATGTACATAAATTTGTAGAAGGGAAAATTGAGATAAAAACTTGCAGCAAACAGATCTCAGCATATCCAGGAGTGGCCATGTGTTGTTTTTCTGGCCTATTACCGAACAGTTCACTATTTAGATGTCCTTTGGGCAGATTTCACTCATGACAGTGGGCAAAGGAATAATAATAGCTCATCACAAATCTGACTAAGGGTGAAATAGTTACCACTTTCCGCAGTAAACCTC
Organism: Chamaecyparis obtusa; assembly: GCA_027943335.1. Classification (NCBI taxonomy): domain Eukaryota; kingdom Viridiplantae; phylum Streptophyta; class Pinopsida; order Cupressales; family Cupressaceae; genus Chamaecyparis; species Chamaecyparis obtusa. Next base: position 1,001,676 of record BSBK01008525.1, read on the forward strand.
AACATGGCATCCTCCCCTATTTGTAGTTGGTTCTGTTCTAATTGTCGGAGAAGAAACCAGGCAGGCTAAAAGCTGACAGTTTTCTAATAGAAAACAAAAATTTGCAGGCCTAAAAGCCCACACAAAGTGCCTATTAGCTTAATCAGTAAAATTGAGAAAAGGGGTTATACCAAATACACAATTAACCTCATCAATATGAAAATTTATGCTCTAAAATTTTTAACTATCAAGTAGTGGTAGAGCTATTTTCTGTAATTTATGCTCTGAACAATTTAAATATCAGATCAATAGTAGAGAAGTGGGAGTGCCTATTAGCTTAATCAGTAAAATTGAGAAAAGGGGTTATACCAAATACATAATTAACCTCATCAATATGAAAAAAAATGCTCTGAAATTTTTAAATATCAAGTAGTGGTAGAGCTATTTTCTGTAATTTATGCTCTGAACAATTTAAATATCAAATCAATAGTAGAGAAGTGAGAATTTTTCCCTTTTTTGTTTGCATTGTTCAAACTGGAAGCATGAACACATAAACCTTAAGGGATTTGAACACAGTAAACAGCTTTCCAAACTTCTCTAAGTTGCACATATATGATTAGCCCATGAGCTATTTAGGAATAGTTAACACTTAATATGGAAGACCTACATAGATTTTAACTAAAATGTATGAGATCTGGAAGGAAGAGTCTTTAACACTAATTTTAATATTCTCTATACTTTATATCTTGCATTGAAAAGAGTTTATGTTCTTTGACCCTTAGAAAGAACATTCTTACAAATCTAAAGTTAGTGAGATACTTCTTAAATCTCTATTTGCATAAACTAATTATGAGAAATCATACTTTCTTTTTGGTGTGTAGAATCAGACAGGAAAATACATTCCAACATTTTATTAGTGCAACTTTAGGGAAGCCCCTGCAAATTGTGGAAATCTAGGCAATCCCCATACATCTGATTTTTTTTCTCCAGGGTAAAGATTGCCATAAACCTATTACTTGCTTAAAAAAATGAAGTTCAAAAATATTGACTAAAAGTTCCAGGATTCATGTATCTCTTTATCTTCCTCGTGAATCACTCTCACACATAAATTTAGTAAACCACACTTACAGTAGAAAGAAGCATCCATTTAGTATTTCGACACCAATTGCTGGAAATCATTAAGCTTGGACCCATTTATTGGGGGATGAAACACAGGTCTGTCCAGTAAATCATCACAATGTGTAGCCACAAATCCTTAATTTGCCCCATCATTATTCTCTGTCCTGTAGCCAATTAATGCAAAATATGCTTGAATTCCTCCTCCAAAATAGGTACTCAAAAATTACACTAAAAATTCACAAGCTGAAACCCTATCAAAAAAGAAGTTCCAAATGGGCATTTTAAAAAATGAGCTAAACAAACCAAATCATGTACAACATTGTTGCATTAGCATGTTTGGAAAATATTTCTGCAAATGCTCCTGCGTAGTATTACCATTTTTATACCCACATAAAAACAAAATAGAAACCAACAAAATGGACTGCAAAAACAACATTCATCTTAAAAAATCAAACCCATCTTTGATAACTTTTCGTGGATTGCAGGAACGATTTTGACAGTGACCAGAAATGTAGCTACACTTGCCCCAACATCCTTTCCCACAACAAATGCATGAAAGTAAATGGAGTAGACATATTGTATATAAGATAAATATTGTTTCTAAATTCCTAAAAATTTATGGAATGGTTTTTCATCTAAAGATTAACAACCCACATCATGTTTGAAATTTGGAAATTAGGGACAATCAATAGCATAAACAGTGCCCCCTCTTTAAGTTTTTTGATGAAAAATTAACAACCCACATCATGTTTGAAATTTGGAAGTTAGGGACAATCAACAGCATAAACAGTGCCCCCTCTTTAAGCTTTTTGGTTCTTGTGGGTACTTACTTCCTCAATAGCAAGGGCATCAAAATGGCAGGCTATGTCTTCCACAAGATCCAACTTCTAATAAACCATGAAACAACACATCTAGACCTGTCAAGTTGAGCTCGTAAAATAACATAGCCAAACATTTGAGCCACAAAATGAAACAAATACATGATCCTATCTCTTCTACTGGAATAAAACATCGGCAAGAGGCTCTAAGAGAGAACATAACTACTTTTTCTCAGCTACAATTCTGTCATGCAGCTGCTCGCCAATATCCTCATATCTACCAAGGTATTTGCAAGCATAACATCTGACAAAAGCCTTCTTTCAACTATGCATAGATGGAGATCCATACCGTTTTCTAAAGCTCAAAACACAACAAAAAATATTGATATATTCATGTTGAGAAAAAAGTAACTAAAACTAGGGCAAGTGACACATGACCTCATAAGTCTGCATAAATCACATTGCGCTATCAACGATGCTGATGAAAAATAAGGGTAACATATGTAGGAATGATAATACAAAACCCTTGGCCCTGGCCCGACGGCTGGATCATTGCTTGGACCACAAATTGGCCCTTTTGAACTCCACAAAATTGTGCAAAGGCTTCTTATTTTCTTCTTCTGGCAATGCCTTAGAGCTTCCATAGAATGAATCCAGCGGAGAAGTCGGATTACGAACAAGATTCATAGGATTCGGTGAACGAGCTGTGTGGCCAGGAGGATTTGGGGCCACCTGGGCGTAGGGGGATTCGAACCTCTCAACTCTTCTCAATCTGGATTTGGGGGACGTAGAAGGAGCCGTTTCTTGTTCCTTGCAGAAGATATGTGATGGGTTCCATTTCCAATCCCCTTCTCCATTGTCAATGCTGTCAGCCTTCTTGGACATTTCTTCACGCTTCTTCTTAGGGATCGCACATGCAGCCATCTATTCCCCCTATCTGGTACCTCCGTAAACCTTCCTGCCTTCAAGCCCCTCCCTTTCCACCACCGCTCTTCCCCTGCAGCCTCTCCAACCTCAATGGAGAGGCCATTTCTATCCAATATATTTTGTAGCGAGATGAAATTACTTTGCCGCTATAATTTCATTTTTGCAAACTTATGTCACTTGAGAGACGAAAAATCAAAAAGGAAATAATAAGATAAATAAAAAATTAAGGAAAATATAAAGTTAAGACAATAATGAATTTTCGTCTCAAAAAATTGTCTTAAAATACCTCATCTTGTAGTAGTGATATCTTAGAATGTTATAGAATTCCACTTCCACTCAAGATTATAGAGGTCTTAGAACAATCTAGAAATCTGTAGTCTTGTAATACACTCAATACTCATGTGAATGATATGGATATCGGTAGAAAACTCTAGAACAAAATACAGCAGTCATAATTATTTGAAGACAGAGGCCGACGATGGACCGTGGGAAGCTTCTAAATTATAAATACTGTGTTTGACGATATATTGCAATTTGGTGGTAACAATCAATACTTTCCAACAGAACTGAGAAGGGATGCTTCAATTCTTACCCAATTTTGTCGTTAAGCACGTGCCCAGAAAGATGAGAGGCTCTTTCCAGTGCCACTTTCCACTCCTCCAGCAAGCTGTGGGGGTACCTGCCCTTCTTTTCGTGTTCAGAAAACGTAGGAGCATAACACCCTTTCCCTTTGGCCACTCATCGGAGGTCATCGGACTGAAGATGATAGAACAGTACTGGAAGAATTGGATTGCCAGTTTCGAGCATGAAACATAGCTCGGCGAGACACCAGGGAGATTCAGCATAATTCTTTGAGAAAATAGCAATATGAAGTCCAGCACTTTGCATTGCCTCCTCTATTTCTTGGGGTATGGAATCGCCCAACTCAAGCTCTCTTTCATCTAGAAAAGCACTGAACCCAAGTAGATCTAAGGTGTGATAGATAGCGCTGGCTAAATTGTGCTTAGTATCACAACCGCGATGATTGATGAAGACATCCCATGGCCCCTTTTTCATTACTGTTGAAGATGATGAAGATGTTTGCGGCGTTATTCCATGAAAGGGGTTTTGTGGGTCTCTCTGATCATGCCGGCCCAACGATGCAGTGGAAATGGAAGTGGATGCCTCAGCCATCTGGGTCTCTCTTATGTAAGTGTTGAAAGAAAGGCTTAAGAGAGTAAGAAATCGATCGATAAAACTGGCAAGAGAAAGCAAAATTGCCGTCGAGCATTGAAGGCTTAAATGAAACGCTGAGATTCGTATAGAAGGCATTATTATTAGGAAGGAAAATTCCCCAAAATCCGCATGGGGGGAACGGAGAAGTTGCAGCCTAGGAACCTGCGTGCAGTTGAATTAGCATGGGAAACAAAGGAACCATTGTCTACGCAGCACCTTTCATGTACCATTGACCTTAACTATTATATAATTTAAATTAGAATGTTCGTTGTATTCTAATTTTTAATTAATTAATAATTTGCCGCCCAAGGGAAGGGTTATGTACGTAACTTTTCATTTGCATCATATATTATTACCTTTCACATGGATGCATGGACCTATTCAATCTTAGTCAAGTCAATATATTATCTTTCCAAAACGCAATCTGACAATATTTTGATGTTAATATCTGTCTTTCAGCCCCAAGTTGTCTAAGCTAACAATACTATCTTTTAAGCTTACAAAACCATCTTCTATCCTTGCGAGTTGTGTTTTCTTCGTAGATTCGAAGTCATTTAAAAAGGATACGCTGAAGCTCTCTACAAAATATACTATTGACTAAATTTCAAAAATCAGAAAATACAATAGATTTTGGCTAAACTTTCAACATTTGTTCTTCATCATCTACATATTTGTGGTTGGAAACCACAAAACAATTGTAAAAAAATCACTGTATTTTCAAGAATCTGAAAAAAAAAAAATTTAACATTTTTTTTTTGTCTTTGGTGTGTTTGTAGGGAGCTTAGCTTGTGCCTTAAAAAAATACACAACACAAGCGTCTACAGCTGCAAAATTAACAAAAGCTATAAAATGATGTTTCACCACTCTTTGCATGCCCTATTCTCACACTCCTTAATTGAACAATTGGTATTTATTTATTAATTATAGTTTTATGAGGGCTGTATTCATCACTCTCTACCGTTTTTTCTTGATGATAATTAGATGGGAGTTTAAATTCTTTATAATAATACTTCTTTTTATTTGTAGAAGTTTTTTACATAATCTTACAAAATTTAGTTATGACAAATGTCTTGATTTCTTTCATAATATCATGACAAGCATAATGAAAGGAAGAAGAATGAAAATAAGGGCAAGAAGCAGGTGGCAGCTTCAGCAAGTGCAGATGAGCTCTCTTGTAGATTGGAAGATGAGTTCACACTCATAGCTTGTATGGTTAGCTCAACCTCACATAATGTTTGGTATATAGATAGTGGGGCATCCTTTCATATGACAGGAGTTAGAGAGTACTTCTCCGGTTATAAGGAGGAGAGTACCAGTACCCAGATCTCTATGGGAAACTTGTCCAAACTCAACTCAGTTGGGAAAGGGGCTGTTCAATTTCAGAGGGAGAATGGGAAGATTATTCCCCTTTGTGATGTGTTGCATGTGCCAGGATTAGGTATGAATTTGATTTCTGTATCTGTTCTTCAGGGTAGAGGGTATAATGTACTTTTTAGAGGGACACATGTGTTGATCAAGCACAAGGATTGGAAATCACCCATATCTATTGGAGTTAGGAGTGGACGCCTTTATAGGCTGTTGTTTGACACTCCTAAGGCACTTATGAGTAGAATTAATCCTAAAGATCTTAGAGAGCTATGGCATAGGAGGATGGGCCATATACATCATGGAGCACTTAAATTGCTTCGTGAGACAGTGATAGGTGTTCCTAAGGTGAGCACAGAGCACGATGATGTATGTAAGGGATGTGTGTTGGGGAAGTTTGCAAAAGCATCTTTTCCAAGGAGTGACACCAGATCTGAGGGGGTTCTTGATCTAGTACATTCAGATGTAGGTGGACGAATGTCGATGAAGTCTCTTAGAGGATATGAGTACTATGTTACTTTTATTGATGATTTCTCTAGGAAGACCTGGATATACTTCTTGAAGACCAAGGATGAGGTTTTCAGTCACTTCCAAGAGTTCAAGGCTCTTGTGGAGAACTCGACAGGAAGGAAGATTAAGGTTCTTCGGTCAGATAATGGAGGTGAGTACAAAGGAAATGAATTCCAAGAGTATTGTACTAGGGAAGGAATCAAGAGAGAGTGGACTATTCCTTACAATCCGCAATAAAATGGAGGTGCTGAGAGGAAGAACTGATCTATATCGGAGGCAGCAAGGGCTATGGTACATGACCAGGATATGCCCCGCTACTTATGGGCAGAGGCACGTAGTACAGCAGTGTACATACAGAACAAGGTTCCACATAAGGTACTAGGGAACATGACATAAGAGGAGGCTTTTACAGGGAAGAATCTAGATGTCAGTCACTTTAGGATATTTGGAAGTTTGGCATATTGCCACATTCCAAGTGATACACGTACAAAGTTAGATCAGACTGCAGAGAGGAGGCACTTTGTTGGGTACAGTGAAACCTCAAAGGCATATCGGATATTTATTCTAGGGACTAAGAGGATTATAGCCAAACGTGATATCAAGTTCATGGAGGACAAGGCATTCAGGAGGTCTAGAGATTTGCCAGCAAAAGATCAGAGTGAGTAGCCAGTAGAAGCTCTAGGGGTAGCTCAACCGAGTCAAGGGTAGCAAAGCTCGAGTATAGTTACTAGTACTAGCATAGATTCAAGTGGTGAGATTTCACAGAGTATGGAGCAACTAGTGCAATAGGATATGCATCAAGAAGATATGGCGATTGATATTTCATCCTCTATAGTTGGCAGTAGGAACCGTGAGGTTAAACAAAGGGATACTCAGGAGTTAGTGGGAACTCCTAGGAGGAGTATGAGAGAAAAGAGACAACCAGACAAGTTCAATGACTATGTGGCTTTAGTCAGCCAGTTGGTAGACAGTGAGCCTTCCTGTTATCAGGATGTTGCACAGCATCAGGTGTGGCGAGATGCGATTGTTAAGGAATATACCTCAATAATGCAGAATGATGTGTGGGAGGTAGTGCCTAGACCAACAAATAGGGTAGTGGTTAGATCACACTGGATCTATAAGATCAAGCATGGTGTAGATGGTAGCATCGAGAAATACAAGGAAAAGTTCATGGTAAAGGGGTTCTCTCAGAAGGAGGGAATAGACTATGAGGAGACATTTGCTCCTATGGCTAGGTATACTTCTATACGAGCTGTGATCTCATTTGTAGCACAGATGGGATGGCAGATCCATCAAATGGATGTCAAGACAACATTCCTCAATGGTGAGTTGAAGGAGGAGGTATACATAGAGAAACTAGAAGGCTTTGTAGCACACAGTAAAGAGACCCATGTGTGTGGATTGAAGAGAGCTTTATATGGACTCAAGCAAGCTCCCAGAGCGTGGTATGAGCGCATTGATAGTTACTTGCAATAATGGGCTTTGTGAAGAGTGAGGAAGATGCTAACCTCTACTACTTGGTGGTTGGGGGTGAGGTTCTCATTCTTGTTCTATATGTCGATGACTTGTTTCTAACAAGTTCACTAGGGCTCATAGAGGAGTGCAAAAGGGATCTTGCAACAGAGTTCAAGATGAAGGATTTGGGACTTATGCACTACTTTCTAGGCATGGAGGTGTGGCAAACAGATGGAGAGATTTTCCTTGGGCAAGGGAAATATTGAATTGAAATCTTGAAGAGATTCGAGATGGAGGATTGCAAAGCCATGTCTACACCCATGATCACGAATTAGAGGAAGGTAGATTCATCTAAGGAGAAGGATGTAGATCCCAGCTTATACAAGCAGTTGATTGGTTCGCTCATGTATTTGGTCAACACTAGGCCAGATATAGCCTTTGCAGTGAACTCTCTTAGTTAGTTCATGGTGGAGCCAAAGAGAGTGCATTGGACAGCGGCGAAGCATGTGCTATGATATTTGCATGGTACAGTTGAGTACGGAATCAGATATGTTCGAGGTGAAGGTATCAAGTTGATAGGCTATACTGATGCAAATTGGGTAGGCAGTACAATAGACAAGAGAAGCACTTCAGGGTGTTGTTTCAATTTGGGATCAGGAGTTGTCTCTTGGTTCAATAGGAAGCAGAAGTCTGTGGCTTTGAGTTCTGCAGAAGCAGAATACATAGCAGCTAGCACGACGACATGTGAAGCTATTTGGCTTCGGAAGTTGTTAGTAGCCTTGTTTGGTTAGAGGGTTGAGACTACTGTGATACATTGTGATAATCAGAGTTGCATCATGTTGTTTGAGAATCCAATGTTTCATGATAGGTCTAAACATATAGACATCAGGTATCACTTTATCAGGGATTGTGTACAATAGGGGGTTGTTCAGCTATAGTACATACCTATAGAGGAGCAGGTAGCAGACATTCTAACAAAGGCATTGGGGAAGGCAAAATTCATCTTCTTCAGAGATAAGTTAGGTGTCGTGCAGAACAGCTTCCTCGCTAAGAGGGAGTGTTAGTTTGTTAGCTTGGACAGTTGTTTGTCCATATGTCATTAATTAGTAAATAATTGTTTTACTAACTAATTAGTTAGAGTAGGGACAATTATTTGTTAAATAATTGACTACTTTTGGAAGCAACTAGAAACCGATTTTCTTATTGGTTGTTGAGTTGTTTTAATCTCAATCGTTGATTGAGAATCAATCTCGGTCGTTGGTTTACCAACAAGAGTAGTATAAAAGGAGGTCTAGGGGCATTTGGAAAACACAACTTGGAGAGCATTTGCAGTGATAGAAAATGTGTTTGCAATGATAGCAAACAAGTCTTGCAGTGTTAGCAAGGGGCACAGTGATAGCGTTGGGGATAGTAGTGGAGGAATATCAGCAGGAGGAATTGGGAGGTTGTCTAAGTTCTGCCAGTAAGAGGCAAGAAATTTTGTATCTCTTAATTTGCTGAAGTTTAATATATTTCTCATCTGCAATATTGGTTTTCCCCTCAGGGTTTTTCTAGGGACAATTGTCCGAAAATATTGTGTTGATTGTGTTGCATATTTTTATTGGTGAAGTTGCAGTTGTGTTATTTTTCAATATTAGCTGTGAATTTATTTTCGATAGTTAAATAATCTTTATAAGAAAAGAGATTAACAATCAATGACTGCAATAGAATTTTCATAGTCATAATTATTTGAAGATAGAGGCCGATGATAGGCAGTAGGAAGCGTCTAAATTATAAATACTGTGTTTGACGATATATTGCAATTTGATGGTAGCAATTAATACTTTCCAACAGAACTGAGAAGGGATGCTTGAATTCTTACCCAATTTTGTCATTAAGCACATGCCCAGAAAGACGAGAGGCTCTTTCCAGTGTTGTTTTCCAGTCCTTGAGCATATTTGAGGAATATCTGCCCTTCTTTTCATGTTCAGAAAATGCAGGAGCATAACACCCTTTCCCTTTGGCCACCCATAGGAGGTCATCGGGTTGAACATGATAGAACCCTTTCCCTTTGGCCACACTGGAAGAATTGGATTGCCAGTTTTGAGCATTAAACATAGCTCGGCGAGACACTAGGGAGATTGAGCATAATTCTTTGAGAAAATAGCAATATGAAGTCCAACAGTGGTCATTGCCTCCTTTATTTCTTGGGGTATGGAATCGCCCAACTCAAGGTCTCTTTCATCTAGAGAAGCACTGAACCCAAGTAGATCTAAGGTGTGATAGATAGCGCTGGCTAAATTGTGCTTAGTATCACAACCGCGATGATTGATGAAGACATCCCATGGCCCCTTTTTCATTACTGTTGAAGATGATGAAGATTTTTGCGGCGTTATTCCATGAAAGGGGTTTTGTGGGTCTCTCTGATCATGCCGGCCCAACGATGCAGTGGAAATGGAAGTGGATGCCTCAGCCATCTGGGTCTCTCTTATGTAAGTGTTGAAAGAAAGGCTTAAGAGAGTAAGAAATCGATCGATAAAACTGGCAAGAGAAAGCAAAATTGCCGTCGAGCATTGAAGGCTTAAATGAAACGCTGAGATTCGTATAGAAGGCATTATTATTAGGAAGGAAAATTCCCCAAAATCCGCATGGGGGGAACGGAGAAGTTGCAGCCTAGGAACCTGCGTGCAGTTGAATTAGCATGGGAAACAAAGGAACCATTGTCTACGCAGCACCTTTCATGTACCATTGACCTTAACTATTATATAATTTAAATTAGAATGTTCATTGTACTCTAATTTTTAATTAATTAATAATTTGCCGCCCAAAGGAAGGGTTATATACGTAACTTTTCATTTGCATCATATATTATTACCTTTCACATGGATGCATGGACCTATTCAATCTTAGTCAAGTCAATATATTATCTTTCCAAAACGCAATTTGACAATATTTTGATGTTAATATCTGTCTTTCAGCCCCAAGTTGTCTAAGCTAACAATACTATCTTCTAAGCTTACAAAACCATCTTCTATCCTTGCGAGTTGTGTTTTCTTCGTAGATTCGAAGTCATTTAAAAAGGATATGCCGAAGCTCTCTACAAAATATACTATTGACTAAATTTCAAAAATCAGAAAATACAATAGATTTTGGCTAAACTTTCAACATTTGTTCTTCATGATCTGCATATTTGTGGTTGGAAACCACAAAACAATTGTAAAAAAATCATTGTATTTTCACGAATCTGAAAAAAAAAAAAAAAAATTAACATTTTTTTTTTGTCTCTAGTATGTTTATAGGGAGCTTAGCTTGTGCCTTAAAAAAATACACAACACAAGCGTCTACAGCTGCAAAATTAACAAAAGCTATAAAATGACGTTTCACCACTCTTTGCATGCCCTATTCTCACACTCCTTAATTGAACAATTGGTATTTATTTATTAATTATAGTTTTATGAGGGATGTATTCATCGCTTTCTACCATTTTTTCTTGATGATAATTATATGGGAGTTTAAATTCTTTATAATAATACTTCTTTTTATTTGTAGAAGTTTTTTACATAATCTTACAAAATTTAGTTATGACAAGTGTCTTGATTTCTTTCATAATATCATGACAAGCATTCAAATAAATATTGGGCTTATTCATCCATATGTTAGTTGACTTTGTCCATCACCTCTTTTTCTTATTTAAGATCTCATTAAAGACAACCTTAAGCCATCTCTTCATTTATATTTCATTGATTCTTTTGAAATATGCTACCAGACATGCCATGGCAATAGCTTCCAAAAAAAATGTTTTAACTAGTAAAATCTCATAAGATGTAAGCATTTTTATGCTTAAATTGTTAGGAACTATATGTTTTTAAATTATTTTTATTTATAAAATTTACCTCTAATGTGTTGCTTATCAAAAGCTCACTGAAGTAAAGAACTCTTAGAATAAATAACTCAAGTCCCAAAAAGAGGGTGAATAGATTTCCAATCCTACATTTTAATTAATCTTATTCCTAATAAATTTGATTTAATAGTGTTTTCACATGTTTAGTGTGGTCAATAAATGAGTATTATGTATTATAAATTCTGCTTTATAATCTTTTTTTTTCTATAAATGAATTAGTGTGTGAATAGTTAGTTTGGTGTAACACTTTATTTTGATTGGCTAATTTTTTTTACTAAATTTTCTAAGTTCCTATCACGTTAAATATGAATAAGTTGCACTTTCTTTTTGTTATGATGATTATCACTATCAAAAAATAAATAAAATCATATTGTTTTTTGTAGTGCACTTGACAATTCTATTGAGAGGGGGATGTCGACCATGTGTGCATAATAAAGTCAAATAACTAATGTGGTTGATATAATTTTAGAAATTTCCATTACATTTCTAAAAAGAGGCGTTTCAATATGAAATTGAGTTAATGAATAGTTAATGTATATAAAAATTGGTTGAAATCGAGAAGCATTAGTAGATTCTAATAAATTTATGAACTAAACCATTTATAATTTCATGGATGCTATTTTAAACTTCAATGATTTTAAATTATACATGAATGTGAAGATATCCTAGAACTAAATTCATGCAAGACAAATATGTTACAAATGAATGGGTATTATAAATATTTGACACAATACTCAAAGCAGTACATTAGGTTATATTTTTTAAATAATAATATACATTATTTCTTAAATTTAATTAGAATAAATTCACGTTATACCTATAAAATGTTAAAAAATTAAATTAAAAATTTAAAAAAAAACATGATTTACATGAACACATTTAATGTTAATAATAATTTTATTATACATTAAAATTATTTTACAATTCTTTCATAATTAATTAATATATTCAAGAAGTTGTTTGATTTGTTTTAAAAGTATTTAGTAATTATTTTACATTATTATTTTTTCAAATATATATTTAATGTGTTTTAATTTTATTCAAAAACTTTTAAGATTTGATATTCTATTGATGTCAATAAGCATAGTTATATTTTGTTCTATAATTCAAGGAATTAAATCAAAGTTATTATATTCATATCTATTGTAACTTTGTCCTTAGTTTGATCTTAGGTGAAACAGTAAATGATTCTAGTATCATTATATTGATTATAATATAAATATATTAGTGTATACTTTTTAGAAATAGAATGAAATGAATAGTAAATTATTGATATGACATTATATATATAATGAATATCTATTTTAAAAAATTTATATTTATTCTGATTAATATTTGATAAAAATGATGAATCAACATATCTAATTTTAAAGTAATAATTAAAATAACTTATTCTCCAAACATACAATAAAATAAATAATATTATTTTAATAAAAACAAAAAAATAATCTCACTTTTAATATTTCCACTTTATTAAATCTAAAATTTAAAAGGGTGAATGGATGACCATTTGAAATTAAAATAATTTCAATTACTCAACAAATTTAAAATTTGAAAAACAAACTGCTTGCTTATCAAATAGATTAATCTGGTAGACCAGAAGTAGTAAACTATCTTGAATCAAATTATATTGAAGGAAAGTTTGACAATACCATTTCTTATCACAAATAAATGGCACGGCCAGTTGTTTCAAAGTTCATCAGTCAAGAGGATTTGTGAACCATTTTCATTATTTATGTAAGGAATGTCATACACAATATAAATATTTTTTTTCACGATAGAATGCACCCTTGACTTTGTTAGGAAATTCTGAAAATATAGACAAAACTTTCAGAGTAAATTCTTTATTATCAGAAAGATTTATGATAGAAAACAACAAACAATTTGCAAAAAAAAATTGAAATGTTTTTACAGATTTAAAAAAATTAATTCAATATTTTAATTTTATGATACATGAGAAATCCATTTACCAGCAGGGACAGCTGTCTAATTCATTAATGTTAAAAGTGTCTTCACGAGATAAAAATATGTAATTTGATTGTCTGTAAATACAACCATCGAATAAGACAAGTGAAGGGAGGAGAAAAATATCATAGATAGTTTCTCTTCATAATAGTTGTAACGTGTATCAGTAGAAAGTATGAAATATCATCCGTAGATAGCAAAGCCTAGACATTTATAGTGGAGGCATATATCCTTACTTATTAAAGGAAAAAAAGAATGGATAGAAAACAAAAAGATATCAATTACTTAGTGCTATGCGTTGGGCATAGAAAACTAGGAAAGAATATAAGTCTAGTTGACAACTCCCCAAATAGCAGGAAGCTGCTGAAAGACTTGTATGCTTCACAAAATACACTTTTAGAATATCCAAGATAAATATAAAAAAAATTCTCAATAAATACTGATCGCCACCATTACTACTGTCAAAGCACTGATAATGACGGATGGTGTGAAAAGGGCTCCTGCAGTTGATGTTGAATTCTTTGTTGCTGGTGGTGGAATACCTCTTACCGAAGTTGTTGGAGGATTTAAAGATGGCAAATTAGATGAGGGGGGCTCTGCATTTAGAGTTGCAGGTGAAGATGAAGGAGAAGTTTCCGTTGCTGGTGGTGCACTAGAACCTGCAGGTGTACCCATTAAATTATGTTCATTTTTCTGTTATAGAATTGTCGACTGATTTGTAGGTACATCGAAATGTTAATTTTTCATAATCTAGTTAATTGTACAATAAATTCACAGAATAAAATGCAAACATACCTGTAGGTGCAGAAGCAGGAGGAACCCCTGCAACTGTTCACAAAAAAGAAGCATACAAAAAAGTTACAAATTCTTCTTTGAAATTGAATGGGACAATGACTTTCAAGAAACATTGAAGTTGATTTACCATTGCATTGACTGAGGGGCGGAGTGGCGACATTGCAGGAACCCGGCAATGCCAGAGTTCTTGTTTGGTTAATGGGAATGCCCATAGGATTCATGGCACTGAATAGCTGGCACAGACACATTACGCTTCCCTGCACCAGGGAAGATAAGGCAGTGCAGCAGCCCTGTGATGGAGATGAGCTCGAAATATTACTTGTGATATAACCCATGCACGGATAAAGTGTTGCCAGAGAGGTTGCACACCCTGGACTCTGAGCCGCCACGCCGCCAAAATGTGCAGCACCTGCTATTAATACCACCATAGCTAATATTACTGAAAGCAGTCGTTGAGGATATTCCATTAGTCCTGCCATTGAAAAGATAATAAGCTCGGGAAGATTCGTGAATTGCTTCACAGACTACGAAATCAGGGATTATGTAATGGATTTGTGAGATTATGAATGGAAGATTAAGATTTTATAGAGTGGAACAGTGAATGAATAGAGATTGCTGAACTGGAATTGAAAGTCGCCTTTGTACAGTGAAGAGAATGGTGGCAGATTTGGTTCACCAAACATGCTTCTCTATACCAGATCTGAATAATTAAAGCACATTCAGGTGGAAATTCGTTATTAGTTGTCTAGCTACATTAAAAATTTATTCTTTCTGAGGTCTAATTTATAGAGCAGATCCAATCATTCTTTCTTATACGATTTTTTGGGCAAGCAGCGCATTTATTAAAGAATTTGCTTACAGAACGATAACGTTAAGGAAAACGATGGTAGGTTAAAAAACTGTGAATAATTTTGGAACGCCATCTGGTGGCAGAGTTTTCTTAAATGGTTGGTATATTGACCAAAAATACACATTGTTAATGCGTACAGAATCCGCCAACATAGCATAGTCAAATGAGTGATAGGGTGTTTATTCTAACTGAAATTTAATGATATTTAGTAGGCAATGTGAAGTGTAGTGTTTATTCTAACGAAATTATAATTATATTTTGTTGTACTTGTTTTGGATATCTTATGGGATGTATTGTTGTTATATGTAGACATGTCTATTCTTAAAAAAGAAATACGCAGAGGTCATTTAGTAATATTTTGTATTAGTGTAGGAGATGTTTATATTGTAAAAATTATTTGTCTTATAGAAAATGTTATAATGATCTTTCTAAGGATTTGAGTTGTTCTATGTTTGTACTTTTCTTAGATTTAGATTGAGAGTTCTCTTGTTAAAAAAACCACATTTTTTCATAAAAGAAATTTTAAAAGTTCTTGAAAAGTTATTTTCTTCATTAATTAAGCAAAAAATACCTGTAGAATGAGTACTTCTTAGAATACAAAAATTGGTTTTTTAAGAAGTTTGATCTATCTCAAGCCCCTTGGAAATAATATGACATATATAGCATATTCAAGGATGACATATTGCTATAATCATCCCTACCTAAGATCTTATATGTTTAGTACTTTCAAGGATACTTCATCCTTATGTTTTTCACATGTGAGGGAGCATACATTCAGATATTTATATGAAGAAGTTTGTATAAGTAAACACCTCATCCCTAGGTCACACACATGCACAAGAGAATGAAAGTGATGTGACTACTTTGGGTTTTAATGAAAGGATACGAGAGATGAGTTGAAGGCCATAAGCTATTTCCTTATAGGAAGAGTATGCCAATAACGTTAACTCCCTTATTAGCTCCAACTCATGCTTGTATTTGATACAGTCATCCATCTTCAACAATGTTCTTATAAAAGCTCATATATTTCTAAAAATTTATTTGTCCTACTAAATTTGATTTGTCCTATTACAAATTTTTTTATATGTTTTGTCTACCAATCATGTTTGTGATAATAAACCATTTTGCAATAATAGCTTTAAATAAGTAATTCATCAAGATTTTAGTTACCTCTTTGAATGTTTCTACTACTTCATCCTCTAGCATTATTATTATTATCTCTATCTCATATACTCATACCTCTTTTACTTGCATGTCCTCTTCCTCAAATTTTCCTTTAACATTTCCTTATAATACGTCGCTTCATCCTTTTCCCTTATTTAATAAAAATGTGGCATTTTGTTTGAAATTAGCCTCTTGATCAAAGATTGGATCATCGTAAAGTTGACAAACAACATTGATGGACTATTCATATGTCTCAATCATATTGATCATATTTTCGTGAGAAAATGTATAGTTGACCTTAGAGGATTCACCTTTATCATTATTTGGAAATGGTTCTTAAAAAATTGTATGATCATTATTGGTTTTGTGTCCATCAACTGTGATAACTTCATTGTAAATTGATTCTTGCACAACATGTTTTAGTTTGAAGTAGTTATTAGTCTTGTGACCTTTGTTATGGTGATATTCACAATAATAATCATCATTCCACCATTTATGCTCTACTTTTGCTTCACATGGTCTTAACTCTGGTAATGGTATGAGTTTATTCACAGCGAGAATTCTTAGAGCTATCTCAACTTGTGGTTCTCCCAATGGGGTGAATTTCCTTCTTGGTGAGTTGAATTGAGGTATGTTAAAATGTTTCTTTCATTATTGATTTCCCCTTTGATTATTTTAATTGTTAAAAAAAGTATTATTTGTGGCATTAACATTAGTAGCTTGAATATTAGAATTGTTAGGAATAACATTCCACAATACAACTGAGAGGGGGGGTGAACCAGTTGTATGGAAGATTATTAATCTTTAAACTTTAAGTAGCAGCAATATCAGATCCAATGAGCATAATAAATCCAACACAATAACACAATATTTTAGTGTCGGGGAAACCCTGTTAAAGGTAAAAACCTCGGTGGGAATTAGCACCCACAAATGATGTACTAAGAGTAGAGTATCCTTGTTAGAAGATATAGCCCTGTTAGGAGCTTATTGAAACATTACAGTACATAGTCCTTGTTAGAGGACAAACCCTGTTAGGAGTCAAGAAGGAAGGGAGGGCTCACTGCCCAAAGAAGGTTAAATCCACCTTCAAAACTCATTGTTCACAACACAAGTGTATATGAAGAAATACACAATCTTTTTGAACTGTTCGGCAACAACTGTCTTTGTTGATCAATTTCAATGAATTCCACTAGTAAACCTCTGCTCTACATACAACAAACACAAGCTCACAGCTTTCACAACCTCTTTATATAACCTTTTTTCATCCATATCTTTTCCAAAGAAAAGACCTATCATTTATACCTTATTACTATTCACATGATCAAATCGGATCATAAGCCTTTCCTAATTACAAATAATTACATAAACCCTTGCTAAGATACACACGGTATCTAAAACAAGTGTACAATGATTACGTTACAATCTTTAAGGACCGACATCCTTAATTTATGTTTGCCAAGCAAAACACACGCTACATCTCCCAAGTCAGCTTCTAAATAGGTCTCCTCTAGAGCACACACCACAGCTGACATCACCAAGCATTCTGTACCTTGCACTGACCAATGAACATCCTTCAGTACCTTTTATATCGTCCCTCAATCTCACATGCCTTGAATCCATATCATCTGGAAGATATTCCAAAAACACAGAGACTAACTTTGTCCTTTATTACTGTCACAGTCCAGTGACCAGTCTTCACCAAAACATATGTAACTCATCCATTATGAAACATTACATGATGCAATCTTGGATATAAGATCACAACACCTTCCTGAACTCTCATCTAACTTCGTAGCATCTGAAATATCTATACAATATATGTACACTGTGATAACCAGCGCGATCTCCTCATGGAAGCATATGTTGACATCAGTGATCAATTGGTACTTGGTGGTATCCAGAATTCAAGTCAATTTTTGTAAAGAAATTAGCCCCCCTAAGGTGGTCCAACAAATCATCAATTTGAGGGATTGGATATCTATTCTTAACAAAGATTTTGTTCAATTCCGTATAATCAATACAAAACTTCCATGTCCCATCTTTCTTTTTAGCAAGGACAATTGGACTTCCACAAGGTGAAGCACTTGGACGAATGTGTCATTTTTGAATCAACTCCTGAATTTGTATCTTAATCTCATCATTTTCCAAAACTGACCTCCTATATATTGGATCATGTGGTAGTGGTGTGCTTGGGATTAAATCAATAGAGTGCTTGACTTGACAGTGTGTTGGTACTCCCACTGGTGGTTTAAACACATTGTGAAATTCTTTCAAAATTTTATCCATCTCATTTTTTTTATTTTCTGTTATGGTTACCTTAACATGTGTATTAAGAACAACTAACTTTGTTTGTTCAGGGCAAATCATGAGTAGAACAAAATCTCTAGTTTGAGCAATCAAGCATTTACATTGTTTAGAACTAATTAAAGAATCAGTTTAACTAGGACATACCTCTGGTATTCGATACCTCTTCCCACCAAGCTTGATTGTAACATTAAGTGGCTTGGACTCATACACCCCATGCCTTTGATACATGTATGGCTGCCCCAGCAAGACATCACATACATCCAACGGTGCTACATCACATATCACTTCATCCTTGAAAGGCTTGATTGAATATGGTAGACGACACTATTGATTTATTTGAATATCTTCTCCCTCATTTACCCATCCCATAGAGTATGGTTGTGGGTGTCTTGTCACTTTCAAATTTAATCTTTTGACTGTCTCCCTAGAGATCAAATTCTTTTGACTCCCACTGTCAACAATAAAATACAAAGGCTTTCCATCAACCCACATCTGTGAATGAAAAAGTCTCTCTTCATCTTCACGGGGCAATACTTTAGTAGTTCCAACTACAACATATGGGTTTGCTTCTATGATGGAATCATTCTCCTCTTTCTCAAAGTTATCTATTGGTGACGATTCAAGTTCAACTTCCTCTCCTCGTATTTCTATTATTAAATTTGTAATACTTCGATAATCCTTTGTATTATGGGTTGGGGACTTATGCATCTCACACCACATGCATGTGTCTGCTTGTGTCTTTTTAGTAGACCACCATGTGTTCTTGGATTAATTTGAATGAGGTTCCTTGGTCACTTGTTTTCCTATAAATTTATTGCCACCTTCAACCCTTGGCTTATTGTTTGCAAAGTAGTCCCTCTTCCCTTTCTATTTGAATTTCTCTTTAATTTTTGTAGCATATTTATAGACAGTTTCCAATGTCTCAATATTCAAAAATTCCATCTCTGTTTGAATATACATGTGAAGTCCACTCCGATATTTTAAAATTCGATGCTTCTCTGAATCCTGAATACTGAGTTTTGTTGAAAGTGAATGGAATGTATTGATGTAATCTTGTACAGACTAATCCCTCTTTTTTTGAAGAAGCTGCCATTCTATGTATTTTTGTTCATATACATCCTCTAGAAAGTAAGCTTCTTTTATGTATTTTTGTTCATATACTATCTACTGTGAGCATGTGATTATTATAGCTCTAGCAACTTTTGGGATGGTAGACTATGACATACATTTAGTGCAACAAATTTAACCTGCTATTAGGGGATAAGAAGCTTCATGTCTCAATTCCTGGCGATTTAATTTTCTCAAAATTTTTAAGCTAGTTAGGTTTTAGTTTTCAAATCCTATAATGGCTAGGTATCCATTGTTGTTGTGCAGCATCTATAACATTTTAAAGAAATCATAGAAGAATTAGTATAGATTTGATTCAAAGAGCATGTTGTAATCATTGTTGAATGTGAAATGACAACAATTAACAGAAATAGAGATAAACAATGGAAGACAAATAAATTGAGACATGAATGACATCTGATTTATGTGGTTCATCAATTTGACTACATCCACTTGAACTTGAGGGATTCACTACATTCAGGGAAGAGTACAAGTTTTTGTATTAATATCACTGTTTGGTTTATGCATACATTAGCAAGCTTACTTAAGCTATGCAATAATCAAATATTACATTGTACAGATTGTATTGATAAGCCTCTGAATGGAATACCCAGGGTTGGCAAATTGGACGGAAGAGTGAGTGTGTTGAACTAAACTTGACCAACAAGAATTGTGTATAATAGGATAACCGGGTAAGATTTTAAGTGTTAATCAAAAATATCTAAACAATGAGTATGTCTTATGTCTAGATTTGGTCCTTCCAATTTTTTTCCCATTAGATCAGCCTGTGAGTTATTGTGATGTTGAAAGTAACAGAAGAGAAATGATGAATGAGAGAGAGTCATTTGAAAGTCAAAAGGAAAAGAATCACTCAATCCAGAAGTAATGCATATGAAGGGTTTGAAATTATGTGTCCACAATTCATATAAGAAGATAATAAACAGAGTTTGATTTTAAATGTTGATAAAAACATTCCAATTAGTATATCTCATTTCTAGATTTCATTCTATATGTTTACTTACATTAGATCAAACAGGATAGAGCAGAGAAATGCTGAATCATTGAGCTTGATTTGAAAGTCAAGTAGAAAATCAATCTAGAAGTAATAAATATGAACTCTGGAAATTATGCCCACATTTTGGTTTTTAATTTTTTTTATAACACTTCCATTGTTAAGGTATTGGTTTTTGTTTATGGTGGTTTTGAATTTAAAATTTTTATTTGTTTTCTGAAAAGAATTTTTAGTTCTGATTGATGATTTTGATTTTGATTTTATTATTTTTTTAATTTTTTAGAAAATTTATTTGATTAAGGGTTTGTGTTATATTACTAGGGTTTCCAAATTTGAGGATGTGTTATATTAGAGTTATATTACTTAAGATTTTACTTCAAAATTTGTTAAATCTTATGTTACACGAAATGCAATCGGTGTAACCCTTGCACTCAGCTGGTGTAAGTGCTAGTTATTTTTAGCTTTTATGATCATTGGGTATACATTTTGTAGCAGATTGGCTACATGTTTTGACTTTTTTTTGTTTTGTTTCTTAGAAAAATTGATTTATGTATTCTTTTTTAAATAATCAAGAGTTTTTTAATCTTTCTCCATTTTCTCTTGTAGCTCATTTATCTGAGCTTATGTCTAGGGTTTAGCCTTTTGGGTTTAGGTAAGGCAACAACTTGTGAAATGTAAGATTCCAAAAACCATAACTCTCTTGTTCATCAAAGGTATGTGGAACAGAGATAGCGTCAAACTGCTATTGGTTTTAGCCATGTCTATATACCAAAGAGTAGAACTCTCTTTTCTTGCGTGATTTCCTTATGTTGAAAAGAGAACGCGTTAAAACAGAGCATTCTGCTCTTGCCAAATTCTAATTTTCAGCTGCTAAAATTCTGAACAGTGTAGAGACGAAAACCACAAACCTCAATAAATCTAATGCTAGCACTATTAAATTTGTGTCTCCTGCTAGACAAGCTACACACCTGCTAGACAATTCAGGTTTCCCACTCTAATACAAAATGTCGGGTTATTCAGGACACAAAACAGGGCATAACAGAACAACACAAAACTTGATTGATAAACAGAAAAATTAAGACACCAATAAATTGCTACAACAATTGGTTGCTTCATTCATCATTAAATCTAATACAAATTGTTATTTATGAACAAACAGGAAACTCTTATTCAGAAAATTGGCAGTACACAAACAAGGCATTCAACAAACGAAATATTATGAAAATATATTTGAGGTAGTGAACATGGTAGTGGTGATAAAAATATTCAAAGTGGACACCGGTATGTGGTTTCATGAAGGAGTGATCATTTACATACACATCTAAAAAGTAATTCTTATATCTATTAATATAAAAATATGCTACATCATACAAAATATCATCCAGTAAGCCCAAAAAGTCTGGACATTTGCAGTGGATGCATGTATCCTTATTTATTTAAAGGAAAAAAGAATAGCTATAAACCATCACTAATGTAATTCTATGCATAAAACACATAAAAACTAGAAAGAATACCAATTATAATAGACAACTCCTAAAGTAAGAGGAAGTCAAGCTGAAAGACTTATATGCATTCCACAATACAGTCAAGTCCATGTTAGAATATAAAACTAGATAGAGACAAATACTGATAGCGACCATTGCTACTGATAATGGTGGATGGCTTCTAAACTGCCTTAAAGATTTTGGCTTCTCGCTGGCTATGGGTGAAATACCTCTTACAGAAGATGTCGAATTAAAGAGGGAGATTCAGATGAGGGAGACACCGCATTTGGAGTTGTAGGGGAAGAGGAAGAAGAAGCTTCTATTGCTGTTGGTGTACTAGATCCTGCAAGTGTGGCCACTAAATAATGTTACATACATCTCTTTTATAAAATTTATATTCATATCAGTTGAAAAAGGTAATAACCCACCTCTCTTTGTATATAAAACTACCCTTTGTCTACCAATGCTCATCACATTTAAGTCAAGCCAAAAGGAAATGTAAACACACCAGTAGACGAAGAAGCAGTTGGACCCTGCAGCTATTGATAAACAACAAACACAAAGTATACCGATTACTAGTTGTGTTTTATAATTGAATAGAATAATTAGTTCTTGTTACTGCTTTTGGATTTAATTGTGTAGTGTTTTGTATCAGTAGTATTTTAGATACATTTGGTAATCTGTCATCAGTTTGTTGTCATCAGTTTGTTAGAGAGTTCATGAAGTGTTTTAGCAATAACATTTTGGATTATATTCTATGCTCTATATTGATCTAAAATATTAATACACAAATACTTATTGACCTCTGTAACACCCTGATAATAGATCACAAAGTGTAATCTGTAATACTAATGTAAAAACATATATACAATTGAATCCAAAAATAACAGCACGAATCATTATGAATTGGTAGAAAGCTTTCATCAAAATAAAAACTTAAAAAATTTAAAATTTGTTTACCATTGCATTGATTGACTAGTAGAGTGGTGATTTTGTCTGGTAAATGGGAATGCCCAGCTGATTGCTGGTATTGAACAACTGGCACAGGCACATTGCACTATTCTGCACTACAAAAGATAAGGCAGAGTAGGAGTCCTGTGATGGAATTGGTTAGGACATATTACTTGTGATATATCCCACACAGGGCGACAATGTTGCTATAAAAGACGCACAACTTGAAAATTGGACATGTTACTTGTGATATTACTCTGCAACTACTCCTATTTATACCACCAGAGTATTACTCAAAGTAATCATTGGGGGCTAACTACTAGGCCTGCCATTGAAATGATAATAAGCTCGGTAGGTAGGGGAAGACTAGTGAATGGCTTCAAAAAATATAAATTTATAAATGTCACAATGGGTTTGTGAGATAGTGAATGGAAGATTAGGATATTACAGAGTGGAACAGTGAATCAAGAGAGACAGTGTCACTAGAATTCAAAGTCATCTTTGTATAGGTGGCAGATTTGGTTCACCAAACAGAATTCTTTTTAACATAGTATTATGTTGAATCTCGTATTTTTTCCTTATGTTGACAACAATGCTCTAAAATAGAGTAGTACTCTGCTTTTTACAGATTATTTATTTTTAGTTGTTAAGTTCTGCTTTCTGCTGATAGAAAAATGCATACCTTCTGTTAAGAGTTATTATATTTTTCCTCCTGCCAGACAAACCATATATCTATATATCTACTCGACAAATCAGGCTTCCAAACCTGAGACCAACTGTTAGTTTATTCAAGTACAAAACAGGGTATTACAATGCAACACAAATTATTATTAACTGAAAATAATATGAATTGATAAAGGAAAAAAGAAAAAACATAAAGAGACCAATAAATTTGTTGCAGCAATGGATGAATTAATTAATCATTAAACAAGGGTTGAATTAGAAGGTGATTAAATAGGGGTTGAATTAGAAGGTGTACATGTTATAACATGTGTTACCAAAATACGACCAAAACATAATGCAGAGACACTATTACTTGTACATTATGTTATACGCTGCAGAGCTTATAAGCTTTCGAAGTAGAAAAATTGATTGTATTTGAAAGTAAATAGCCTTATTCTTCCGACTATACATTTAGTTGATTTCTTTACGGTGGATTTCAAGAGCCAACTTGTACATTACATTTTTTAACCAAATTTCCAAATTTACAAAATAAAAAATATCTTTATTTTAAAATTTAAAATATCATAATTGTCTCCCTTAAATAGGGATATGTGGGTTAAAATAGATTCAAATTACTACTGCTTTCAGCCATATATTGGTATCAAAGTGTACTGCAACTCTCTTTTCAGCACGTGAACTGTCTTAGCAAATCCTCAAACAAACAATGCTCTAGGACACAGTATTCTGCTTTACACAAATTTTCATTTTCAGTTGTCTCTTCTAATAGAAAAACAACAAATCTACAACAAACCATTCGAACTGTCTCTTTCTAGACAAACTATACACGGGGTAAAAAAATCAGGGTACAAAAAGTTGGTTTATTCAGAGTACGAAACAGGGCATAACAGAACTGCACAAAGAATTAATAAATAGACTATGATAAAGTGGATATTTTAGGAAAAAAATTCTGAAAAACAATAAAGATTCTAGAGCTTCAAAATGAATTAAATCCACATATTCTATCAGATCCATAGATATTTAATATTTGTGATCAAAATGATTTAAAAATAACATTAGCCAGTAACAATACCATTTACACCCATTTTAATATGCCCAAACATACAATACACCATACTTGTTATAGTTTGTATTCGTTAATGAAAAATAAAAGTATAATATTACTACAAAAATCTCCAAGCTCATACTAGTTGCCTTGCAGACAGAGTTTGGAAGAGTTGCTTAAAACCTTTAACAACGCTGCCTTTCTCTCCAACTACTAACCACCCACCAACAGGTTCGTCCGCAGGTGTTATTGATGCAGGACAGCCCCATCGTTTTTCAAGAAGTGGGGAGACTTCTCTCATCACTATCCATTCTCCGGAACTACCATGAAATAGTAGGGAATGATCATAATAATCTTCGCAACCAGTTAGATGCGAAGTTCCGGAGGAAGGGGCAAGAAAACATACTATAGCCGCATTGAACAAATTTGTCTCCGGGCAAGTTAAACTCCGCCGTCTCATTGGATCCAAAATTGTCTCCTCGTTTGTTGAACTCTCCGAATGGCTAATTGGATAGAAAAATGAGTCAACCACGGCAAGACCAGGAAAAGTGAACGAATCAAAAATTGACTCAACACCAGGAAATATCCTTCCACATATTGTCATTTCCCATGGCCACTTCTGCAAATTAGTTGCAAAACACTTCAGCTAAACTAAACAAATTAATTTTAGAGTAACAAATTCAATTTTTTAAGCAACCTGTATTACCTCGATCTCTATGCTTTGAATGCAAGCTTCAAAAGTTGATATGTTCCCTGCTCGCAGGTTCACCCTCTGCAATCTCTCCGTGCCCGACAAACTGTGTATACCAGAAAGCATCCCGTTTGTCGATACAACCAACTTCTCTAGTGATGTTAAATGCTCTAATCCTTCTATTTTCACTATTTCAGGACAATCACACACACGAAGAGTTTTTAAGGAAACTAAACTTGCCAGACTCGGTATCTCATACAGTTTTTCACAACGGACAATTGTGAGAGTGGACAAGCCAGACAAGTTTCCCAAAGAAGTTGGCAACATTGTCAACAGTGGACAATGATCGATGAGGAGCTCTTCCAAGTTGCTTAGTCGACCAATGCTTGCTGGCAACCTTGTCAACAGTGGACAATCATTGATTAGGAGCTCTTCCAGGTTGCTTAGTTGACCAATGCTAGCTGGTAATTCCCTTAAGCTCCTTGTCTCTATGAAATCAAGCTTTCTCAGAGATGCCTGATTTGTGATATTGTGAGGCAATACTTGTAACTCGAGGCATGTTGAAACATTAAAAACCCTGAGCTTTGTCATCTGGTCCAGAATATCTGACTCTAAAATGAGACTGGAACACATGCCTAGATCAAGATATTCAAGGTGTATGAGCTGCTTAAAAGACTTGGGCAACATCTCTAAAAGCCAACTGTGTCTCAAATTTATATGCCGCAGGTTTACCAAATCCCCAAAATTGTTAGGTAGACTTCGCAGTTCGCTGTACTCTATGTCAAGATGCTCCAGCGAGTGAAGACCACAAAACTCTTCTGGCAGGCTCGATAGTCGCATCGCCCCCCCCGTGTTCCCCAACCAAGGATAGTCTTTTCAAATGCTTCAGCTGGCCTATTGACCTGGGAAGACTTTGGAGACCGTAGACATCGTCAATGAGCAACTCCCTCAATTCCAAAGGAGGCTGCGCACAATTAATTTTCAATTCTATTGAATTAAAATTCAGAAACACTTCAAAAGACGGAAGCATTCATTCTAACTGAAAAATAGCTAAGCATATTTCCTACATGTGCATCCTCCCATAATGCCTTCAAACCCGAAGGATAAATAATCTGTAGAACTCTAATATTCTCCAGTGAGACCCAGGATGGAATACATCTGTGTTCAAAGACAGACCATCGAAGCCACAGAATGCTTCTCGACAGCTCCCCACATTCTGCGGTAAAATTGTTCCCTGCAACAACGAGTAGATGTAATCCAACCCTAACATTTGAGATTCTCATCATCTCCATGTACTCCTTCAAAGGCAGGGGGTTGTCAGTGTCAAGGCAATATTGGCTAATCCAATCCTTGGCTTGGTGAGTCATCATTCCCCGAATCGGCATTCCTCGCTCAAGTGGAAAAGCAACAACAGCACTTCTATTTAATCAGGGGAAAAAAGTTAAAAACGACTAACCAGGAAACAAGGTTTCCATGCTATATGATTAATGAGAGGAAAGATTTTGCTTTACCGTAATGTGCATACTCTGCCCCTCAGACCGGACTCGGCATGGTGGTTGCGTTTCTGCAATCTCCCTTCCTAAATCTCTGAGATGATCATGCATCCGTATACACTCTTCCTCGTCCACCTCAACAAGGCACTTGTTGAAAAGCGTTTGCCAACTACATAGACCGCTCCACCCTGATCCATCCCACACAGCAATTGCCAAACTTGCTCTTTCACCGATAAAGAAACATGCACCATCCAGGAATATTTCTTGCTCTTCTTCATCTAGGGCATCGTAACTTACTTTGAGCCTCTGCTTAATATCCTTGGGCAGTATTCTCTGGATCTTTTCAATCTGAGAAACCCAATATTCCTTGGACCTCTTACCGTAAAGCTGTCCTCCGATGACCTTCAGAGACAGAGGCAACCCTTGGCAAACGTCTAAGCACTTTCCAACTAATTCTTCAAAACCTTCTTGTGGGTAAGGCTGCAAGAAGGCATGCCAGCAGAAGAGCTCCTTGGCGTGAAGAGATTGCAGTGGTTGCATTTTGTAAGTGTATGTGATGCCCGGCCATTTTGCCAGCAAGTCCCCTTCCCGTGTTGTAACGATGACCAGGGTACCTGATCCGAGGCTCTCCTTTGGGGGCAATAGAGCATCGAGTTGGTCATCGTGATCTACATCATCCAAAACAATAAGCACGCTAAGAGAGCTCAAGTGTTTTCCTATTGTTCTCTTGCCTTCCTCCTTGTTGTCAAATTGATGAGCTTGAATGCGGAGGTCCTCCAGCAGTTTCTTCTGCTTTGTATGCAAAGAATTTTTGGATGCGGCGTCTCGCACGTCATGGAGGAAACTGGAGTGATTGAAGGAAGAGCTTTTTCTATTGTAAAGCTCTTTTACCAGAGTGGTTTTTCTGTAAGGAAGCAAAGGTGTGCGGAAACGCTTCCTACGCTAATCTTGAGAGGACGGTTATGCAAATTTCAACTTAAACATTGCAAAGATCTCAAGAAATGCATAACAAAGCATAAACAAAATAACAATGAACACATAACACAGTGATTATCGTGGGGAAACCCTTCTAGGAGAAAAACCCCACCCTCCAAAACTTGCACTATGTATTATCAAACCAAGATGATTACAATACACTTGCAATGCAAGTTCTTACAGGAGCGCATCACCACAACTTGAACTCAGAGAGACTCCTTCTAGCATCCAGTCTTGCAAAAACTCAATGATCTCAAACTCCTCCCCAAGCCCTCCTTTTATAGTGATTTTACAACCTGGAAACCATTTGTGGTTTTACAAAACCATGGGCTTAACCACCATGCCACATGGTGCCCATTTTTGACATTTACATTTCCAAGATGGAAAAACAACCAGGTTAAAATAGTATTCTCGTCCATAATTTTGTCCTCTAGTTTAGACCCCCATAAAAATTACAAAATGAGTCATTAAGGCTCTAAAAATGGCCCACCTATATTCTACTATGGACAAAACTCATTTTTAACAACTCACTAACCATTTTCCAATGCATAAACATGTGGAAAACTACCTCAAACAAATTCTAGAATTTTCTAGAAAAAACGCTGCAAGGTTGAGACACATGTTCTCAACATTCTCCCACTTGTCGAACACCTTGCAAGAGTCAGGAGATCCAAATTATCATGGACTTAATTGCTAGGGGCTGAGAGGCCCATAGATTCTGAACACCATCTGAACTTCTCTGTGCTCACGGGCTTAGTTAATGCATCAGCAACATTCACCAAAGTCTCTACCTTTTCCAGCTTCACCTTGTCATCCTCAACCATATCTCTCACAAAATGATATTGTACATCAATGTGTTTGGTCCTGGCATGAAAAGTAAGGTTCTTCGCTAGGCAGATTGCACTCTGACTGTCACTGTAAATTGTCACTGCACCCTGTTTGAACTCTATATCTGAACACAATCTCTTTAGCCAGATGGCTTCCTTACAGGCATGAGTAGCTGCCATATACTCTGCCTCAGTAGTGGACAAAGCGACCACAGCCTGTCGCTTGCTCATCCAACTAATTGCACCACCAAATAATGTAAACACACATGCACTGGTGGATCTTCTTCTATCAACATCACCAGCCCAGTCTGAATCCACATAGCCTTGAATATCTAAGGAATGTTCATTTCCTGTTCCATGAAAACATATCGAGTACTCTGAAGTACCCCTCAAGTATCTGAAAACTCTTTTTACTGCATCCCAATGTGCTCTTCCTGGATTAGACATATAACGGGAAAGAACTCCCACTGCTTGGGCAAAGTCTGGTCTTGTACAGACCATAGCATACATCAAACTTCCAACAACACTCTGATATGGTACTCAACTCATCTCTTCCATCTCCAATGGGGATGTAGGACATTGTGAACTAGAAAGCTTTGTTCCCATTGTAACAGGAACACTCAATGGTCTTGAATCCTGCATATTGAATCTTTTCTAAATAGTACCAACATACTTGCTCTGGCCTAGCCAAAGCTTAATGTTTTGTCTATCTCTTACAATCTCCATTCCTAGAATGTGCCTAGCTGCACCAAGATCTTTCATTTTAAACTTTACCGAGAGCTGAGATTTTAACTCTGCAATCAAACCTTTTCTTTTGCCAATAAACAACATGTCATCGACATACAAGGCAATAACCAGGAAACGATCACCATCAAATTTAAAATATATACAGTGATCAGATTTAGATCGCACAAACCCCAAACTCAACACATGTATCAAACTTCTGGTACCACATCCGAGGACTCTGTTTTAAACCATACAAGGATTTCTTCAACTTACAGACCAAATGACTTTTACCTTTCACCACATAGTGCTCTGGCTGTGTCATGTAAATTTCTTCCTCCAAATCTCCATGAAGGAAAGCAGTTTTCACATCCATTTGCTCGATCTCTAGATCATAGGCTGCTGCAATAGAAAGTAAAAATCTAATGGATGTCATTTTAGCTACTGGAGAAAAAATCTCACCATAATCTACTCCCTCAACCTGGGAGTAACCTTTTGCAACCAAACGTGCTTTATACTTCTCAATACTTCCATCTGAACCTATCTTCTTCTTAAACACCCATTTACAACCAACAGGCTTTCGTCCTTCAGGCAATGGTACAAGGTCCCATGTTTCATTCCTCTTAAGAGCTGTCATTTCTTCATCCATGGCTATTTTTCAGGACTCTGAATCATTCATACCAAGAGCCTCTTCTACAGATCTCGGTTCATCAATGTTAGCATTTAATGCAAATATGCATCTCCAATCATCAGGAGAATACCCATACCTTTCAGGTGGTTTTCTTTGTCTAGTAGACTTTCGAACAAGATCTGGTTCAGGTTCAACTTCAGCTTCAGGTACCTCTTCTTCCTCTGATGATTCAGAACTCATAGAGCTCTCCTCAACTTCTTGTCTTTCTAAGGGCCTTGATTCAACTTTCTCCGATGTAGCAGGTAGTTGAATCACATCTTTCTTTTGTTCTGTTTGTTCTGGCTGCACTATAACAAAAGAAGGCTTAGTTTCTCTAAAAATAACACTTCTTGAATAAAATACCTTTTGTTCAACAGGATTCCAAAGCTTGTATCCTTTCACACCATAACTGTATCCGATGAAAATACATTTAACAGCTTTGTTGTCCAATTTAGTCCGCTTCTCCTTTGGCACATGAGCATATGTTTCGCAACCGAACACTCTCAGATGTCTAAGTGAAGGCTTGTGGCCCGACCACGCTTCCATTGGCGTCTTATCAACAAGAGCTGATGTAGGAGACCTGTTTATCAGGTAGCAGGCAGTGGCTACAGCTTCAGCCCAGAACCTTTGTTCTAGTCTAGCTCCACTTAGCATACTCCTAGCCTTCTCCATCAGGGTCCTGTTCAATCTTTCTGCAACTCCATTCTGTTGTGGAGAATACGGAGTTGTCTTCTCTCTTTTAATACCACAATCTTTACAAAATGTGTCAAAATCATTAGAGCAAAATTCACCACCATTATCAATTCTCAAACATTTTATTTTCTTTCCAGTCTGCAACTCAACCATTTCTTTAAATTCTTTGAAATGACTGAAAACTTCAGCTTTACTCCTAAGAAAATAAACCCATGTTCTTCTACTGAAATCATCAATGAAAGAAACATAATAATCTGATCTACCAATAGAAGGAACATCAACTAGACCAAATACATCCGAATGGGTCAGATCCAAAATACATGAGGACTTATGAGAACTCGAGTAAAACTGAATGCGATTTTGTTTACCATAGATACAATGCTCACAAAAATCAAACTCAAGATTGCAATCATTCAACCCATCAACAAGGTTCTTATTTTTCAAGGTCCGTAAACCCTTCTCACCTATGTGGCCGAGTCTTTGGTGCCATAACATGGTCTTCTCTGCAGGCAACTTTGATTCGGTAGATAGAGCACCCTTGGGTACCCAAAACCTACGACCATCTGTTGAAAGAGAAACCCTCTCCTTTTCCAACTGAGTAGTCTTTTTCACAATCTTATCAGAAGTACTATTACACTCAACTATGCATGCATCAAGCTGGTACAGTGTACCCAATCTGCTTCCTCTTGCTATCACCATAGCACCTCTTACCAGTTTCACACCTGCTTCAGAAAACTGTACATGCACACCCGCATCTATTAGCTTGCTAACAGATAACAAATTCTTTGCTAGTCCCGGGATATGCAAGACACCATCAAATCTTCTAATTCTACCATCAGAAAATTTCACACGAATACTTCCACGACCAACAATATCAAGTACTGAGTTATCACCCAAATATACCTTACCACCATCAAAATTTTCATACTTACTAAACCAGTTTCTATTAGGAGTCATGTGGAAAGATGCACCTGAGTCTATTAACCATGCATTGTCACCTGCATGAGTGGCCAAGGCTGCGATGAAAGCATCTCCATCTTCCTTCTCGGACTCAGAATCAGAATCTTGCTTCTTCTTCTTCTTTTTCTTCTCCTCTTTGCAGTCCTTTCGGAAGTGTTCGGGTTTGCCACAGTTCCAGCAGATTGCCTTGGACTTCGCAGGAGATTTTGATCTCCCCTTATTCTTGGACTTAGAACGGCCATGCTGCTTTTCGTTCTTGCCTCTTTCTTTTGGTCTTCCTCGAACACTCAAAGCCTCTTTGGCATTCAGAAAGACCTTCCTTCTCATCTCTTCAGAAAGTAGAGAACCAACAACATCCTCCATCTTCAAGGTAACTGAAGTGCTCCCTATGGCCATAACAAGGCTGTCCCATGAGTCTGGCAACGAACATAGCAAGATTTGGCATCTTTCTTCTTCATCCATTGGCACCCCAACAGAGGTCAACTGAGTCACCAACATATTAAAGCTTTCCAGATGCTCAGAAATTCGTCCACCTTCTTCCATTCTCAAAGAATACAATTTCTTCCTTAAGATCTTGTTCACAAGTGATTTCGCTTGGTAGATCTCACTTAGCTTCTTCCAAAGCTTCTTTGCAGTAGATTCTTCATGGACATTTATCAGAATAGAGTCTGCAAGACACAGTCTGATGAGACCTTTAGCTTTTCTATCAGTCACATCATATTGTGCGGCTCAAGTCAGATCTACAGGCCTATGCTTATTCTCATCAATCACATCCCATAGATCCCGATCAATCAACAGATCTTCCATCTTCAGCTTCCACATCTCAAAGTTTGTGCCAGAAAACTTCTCTACATCAATCCTCCCTGAAATGCTTGCCATCTTTTCAATCCTGCAACACAAAAATGAAATACTCTGCACAAGCTCCCACTCAAATTTTGATTAGTTCAAAAAACCCTGTACCCAACAAATAGAACCAAAACTGGCCAGGCTCTGATACCACTTGTAAAGAAGCAAAGGTGTGCGGAAACACTTCCTACGCTAATCTTGAGAGGACGGTTATGCAAATTTCAACTTAAACATTGCAAAGATCTCAAGAAATGCATAACAAAGCATAAACAAAATAACAATGAACACATAACACAGTGATTATCGTGGGGAAACCCTTCCGGGAGAAAAACCCCACCCTCCAAAACTTGCACTATGTATTATCAAACCAAGATGATTACAATACACTTGCAATGCAAGTTCTTACAGGAGCGCATCACCACAACTCGAACTCAGAGAGACTCCTTCTAGCATCCAGTCTTGCAAAAACTCAATGATCTCAAACTCCTCCCCAAGCCCTCCTTTTATAGTGATTTTACAACCTGGAAACCATTTGTGGTTTTACAAAACCATGGGCTTAACCACCATGCCACATGGTGCCCATTTTTTACATTTACATTTCCAAGATGGAAAAACAACCAGGTTAAAATAGTATTCCCGTCCATAATTTTGTCCTCTAGTTTAGACCCCCATAAAAATTACAAAATGAGTCATTAAGACTCTAAAAATGGCCCACCTATATTCTACTATGGACAAGACTCATTTTTAACAACTCACTAACCATTTTCCAATGCATAAACATGTGGAAAACTACGTCAAACAAATTCTAGAATTTTCTAGAAAAAAGGCTGCAAGGTTGAGACACATGTTCTCAACATTTTCCGGAGCCGCCAAACCCAACGATCCCCACAATTTCTACTTGCTGCTCTCTCTCAATATGTCCTGCTCGACTTTTTTTTTCAAAGTCTCTTACAATGTCATCCATTCCAACAGGGTGTTTGGCTAACCACCAACGGCTCTTTTTTAGTAACTTTCAAAACAGAATTCACTATGCTCTTCAACAACATCCCTTCATCCCTGAACATTTAAAACGAAAATAAATACGATGAAACCAAAATAAATATGATAGAAGAGTATGCATACCATGCAAATGATTTGATAAATGCGAGAGGCGGGATGTTTGAATTCTTACCCGATTTTATCATTAAGCACATGCCCAGAAAGATTTGAGACTCTTTCAAGTGCCGTTTTCCACTCCTCCAGCAAGCTGTGGGGGTACCTGCCCTTCTTTTGGTGCCGCGAAAACGCAGGAGCATAGACCCCTTTGTCTTTGGCCACCCACCGGAGATCATCGGGCTGAACACGATAGAACACTGGAAGAATTGGAGGGCAATGGCTAAAAGTGCGAATATTTGCACCGGCCAATAGCCAGTGCCGTTAATTCCGTCAATCTCTGGAAGTTATTTCCGTCAGTCCAAAATGTACTTGTCTTGATGCCCATGTTTACCATTGCCCGTACCATATGTAGGCCCCGGCCGACGGATTTGACATGCACAAAAAATAAAAATGCATATTTAATACTTGGGTTTTTTTTTCAAACACTCGGTATAAATTTTTAGATAGTTTTTTAATTACGATAGCCACGGAGAGGCTTAATAAATTTTAATAAATTTTTTTACAGTTTTAAAAATAAATATTTTTTAATTTTTATAATATTATTTATATGTTTATTTTTTTTTATTTAATAATTTTAATAAATATATGGTTAAAAGAATAGTATTTGATATATATATATATATAAAATTAAAATAAAAAAAATTTAAAGTTTAAAATTTTAATGTATTTTTCTTTTTTCTTTTTGATTCAACTATTTTTTATGTTTAATAATTTTAAGATTCTAATATATACATATTATGAATTTTAATTTCATTTTAGCTACGTGTTATAAAATTTATACATGTATGTACTTTGATAATTATCTTTGTTCTATTATTCTATGTTTGGTGCTACTATCATTTTTCAAATTATCTATATTGACTACACATTCAATTTAGGATATTGACAATAGACATCAAAATTTGATGTGTGGTTATATATACTTTTTGTGCAAATATTAAATCGGTGATACCAAGTTTAATATAAATAATATAAAATTTAAATAAATACAAAGTAAATTAAATTTAAATATATTATCAAAATTCATATTAATTATTAAACTTATTAATATATTAAAAAAGTTAAATAATAATGTTAATAATTAATATTAATATTTATATTTATACTAATAATTATTAACATTATTATTATTCTAAATATTAATATTTTAGGATATAAATATAAATATTAACATTATTATTATTCTAAATTAAATTTAAATATATTATCAAAATTCATATTAATTATTAAACTTATTAATATATTAAAAAAGTTAAATAATAATGTTAATAATTAATATTAATATTTATATTTATACTAATAATTATTAACATTATTATTATTATAATCAAAGCCCTAAGCCTAATCATAATAATAAATCTAAATAATTTATCATTGTCCTAATTGCAAATTAGACCCTTATCCTATTTATTTTAATTATAATCAAAACCCTAACCCTAACCCTAATTCTCTTTGTAACCATGATTATAATCAAAGCCCTAACCCTAATCATAATAATAAATCTAAACCAAACTCTTACCCTAATACTAACACTAAATACTAACCCTAATCAAATTAATTAATTTAATGTGTTAATCAATTTTAGATATTATTTTCTCACTATATAATTTAAAATGTTTCATTATGCGTGGCAACTACTACTAGCTTATATATACTTTATATATATATAATAAGCCGAGAGATATCCTTCTCGAGGCGCCTATTTTCATAATATATCTCAGTGCAATAGGTGCCTCGAGAAGGATATCTCTCGGCTTATATATATATATATATATATATATATATATATATATATATATATATATATATATATATATATATATATATATATATATATATATATATATATATATATATATATATATATATATATATATATATATAAGCTAGTTTATAAACGCTCAAATAAAAATGAATATGATGTATTTTCTTGTTTATTTTACTACCTTATGTAAAATTATAGTAATTTGAGCATTTAAAAGTTATAATGATTGTAGATTTTCACTATAGATTTAACAAAAATATTTAAAAGTATAAATATAAACATTAACATTAATCTTAAAAATGTTTATAAGTTATGCCAAATGTATAATGGAAATGTGAGTTATATAACTTATAAAATTATATAATTTTTTAAATATCTAAATATGAGTGTGATGTTTATAAATATTTTTTAATTTTTATAATATTATTTATATGTTTATTTTTTTTTATTTAATAATTTTAATAAATATATAGTATAAAAAAAATATTATTGGATTTTTAATATATATATATATATATATATATATATATATATATATATATATATATATATATATATATATATATATATATATATATATATAAATTTAAAGTTTAAAATTTTAATGTATTTTATTCAACTATTTTTTATGTTTAATATTTTTAAGATTCTAATGTATACATATTACGAATTTTAAGAATATATGGTGATACTAGATCTCTTTAAGAATATTAATGTTGAATATAAATAATATCATATTTAAATCAATACAAAATAAAATAAGTTCTATGTATGTATGTATGTACGATATTGTTTATATTCAACATTAATATTTTTAAAGAGATCTGGTATCACCATATATTTAAATTCAATTATGAGGAGTTATTTAATGTATACCTATAAATTATAATTAATTTAATTTAATAATTATTCTTAGTTAATGTCAAAGTTTCTAAATTCTATGCATTTTTTTCATCAATAATATTATTTTTTAATTTAGTATATTTAAGATTACAAATTGTATATTTTTAGTTTTAATTTTTTTAATATTTATTGAATAAAATATTTATATTTATATTTAAAATTCTAATTATATTTATTTTGAAAAGTTAAATAATAATGTTAATAATTAATATAAATTTTGATAATTAATATTAATTATTAACATTATTATTTAACTTTTTTAATATATTAATAAGTTTAATAATTAATATGAATTTTGATAATATATTTAAATTTAATTTACTTTGTATTTATTTAAATTTTATATTATTTATATTAAACTTGGTATCACCGATTTAATATTTGCACAAAAAGTATATATAACCACACATCAAATTTTGATGCCTATTGTCAATATCCTAAATTGAATGTGTAGTTAATATAGATAATTTGAAAAATGATAGTAGCACCAAACATAGAATAATAGAACAAAGATAATTATCAAAGTAAATATATGTATAAATTTTATAAATGTAGCTAAAATGAAATTAAAATTCATAATATGTATACATTAGAATCTTAAAATAAATAAAAATACATTAAAATTTTAAACTTTAAATTTTTTTTATTTTAATTATTTTAATACATATATAATCAAATACTATTTTTTTAACCATATATTTATTAAAATTATTAAATAAATAAAAAAATAAACATATAAATAATATTATAATATTTATTTTTAAAACTGTAAAAAAATTTATTAAAATTTATTAAGCCTCTCCGTGGCTATCGTAATTAAAAAAACTATCTAAAAATTTACACCGAGTGTTTGAAAAAAAAACCCAAGTATTAAATATGCATTTTTGTTTTCTGTGCATGTCAAATCGGTCGGCAGGGGCCTACATATGGTACGGGCATTGGTAAACATGGGCATCAAGAGTACATTTTGGACTGACGGAAATAACTTGCCAGAGATTGACGGAAGTAACGGCACTGGCTATTGGCCGGTGCAAATATTCGCACTTTTAGCCATTGCCGAATTGGAGCCCCAGTTTTAAGCATAGAACATAGCTCGGCGAGGCACCAGGAAGATTGAGCATAATTCTTTGAGAAAATAGCAATATGAAATCCAGCACTTTGCATTGCCTCCTCTATTTCTTGGGGTATGGAATCGCCCAACTCCAGCTCTCTTTCATCTAGAAAAGCATTGAGCCCAAGCAGATCTAGGGTGTGATATATAGCGCTGGCTAAATTGAGCTTAGTATCACAACCGCGATGATTGATGAAGACATCCCATGGCCCCTTTTTCATTACTGTTGAAGCCGATGCAGATGCTTCTGGCGTAATTCCATCAAAGGGGCTTTCCGGGTCTCTCTTATCCTTTCTCTCATACTTGTTGCCTTGCAGACAGAGTTTGGAAGAGTTGCTTAAAACCTTTAACAACGCTGCCTTTCTCTCCAACTACTAACCACCCACCAAAAGGTTCGCCCAAGTTGTCCAAAGGTGTTATTGATGCAGGACAGCCCCATCCTTCCTCAAAAAGGGGAGAAACTTCTCTCGAGACCCTCATCACTATCCATTCTCCGGAACTACCATGAAATAGTAGGGAACGATCACAAAAATCAATTGTATAACATACACGCGAAGTTCCGGAGGAAGGGGCAAGAAAACATACTATAGCCGCATTCGACAAATTTGTCTCCGGGCAAGTTAAACGCCGCCGTCTCATTGGATCCAAGTTTGTCTCCTCGTCTGAATGACTAATTGGAGAGAAAAATGAGTCAACCACGGCGAGACCAGGAAAAGTGAACGAATCAAAAATTGACTCAACACCAGGAAAGATCCTTCCACATACTGTCATTTCCCATGGCCACTTCTGCAAATTAGTTGCAAAACACTTCAGCTAAACAAAACAAATTAATTTTTGAGTAACAAATTCATTTTCTTAAGCAAGCTGTATTACCTCGATCTCTATACTTTGAATGCAAGCTTCAAAAGTTGATATGTTCCCTGCTTGCAGGTTCACCGTCTGCAATCTCTCCGTGCCCGACAAACTGTGTATACCAGAAAGCATCCCGTTTGTCGATACAAGCAACTTCTCTAGTGATGTTAAATGCTCTAATCCTTCTATTTTCATTATTTCAGGACAATCACACACACGAAGAGTTTTTAAGGAAACTACACCTGCCAGACTCGGTATCTCATACAGTTTTTCACAATGGAGAACTGTGAGAATGGACAAGCTAGACAAGTTTCCCAAAGAAGTTGGCAACCTTGTCAACAGTGGACAATATTCGATTAGGAGCTCTTCCAGGTTGCTTAGTTGACCAATGCTAGCTGGTAATTTCCTTAAGCTGCTTATTCTTGTGAAATCAAGCTTTCTCAGAGATGCCTGATTTGTGATATTGTGAGGCAATACTTGTAACTTTTTGCACATTGAAACATCAAAAACCTTGAGCTTTGTCATCTGGTCCAGAATATCTGACTCTAAAATGAGCCTATAACACATGCCTAGATCAAGATATTCAAGGTGTATGAGCTGCTTAAAAGACTCGGGCAACATCTCTAAATGCTCACTGCTTCTCAAACTTATACCGCGCAGGTTTACCAAATCCCCAAAATTGATAGGTAGACTTCGCAGTTCGGTGTTGCCTATGTCAAGATACTCCAGCGAGTGAAGACCACAAAACTCTTCTGGCAGGCTCGATAGTCGCATCGCCCTCCCGTATTGCTGAACCAAGGATAGTCTTTTCAAATTCTTCAGCTGGCCTATTGACCTGGGAAGACTTTGGAGACCGTAGACATCGTCAATGAGCAGCTATCTCAATTCCAAAGGAGGCTGCGCACAATTAATTTTCAATTCTATTGAATTAAAATTCAGAAACACTTCAAAAGACGGAAGCATTCATTCTAACTGAAAAATAGCTAAGCATATTTCTTACATGTGCGTCCTCCCATAATGCCTTCCAACCCGAAGGATAAATAATCTGTAGAACTCTAATATTCTCCAGTGAGACCCAGGATGGAATACATCCGTGTTTAAAGCCAGACCATCGAAGCCACAGAATGCCTCTCGACAGCTCCCCACATTCTTCGGTAAAATTGTTTCCTGCAACAACAAGAAGATGTAATCCAACCCTAACATTTGAGATTCTCATCATCTCCATGTACTCCTTCAAAGGCAGGGGGCTGTACTCAAGAGGGCTGTATCTGTCACTCCAATTCTTGGCTGTGGCATCCATTATTCCCCGAATCGGCATTCCTCGCTGAAGTGGAAAAAGCAACAACAGCACTTCTATTTAATTAGGGAAAAAAAGTAAAAAATGACTACCCAGAAAACAAGGTTTCCATGCTATATGATTAATGAGACGAAAGATTTTACTTTACCGGATTCTGCATACTCTGCCTCCCAGACCAGATTCGGCATGGTTGTTGCGTCTCTGCAATCTGCCTTCCCAAATCCCTGAGATGATCATGCATCCTTATACACTCTTTCTCGTCCACCTCAACAAGGCACTTGTTGAGAAGCGTTTGCCAACTACATAGACCGCTCCACCCTGATCCATCCCACACAGCAATTGCCAAACTGGTTCTTTCACCGATAAAGAAACATGCAACATCCAGGAATATTTCTTGGTCTTCTTCATCTAGGGCATCGTAACTTACTTTGAGCCTCTGCTTAATATCCTTGGGCAGTATTCTCTGGATCTTTTCAATCTGAGAAGCCCAATATTCCTTGGACCTCTTACCGTAAAGCTGTCCTCCGATGACTTTCAAAGACAGAGGCAACCCTTGGCAAACGTCTAAGCACTTTCCAACTAGTTCTTCAAAACCTTCTTGTGGGGAAGGCTGCAAGAAGGCATGCAGGCAGAAGAGCTTCTTGGCATGAAGAGATTGCAGTGGTTGCATTTTGTAAGTGTATGCGATGCCCGGCCATTTTGCAAGCAAGTCCCCTTCCCGTGTTGTAACGATGACCAGGGTACCTGATCCGAGGCTCTCCTTTGGGGGCAATAGAGCATCGAGTTGGTCATCGTGATCTACATCATCCAAAACAATAAGCACGCGTTGAGATCTCAAGTGTTTTCCTATTGTTCTCTTGCCTTCCCTCACGTTGTCAAATGGATCGGCTTGAATACGGAGGTCCTCCAGGAGTTTCTTCTGCTTGCTATGCAAAGCGTTTTTGGATGCTGCATCTCGCACTTCATGCAGAAAACTGGAGCGGGCAAAGGAAGTGCTTTCCCTGTTGTAAAGCTCTGTAGCGAGAGCAGTTTTCCCAGAGCCGCCAAACCCAACGATTCCTACAATTTGTACTTGTTGCTCACTCTCAACAAATTCTTGCCGACCTTTTTCAAAGTCTCCTACGATGTCATCCATTCCAACTGGATGTTTGGCGACCTCCAACGGTTCTTTTTTCACCACTCTCAAAGCAGAATTTACTATACTCTTCAACAGCATCCCTTCATCGCTGAACATTTAAAACCCAAATAAGAACAATGAAACAGACTACCTATATGATAGAAAAATATGCTTACCATGCGAATGATTTGATAAATGCAAGAGGCGGGCTGTTTGAATTCTTACCCGGTATTGTCATTAAGCACGTGCCCGGAAAGGTTTGAGACTCTTTCAAGAGCCATTTCCCACTCCTTCAGCTTCGTTGAAGGATACCTGTACTTTTTTTTGTGATCAGAAAAGGCAGGAGCATAAAGGCCTTTCCCTTGAGCCACCCAGCGGAGATCACTAGGATCGACATGATAGAACACTGGCAGAATTGGAGTGCCGGTCTCGAGCATATAGCATAGTTCGGCCAGACACCAAGGAGATTCCGCATACCTCTCTGAAAAAATAGCAATATGAAGTCCAGCACTTCCAATCGCCTCTTTTATTTCTTCTGGTATGGAATCGCCCAACACCAATTCTTCGACATCTAGAAAAGCATGAAAGCCAAACATACCCAGGGTATGATAGATAGTGCTGGCTAATTTGTGCTTAGTGTCACAACCCCGATGGTTAATAAAAACATCGTATGGCCCCTTCTTCACTACCGCCGATGATTTCGCAGATGCTTGAGGCGTAATTCCTTCAAATGGGTCTTCTGGCTTTCTCTTCTTCTGCCGAGCCCTGGAAGTGGAAGACTCCCCCACCTCCATCTAACGCTGCAGAGTAAGAAATCGATAACTCAAAACGGCAGAAGCAAATTTGCCATAAAGCATTGAAGGTTTAAACGAAACATTGAGATGCATGAAGCATCATTGGGAGGAGGAAAGTCAGAAAGAGCGGCAGAGTTGCGTACGAAATCGCGTGCATCGGAATCCAAGGAAGGGAAATCGTAAAACTAAAACGTATATCTTACGAAGGGGGACACTTCATTTATTTTTCTAACTTTTCCATACTTCTCTTCTATATTTTACGTTTTAGTTTACGATTTAGCCAATACGGAGGAAGGGTGAACGGGACTTCGACAATATTTTGATGCGAGCGCCTTGTCTTCGATGGTCGACCACTCGACCCCAAGTAAGTAACCTGAGGTTAAGAAACCGTGTGCAATTTAACGAAACATTGAGATGCATGAAATCGACCACTTGACCCCAAGTAAGTAACCTGAGGTTAAGAAACCGCGTGCAATTTAAGGGAATCTAAGGGTGGGTGAAGTGACTTTCCAAGTAGGAAACAGCGAAGATAAGGTGAAGCGTGTCATTCGCTCATTCAATGATTAAAAGTAACACAATTATCTCACCGACACTAAAAATCGTAGGGTATCTTTTACTAAATCTTAGCGAGCAATCGGTTTGATGCTGCTGTGCAATTTCTTTGACCAATAGGATTTTAGAATTTATCTAATCCTAAGTATATAATATAGTATGTTATTTTTTTAATATTTTTAAAATTATAACATGGTTATTTATTTGAGTTTTGATTGGTTCTTAGAGAAAAGGGCAACCAAAAAAATCAGTTTTCGCAATCGAAATTTTAAGGAAATTAAAAAAGTCAACTTGTCCTTTGCACTGAGTATAGAAGACAGCTGTAACCCGCATGCAATTAAAATGGCAGTTGTAAGCCGCATGCAATTAAGAAATCTTAGGGTTTTCGGACATATCAAGAACCATTTATTCTTCATTTCTTCTTCTCTGCATTTAATTCTTTGTAGCCCTCAGAAATTCGCAAAGGTTGATTTTGGCTTATGTTCCATCTAAAGTCTTAGTTGGAAGAATATGAATTTTATTTCTTCTGGGTTTCATCATGAAATGTCTGCCGGCAATTGTGTTGCTCTGATACTGCGGGAAGGAGTATATTACTCTCGAGTATAGCTGAATTTTTATCTCCCTAGCCTTCAATACTTGGATCAATTGCCATTGAATTCATTTCGTTGAAGACTTCCTCTACGACATTGAACAAGATTCAAGCGCAAAAGTTCCTTTGCCTTTATTGTTGCGCATGTTGATTCATAAGTTCCAATCGCATTTTCTCAAGAACCAGCGGTAGATCTGCCCCGTAGAAT
The DNA here is from genome assembly GCA_027943335.1 of Chamaecyparis obtusa. Classification (NCBI taxonomy): domain Eukaryota; kingdom Viridiplantae; phylum Streptophyta; class Pinopsida; order Cupressales; family Cupressaceae; genus Chamaecyparis; species Chamaecyparis obtusa. The sequence continues at coordinate 1,044,526 of BSBK01008525.1, forward strand.
TTGAGGAGGCTTTGTCCCTGCTTTTGTTGTCTCTACTACATGCTTGAATGCATGTGCACCCGGATCTGCTACTTAAGCTATTGCTAGGTAAATTGGCTCCCTTCATATAGTAGGGCATATGGATTTGGATAACTACGACGCTATGGCTCTACAACCACTACTTACGCTGCAACAGGAGAAGCAACTAGCACTGGCATGGATGTTGGCTCTCTTGGGATCTACATCGTAATATGTACCTGGGACTAGAATTGGATCTTTATTTAGGCTTCCAAGGTAATAGTGGGATTGTTGGAACAGGAAGAGAATCTGGTAGCTAAGCTTGAAAGTCAATCAAGCAAGGGGAATACAAGACAATTGGAGTGCCCTACTCTAGATGGTTGGGGCATTAACTACACCTGAGGTCTTATGACCCGAGGGGATAGAATTGCCTATATTTGAGGGAGCAAAGCGAGCTACCAGAACGTATTAGAAGCTCAAACTAGGTTTAATGCCTCAACCAGATGGAAGTTTCAATGATGAAGCTATTGATCCTTTGATTATCATTTTACAATTCACATTTGAAGGGTCCCTATTTTGTGTATTTAAAAATGAAACAAATAACATAGTTTTGTTTAGGATGTTTATGTGTTGCCACCTCTCACTTTCCTGAAAATTATATGCCTTTCTAATGCAGACAACAAGTCTAGAAGCTTTCTGATTTTTCATTCATGCTTGCAGATTCTATTGATAACGATGGCTTTGTAAAACTCTTTCTGGGACATCAAATAGGTAGTGAAATTGTATTGAAGATGAAAAACAATGTGATATTTCCAGGTGATGAGTGAAAAGGGGGTGAGATATTTTCATTAAGATTGATGGATGGCTGAATCTGGGTATATTGAAATTTTATTGCCAATGGGTATATTGATATTTTCATTAAGATCAATCTTCACTCCACAAGACCAACTCATCTCTGATACCACCTGATGCAAACCAAAGGATGGTGGATCCAATTAAAGATAGTCCAAACCTTGCAGCTTCAGAATTACACAGTGAAAATACACAACACAAGATGTTTCAAAACATATTTTCCATTAACATGCTCGGTTGTAAGGCCTTCTAGATTAGGGCCAATTACAATCAGAAATAATTCTTCAAGATCCACACAGATCCAATACAATCTCAGCTAGTTCAGCTCTGAAATCAATTAGCAATTGAGGGAAACCCTAAGGCAGATCTAAACTTGAGCTCGCAAGCCTCCAAGAAATCTCCTTGTCTCCAAGTATGCAACCACTAGCTCTGCTATTACAAACTGTCAGATGACAATCTGATCTGCAAGATCATGCAAGATCTTTTCCACAACTTCACCAACTCTAGCTCTTCCAACACATCTAAAACTGATGTCTTAGATCTATTGTCTAATGATGCCTAAATAACTACCCAACCATCCCTATAAATACTAATCATCAGCCACAAGTCGACTAGGTGAAACCATTAACTCTTCCTAATAAACATTAAATGCAATACAAGTCAGCTTATAAATTGCCTTACAAACATTAAATTCAACATGTCAGCCTGTAACAACAACTACCAACAATAAATGCACCAAGTCGGCCCAACAAATCACATAGAACTCCAGTCGGTAAGCCAGAACTACCGAGCATCAGAGAAACAACTGAGCGACAATGAAATAACCGAGCATGCCAAGCATCATCGAGCACCAGTGTCGACTGAGAAACACAATCATTGCCGAGTAACACTTTCACCAAGCACAAGAAGTTCTACTAAGTTCCTTCAGTGACCGAGCTTCCTTCAATGACTAAGACCGTCGGTCAAGGCTGCAAACAAGAAACACCAGCCAAAATAACAAACACCCATGCAGTTTCACCGAGGACCAAGAATGTCCCTGCCTCAACCAAGAATGCCCTTGCATCACTTCTAGACCACTTATCACATCTATGACCCATTAACATTATTGGACCATTATAAATCCCTTATTACATTTTAAGACATATATGACCCATTCAGATCATCAAGACCCATTAACATATCTTAGGTTGTCCTAGGACACATTTATGTATCTTAGATTCAATTAATATCATACGAGGATCCACTAATGTAACCTAGGACCCCTCAGGACCTCTTATGTTACCCACGACCCCTTAACACACTCTACCTGACCCTTATCCATCCCTTCCACTATCTTAAGACACATCAAGAAACCTTAAGACATACTAGGTGTATCGTCTTAAAATGGAAGCACTTCTAAGTTAAGAGCGTTTAGCCCTCCGAGTAAGTGGTATGGGGTCATGTCAAGTGCCTTGATTAGGTCTTTGCATGGATCTGGTTGTTTCCCCTGTTCTGCTTCTCTCCCCTTGTTTCCAGCTTCTTTTTGACAACATTCTCTGAGAAATTGAAGATTTTGACTTTCTAGGTCAAGGATGACCTGACGGGTCATGGTCGACCTCGACCCTGACCTAGGTCAGAATCAATCAATCTTTACTCTGACCTACCTAGGTCAGAGTCAATCAATCTTGACTCTTATCTAGGACAAAGTCGACCTCAACCCTGACCCCAAGTCTAAATTTTAGGTTTTGAAAGTTTCAGGATATCAGGCTTCGAAAAGTTTCATTTTCCTACTTTCGCATCGACTATTTCAAATTTCAAAATGGTAAATCCTTAAATTTCATTTAATTTAGGTCTCAAAACAATAGGTAAAATTCATGAGGGGGAAATAATGGTGTAACAGAAAGAGGAAATTTGCAATACACCTGCCAAATATTATTTGCTTGAAATATTCTGAAGCCCATTTTAACAAAACATGTTATTGTGCCTATCCTGCAATCAATACAATCCAAGAGATATCACACCTTTGAGTCATTCTATGAGACAAAGAAGCTCACACGCGTGGTCCATGCTTTAACAATTTGTAGATAAAAATGTCAGGGTACCTACATCCACAGTATTTGACAAAATACTCCAATTCTTTATGCTTCAACGTCGACCCATTTTGTTTCAATGTTTCCACGTTCTACATACATATCCACAAAGAACTTCCAATCATAGTCAAGGAAAATCATTCACATAGTGCCTAAGAAATATCCAGAAACCCTAAGGAAAGTCTGCTCAAACATCACCTCATTCGTGATACCACGATGCCCACAAGCAGTTGCCCATCCCATCGGGGAGATCATGAGGAGATGTCACGTGGCGGGCTAGGAAAGTTTAAAATAAACTTTAAAATGCCCCCTCTTTCCCACTCCATTAATAAGGGTCAATTTGTTGCTGGAATTAACCTAGAAAATGGGAATTGGTTTCCCTTCTCAAAATTAAATTCCCAATTCCAATTCCATGCCTCAATTCTAATTTATGTTTTCAATTTTTTAACAATTTACTTTGTCTTCTATATTTTATCTATAAATACATATAAATCATTTGTAAAAATGATTTAAAACTTTTTTTCATCTTCACCCACTATAAAATACCTCCTGAGAGCACAATTTAAATGAGTGATAAAATAGTTTCTCTTTAACAATAAAATAACTTTACATTTTGAGTGAAAAATATTATATCATTAAAATATCCCGTCCTTAGGTCGTCTTAGTCGGTGGTAAAACTTTATGAAGTGTAAAACCACACAACAGTTTTGCCAAAATGGCAAAAGTACCTTAGATTTAACATTTTGTGTACCTTAGATTTAATCACTCCAGCACGATTAAATATGAGCTATTCAATTTGAAAAAGGTGATTGGTGATTAATCTTTTGAGATAAAATAACTGAGACACACAATGCAAAAAAACATATGCCTCCAATAATTCCGCACGTGTCTCTGTATGATTCCCTCACATTCTGGCATACAAACTGTAGACACCTAAAAATCCTTTAGAAAATAAAGTATTTTTATTTTTTGAAAAACACTTGATGACATCATCATTTATTAATTAATTAATTAATTTATTTATTTTTATGTCATTAAATCCTTTTATCTTAATTAAAAATATTTAATTAAGAAATCTCTCCCAAAAATGTTTAAATATTATTTAAGGGTACGTGCAAAAAGTTGGGTGCCAATTCCGCGGAAGTCCGCGACTTGGAAAAATGCGCCGCTAGAAACAGGGACCCATTTTTTTAAAATCAGGTGACCGTTTTGGTTCGATACTCCGATCTTTAATAAAACGGGTGCCCGTTTAGGTTCGGTCAACCGAGACAAAACAGGCACCTGATTTGAAAAAAGCGGGTGCCCGTTTTTTAAAAGTATTTATTTATTTTTTAGTGCGTTTCCTGTCATTTTCTAGCGACAAGAAAACGGGATCTACAATTTTTTAGCATCGCCTACCCGATTGTTAGATGCCTGCCGACCCCACAAACACATTTTTTTGAGTTCCAGGTACGTATTTATCATTTTTACTTGTTTTACTTTATTTTTCGTGTTCATTTTAAGTAGTAAAACGTTAAATTTTAGTTTTAAATAGCTATTTAAGAATGCATTTTAAAAATGAATGTATTTTCTTAGATTATGAAATGTATGTTTTTATTTGTTATTCGATTTATTTAGAAATAATGTGCAATTGAAAACAATTTAACCTAAAACATAAGAAAGTAGAAAACAAAAACCTGAACAGTAGAAAACTGAAAACAAAAACTTAAAATGGAGAAAATTGAAAACAAAAACCTAAAACGTGGAAAACAGAAAATGAAAACCTAAAATGAAACTGAAAAAGAAAATCTAAAACGTAGAAAACTGAAAACAAAAACTAAAAATGAAACTGAAAACAAAAACTTAAAATGAAACTAAAAACAAAAACCTAAAATGAAATTGAAAATGAAAACCTAAAACATAGAAAACTGAAAATGAAAACTTAAAATGAAACCGAAAATGAAAACGAAAATGAAAACAAAAAACAAAAACTTAAAATGAAACCAAAAATGAAAACCTAAAATGAAATTGAAAACAAAACCTAAAATGAAACTGAAAACGAAAACCTAAAACGTAGAAAACTGAAAACGAAAACCTAAAACGTAGAAAACCAAAAACATATTTAAAATTGTAAACGAAAACCTAAAACATATAAAAAGTTAATTTTTGTTATTAAATAGCATTATACGAATTTATTTAAAAAATGAATGTATGTTTATAGTTTTTCATTTATTTATGTTTTAATTTACTTTTCAATTTTCTTAGAAATCATGTATTTGTAAAAAATTGAAAACGAAAACTTAGAATGTATAAAATTGTATTTACGAAAACCTAAAATGTAGACAATTGTAAACGAAAACCTAATGTTCTCTCCTCTCTGATCGTGTTCTCTCTCCTCTCTCTTTCTCTTATCTCTCTCTGTTTAACTCTCTTCTCTCTCTCATCTCTCTCCCTTGAACACTCTCTATCTCTCTCTCATCTCTCTCTCTCTCCTCACCTGCTAGCTCCTCTCTCTGATCTCTCTCTCTCCTCTCTCCTCACGTCCTCTCTCAGGTCTCTCCTCTCTTCGCTATCTCATCTCTCTCCCTTGAACTTTCTTCTCTCTATCGAGCCTCTCTCGTCATGTTCAATGTACTAAAAAGTAATTATTTTCAAATTGACCAATAAAGGAATACATTATATATCTTTAAACAAAGACATCGTAGCAAGTTTAGAATGTAAGTAAATTAAAAATGTATATGAATAATTAAAAAAGTAAATAATTTAATATTACATCTGAATATTATATTAACAAACCAACTAAATCAATATAAAATATAACCTTATTGAAAAGAAATAAACATTTACAAAGTAAACTCTCTTTATAGGACGTAATATATAAATAATATAACCCCTTAATAGTATCTAATAGGACCTAATAATCTGACCTAATATGAACCTTAAACCCTAGTATGTACCCTTAAAACCTAATATGACCCTTAAGACTTAGTATGTACCCTTAAGACCTAATATGACCCTTAAGACCTAGTATGTAACCTTAATACCTAATAGGACCTATTATGTACCCTTTAGACCTAATAGGAGCTAGTATGTACTCGTAAGACGTAATAGGACGTACTATCACCCTTAAGACCTAATATATTATGCATGTGTTTAAATACTTTTCATTTACATTTTCAAATACTTTATAAATGTGTACATGTGAAGATAGAGATATATATGTTTAGATTATTCATGTGTTTAAATACTTTTCATTTACACGTTCAAATACTTTATATATACAGTTTACACATGATGGATGAGCATTCAGGAGGTCAGCCCCCACCACCACCACCACCCCCACCTCCACCACCTCCTCGTACCACAGAGCAACTTAGAGAGGACATGAGGCGTAATATCACCTCTATTGTCAGGGACATTGAGACGGTTAGACATGATCCCCACCCCTCCGCACATCTACTACGCCTTGCAGATACTATGCAAGGCATAGTACATTCTGTCCAGTCCCTCGATGACGAGTTGGACAGCTATCACTCATGGAGAGATTCCATGAGAACATTCTATGCTGATGGACTCACCTATAAAGAGGTGAACGATCTTAAAATCACCAAAGCAGATTTTGCTCGGTGGTTTAAGAATCCGAAAACAGGGGAAGAAATAAACCCCAAAAATAAAGAATATCTATTCACTGGTGCAAGCACCCATTGATTTCACATCACTTTTGGGAGCAGTGGTGGATGGTATTTGACCATCCACCACATGCAAATCATGAGGTCCCCATGTACTTTTTGAGAAAATTATGGGCTGACTTTGAATTGGGTAAAAAACCCAATTATTTTGACATGAGAGCATTTCAAGGGGTCGGTAGAGGCATGCCTCAGGACAGGCCTGGGGCGAAGCTGAGTGATAGAGTCAGAAATCTTCCACGTGAGGAGCCCCTTGTTTCTTATCTGGCTCCTGTGATTCCAGCGCCAGTACACCATCGAGCAGGCACCTCTGCTCTTGGTTCATTGAGCACCCTTTTAGGTGATTTAGTTGAGTTGTTCAGGATGGCTAGGGCACCCCAGAGCACAACATATGTTTGCACCAGCTGCGGGGACATATGTATTGGTCCACAGAGCGAGGGGCCAGATGACGGATTCGATGATGCAGAGGACGCACATGGAGGATATGATGACACAGAGGATCAACCTGCCGAGTTCTCATCATTTGTTGAGCTTCTATACACAACACATTTATCTAGCGCAGAGGTAATCTATATAATAGTGATAAAATATTTTGTCTACATATATATGTACAAACACACAAACCATATCAACCAAAATATGTTGTTTTTATCGGACAGGGGGCAGAGGAGACCACAACATCCATGGACCGTCACCGTGTCCATTCAACTGCTTCAAATGTTGGTGCACCTTTCACTATATGTGTTTTTATCATGTCTATTCGACCCCTAGAAATATTTATTGTTGAAACTTTACTTTAATAATGTTTGTTTTCAAAATATATATTGTAGGGTCACACTTCATACCACCTTGGCAGCAGTTCAATGGGTACTCTGCCATCGGTCACAGAGGACACTCCCCATATACCGCTTGTATGTATATTGCATTTTAATTTGAATTTAACTATTTATACATGCTCACGTATTTATGCGTATATTCTAATTCACTTCTATTTTTTATAATTGTGTAGGCCTTCACCACATCATTCCTTGCTGATGTACCCTCAGAACCATTAGCGAGTATAGTTTCACGTGGTCATGGTGTAGGACCCAGCCAGATGCAGGCCTCATCATCCTTTGAGGTCATAGTTATTAATATATTAAATTCCAATATTTTTGAATCATGACGCACATGTCATTTTTAGGGAATATTATTATAATAAATTTGCAATTTGTTTTGTACAGGACATTACCACAGTGACGTTTTTTACTCCAGGTCCTCCTCCCACAAAGGAAACTACTCAGCAGGGTTCCACGGTAATTTATTTGATATATGTATATTCAATATTTATTTTGTTTGTAAGTGAATTATTTGTTTAAACCCACTTCTTATGTTATCTCTTCATAATTTATGTTTACAGTCACTTGATGGTGTACAGCATGATGATACATCTCCGTCCTCTTCACGTGGAGTGAAGAGGATGGCAGATCAGATGGGCGATCCAGGCTCTTAGATGTTACTTGTGTTTTTATGTTATATAGACTATTCAGATGTTATATGGACTATGACCTGTTATATTTGGACTATTCACATGTTTTATGGACTTGTTATATTTGGACTATTCACATGTTTTATGGACTTGTTATATATGAACTTGTTTTATATGGACCAATGATGTATGTTTTATGGACATGTTTTATTTGGACTAGTTATTTGGACATGTTATATATGGACTAGAGTGACATGTTATGTGGATTAGCTTTTTTTTGGTTGATCAATATATGTACATGTCATAGATTAAATTAGAATATTTGTTTTAGATCTAAGATTTTTTTAATAAGATGGATTGCATGTAAATACTCTACGTGAATAAATATAATGTGAATCAGATAAGTAGAGATAAAATAAGATAACTACATAACTACATAACTATGTAACTAGATAATGGATATCATTAATTAATATGTCACATCAAATTATTCAAGTTATATGTCACATCAAATTAATTGTAGAATTTGAATTAAAAAATGAACAAATTAATAAGTATACAGGAATCATAACACATGGTACATCAATAAATGATATTTTTATTTATATATATAACTAGTTCAAGGGCTCCATAGGGAAAGAACTAGTAAGAAAACCCCACTTCTTAGCCCAATTACAATATGATTAAAAATAAAATAAACATTCAATGAAATAATTTAATGTATCATCTTCTAGGGCTCCTGCATATGACTGTCACACGTGTGTAAAGTTGTACACTTTATACCTATTCAAATAAGAAATTAATTAGAAAAACTGTCTTTAATGCACAACTAACTATAAATTTGACATAATAAGATCTATCACTTGTACATGTCTAATGTCTAATATCTAACTAACTATAAACTTGACATAATTAAAAAACACTTACACATGTACACATGTGATTTATTAGAGTGTACCATCCCCATATGAGTGTCACACATGTGTAAAGTTGTAGTTGATACCTATTCAAACAAGAAATTAATTAGAACTAACTCCAAATTTGACATAATAATATATTGAACTTGTACATGTCTAATGTCTAATAAAACTAACTATATAAACTTTCAACATAATTAAAAAGCACTCACATGTCTCTAAATCTGATTCAACCTAGTGTACCATCTACATCCTCTCTTTTTTGTAATGCTTCTATGATTGCCTCATGCTCTTCCATCGAAAGGGTCCATAAGACTTTATTGGTGGGCCTCCCTTTGTATCTTTCTAATTTGATATTCGTTGCCACCACTAAATGAGAATACTGCATAATTTTCTTTTCTGATTGGTAGTCCTCAAACGTTGGTAACCCATTTCTTCTTGTTAGGTATTTTCGTAGCCATGTACCAACAACCACAACAGACCCAATTGGATACTGAAAATCATCATCATCTACTTGATGACATATCAACTTTTTCTTAGGTTCCACACATCTAGCAAGCCAATACTCAGTTTGCTCATCATTATCCTTAGGTGCAACAAATAACATACACATGCCCTGTAAAAATAATTAGTTTCATATGCATGTATGTAAAAAAACCTACACTTATAAATGTAAATTTGAATAAATAAATACCAGGTTGTATCAGATCTGAAACACGATCATAATCTTCTGATGCAAATGCATGATCTGGGTCTTCACTAGTTGAATCGCCTGGAACTTGTGTCTCAGTAGGTGTTAAGGATCTTTGTTTCCATTCTTCAACCCATTCTGTACTCTCGCATTGTTCCCATTCACCTGCAACACAAAATTGACAAAAACATGCTAGCTCCCTAGTCCATATAGTCCAAGTGTTAGAATTAGAACTTCTAAATGAATGCCATTTTGCTGACCCATTTATCGTATCACACTCATATCTTGAAAGGATATAATTCTCTTCTACTAGCCAGAAGAAACGTCTGATTGTAGAATTATAATTTGATCCTGTAGATAAACTTGTATTACACCATTCAACAATTTCACGTGCATTTTTAAATTTGGATTTTTCTTCAAACTTGAGTTGTTCTCTTGAAAAGGCTCTCTTAACACATGCACCAGCACCATCATGTTCTCCTTTCCCGTGTCCAGCTTCAAAAAAACTCTAGATATGTTCGACATTGGTTTTCTTATGTGTCCTACTCAACCAATAAAACATTCTAGCATTCTTGAATTGACCTGTGCAATTATCTGACCATATTAGATGTTGTGTCATTTGAATTTGTCTCTCCTTTAAATTGTCGTAAAATGTCTCCATGCAGTATTGCACAAACTCTGATGAGTGTAGTTTATTATCACTCATATAGAAGTGGTACTCCCTCAAAAAAAATTTATCCTCTTCTGTACTATCAGGTGCATGCCTATAGACAATATGAACAAAAATGGCTACTTGTACTGAATTATAATATTGAGATTGGATCTCATCTTGTGGTGCAAGAGTATAGTTCTCTGCAAAGTCAACTACTGAAAGTAAACTACCCACTGGGAATGTATTCTTGCACATGTGAAATTGTTCATCAAGCCATCTAGCATTATGAGAGTGTTTCACATATTTAGGTATGATCTTACACTTGAATTCGTTCATGAATGCGCGAACACTAATGCTTTCATTTATTAGGTCACATCGTCTTCCAACCTTTCCATCCTTCAATGGATATTCAATAGTTTTAAATCTTTGCACATCAATCATTTGTTGTCCGAATTCAGTTGTAGGAGTTTCATGAAAACACTCATCTAATAATGCAAGATTGCCACATATATTGCATACACCACAAACACATGCATTGAAAAGAAAATATTGGTCATTATGTGGGTTACAAAACAAACTTGAGATGAACTCCTTTATAACTTGAGGTGGAATTTGGATACCCCATTCCTATAACATTTCTTTAGTATGCATGGTACCACGTATAGATCGAAATAAATCATAATGGTAACAAAATTGGACATGAGTTTTACAACAACGTGTGACTCTTTCCTTGTTTACCCTTACATACCAAGGTTTACACTTTTCAAATGATCTTTGACTTATGCTGATTGATAACACCTTTTCATCTACAAATTTTTTGTATAATTCAGTTTGAGTCATGTCCAAAAGGTGTTTTGGATGTGGTTCACGAATTTTTGAGCCAACTCTTAATTTTAGAACATCCCTGACATTTGGCGATACTCTTGTATTATCCTTCCAAAATCTTTCAATCAATGTTTTCACTTCACTAGTAAGTTTCATATCAGATCTCGGGAGTGTGCCACTATAGGTCCATAAGTTGTTAGCTGGATCACTTTCAAAGTCAACTCTTCTCTTCAAAGCTTTTGCCAAAGTTTTACGATGAATATTAAGATATCCACTTATGTTACTCATCATTCTTTTATCATGGGTTGATTTGTTTACTAAAGCTGTTGTTATTGCTCGTCGTGCCGCATTTCTATCTTTAGAATGACTTTTCTTTCCAATTGTATCAAAGGCATTAGCAATAGTCGAAACAACTTGTTTCAAAGACTCATCCTTTTTTTTTTTTCTTTCACATTGACTCCTAACCTCTTCATCACTTTCCGCATCTTTGTCATTTTCATTAATTGTAACATCAATTGACATTGAAACCCAAATTTCTTGTTATAAAACAATTGTTTGAACAATCTGTTAGCATATGTCCTAATCTGCCTCCATGAAACCAAGCCACGAAGATTGTCTAACACACCACTATTCAATTGAAAAAGATTACCCATTTCATTATCATTTAAATATGTTTCATTTTCAACTGGTGTTTCCATGTCTACATCCACACTCTCAATTTTAGTTGTACTTTTATTTTCACCATCAGTTGGGGTTTGATTTTCAGTCATAGGTGGGGTTTCAATTTCTTTTTCAACTTGTGTTTGACTTTCATTTCTTACTATACTTCCATGAATAAAATCCAAATCATTTATTTCGTAGCCTGCTTGAAAAAAATCACGAATTTCATTTTCAGAATATATGCGGGGTTGTGAAGACATACCAGTACCCAATACTGGGTTAGTAGATGCACCTAGATTTTCTTGATTTGTATTTCCTCCTTCTAGCTCTTCATCCATTACAGTGTTCTCAATGCTCTCTTCCTTTAAAGCTCCTGTTGAACTCGAAGCTCCGGCATTACTACCCTCTCTAATTCTTGCTCTTCTTTCTCTTTGACGTTTTGCTTCCTTTTCTGTATTTTCTATCCTTTGTCTCTTTCTACGTTGCTTTGATCCCATATTTGGATGAATTTTTAATCCAACAAGTGTCAAATCCAGAACAAGACAAAACCAAGTCTAAATTAATTAAAACATTCTGTCTGTGCACGGGTATAGTCGTACAATGATTGAATAATGATTTAATCATTGTGCCTTTGTACTTCTGCACCTGTAGTTTTCCAATGGACTCATTAAAAATGGGCACCCATTTTTTTAAAAAATGAATGCCCGTTTTCTCAACGATTACTTTTGAAACGGGCACCCATTTTTTTAAATTTCAAATCGGGCACCCGTTTCTAAAAGCTTGGGGCAGGAAAACTGAACTTGCCTCAGTTTTTGGTACGGGATAGGCATGATTTAGGCTTGGTCCCACCGACCCTATGTCTTCACCTCCACAAATTTGACTAAGTTATTTTAACATTAATTTTTTGTCTTCAACGAATTTTTTGAGCGTCTTTCAATTTGAATTTTTTGATGAAACGAAAACCCATTATAGATTTCGTTGTCCTGATTCCATAAATGTAAATTTTTTGATGATATAATAAATTTTACTATTTTTCCTATATTTATCAATAGTAAAAGGTATGAAAATGTGAAACACAGAGGTTTACTAAACTTTTAATAACTTTTTTGTTTTAAAGTTTCTGCAAAAAAAAATTATATGGCATTAATCTACATTCCATTCTTTTCAAGATAATTTTTTTTATTTTTGAAAAATATGAACATTTCATCAAATTATGGTGGCCGTACACCAGAGGTTTTGAAAATATACTTTATTGTCAATTAAAAATCAATAAAAAAAAATATATACAAAAAAAAAAAGGAAAAATATACTCATCAATCTATAGTGTCTTAGGTATCTTTCCTAAAAAGGATTAACATATATTGATTTATTTGTGTCAAAAAAGGGTGGTCGTACACGGGTGAGGTATGGTCTTGAAACAGGCATTCTGAAAAAGTGGTTTTTAAATATGCCTACCAAAATTAATTTATGCAATGTGGGTATTGAAATAAATTACATATTTGAAAAGCTAACTCCGAGTACTATAATTTCTATTAGTGAAGTTTTTTGAGATTCAATCTCTAAGTGCCTCAATTTTTGACATCAATTGACATGAATTTTGAAAAACAGGAAAAACACTTCCACTTTTTGCCAAAAATTGGCACCCAACTTCTTGCAGCCACCCTTAAACACCCTTTCCCTATTTATTAATTATTTAATTAATAAATTGACCAAAAAACTAAAAAATAAATAATTTATTTATTTTTTTCCAAAACCTTAGAAATATCCTAAAGATCCTAAACCTCTTCTGGAATCTTCTAATCCTTCTTTAATTTTGATTAAAGGCTGATTCCATCTTGTTCTAACCCTAATCCCAACTCAAAAATATTTAATTAAGATTAAATATTAATACTTATGTTTATTAAATGTATTTTAATAAATATCCTAAAAACCTAAAACCTTTGAAATAAATAAACTTTTATTTATTTCTTAAATATCTATTTATCCTATCTAAAGTCCTAGACTCTTCTAGAAAGTCTTCATCCTCATCCAAAGCCTAGACTCTTCTAGAAGAAGTCAATCCTTATCTTTGACCCTAACCTTACCCCAAACCCTAACTCAACCACCTAACCCAACCCTTTCCAAAATCTTATAAATACTCCTCATTTCTAAGAGCAAAATACCAATTCACCTTTTATTTCAAGCATTGTTATCATGCTAATTTAGTTCTAGATTTAGCATAATCATTCTAATTTAGCTTATTTTCAAGCTTTTTTAGCTCATCTTAATATAGAACTAATGGATTAACTTAGTTTGATTCTTGTTTATGCATCATATCACATCTATTTTGGGCTTAAAAATCTACTTAATCATACTAGTTGAATAATCTTGAGTTCTTGAAGCCTTAGGGGCAATTTTGGGTGTTCTACCCAATATTGTGCCATATATGAAATTTTCATGAAACTTAAATCATCCAAATCTGTATTAGGAACATGCTCCAGGTGTTTTGAGAGCATACCCACATTCCCTTTATATGAGCAAATCAAACAGTGCTTGGGTGCACCTGTTTAGGCTCAATCTGAGGTGGCTTAGCTTAGATGTTCTTGTTTTGAATTGATATGATGCTAGATTAGAACTTAAGGTTTGACTAATTTGAGCATTTCAAAATAGATACAAATAGCCTTGCTCACATTTTGGCACGCCCGGTGGGACCCACTTCACGGGTTCTTTGCAAATATTCTGATGGGTTTTGGAGTGTTTTAAGATTTTTCAAGCTTATAGGTGGACGAAGTGCTTCGAATTCTTCTTCCTCTTCTTGTCTTTATTCTTCTTCTATTCCGTCTACTTTTTCTTCTTCTTGCGGGATCTTAGCCAATTTTTCTCAGAAAAAAAAAAAAACAATCCATAAGGAAGCAAAATCATACACACCTTGTTTTAGTGCTTAAAATGAACCCCCAAATCATTCTTGAATGCGTTAAGGACTAAAATTTGCAAAATTTGTTCTAACAAATAAGAAAAATCAATCAAAACATTTGCATCCTTGCAACATCAAGGTTTTAGATGCATTCATGCAAAAATTAGGAATATTTCAAGTTTTGGGTACTTAAAAAAAAAAGAAGAGAACCTCAAATTTGCATCTCATTTCTAAAACTATTCAAAATCAATCTTAAAAGTGCATGCAAAAGTTCCTAAAATCAATCCTAAAAACTTTGTTTTTACTGAAAACTAACTTCATTTTGCAAAAATCTTGAATGCCTTCTTTTTCAAATTTCACGCATCAAAGCTAAATTAGGAACTTATCTTTTGGAGCTAAAAAATCAAAGCAAAGGTCAAAACAAATCTTGAATGAAACTAAAGGAATGAAGCTAAGTCCTAAGAGTCATTGTCATTTTGAAAATCAAATGCACTCTTGAATGCATTAAAAGAAAAAAATCTCTATTCCTTCCTTTTCAGTTCAAGCAAATGCATAATCAAATCTTGAATGCCTTAAAAGATCAAAACACAGCACTTCAAAGTTCTTAAAACAACATGCCAAATCTCAATCTTGAATGATCAAAGAAAGAACTTGCAATCGCTCAAATCAATTACTTTTTGGAGAAAGAACAACTCAAAATCTAAACACTTGTGTTTTTAGAAGTTTTCAATCAAATCACACTTAATTCAATTTGGAAAAAGAACAACTTGCTTGATGTGCATCTAGGAGCTTTACTTTTTCTGTAAATCCTTGTTAAAGTAAACAACGTAAAACACTTGAACTCAGACAATTTCACTTGTTTTTCTTTTAGCAAGGCCTATCCAGGGGAGAAAAGCGCTTCCTCCTTGAAGAATGACCTCAAACCGGTATCTTCCCTGGCCGGTATATAAATAAAGTGAAGGCAAAAAGTACTCACTTATATCTCCTAATCCACGGGCGTTTGTGCCAAATACAGTGACTGGGGATGGTAAATAATCCTCCCCCAACATTGTTGGCTAGGCTCTTAAGTGAGTCACGGGCGGTCAGCATAACCGGATATGGAGACTCCATGGAATATTAAAAACCTAATAAAATAGAGGCTACCCTATCTACATCTAAAAGTATCAAAATCTTTGTGCAAGGACTGATTCCAAGGGGCTTACCGGGTTGCCTCAAGATTACTCACCATTTGTATCCCCTTCTAGGGGGTACCAAGCTGTGGGCAAGCGATTTTGATGCTCACCTTCCTTAAGTAGACTTGCTTGAAGTGCTTGAGAGTCAAAAAACTTCATGAAAACATTGTTGGAACATACACTTTTCAGAGCTTTTTTTTGGATTAAAGGTCAGTTATCCTATTTGTATCTCACAAGGTTGCTTTGCCCCTTGTGGAGATTGCTTTTCCAAGAATCTTTTTGAAATCTATCCTTTGCCATTGGAGAACATTGAACCAATCTACAAACTTGATACTCGAAAAGTCTTGCAGAAATCAGATATCCAAGAAGCCTTTTTGTCTCAAACCAACTATCAGGATTTTTTCCCAAAGTTATGCTGAATTTGATCAAACATCTGAAAGCAAAATTGCCCAAATCTCAAGCTTATCAAGAGAAGAAAGTTGTAAAGAGAAACCTTAAGAGCCATCAATCCTCTATCCAAGCAACCCAAGCAGAAGAAAAATATCAAGAAAAGCTTGATAATATTGGCTATAACGCAAGAGTCAAACAGTTTGCCTACTGATTCCAAGTCAACCATCGATATGTTAATCTTTAAAGAGAAGATTAGCTAGGATCCATCACATGTCCCATTCTACCTTCAGATCTCAAAATTTATCTCGACAGTCCTTCATCCTAGTTTCATCCCCGCATCATCATCAAATCCTTAGTTGCATTCTAGAGTCCTTAGTTGCATTCATCATCGTCTTCCTAGCAGCATCATAGATCATCCATCCCAGTCGCATCTGTACCATCCTTTTAGAAAGAGCATTGTTCCATTATCCTTCACCATCATTCCATCATTCCATCAGCAATCCACAATCAGAATCCTAAAATCCTTGATCCAAATCCAACATCCCTTATCCAAATTAGAACCCACCATCTTTTGCCCCAAATCCAAAGATCCAAATCCGTAAGCACTTAGTGTTCAAAACCTTTGAGTTGCTTTCATCCCCTATCCTAAATCAGAAATCACCCCCCTTTTTGACAGAGCATTATCTAAAGGAAATCTGAACTTGTCCTTGCATAGCCTCATCATCTTGAGCAAGAGATTGGCTTGCATTGATAAGAATCCAGTTGACCGAAGATCATTAGTCTATCCTAGGTTGGCCAAATCCTATCACTGATCATCCATTGGGAAAAACAACAGCTCATTGTTGACACTTGGTTATCTTCCACTAGCATCCCACCAATCTTCCACCCAATCTTGACCCAAATCAGAGCATCTCACCAAGCCTCCATCATCACCAAGCATTTCACCAATCTGTCACCATCTTCCATCAATCTTTCGCCATCCCTGATCCAAATCCAAGCATCTCACCAATCCTTGCATTGCATTCTAGAAATTTCATCATCCTTAGAAGTTCCTTAAGCTTGCATCCATCATTCTTTAGAATCTTTAGGAAACATCTTGCATCCATCTAGCATCTACATCTACATGCCTATTGAGAGAAGATCTGGATCTAGAAAATGAAGGAACATGAATCCTTATCCAATCACCAATTCGTCTGATCCCAACATTTTAACCAGTGCAATGGTAGCCTATGATCCCCAAATACAAACTGACAATGCATGGGATGATCCCAATATCCCTTCAGCCCCTCTGGCAATAAAAACATTTGTGAATCATCCAGAGAATCCACTAGTAGTCAATGCACTCATGGCCCAAAACCAGCAAAGCATGTTCACTAACTTTTCACAAGCGCATATTCCCATTCCACCATATCTCCATCCTCGTATTCCCATAAGTACTATCCAAATCCCAGCACAAGTATACTCTTCGTTCATCCAACCATTCCCTGATCCGACCTTGCAAACATCTCAAGAAACCTCCACCATTCCCCTTCTTTTGCAAGGAAGCTTCGCAAGTCCTGTAACACAAGCTGTAACACCATCTGCTCCATTCTCTATCACAGGTACTTCATCATCCGCCATGGCCGCTCAAGCTCTTACTCAAATCCAACGCTTGTCACAAAATCAACTCCCACCTCTTACACAAACCTTTACGCAAGCAGTTCCACCACCTTCCATAGCCCAAGCAACACCTTTCACTCCGGGAGGGATGCAATCATCCTTCCCCTTCACTTCACAAGCTTCCACATCCACACTTTTTATGCCAGGAGGGACACAATTGTCTTTTCCTTCCGCTCCACAAGCTTCAACATCCACACCATCATTTCAGGGGTCAACACAATCATTTCCCTCTTTCACCCAACAAACCTCTACATCATCTACTCCGGGGGTAGTGCAATCATTCCCCCTTCATACTCAGCAAAATTCCACATCAACATCACCTTTTTCATGGGGAACACAAGCACCCTCTTCATTCTCCCCCCAGCAAGAATCTACCCAGGCACAAGCCCAACAAAATGCCTTCACCACAGGAATGCCTTCCATGGGTTTTTCCAATCCACCATTCATGTCCCAAACTCCTATCACATCTACCTTCCTGGCATCCACTACAACACAAATCCCACTGCACACTGGTTCTTGTTGGGGTCTCACTCAAGAAGACATGAAAGCCTTTGGCATACCAACCCACTCTCCTACATCCATGTTTGCAAACCAACAAGCCACCTTCTCACAAGCAGCACAACAACAACCATCATAGCCTCAGCCAACTTCATCCTTTGCAAGCTATCCATTCACCACACCGAGTGCTTTTCAACAAGTTCCTCCACCTCAGCAGCCAAGTTCCTCTCATTCCGCAAGTTATCTTGCCCAGCCACCCTTTGCTTCTAGCTTCCCTACATCAGTTCCACCCTTAAGAAATGCAGAAATGCACCCAACCTATATCAGCCAACCGCAAAGCCAAGTTCAACAAGGGCCATCCTACCAACAAGCTGCACCATTCCACCAGCCTCCCCCACAACAAATGTACTTTTAGTCGTAGCAACAAAAGCCCATCATTCCCCAGTAGCAACAAGCTTCCTCTTATCAGTCACAACAACAAGTCCCCGTCATCCCACAACACCAGAAAGCAGTCTCATATCCACCACCACAATATCCCCCTGTGCTGCATCAGTAATATCCCTAGCAAACATCACTCCAAAATCCACTCCAATTTGCTTATCCCATTGGGTCATCTCCATATCCCACTCCATAATACCCACCTCAAATGGGAGTACCCGCTCCAACACCGATCAATGCCGAGTGGGAAGCCATGAAGAATGCTCTGAAAGAGCTTCAAACTGGTACCGAGAACAAAACCTTCAAGTTTGAAGAGGTGTGTCCTTATCTGTTTGACCAGTCAATTACCACTATTCCTTTCCCCAAGAACTTCAAGACACCTAAATTTGATAAATATTAGGGGAAAGGAGACTCAGTCAATCATATTAAAGAATTCTATATGGCGTGCTAAGAAGTGGCTTATAGTCATAATTATCTATTGCATCTATTTCCCAAAAGCTTGGGAGGAACTGCTGTTGAGTGGTTTTACAAAATACCATGTGGGACCATCACAACTTTTGTTGAACTCTTTGAGAAGTTCATTGCCCATTATGCCCACAATGTTGAGAATGAGTTAACCCTCTTAGACCTCTGCAACTCAAAGTAGAAAGAAGGAGAAAGCCTAGCAGAATACCGACAACGATGGTAGAATCTTACCACCAGGTTATCATACCAACCACCTGAGAAGCATTTGACCAAAATCTTCATTGATAATCTGCATCCTAAGCTATCCCACTTCATGTGGATGAACTGTTTCCAAACCTATCAAGATATCAAGAGCAAGGGGATAGGTATTGAAAAGGCCCTCCTAGACGAAGACACAATCTGACACTTCAAAAATGATTCCCAAAATAAACCCAGCAATGATAAATCCCGTTATTGGAATCGTAACAAGAACATTGTTACTGATGGAGCCACTGATACCAAACATGTCCAAATTGTTGTGGCTGGTCCTATGCCAACTCCTGCATACCAACAACAACAAGCACCCATCTATCAGCAATCTCCTCAGGTCCATCGGCAACCCATGCAACAATACCATTCTCAGAATAATCAACATAATTATCAACAGCAAGCCCATCAAGCTTATCAAGGTAATCTGAACAATCAGGTCAATGCTATTAATGCTGCTCCCAAACAAAACAAGCCTAGAGCTCAGAACAATCCAAGGAAGACCTGCACACTACTGGGTGAACCTCTGGATGTTATCTTTTACCGAATGGCCAAGGCCAACTTAATCACGTATCCACCAATCCAGCCAGTTGATGATACCACTCCCAAGCCCGATTGGTACAAAGATCACGAATATTGTGATTATCATCGTGTCAAAGGACACACTACCCTGAAGTGTATGAGACTCAAAAACTACATCCAAGATCTCATTGACCAAAAGGAGATCCAAGTAGAATACACCTGCTCAAGCCTCGCCAAATGCCAACTTGCAAATCTATCAGAATGTGTTCCCACAACACAATGCTAGGAAGAACCAATCATCCCCAGAATCATGGCAAAGGCAAGCAAGAAGATCACACTATCGCCTATATCAATTATGATAAATTTGTTGGATGTATAACCCAAGTTGAGCCCATAGTCAATGTCATCCATGTCAGAGGGGCAGATAGTCAATGTGTTGTTACCACCCACAGAGGCTGGATAACTATCGTTGGTGCCCGTCTAAGACCAGCACATAATGCACACAATGCACAGTACAACCTCATAGAACATCTTGGGAACACACCAGCCCAAATCTCCATCTTTGACCTTCTTTGCACTTCACCCCTCCATCAGGAGATCCTTGACCGAGCTCTCAAAGAAGGACATGTCCCCACAGACATTAACACCACTCAGTTCGAGACCCTTGTGGGACATCTATCCGCAACCTGTGCTTTATCCTTCAAAACATTTGACATACCAGACATTGCATCTAACCACACTCTCCCTCTCTACATCGCCGTCATGGTCAGAGAATTTGCTATCAAACGGGTCTTAATAGATAATGGCTCGGCCCTAAACTTGTGTACTTTAAAATTCATTCAGCAGGTTGGGTTCATGAAGGCCGATATATCACATGAAGTAATCACTATCAAAGCCTATGACAACTTGGAGTGTACCTCTAAAGGTACTATTACTTTGCCTATTCAGCTAGGCCCAGCAACACAAGATACCATTTTCCATGTTGTTGATCTTGACCTACCATTCAATATCCTCCCAGGCCGACCGTGGATTCATTCCATCAAGGTTGTACCATCTACTTACCATCAGTGCATCAAATTTTCGCATCAAGGCACCGAGGTTACCATTCATGCTGATCCCCAACCCTTCGCATACTGTCGTGCGATGGAAGCATCATTCCCTCACTCCACTCACTGTCCTAGAACTGACATTGGCACTTTTGTTGCCAACTCGTCCCAATCCCATTGCGATCCAGAGACTATCCTCAACTCCACCCTCTCTTCTGTCAAGATCAATAACTAGGGCTATGGTGAATATAGCCTACATGATGCATTCGCCATAGGGGCCCTCCCACGTGATCCACATACTCAAGGGCACTTGAGTTACCAAAGCAAGCCTGTTAAAGAGCTTCATGAAATCAAGAGAATGAGACCTATGACTTTTGAATCCCATGGCAACATAAACAGTCAAGAGATGGATCTTGACATCAATAGGTGGTTGTATAAAGATCCCCCACCACCTGACACTCAACTTCTTGGCTACTTCAAGGATAAATACCCACAATCGCACAAGTACACTACTGAGCAATGGAATTAGCAAGGTGGTGGTCTAGGACCACAAGAAGGTGGAAGCAAAGACCCTATCACAACATCCAGAAACCCACAACATTAGGGTCTTGGCTTTAAAACCCCTCACCTGCATATACATGAGCCCAATACCACAATTGGGGCCACCAACATGACAAGCATTCCTCTCTTGAATAGCCAGGACAACCTCATAGAAATTGAAGACATCCTTGAAGAGAAAGAAATAAGATCCTATGGCGATATCTTTGATGACGATACCCTCCTGGGGACTTTTTTCCTCCGACAATTTGCCATCAATCTCATAGAACTTCCCCTGATTCACCCTCAACTCATAGACTGGGACCAGCCAAGTGTCACACACATCGATGAGTTCCAAAGCACGAAAGCACTCCTAGAGTTCATGGGGGCATCAGGCCCACAATCAGTTCAGGATTTAGAGTCAACTCACATCTATAAGCTCGATCCAGAATGATACTTTGGGGAGGAGGCAAGCTTTAGCTGCAAAAGAGAAATAGAAAGAGTAAAACATGAGTCCTTATGTGAAAACACTTCTAGGGTACATTCTGATTTCAAAATAGTAAAAATAAAGAGTGTATCTTCTAGTGAAAACTTGGCAATTCAAGCGCTAAAAGATGAAGACTTGCCTCTTACTCCTATCCAGGATTACAGACCTGAGCAGTCACCTATCATCATAGAAGAAACCAAGCCAGTCAACTTGGGTATAGAGGAATGTCTGAGAATCACCTACATTGTGACCAATCTGACAGAGGGTGAAGAAATGGCTTTCATTGCGCTCCTTAGAGAATCCATTATAAATTTTGCATGGTCATATGCACATATGCCTAGGCTTGATCCTAAACTTGTTGTCCATCATCTAGCAGTGGATCCTAATGTCAAGCTAGTAAAGCAGAAGCTGAGGAAAATGCATCCAAAAGTAGCCTTATTAGTCAAAGCAGAGCTTGAAAAACTCCTCCAAGCCAAGATTATCAGAGCTATAGATTACTCAGATTGGATCTCCAACATGGTGCCTGTCATAAAGCCTTTAGGTGACATCAGAATATGCATAGATTTAAGGGACCTGAACAAGGTATGTCCTAAAGATGATTTCCCGCTACCAAATATAGACATGATTGTAGATCTTACAGCGGGTCATGAAATGCTATCAGTAATGGATGGCTTTTTAGGCTATAATCAGATTCATATAGCAAAAGAAGATCAACATAAAATAACATTGACAACTCCATGGGGTACCTTCTGCTACAACATGATGCCATTTGGGTTAAAGAATGCAGGAGCCACATATCAGAGAGCGATGACAACAATCTTCCATGACATGATCCACAAGATCCTAGAAGACTATGTTGATGACATTCTTGCAAAATCTAAAACATGAGGTGAACACCTAAACATTCTTGAGAGTGTGTTTGATCACTTACATCATTATGGCTTAAAACTCAATCCAAAGAAATGTGTCTTTGGTGTTACATCTGGAAAGCTTCTAGGTTTCATAGTATTACGACGAGGCATAGAGGTTGACCCCAAAAAGGTTAAAGCAATAACAGAAATGCCTCCACCAAAAACATTCAGATAGCTCATAAGCCTACAAGGAAAGCTTCAATTAGTGCATCGGTTCATCTCTCAGCTGGCAGACAAGTGCCAACCTTTCACACATCTCTTATGAAAAGACACAAGCTTCAAATGGGATCCCATATGTCAAAAAAGCTTTGATAAGCTCAAGGAGTATCTAGCCAACTCTCCAATCCTAGTACCACCAGTTCCAAGATGCCCTCTCATACTCTACATCTCGGCGACCACTACAACATTGGGGGCACTCTTAGCTCAGCATGATGACAAAAATAAAGAGAGAGCCATCTACTACATTAGTCAAACTCTTGTCGGCTATGAGCTTAATTATTCACCCATGGAAAAAGCATGCCTTGCAGTGGTCTTTGCCACTCAAAAGCTTAGACATTACATGCTCAGTCACACAATTAGGCTCATTTCAAAAGTAGACCCACTCAAGTATCTATTATCT
This sequence comes from Chamaecyparis obtusa, assembly GCA_027943335.1. NCBI lineage: Eukaryota > Viridiplantae > Streptophyta > Pinopsida > Cupressales > Cupressaceae > Chamaecyparis > Chamaecyparis obtusa. Next base: position 1,068,205 of record BSBK01008525.1, read on the forward strand.
AGGACAATTCTCATAGGCCGTATGGAAAAATGGGTCATGTTACTCAGTGAGTTTGACATCCAGTATATTGATAGGAAAGCAATCAAAGGGCAAGTCATTGCCGATCAGCTAGCAAAGGCATCACTGGTGGATGCTTATCCACTAATCATGGAATTCCCTGATGAACACTTATGTATGATCGAACAACAGCCCATGTGGAAGCTATACTTTGATGGCTCCTACACATCGCATGGATCAGGAGCAGGAATCCTATTCGTCACACCTCAAGGTGACTACATTCCAAAATCATTCAAGTTGGGATTCTCATGTACCAACAACATTGCAGAATATGAGGCACTCATCTCAGGTCTCAAAACAACTATTCAATGGAATATCACAGAACTGCAAGTGTTTGGAGATTCACAGCTGATTATCAAACAAGTCCTAGATGAATATCAAACAAAGGATGACAAGCTGCTACCCTACAAGGAACTAGTGGACAGACTGAAAGAGCATTTCTTGAATCTACAATTCACACAGATACCGAGACTTCAAAAGAAAGCAGCCGATGTAATGGAAACTATTAGATCCTTGTTAGAAATCCCATGCGACACATCACAGTATGAATTCCCAGTCGAGCAGCTACACACGCCAGCTTATGAGAATGCCGATGCAAAAATGGTGTGTGTCTTGGTTGGTCCCTAGTCCCCATGGTACCATGACATCCATGCATATCTAAAGAATGGTATCATATCTCCCCATCTCACCAATAGCCAACGCAAAAACCTTATTCGCAGATCTTCCCACTACACTCTTTTAGCCAACACCCTTTATCATCGAGGGTATCACAATATCCTCTCTAGGTGTTTAGATTCAAATGAGGTCATCCTGGCTTTACAAGAGGTCCACGTTGAAATTTGCAGTGCCATACGAGTGGCATGGTTCTAGCTAAGCAGTTGCTTCGAGTTGGGTATTATTGGCCAACCATGGAACATGATGCTTGTGAGTTTGTCAGAAAATGTTTACCATGTCAGCAGCATGCAAATCTGATTCATGCACCAGCACAAGACTTGCAGCCCATTGCGCCACCTTGGCCATTTTCATGTTGGGGCTTTGACCTTATCGGCTTAATCACTCCCCTCTCCTCGGATGGACACAAGTACATAATAACTACCACAGAGTACTTCACCAAATGGGTTGAAGCGATTCTGCTCACCCTAACTACTGGCATCCAAATATCCAAGTTCATCCTTTATCACATCATTTGTCGCTTTGGCATACCATCTACCATCTTCATAGACCATGGCACACTTTTTGAAAACCAGCATGTGGATGATCTGTGTGCCAGACTCCACATCCATCACCGTTTCTCCAGTCCATATTTCCCTCAAGGAAATGGCCAAGTTGAGGCAACCAACAAAACTATCTTAAAAATCCTCAAGAAGGTTGTCAATGATTCTGGTTGTGACTAGCACCTCCAAATCAATCCTGCCCTTTGGGCCTACTGCACTTCTTATTGCACTCCCACAAGTACCACCCCATATTCCCTTGTATATGGTGCCGAAGTCATTTTGCCAATCGAAGTTGAGCTCCCATCATTGCGAGTCTCCATGAAGAACTACACCATTGATGAGGCCTATTGTGTGGCCTGTCTAACATAGCTAGAATTGTTAGATGAAAAGAGACAACAAGCATATGATCACCTGGTTGCATATTAGAATCGACTCAAAAGGAGTTATAACAAGAAGGTCCATCCTAGACAGTTCCAGGTCGGTGACATGGTCCTCAAAGAAAATCAGAAAGTCCAAGCAAATAGAGAAAAGAAAGGCAAGTTTGAGCCTACTTGGCTGGGCCCCTATGTTGTCACAACATGCTTCGGCTTCAAAGCTTATCAGCTATCTACACCAGAAGGTGAGCCTTTGCATGATCCAATCAACATCATACATTTGAAGAGGTTCTATGCCTGAACTAGATCCTACATATTTAGAAAATCCATAAAAATTGGAAAATACAAAAAAAAATAAAAAATCAATCAAAAAAGCTAAAAAAGAAAAGAAAATAATCGTCCAATGGTGAAAACTTGGCAATTCAAGCGCCTTGGACAAGTATGTTGGTGAAAACTTGGCAAATAGGCGCCATAAATAGTGGACTGAGTCATTATCTATCAAACTCCCATCCCCCCATCCCACCATCTCAATCCTTTTTCTACCATCCCCATCCCCATCCACCATCCCCCAACATTCCTCTTTTTTATAATCCTCAAGCAAATCTGCAATCCCACCTGCACATATCTTGTACCCTATTTTGTACCATATCTTGTACCATATCATGTATATCTTGTATAGCGTAATTCTTCTTGTACCATATCATGTATATCGCAATCTTCCTATCCCAAATCTTGAGCTTCTATACATATTAGTTGTATATCTTTTCCCGTCCATTGTACATATTGTTCATTTTTGTTGTACATAGTCCTTGTCAGTCCTGCAACAACATTTCATCAGAACTTTTGTCCTACCCAACCTTGTACTTCAACAACATCAATTGTCGACTATTCTTGATCACTGTGATTATTCTTTGACTTCATCATTTGCCAGCAAACAACAACACTCATTCTCTCATCAATCAGCGGGTCCTTGAGGATGTATCCTTCCTCCTATCAGACCTAATCTTCCACCAATCACACCAGGTCCGTTTCGATGCATCCTTCTACACGTTCAGACCACTCTTCCCACCATCAATCAATCCATCACATCAAATCTCTCTCCTTGGAAAAGGATGTCTTTTTGGAGTTCTCATTTTGGTCTTGGATTTTGTCCTTTGGATCTTGTTAATATTTTACAACTTCTCATTATTTTCTACTCAAAGTCACCATGATCCTTTATATCATGGTGCGCTACGAATGAGGATAATTTGGGGCAAGGTCTTTTGATCTTTTGCTTATGCCTGTGAGTTGGTCGTGTGTTTGTGGTTTCTTCAGCATCGTTTCCACCATGCCTCCTTCGGGTTTCATGTGTGATGCTGGGGCAACTCTGCATGTCTTTTTAGCGTCAGTCCTATGCAACGTTGGTGAAAAGGCCTCGTGATCCCAGTATCCTTGGCAGGTCTCTAGCATTGCTATATTAAACTAGGTTGTGCTCTCCACATTTGCACCTAGAGCTCCCAAAATTTCCTGCATCTTGCATCATGTAGATTAATCTTGCATCTTGCATCCTCATATAGCTGCATCTTGCATTTTGCATTCCATCTCATATTGCACTCATGCATCTTTTCTCTTGGGCGTCTGGTTATTTAACTCCCTTTTCTTCCTTCTTTTCTTCCTTGTCCTCTTTGGAGAAAATTCTACAAAGTTCCCTCTTTGTGTTATTTTCTCGAGGGGGCACAATCCCTTATTCTTCTAAATTCTAGCCTGGGGCATCTTATTTTCTTGTCTTTGGCGCCACGCCACTTGTGGCATCACATCAAAAAGGGGCAAAATGTAGACACCTAAAAATCTTTTAAAAAATAAAGTATTTTTATTTTCTGAAAAACCCCTGATGACATCATCATTAATTAATTAATTAATTTATTTATTTATTTTTATGTCATTAAATCTCTTTATCTTAATTAAAAATATTTAATTAAGAAATCCCTCCCAAAAATATTTAAATATTATTTAAACACCCTTTCCCTATTTATTAATTATTTAATTAATAAATTGACCAAAAAACTAAAAATTAAATAATTTATTTATTTTTTCCAAAACTTTAGAAATATCCTAAAGATCCTAAACCTCTTCTAGAATCTTCTAATCCTTCTTTAATTTAGATTAAAGGTTGATTCCATCTTTTTCTAACCCTAATCCCAACTCAAAAATATTTAATTAAGATTAAATATTAATCCTCATGTGTTTATTAAATATATTTTAATAAATATCCTAAAAACCTAAAACCTTTGAAATAAATAAACTTTTATTTATTTCCTAAATTCTTATTTATCCTAGAAAGTCCTAGACTCTTCTAGAAAGTCTTCATCCTCATCCAAAGCCTTGACTCTTCTAGAAGAAGTCAATCCTTATTTTTGACCCTAACCTTACCCCAAACCCTAACTCAACCACCTAACCCAACCCTTTCCAAAATCCTATAAATACTCCTCATTTCTAAGAGCAAAATACCAATTCACCTTTTATTTCAAGCATTGTTATCATGCTAATTTAGCTCTAGATTTAGAATAATCATTCTAATTTAGCTTATTTTCAAGCCTTTTTAGCTCATCTTAATATAGAACTAATGGATTAACTTAGTTTGATTCTTGTTTATGCATCATATTACATCTATTTTGGGCTTAAAAATCTACTTAATCATACTAGTTGAATAATCTTGAGTTCTTGAAACCTTAGGGGCAATTTTGGGTGTTCTACCCAATATTGTGCCATATATGGGGTTTTCATGAAACTTAAATCATCCAAATCTGTATTAGGAACATGTTCCAGGTGCTTTGAGAGCATACCCACATTCTTTTTATATGAGCAAATCAAACAATGCTTGGGTGCACCTGTTTAGGCTCAATCTGAGGTGGCTTAGCTTAGATGTTCTTGTTTTGAATTGATATGATGCTAGATTAGAACTTAACATTTGACTAATTTGAGCCTTTCAAAATAGATATAGATAGCCTTGCTCACACAAACATACCTTTATACTCCTTCGCGGGAATGCGGGGGTTGAAAACACACAATATTTTTGCCCACCTGAATAATGTAAAAATTTGGGTGTACTTCCCATGTCAAAAACATACATAAGTTATCCTATAAATGTGTCTTAGATTAATTTAATTTTTTTTTGTTTTCAATCAATTGAGCCTCAGAGAGATGATTTTGGAACTTCTATGTATTTTTGGATCCAGTTTGAGAACACTTGACCAGAAAAACTTGGTTTTCATCTATAAGTGTGTCCAAATTGTGAGAGGAGCATTTGGAAATGCCTCTCAGAACTGATCCAATGCCATCACATGACCCTTGAAACTAGCATGCACACTATTTGACATACAAACATTCACTCTACAAAATGGCTTTCCCTGATGATGCATGAAGTGAGATATTTTAATCTCTTAACTTACCCCTTTCATTCTCTCTGCCACTGGGACATACAAAAACTATTTCGAAACCTTGTTATCACACCTTTGCTAAAATATCAAATATTTCTTGTAGAGGCTACCAATAAACTGATCAGAACATTAAGATACAAGGACTATGTGTGCCAGAGAGATTTACCCAATTCCTTCAGATCTCAAACTTGACTATTATTTTCAAACTGTTCTGGCTGTGCACACTTAAAACTGAATAAAGTTCATTTGAAAAACCCTCAATAAAAATGCTAAATGACTCTTTGGAAACCCAAGGATCTTAATGCTAGCTCATTTTCATACTGAAATAATAGTAGAAAAACTGACATGTCTAGATGGCTGACTGATTTTTTTTTATTAATCTCCAAAAGGTGCCTCCTACTAACAAAGATACTATGCAAACTCCAGATCTGAATGAACTGTTTTTAGAATTGACCTGGCAAATAGGTCAAATGAATTGACCAGGGCCTGAAAATGGGACTAGCGGTTATTTGTAATGATTAGAACATGGGGAAACATCCGACATCCCATAAAACCCATCAAATTATGAAATATAGCACCATGAAGAAGGCCATTCAAAAAGTATGTCATTGAAAATGTTGATAATCTGAATAAGTTGATTTTGGATTTGGCTTTGGAAAAGTAATAGTTGGATTCATTGGTAGCTCAAAATTTTGGCAGGGGTTCTTTCTCAAGTATACATTACATAGGAACAACATTCTCATCATGGTGACCAAATAGGTGCAAAACTTGGAATTCCAAAGTGGGACACATCAATTTTTTTGAACATGGGCAAAATGCAGATCGGATAAACCTCCGAAAATAGGTGCTTCACAAAGTCATCAAATCTGCATGTAAGGGGCTGCAAATGGTGGTATGAGCTGAATTTAAAGAGGGTATGTATCTTCAAGATGGTCACTCATGCAACTTACCGGGTCTTCAGATATTCAATTTATCAAAACAGGGCCTCTCAAACAAATGCACAAAGGTGTTTTAGCATGCCTTACCAAAATTTTAAGGCATGGTATTCTCGAGAATTTTGAGAGTACCAACACTTCTAAGCCTCTTTCAATATCACTACTATGTTTTTCTCTTATCATTGACGTTGCTGCCTGTCTTTTCAGCGACTACCTCCTCTACTTCACATTCTCTTCCTCTAAAGTTTGCCGTTCCCTTGGCTTTTTAAATATTTAAATTTTGTTCGAAAATATTGTTCAACTATTTCTCATTAGATAGTTTCTTTCTTTGCTTATGTATACGAAGAGATCCCGTGCACTAATTTACTAATTTTTCAATAACTACCGCAAAGAAATCTAAAGATAAATGTAGGTATCTCAAAAGAAAAAGTTGAAATTTCTCTTTCCATTAAATTCTCCTCTTAAGATCTCACTTCACTCGCTAATTCCATGGCTTTGCATAAATTTAAAATCTCTAATGAAAGGATTTACAGAATCTTTTATTTGAAGTATTTGAAATTTAATGATTCCCACCTTTATTGTTCATTCATATACATTTTGTATCAGGTTGGGTACGTCTTTTGATTATTTGATTATGTTGCTGGAAAAAAGTAATTTATTTATTCATTTTTAATCTTTCTCCCTATTCTGCTGTAGCTGATTTCCTTGAGCTTAAGGCAACAATTTTTGCGTGATGACATTCCAAAAACCATAATTTTCTCTCTCTCTTCATTAGAGGTACGTGGTACAGAGATAGGTTGAAACAGCTATTGATTTTAGTCATATTTATGGATGCATCAAAGCTCCATTCAAAATGAACTATTGATCAAATTTTTAAAAATGAAAAATACAATAGTTTTTTATGAAATTTTCAGTATCTGTGATTTGCACATTTTGTGATCTAAAATCACAAAAAATTTGCAAAAAATTTTCTTTGTTTTTGCAAATCTGAAGAAAAAGAGGTTTGACTTTTTTTATCTTTGGTACATTTTAGATGGAGCTTAGCCGCCGCCCAGATCTATATACCAAAGAGCAGAGAAACTCTCGTTTCATTCATGTCTTCCTTATGTTGAAAATACAATTCTTTAAAACAGAGCATTCTGCTATTCCCAAATTCTAATTTTCAGTTGCTGAAATTCTATACTATGGTGATAGAAAAAACACCAAACCCAGCAAACCTTCTGCTAGATAAACCACACACCTGCTACACAATTCAGGATTCCAACTCTGATACAAAATGTTGTGTTATTCAGGGTACAAGACAGAGCATAGCAGAGCAGCAAAAAACTTGATTGATAAACAGAGCAAAACAGAAGACACCAATAAATCGCTGCAGCAATTAGTTGCTTAATTAATCATTAAATGTAAAGAAAATAGTTATTTATAAAGAAACAGAAAACTCTGAGTCAGTAAAATGGCAGTGCCCAAAACAGGGCATTCAAGAAACTAGAAATTATGATATATATTCAAGGCAGTGAACATAGAAGTCGTCATGTAAATGTTAAAGGTGGATACGCACACGTTTTATGAAGCAGTGATCATTTACATACACATTTGAAAAATAATTCTTATATATATTAATATAAAATATGCTACATCATACAAAATATCATCCAGTAAGCCCAAACAGTCTGGACATTTATAGTGGATGCATGTATCCTTATTTATTTGAAGGACAAAAGAATAGCTATAAAACATCACTAATGTAATACTGTGCATAAAGCACATAAAACCTAGAAAGAATACCAATTATAATAGAAGTCACTGAAAGACTTCTGTGAACTCCACAATACACTCAGGCCCATGATAGAATATCCAACACAGATATAGAAGAAAGATGTTCAACAAATACTGATCACTACCATTGCTACTGCTAAAGCACTGATGATGGTGGATGGTGTGAAAAGGGCTCCTGCCTTAGATGTTGGCTTCTCGCTGGCTGTAGGTGAAATACCTTCCACAGAAGTTGTGGGAGGAAGTAAAGATGGTGAGTTAGATGAGGGAGACACTGCATTCGGGGTTGCAGGAGAAGAGGCAGGAGAAGTTTCTGTTGCTGGTGGTGCACTAGAACCTGCAATTGCAACTCTTTTTAATACAAAATATTCATATCAATGAAAAAAAGATAATAACAAAGATAATAACACAACTTCTCTGTATATAAAATTACTCTATAACTTGACAAGAACATTGATCTAAGCAAAACCAGAAAAAGTGTCGACATACCTGTAGATGGAGAAGCAGCTGGAGCCCCTGCAGCTGTTGACAATGACAGACAACAACAGGAGATATACCAATTACTGTTTGATCTTTAAAATTGAAAAGAATAATTATTTTGTATTGTTGTTTTCGAATTTGATTGTATATGTATTTTTGTATCATAGTTTTTGAAAATGTTAGAGAGTATTATGGATCGCAGTGTGGGATCAAAACTGTTGAAGTAGATATTTTTGAGCTTTTTAAAATGGATCACAGAATATGATCCAAAATGTATGCACTTTTGTATGACATTTCAGATCACATTATGATCTATTATTAGGATGTTCAAAAGTTCAAAGAATGTTTTTGTATAAACATTTCGGATCACACTCTGTGGTCCATATTGTTCCCGATAATGAATGGAAAAACACTGCTTGAACTCTCCAACATTGTAATGATGAATCAAAGAATGTGATCTAAAATGTTGATTAAAATACACAACCACAATCAAATTCAAAAATGACAATAAGAAATATTATACATTATAGATAAGAGAATAGTTACTTCTAAAAAACATTAAAGTTTATTTACCATTGCATTGACTGACAGGTGGAGTGGTGATTTTGCAGGCGCCTGGGAGAGCCAGAGCTCTTGTTTGGTTAATGGGAATGCCCAGCGGATTGGAGGCATTGAACAACTGGCACAGGCACATTGCACTGTTCTGCACTACAGAGGACAGAGCAGTACAGCAGCCCTGTGATGGAGTTGCGTTGGACATATTACTTGTGATATATCCCACACAGGGAGTCAATGTTGCAAGAGAAGTAGCACACCCTGAAGATTGAGCAGCCACACAGCCATACTCTGCAACTCCCGCTATTAAAACCACCACAGTCAATGCTACTGAAACTAATCGCTGAGGGAATTTCATTAAACCTGCCATTGGAAATAAACTTGAAAAGTACAAAAACACTAGCAATTCGCTTTGGAAGTTCTGGAATTGAGAATGAAGTATTGATTTTGTGAGCTCCTGATTGGAAGATCAGTAATTTATAAAGTGAGCGAGTAGAGATTGCGTAATTGGAATTCAAAGATGTGTGTACACGAAAGAGAAAGGTGGCAATCACAGAAGGTTTTGGTTAACCAAACCTCATTCTTTATACTACTTTTAAAATAATTGAAGTACAATCAGCAGAAAATTCGTTGTAAGTTGTCTACCTACGCCAACATCTATTCGTTTTCAATTCCTCTTTTCTAATAAATCCGTAAAAAGTATCCTTCTATATGAAGAATTTATCTCCCACAACCGTAACGGACAAGGAAATCGATACAAGGCATTAAATTATTGGATAATCAGCTGAGTTTTCATGTAGCTTCTGGAGTTTCCCGGTAAATAGTCGGCCACAAGGTCTGAAATGGAGCCCATATCTTCTGCTGCACAGTTTTGCCGCGAAGTTACCGTTACTGTTGGTCAAGGGTTGGCTGCCAATCTTTAATCAACGGTGTTCGTTCAACCTGTTGGCGGCTGTCCCACATTGTCTTTGTTTCTGTTTAAATTTTAGTGTGTTATACTGGTGAAAATCGTACACCTATTCTCTGTCTCCTTTTGGGCCCAGGCCCCATATTGACTAGATTGCCGTTAAATTTTTATTTATTTTTTAAATCAAATTTACAAAACTGAAATACATCTAGAATCGACTACATTCTATGTGTTCTAATTTTTTAAATTTAAATGTGTAAGTCAACATTGTTGTCCTTTTATTATTAATTGATATGATCGAGTAAACATATATCCTTATGAATTTAAATGCTATATTTTATTTTTATGGACACATTCAATTGGGGTTACAATACACGGTATAGTTGTCATTATTGTGGAGAATATGGTCATATTGGAGCAAATTGTGTAAGAACACATTTTAGAGGTAAATCCAAGAGTTGGATGAGTGGAAGTCTGGTCTATTACAAATGCGGAGGGAATAATAGGAAGATCCTTCATTTTTTTGGGTCATATGACTGGGGGATTGGGTGGCCCCTATAAATTCTAGAGAAAGGTAGATTATCGTGACCCAACCCCCCCGCTTAGTAGTTCTAGTAGGGGCAAGATTCTATACGTAACATGCCGCATAGAATAGTAGGGGCTCTACATAACATTGGAACGGGATGCCAACTATATAAAAAAGGGTAGCCGAATAGTAGGGCCCATAGAATAGTAGGCCCCCCTTGCCGAATAGTAGGGCCATAGAACCATAGAATAGTAGGGGGGGCCACCGGGAACTATAGTTGGGTGGGAGGCCCCGGCAACAATAATCTACAATTATTATTGGGGGTGGGGGGGCAGGGGGCGTTGGGTAGAACTAGTTGATCTATACTCATCAAAATGATGCCGTTCTCTTCTGTCATCACGGAGCCCTGCACAAAGAAGTGGAAAGGTAGAATGAGTAAGCTCCCTACCTGTACACTACAGGAAGCTCACTCACTTCTCTACCCCATAGAATAGTAGGCATGCAGCTGTAGATCAAGTAAGCCTATTCTCCTCCGATCCATGCCAGTTTCCATATGTTGGGCACTCAACCTTGATCGCATTAGGGTAATGGAAACCTTCCATTGAGCTCATTACTCCTCAACTGAAGGGAATGCTTGATACCCCTACTATTCTAAAGGCAAGTGGTGATACTAATAGTATCTGGTGGAGGTAGGTTTGTATCTCTCTGGGCAAATGTCCATTGGGACATAAAGAGAGACTGCAAAGCACAAGCACCAAGCAGTGAACAATTCAGAAATGAAGAAATTGTTGAACAGATAAGGAACTAGATGAATAAGACATGGAGAAAGAAAGAGGAAGCAAGCAGTAGTGGATCCACCGAAGCCGAGGTCATCCAATCTAATAGATCAGGTGACCACACTACTTCTATCTAAGAAAAAAGGTATGTAAGGAACTGAATCTTCAAATGTTATATTTTACACCCGTTACTGATACTTGAGATGTTAAAGTCCATATCTGCATAAATTAAGATGTATTAGGACAAATTTGAGAAAAGAGTAAAATTACATAATTGATGTCGAGCATCAATATTTAAGTCTATAGTGACCGAGTCACTCAGTGTGTGCTGAGATCCTATAATAGCCAAGATGTTATATCTACCAAGCTGAAATATTAATGATAGTATTGACCGAGTCATGGTTTCAATTGAGTATGAGTACATGGCAATCGAGTTGTCGTGTGAAGGCTGAGATAATTTTATTCACCTACAAAGTGTATGGATCATTTAATGAAGACCTAATCTAACAGTTTGAGTCTATAAAGTGAAATATTACCAGTCATTCTCATTTCACCTAGTGATTTGAAAATTTGCAGAGCGATTTTCAAGTGACTAAGAAGAGTAATTTGTGCTAAGTCAAGTTTGTGAAGATCTTTACAGTGTGTCCTCAATAAACATCATGAAGGACTATTGAAAAAAGGTATTACTGAGCTACTTGAACTTATAATTTGAACCCTAAATTTGGAAAGATGGCATCTGCATCATCTGCAGCAGTTAGGAAGCAAGGAAAATAAGTTTTAAATGTTTAACTTGTAAGGAGTGATGCATGTAAGCCACCAATAGTCCAAGCTGTATCGGAGAGCATGGTGAAGGGAGATCTCATGAGAGCCTTGACATCAATTCCGTCGAAGGTCTTTATGATACACGACGTGTGCACATTCTACATGTGAAAAGTTGGAGAAATTGGAGATTACGATTTGAGGGAAGATTATAACAGGTTGTGTGATAACGAAGTGTTGAAGGTGGAGCATCAACACATTACTGAGAAAGGGTTCGTGCATGTCCTAGATTTCCATTGTAATTTTATAGTTGAATGGATTAAGATCATCTTGAGAATAGTTCACGACGTGCAAGTGTGGTTAGAGAATGGTCTAGTTAATTTTATCAAAAAAATGATTCACCGAGTCACTGGTTATCCCATTCTTATTGGGAAGAAAACAATGAGATGCCAAAGTAAAGAGGTCATTCAAGCTAACACATTGGCAGTATGGAACAAAAGAGGAATGAAAATCTCTACCATTACAGATCCAGAGATAGATTTTGCAGTGAGAGTTATTGCTCACAAATTTTATCAGTCAAGAAGGGGGTTAGTGCAAGAAGTTGGGTACCAATTCAACAGAAGTCTTGTAGAATTACAAGATGCCACTCGAAACGGGCACCCATTTTTAAAAAAATGGGCACTTGATTTAGGTTCGGTAGCCCGATCCGAAATTCAAAAAATAGATGCCCGTTTCTATTTTTTTTTTCTAAAACTAAAAATGCATTTTAACACTTCTAAATTTTTTTTAAAGAAACGGGTGCCCGTTTTTTGAATTTAAATAATGAGCACCCGTTTCTTAAGACATGAGCGGGAAACACACATCTGCCTTAGATTTCGTTTCAAAATAGTTTGGTTTAGGCTTGGTGGAACCAAGCCTATATCTTGAACTCCAAAAATCTGGTTAAGGCACTCGAATGCCAAATTTTTGCCTTGTCGTAATTTTTTGAGGGCCTTCTTGATCAATTTTTTTTATGAAACAAAAACCCATTAGAATTCTCATTGTCCTCATTTCAAAAATTTAAATTTCATAGTGATGATTATTTTTACTATTTTTTAATTATTTATTAGTTAAAAGTAGTACCTAAATGTAAAATAGTGAGGTTCACTAAAACTTTAATAACTTTTTGTTTTTAGGTATTTTGGAAAATAAATTATATGATATCAATTTACATACAATTCTCTTGAAGCTAAAAAAAAAGAATTTTAAAAAAATATGAAATTTTTATCAAATTATGATGGTCGTACACCAGAGATTTAAAAAATGTGTTTTATTGTCAATTAAAAATTAATTAAATTTTTTTTTTTCAATAAAAGAATAAGGAAAAATATGCTCATCAATCTTTGGTGTCTAAGGTATATTTCCTAAGAAGGATTTGCAAAAATTCATTTATTTAGGTCAAAATATGGTGGTCGTACACGACTATGGTATGGTCCTGAAATAGGCATTTTGAAAACATGGGTTTTAAATATTCCTACTAAATTTTTTTTTATAACATATTGGTATTTAAATAAATTACATATTTGAAAAGTAGACTCTGAGAGCTACATTTTATATTACTAAAGTTTTCCGAGATTCAATCTCTAAGTGCCTCAAATTTAGACATCAATTGACATAAAATTTTTAAAAAAGGGAAAACACTTCCACTTTTTGCCCAAAAGTGGGACCCAACTTCTTGCAGCCACCCAAGGATAGATAGTGTTCCCTGCGTTGCAGTAGATTAGGCATGAAAAATGGTGAAGAAAGATCATACTTATGATCTTGCCGAGCTGTAGTTGACTCAGCTTGCCGAGGACCTTACATCATTCAGAAAGGCTAATAATTCAATGTGTAAGTTCGGTTCCTTGATAGTTTGTTTATTCTTTTATGTACAAAATAGTTTTCCTACTATAGGAGATGTAGTATAGAGTAAGGACCAACCAGTAACCCAGCAAATCAATGAGTTTATTCATCAGTTAGGTGATAATTTTGATAGCATTATGGAAAGCTACTTTGTTGAATTCAAGAAAAAGATGAGGAAGAGAAGTAGAGTTCCTGTATCCCTAGTAGATAAGCACTACAATGACATATGCTTTCTAGTGGATACCAACAATAGTGATGTTCAGGATATTATTCCTAGGGTAGCATGGCTAAGGCCATTACCTTATAAGGTCAATGTAGATGAGACATCAGTAACAATAACTGCCTTACTAGCAGAGGAGATTGATAGGAAGGCTAAATCTTTTGGAAACTATGAAGAAGCAAAGTCCAAAATAACTATGGGGTTAAAGTTTGCAACCCTAGAGAGAAAAAGAAACAAAATAGTTAAGAATCTAGAAAAGATGCTAGGAGAAGGTGAAGAGGAAAATGCACCTCTTGAAATTACACAAGATCAAGGTGAAGATCAATCTAGCAAATTTGAAGGAAGTGAAGAGGAGGAAACTGAAATTCAATAGAAGGGAAATGAGGTATTGGTTGCCGAGCCTAGTAAAAGGAACCTGTACAAAAACAAAAGTCCACTCCTTTTGCAGTACTTAGATCAAGAACTAGGGCAAGTTCAACTTCCACAGCTGATGAGCCCCAAAGAAAAATGCCAGCAAAGAAAACAAAAGGGGAAGGGTCAGGAAAAAGAAAACAAGTACAAACTAAGGGTGTGTCGAGTCATCCTAAGAAGAAGCCGAGAAGAAAAGTAGTATTGCAGAAGGATAATAATGATGAAGAAATGACTGACACATATGATAATACCAAATTGAAAGTTGCATCACATAGACATCCAACTAGTGTGGATGAAATATGCCAAAATATCAAGAGCACATTAGGATTAGTAAGATTCAAATTTATCAAATTTGAGAAACTAAGAAGAGATGAAAAAGATAAGATTGAAGAGGCAATGTTAGAAATGCTATGGACATTCAAGATGACACCTCTAGAGATAGGGAATTTGATTTCAAGAGAACTGTTGAGCAAGATTGATCATAAATGGTAGTATGCCATTATGACCGAGAGACATATAAGGGAAGACACTTTAGCCAAGATAATGCCTAAACTACTACCCAAGCAAATAGGAAAATTTATGGAGGAGCACATAAACAGATTCATACCTAAGCCAAGAGATTATTCTATTCTAAATCATAAAGTTGATGAAGTTGTCAAGTAGAGAAAAAGGATGTGGAAGATCATTTTTGGGTTATTAATTGACAAGAGTCCACAATAAGGTGAAGGTACATCCAGCTAGGTAGAACTGGATAATAAAGAAGATATTGATGAGCCTCAGAATATTGAGGAAGAAGGACATAAGGTAGAAGTGAGTGCATCACAAGATGTGATCACTATTGAGGATATCCCTGAGGATACACAAGTTAACATCAATGGATTGACTAAGGAAGAAATAAAGTACCAGATTCTTAAGGAGGTAGCCTCAGATCCCTATCTACCAAGTACCAATCCCATTCTCATCAAGGTACATGACTATACAAGGATTGAGGGTACATAAAATGTTGACAATGAACCTTCAAGCTCCCACATGGTCATAGTTGAACAACAAGTCTCACAAAGTACAAGTATCAAGAAACATGACAAGCCGAAAATAACAATAGATAATGCACTTGCCAAGGAAAATAATAAAGGACAAGGAGAGGAGATCTTAAAAGATCAAGCGGAAAAATCTGCAACAGTAGTCATAGGTCCTCATTTAGAGGAAGAGAAGAAGACTAAGGAGGAAACAACTAAGGAGAATCTAGATCCCAAGGAGCAAGAGGCTATCCAAGCCTTAGTATAGATGCCAAGTGGCAATACACCAAAGAAGAAAGTTCATAAGAAAAAGGAGAAGTATCCTGCCACACATGTAACACTTGATGAAGTTATAGTGATTCCGAAGTGGGACACTAATAACTCGACATATGAGAGAATACAATTTTTTCAAGATCTCTTGAAGAAGAAGAGCAAGCAAGAAGAATTAAGGAGAGAACATTAGTAGAGCAGGTACTACATGAAATAAAAGGTATATTTGTAGAAGCTTTTGAAATGGATGATGTTAATGAGACTTCACCTATTTTGGAACAATTGGTTCATATTGTTAAGAAGGTGAACATTGATGAAAGTGAAGCCAATGAAAAAATTATGTAGTGGTTAGAAAGAAATTTTGAGATAGATGTACTTGAAAGGGTCTCAACTGAGATAGCAGTCAAATAGGTAGAAATTTTCAACTTTGAATAATTTAGAAGAGGATGTATTGAATGTCTATTCTTTGTACAATAAAATATGTAATGTAGAAACATTCACCAAGGATAATCAAGATTTAATTGATAAACTAGAACTAGACTTAAAGTCTACTAGTCAGTCATTGAGCATGGATGCAAGCTCCAACTCCATTAATTTCACATGGATACTTCATGTACAAGGGAGATTAGATGAGTTGATGGATAATGATGGGAGAATAAGAGCCAAACTAATCTCCATATAGACAATGTTAAAACCTCATCTGGAGGTTATGCAGAAAGAATTGGCGTCAACAAAGGAGTTGGTACAGAGAGATCCTCATCTCTCTATTGCTAAGATTTTGGTTGATCTAGCTGCCCAGCTAGAGATCAAGATACAGGTTTTGGAGTCTGTAAGGTTCGAATGGGACAATGCCTTAGCAATGATTATGCAGCTCCACAAAACATTTTTGGATAAGTATTATCTTACCACTACACCCCAACAACTTCAAGTGACAAAAATAAGGGGGAAATAGTCAGATCAGTCATGATACAGTGATGAATGTATATACAATTATCATTGAAGAAGAGATATAGAAAGATATGACATATTGTAGTGTAATGTAAATGTATATTCTGTGTATGTCAAGAGTCATGTATATATATGTAAAATATTTTGAAGATTGAGTCACACTCTAAGGGGGAGTACTCAAAATGACTAAGTACTATTTTGTAATGTAAAAGTCACGACAAAGTGTTTTTGCCACTAATGTCAAAGGGGGAGATTGTTGATCCCTATGTTATGTTTTCTATTAGTGTCTGACACTTAGTTATTTTCTAGGAAATGTTGGTCGGTCAACACTGCGACTGAGTCATCTTATTAAGACCGTGCCCTGTATAAACTTGTATAGTTACCCAGAAGTAGTTACTTTCGAGCAAGTCAGAGGTCACCGAGTACTTCAGTAGTTGTCAAGAAATTTATGTCGAGTTGTATAGAAGATTCAGTGCCGAGCACTAGTACATGAAGAATAGTAATTGTTGAGCATTAGAGACTTCATATGCCGAGCAAGCCAGTTTTGACATATGTGTTTGTTATGGCACAAACACCAAGGTAAACCATTTTGGTTGACTCCTATGCATGATTTAATGGTTATTGAGAGAATCAAGGAGATAATTACGCTTTGTAATTATCATTTTTAATCCCTATGCAAGCCATATATCCTATCAGAAAAAGGGAATTCTTAAGTGGCATAAGTAATAAATCTAGATCGTTGATCTTGATCTAGAAGATTGATCAAATGTTTATATAAGGAGATATCAAAACCCTAAATGTTGTAAGAATGAAGTGGAACATAGAAGATATCTTGTATGTAGAACGAAGCATAGTTTTGATTTTTAGAGGCAGAGATCAGGTAGAGTGACCGAGAAAAGCAATGAAGGATAGAAAATAACTATATTTGATTTTGGAGATGAAAAAAGTATTGGATGGAGAAGATATGTTATCAACATTTACAGTGCAAACTAAAGGATCAGGAACTGATACATTTTAGCAGGTGAATCATAGTAAATCTCTTAACAGAGTGGTCCTCATAGGCCTTTATAAATCTCTTAACTGAGTGCTTACTTAGATGTAAGTTTCAAATCCTTTAATCAAGGTAGATTGTATGTCTATAAGCTCTTAATAGGGAAGACCCCTCACATGGTAGATCATCTGAAGTCATCAAACATTACATAGCCCTAATAGGCACACTTTAATATTGCAATAGTGAATATTTGTGGGTGTCATTCCCACCCCATTTTTACCTTTCAAGGGTTTATGGACCACAACCAAAATTGATTTCCCACGATTTCAAGAATTATTTCCTCTCTCATTCGTTCTGCCTCTGCTTTGTGCGTTCAAGACACTTCCATATGTAGATCCACCTAAGATTTTCTTACATGTTTACTCACTCAGAATTACACTGATAACATCATCAAAATTTAGGGTATTAGTGTTGCAATAGGAAATACATAGTACTGAGAGGGGAGGGGTGAATCAGTACCCTCAAAAAATTTCGCTAATTAACAATATGCAATAGTAGTGCTTAACTAACCGATCGAGTCCATTGTTTACAACATAAATTCAAATAACTTGTAAATATAAAATGCATGTAAACAAAACAATAAAACATTCATGAAAATGTTAACTCATGACTCAAGTATTTTGGTTACGCAGAAACCCTTGTTAGAAGGTAAAAACTGCAGTGAGGATGACACCCACAAATTCTTCACTACTGCAATAAATAAAGTATGTCGGTTAAGGCTATAATTGTGATCACTTGTGGTGATCTTACCCTATTAGGAGTAACATAATATCAATTAGATATACCTTGAGGAAGAATTTTAACAACACCAGATAAGTGTGCACTCGGTTAGGAGATTTAAAAAAGACTATTAAGTCTACTCTGTTAAGAGATTTACAATCCTGCTATAATGGTTAAATTGATAATAGAAAATATTTGTAAATGACAACTTGTTCTTGTTTGAATCAGATCTATGAAATACTAAGTAGATTTCACCTTGATGTGTATAATATTGCTCTTCGTGCTGCTCGGTAGCCTTGTAGGTATATGGTAAATTGATACTGTTTGTGATAACTTTTCATTCATGCAAACCCTTGTCTAAATATTGATGTCTTGTATGCGGCTACTGCTTCATGATCTCCTTATCATGTATGTGTCAAAATGACGTCTATTACAATTATATAAAAAAATACTTTGACCTAATTAGGTTTACATCATCTTAGAAAACTTAAGATCTACGGTGTACAAAAATAACCTTGATCTAACTGTTACATAGGAATCATCACAAAATCAAATGATTACATCCATAATAAATGTGTCTTGATCTTCGTAAAATGTTTGTAGATCTGTGTAAACCATTTGCATAGAGATATGTGCCAGTTTTTACTACTATGTCATTTCTTGAATAACTCGATAAACACTGCATTCCCTGTTCATTGAATTAACCGATGCTCGGTGTTCACTGGTTCAGTACTCATTAACTCCTGACACTAGGTAAACATACTTGGTTAAAACCTGTATTCTGATATCTTGAAGTTCTGCCTTGTAACTGCTCGGTACAAAGGATTTATAAGTTCAACCGAATAACTTGTTTTACTTCTTATTCCAACCTTTAATGACTGAACTTATTTGATACTAATGACAATACTTAATGCTCAAATAGAGATAACAATCTCCCCCTTTGGCATTAGTATCAAAATCTTTATGTATATGTACTGAATAATCTTAAAAAATATTCTAACACCATATGAATACAAAATATATGTACATATTGACTAAGTCATATACAAACTCCCCCTTTGTGCATGCTTCGGGTATATAGTGAAGTACATAGGCATATACATGATTTCCCCTTTTTTGAAATTAATGCCAAATAAAAAATGTATTTACAACTTGTCAAATATGTGTTGGTGGATTTTTTGTAATGAAGTTAAGAGGTTCTCCCATTCCTCTTTCATGTTGTCAAGAGCAATGTGCTCAAGACCGACTTGTGCATGCATGTAAAAAATGTTCTCCAAAATTGAAATTTCCATGTTGGCTACTAATAGCTTAGCCTTTTCAATATGTCGCTCCATGATCTTCAAGTGTGGAAGGAGCTCGACTTGCAACTGGGTGACTTGGTCACTTATGATTTCTTCTTGCTTCCTTAAGCCTGATCTCAACTGCCTTAATTCTTGTACTTTCAGGATATGCTTACGAAAAGCATTGGGCTCAGTTAGAGATGTATTGGCATTAACCAAAATTTCCTCATCAATTTTCTTTATCTTCTCATTGATCTCGGCAGTGAAGGTGTCCACAGTGCATAACTTAAACAAAATTTGGATAATATTATGAGTGATAGATTGTAAATTGGTTATTACCTTATAAAGTTTCACTTTATTGATAGCCACTTCTTGACTAATTTTCTCTGCCAGTTTTAGTCAAGTATTTTTGCTCTCTTCAATCCTCTTCTCAGCATCTATGTTAGTGGCATTTATGTGGCTTGTAAGAGATGCAAGTTGATCCAAGATATGAGTATCTTCATTTATTGTAATGTCGGTAACAACCTGCTGAAGGATGTCTCTTACATCTAATATTTTCTTTCTCTTGCTCCCTTTCCTTGTTTTTTCTTGTGCATCCTTCCTTGTGCACAATTCTCCATATTTTCTGAACTCTTTAGGGTCCAAAGTCCTTGGGTCATAGTTGGGGATCTTTATTATTTCATCCAAAGTGACTGGCCCTTTTTCATATTTTTTTTTCTTCTTCTTGTTCTCTTGTGGAGATGTCTTGACAAAAGGTACTAGAGATTTTACCTCTGTATTTTTCTTTTACAACATGGTTGACACAATATCTCTCTTCTTCTGCTGCCTGGTGACCTGAGTCTCGGTCGATTGTGTAGGGGCCTATATTGTAGTGTCGGTTGTGGTTGTCTCAGTTGTGTCTATCAGCTTAGGATCTTCCAGTTCTTGTGTTTCAGCCTCTTTATCCTTAGGCTCATTTATCGCAGTGGTACCTTGTGTACTTATGCCTTGTTCTCCTATTGTGTCCTTCTGTTGCTTGGGGATTGAGCCTTCGAGCTCCTTCTGAGAAATAATCTCAACTACTTATATTAATATGGGAAGATCACCCGGTATAGTGCTTCCTGTTGGCTCGATGAGAGCCAACTCTTCTATTTGTGTTGTAGCAATGGTGATGTCCTCATCATCCTTCACATCATTAGGATCACCATTAGTGATGTCTTCTATAAGAACATCATTTGTACCTTTTATTATTGTTTTCTTGGGTGGATCTAAATTTAGTGTGATGCTAATTTTAGTTTGGACTTTATTTTAGTGTAGAGCTAAATTTAGGTTGGAGATCTTGGATTACTCGATGATTATAAATTAGAGTGTGGAGGAGGAATTAGACATATTGAGAGGAAAAGAATTTCCAAGAGAAGCTAAGGAAGAAGGGGAAGATAGATTTCAGTAAAGAAAGTGGAGACAATTATTTTTGTAGATAGAAATTGCTATACTTTCTATTGTAAATTTTTAGATGTGGCATAATCTGTTGTGTGCGTTCTTGCTTTTGAAACTGAATAAAAGTGTAGTTGATGATTTTCCCACTTTGAGTTTCCTGTGCATATGTGTTATTCATTATTAGCTTCATGAGAGTTTACTTCCCTTACTTATTGCTGTGAACTAAGCCAGGGTATTAACTGTTACAAATCAGAGATATAAACAATATTCTAACTGTTACAAATCAGATATATAAACAATATTCTTGTTTCTATTCTATGTAATTTGTTGAGTAGTTAATTTTGTTGCCTCACTTCTTATCCTCTTTCCATGATGTCAAAGTGATACTCTTATATTACAAGTCAGGACTAGTCATGTAAAGTCTAGGTCTAGATCTCCTCTAAGATAGGAAATCTTTGCCGGGTTTCTCTTCAATTTGCCTTCATGTTTTAGCCGGGTGGGTTGTTTAAGGTCTCATTGTTTGGGTAGGTTGTAGCTCCCAATCTGGAAAAGATTACGGTGCTCCAAATGATTTTCTTTTCAAAACAGGATGGTGCTTGAAAGCCGTGATCTCAAGATGTTTACAAAATATCACAGGAAAGATTCTTCATGTAACGAAAGCAATGACAGATCCAGTATTGAAATATCTGGACTTCATTCTAACAATGTGCAACTCTGATCAGAAAGATCCATTTTGTTTCTCGGTTGATCAGAAGGTTAACATTCAGCGTGGTTGATGATCGGTCAGAATCTACGGCTGTCGTTATTTCACATAAAAAAGTTACACGATGTTTATTTCATGCAAAATAATGACAAGGTGCCACCTGTCCCAGTGGGCCCATCTTTGGTATCACTTTATAATTGAGGTGACGAGTGTGACTGGTCAAATTAATTGATGTGGCAGCTCCTGATTCCTTGTAGTATTTCATGCAGTAAGGTGGGGTTAGATTTTTATGACATCGGCTAAGATTCCAAATTAACAGATGGCGTATGATCTCGTAGAATCTTGTGAGCCCATCAGATCACACACCATTCATCTGATTCTCTAGGTGTAAAGTCAGTAAAAGCAGTGGGTCCGAAATGTTTCACAAACATATATGGTAGTCTGTGATTGGTCCACAAAGTACTGAGTTGGCGGGTTGTCAGAAGGGCCTGTCATCCGTAGAGAATCGACGGTGAGTGTGATTTCACATAGGATATGTCAGACATATAAGATCTTAAGGTAACTGTTGATTTTACCTTTTTAGAAGTGGCAAAGCGTAGGGGGTCCACTGCCAGGAGATCTACGGCTGGCGTATGATCGTGAGGAATATTCTTTCCTCTCACGATCATAGGATCACTGTTCAATGAGAATCTGTCAGGTGGGGCCGATGTTCTAAGTTTTCGGACATGATAAAGTGCAAAAGGATTATGACCGACTGCCATCTATCCTGTGGACCCGGCTAGTGTTGAGTTCTGACAAATGCGGGAGATCTACGACTATCGTATGATCGCGAGGAATATTCTTTCCTCTCACGATCATACGACCACCGTCCGATGAGAAACTTGTCAGGTGGGACCTGAGACTTAAGGAAAATAAAGAGATTGAAAGACAACGTAAATTTTCAACTGTCGTAAATGAATAAGTCGAAAGTGACTAAGAACCAAGGCGGATATGGATGATAGATCTTTCGACTGAAGTCACGAGTTGGAAAAGAATGAAGAATATAATCCTAACAATGTTGTATGCTGTAGCTTGTGGTGGTAATGATAAAAGCTATAAGATCATGCTAGATATTTCTGAGATATTTAAAGAAGGTTGAATACAGTTGTAGATCGGATTGATTATTGTTTGGAAGATAGTTTGACTCCGAGAAGCCCAATGGATTTGACTTGACAGATGCTATTAAAAAGAAGATGAAGGACTCAAATCGAAGCGTCATAATTATAATGTCTTTTCTTATTCTCATGTCAGTAATTGGCTTTTCAAATTCTATCATCGAAATGTTCTCTCTTTCTATCTTGTCTTTTTGAATTCTGGAAGATGAATCATTTCCTATAAGCATTGTATAAATATTGTGAAGAAAATGAATGAAAGGGTCGGCAAACTTGCAATTGAAGCAAGGGTGATTCCATTTACTTAGCTAATTTCATGTTTGTTGTACCGGTAGTTGTCATTTTGCATTTGAATAGACAGAACGATTGTGTGTGAAGCTGTAATTGCTTGCTGGATTCTATTTCATGTTGGTAATTGTAGTGAAAGTAATTCCATTTACCTTTCATGTATGATTCTTCTCCTATTCACCCTGTTATTTAGATGCATCTGAATGGAAAGTACAATTATATATGGAGTTGTGATTCCTGCTTGAATTCCATTTCACGTTAGTAGTTGCAGTATAAGAAATTCTATTTGTTGTCTATATATGATTCTGCTTCTATTCTCATTAGTAGGATATGCATTCTTAGAGTAGGTAGGTTTAAGTTAGAAGATAGTCTTCATGATAATCTGTGATCAACATTCCATTAGGGATTATAGGTTATCCACTTTATCGTTGCCTGAATTGTTTGTGCCTACAAACAATTTGGTTAAAACTCATAAGAAGAAATCTGATGATCAATAAAAAAACACATTCATTGCATATCAAACACAATCAGGGAGCTATACCTATCAATTCAGAGGGCAGTGATAGATGACTTACACTGACCCAATTGTTGGTGACATCCTTTTGTTCTCTCACCTTGGGTGTTAAGAAGAGTCAGAGATTGCAAATCTAACAGGAGGACAAACTGTTAACCAATAGTTTTTGGCGACTCTACTGGGGAGGACTTTGAAAAGAAGAGAAGATATTTATAAGTTTTTCTCAGAATTTTAAGGCATCCTAGATTCCAAATTCACCAGGAGTGCAAAACAAAAGGGAAAGGTTGACCCAATATACGAAGAACTTAAACAAGTCAATTTGCCTATCCTTGAAGATATTTTTAGGAGAGGAAGAGCTAAAACTAGAGAAACTGAAAATAAGAAGCCTGCTAATTTTCAGTTATCTATAGTAGTTCCTTTGAGACCGAAGAGAAGTAAGTCTTCCTCTCCTCCTATTGGTAGAATTCCTATCTCTACTACTTGCAATTCATTGTTATTGCACGGTATTGCACTTCCCCTCTTAGTTTCAATCCAAGCGGTTGCACAGAATATAGGAGTAGTAAACATGGCTGTCCCTTAGGGAAATGCTATTGGACCATTGAATCTTGTAGCAAATCATGATTTACCAAAAGCCTCCATGAAGAATTTCCCAAGATTCAATGGTGACGGTTCAGTATCTGCAGAACAACATTTGAGTGCCTTTCATAAAGCATGTAGTGTGGTCAATCCTCAGCATGAAGATGTTGCAGTCAGGATGTTTGTAGACACTCTTGTCGGTGATGTTGCAGATTGGTTCCAAGACTTATCCACAGGCTGCATTACCGGTTGGAATGCCATGAAACAGAGATTTGAAGGAAGGTACAAGAGTGCTGAAGATGCACAAAGTTTGTTATTGCAGCTTGCACAAATAAAGAAAGAACCATCTATCTCCATGAGAGATTTTAATGCCAAGTTTAATAAACTCATTAAAAGGATTCCAGCTGTAAGTGCACCAACTGGAGATAATCAAAAAATATTCTACATTAGCTCTATGCCCCCGGAACTTGGTTATCACATAAGGAGAGCTAATGTGGCAAATTTGCAGGCTGCACAAACACTTGCAATGGAAATGGAGGATGATATGATAGCCTCCGGAAGATGGAAAAAGGAGTTTCATACTGGTTGTACAAACAGTACAGCCAACACGTCAAATAGCATAGAGGCTATGTTGCAAAGGTTATCAAATGAATTAATTGCATTGAAGAAACAGGTCAATAGGCCAGCCCATTCATTTTATCAACCATATCAAGAAGGACCAAGATTTCAAGCTGGAAATAAAAATTTGCAGATTCCTGCCGCTCAACAAAGATTGGCAATTGAAGCTCCTCCAAAGAAACATAATTCAAATGCTTTTCATATCAGGACAGACCATGATGGTAATGTTGATGATAATATGATCAGACATTTACAAATTGAAGAAGGAGAGCAAGGCATTACATATCCAGAAAATGAAGATTATCATGCTCCTCATGGCGACTCTGTAAGTTTATACTGTGAGTATGAATCTGATTCAAAAAATGGAGGTGATTGCTTTGCTACTTTGGAGGGACCTCAGCTAACTGTTATGACAAGAGGTCAGAAAAATAAAAACCAGACTTCTAATGTGGTTCCAGCTAAGAATTCAGCACCTTCTTGCAAAGTGGACAAAGACAAAAGTACGGCATCAAGTTCTTCACAAAAGGAGCAAAAAGATAAGTCATCTAATTCCTTTGATATTGTAAAGTTTTGTGAAGAAACTAAAGTTCAAATAACTCCTATGGATTATCTAAAATCAAACCCAGATCAATTGCAAAGATTGGTAGAACATTGTAGGAGTAAAGAAAGTATTCATGTTAATACTAATATTAATGCTAAAAGTCAGGCTAGTACTAGCAAAGAGAATTCAATGGATGATGATTTCTCAATTCCAAGATTATTTCATGAAGAAGAATCTATTGTTCATGCTACTTGTTCCAACCTAAAACCAGAACCTTTTTATGTGTCACTTTTTATCAATGGAAATAAATTGAGTAATTGCATCATAGATTCGGGAGCTTCAGATAATGTAATGCCTGCATTAGTTGCTAAAGCTTTAGGATTGCCTTTAACTAAAGTCTTTGGTAGGTGTTACTTTATGGATGCTAAACAAGTGCCTTTGATTGGTCAAATCAAAGATGCTCAGGTTGCTCTGGTAGCTTATCCTTCTAAAAGATTGAGACTCACTATTCTTGTAGCTGATATTCTTGAGAGTTATGGGATGCTTCTCAATAGAAGTTTCTACAAGGACTTGGGTGGGGAGATTAAATTAGATTGGTCTTCTGCAATTATTCCAGTGGGAAATAAAAAGGTGAAGTTAGAACCAGAAGGAAAGGCAAAGTATACAGTGCTGAAATCAGATGATCCTAGATCACAAATTCTTTATAATGAAACATCGTTTGGAAATTATATGTTATATTATGACAAATCTGATGTTCATGAGGAATTAGACCAGGTAGAGGATAACCAGTTATGGACATTAGAATTTGATGGAAGCTGTGCTAGAGCTGGTTTAGGTGCTGGAATAGTTTTGATAGCCCCTAATGGAGAAGTTACTTTCCTAGCTTACAAATTGGATTTTAAAAACACTAATAACACAACAAAGTACAAGGCACTTCTCCTTGGTATAGAGGCAGCTAAACAAAAGGGAGTTAAATTGCTCAAAGTCCAAGGTGATGCTGAATTGGTTGTGAGGCAAGTAAGAAATCAGTATGTTGTTAAAAATAATAGATTGAAAAGTTACAGGAATAAGGTGTGGGATGAAATAGAAAGTTTGAATGCTTTCTCAATAGTCTCAGTGCCTAGAGAACAAAATTCCAGAGCTGATTCATTGGCAGTATCTGCATCTTTACTCTTGCCTCATCCTGATTTTAAAGATCAAATTTTTAGAATGGAGGTAATGTTCAGACCTAAGGTGCCTGATAATGAAGAATCTTGGTAAGTATTTGAGGATGATAAGCATATTCAGCAGTTCATAGAAGGAACAGGTCCCTTTGCTGACTTGTGTTTTGAAAATGATCAGAAGGAGGAGCAGCTATCAAATGAAGAAGAAGAATTAAAATCAGGTATTATTCAGTTTAAAGAAAATAGAATTCCATCTCATGTTGTTTCCTTAGAGAAACTTTTTGATAAACATGATGCTTACATTAAAAAGGAGAGAAATAAAAAGGGAAAAACATGTGGAGAATTTGATGGGCTTAATATAGGGACTGAGGATAGTCCTAAAATGATCAATGTTGGAAAATGCTGCACTTTTGAGGAAAGAATAAAAGTCAGAGAATTGTTGATTGAATTCCAAGATGTTTTTTCTTGGAGCTATGAGGATTTAAAGAATTTTATGAATGGAAAATTCAGGCACAACATCCCTCTTAAATCTGGAGTATCACCTATCAAACAAAAACAGAGAAATTATAATCCTCTGGTGGAAGGCGAAATTGTCAAAGAAATAGATAAAATGCTGAAAGCCAAGATCATTTATCCTATCCATCATTCTACCTGGGTGGAAAACATTGTTCCTGTAAGAAAAAAGAATGGAGAGATAAGGATTCGTGTGGATTTTAGGAATCTGAACCAAGCTTCCCTCAAAGACAATTTTGCTTTGCCTAACATGGATCATTTGTTGCAGACTGTGGCAGGATCAGAGATGATGTCCATGTTAGATGGATTTTTAGGATATAATCAAATACAGGTGGATGAAGTAGATCAATATAAAACAGCCTTCACAACACCATGGGGCACGTTTGCATACAATAGAATGCCATTTGGGTTAATTAATGCAGGTGCAACCTTTCAAAGAGATATGGATTTGTCTTTCAGTGATTTGAAAAACAAAATTATTGTGATATATTTATATGACTTGACTGTCTTTTCTAAGGAAAGGAAAGATCATCTTGGAGATTTGGCAAAAGTTTTGCAAAGATGCAGAGATCAAGGCATCTCATTGAATCCGAAGAAATCAGTGTTTTGTGTCACTGAAGGTAAGCTCCTTGGCCATATTGTTTCTCAAGAAGGAGTTAAAATTGATTCGGATAGAGTTAGAGCTATTCAACAACTAAGTTTACCTTTAAGTAAAATAGGAGTTAAATCTTTCTTTGGGCAAGTAAAATTTTTGAGGAGGTTTGTTCCTGATTTCTCTGAGATTGTAAAGGATATAGTTGACATGATGAAGAGTAATAAAATTTTTAAATGGACTGATGTTGGGAAGAATGCTTTTGAAAATATAAAAGGTGCTATTGCAAATGCTCCTGTCCTTGTTCATCCAGATTATACTAAAGAGTTTATCATATATTGTTATGCATCATCTCATACCATGTCAGCAATATTAATGCAAGAAACTAAAGAAGGTATACAAGCCCCAATTGCCTTTATGAGTATGCCTCTGAAAAATCATGAGCTGAAGTATTCTCAAGTTGAAAAACATGCTTATGCAGTGGTGAGAGCATTAAAGAATTTTAGGTTTTATATTATGCATTCACATTTAGTCATTCATGTGCCTGATGCTGCTGTAAAGAGTGTATTAACGCAGCAAGATGTGGGTTGTAACAATAGAGGAGCTTGGATTGCTAAAGTTCAGGAGTATGACATAGACATTAGACCAACAAAGCTAATAAGAGGGAATGCTCTTTGCAAGGTCTTAGCAGAGAATCAACAAATTGAAGAAGATGATCACAGAGTGCTCATGGTAAGTCTGCAAGATCCTTGGTTCTCAAACATTGCATATTTTCTAACTTATCGTGAATGTCTGGATGGATTAACTGCTAAACAAAAGAAGAATTTAAAGAATAAAGCCTTGAAGTATGTTATACATGATGATGTTTTATATAAGAAAGCAATTGATGGCACTTTTCTGAGATGTATTGATAAAGAACAGTAGGAAAAGTTATTGAAATCTTTTCATGATGAAGCATGTGGAGGTCACTTCTCATCCACTGTGACAACTTTCAAGATTCTGAGACAATGCTATTATTGGCCTCGCATGTTCAAAGATTCATATAAGTGGGTTGCAAATTGTGAAAAGTGTAGGATGTTTGCAAGCAAACCACAATTGGCTGCATTACCTTTGAAACCGGTGGTGATAGAGGCTCCTTTTCAGCAGTGGGGTTTGGACTTCATAGGACCTATCAACCCTTCTTCAAGTCAAGGACATTCATACATCTTGACTGCCATTGATTACTTCAGCAAATGGGTTGAAGCTAAACCAATGAAGAAGACTACATCAGAGGTGGTATGTGAATTCATTAAAGAACAAATATTGGTAAGATTTGGAGTTCCCACAAAATTGATATTGGATAATGCTTCTTACTTTTCATCTTCAGAGATTGTTGCCTTTTGTTATGATCATGGAATTCAAATAGGGCACTCTTTTAATTATTTTCCTCAAGGTAATGGCCAGGTTGAGTCAAGTAATAAAAATCTGATTAATATTTTGAAGAAGTTAGTTGCTAATAATCAGAGAGATTGGCACAAAAAGATATATGATGCTCTTTGGGCAGATAGAACCACTCCTAAAAGAGCCATTGGGATTTCACCTTTTGAATTGGTGTATGGAGTAGAGGCCAGCATACCATTGCCATTAGAATTTGCTACTTGTAAGTTGAAAACCATAATTGAGGATGATGTTTTCAAGGATGGTTTAGAAAAAAGGATCTTGTATTTGACAAAGTTACATGAAGAAAGGGAAGATATGGTTGATAGGATCACTGAACATCAGAACCAAGTCAAGAAGTTGTTTGACAAAAGGGCCAGGCCAAGAAAATTTATGGAAGGTGATATGGTGCTGCTATGGGATAAGAGACATGAGCCTAAAGGAATGCATTCAAAATTTTAGTCTTTGTGGAAAGGTCTGTTTCAGATTGTGCAAGCGAATCAAAATAATTCTTTCAGATTGGCATATCCTTCTAGAGAGTCTCTGCCATGTTCCTATAATGGGCAGGACTTGAAGCTATATTAGATGCATGATTGAAGAGCAGGTAACCCCTGCGTAGTAGTTAGTTAGGTAGGTTTCCTTTTTGTGTCATAGTTTAGTGGTTGTCTTTCATTTTGCTGCTGCTTTCCTTTTGTTTAGTTTTGCCTTGTCAAGTTGCTGGCTATTTTGCGGAACCAGAGATTGCTAGAGTTCTTTTAAGCATTGTAATGCTTAAATCCCCAGTCAGAGCTAGCTGTTGCCTCACTTCTTATCCTCTTTCCATGATGTCAAAGTGATACTCTTATATTACAAGTCAGGACTAGTCATGTAAAGTCTAGGTCTAGATCTCCTCTAAGATAGGAAATCTTTGCCAGGTTTCTCTTCAATTTGCCTTCATGTTTTAGCCGGGTGGGTTGTTTAAGGTCTCATTGTTTGGTTAGGTTGTAGCTCCCAATCCGACAAAGATTATGGTGCTCCAAATGATTTTCTTTTCAAAACAGGATGGTGCTTGAAAGCCGTGATCTCAAGATGTTTACAGCATATTAGAGGAAAGATTCTTCATGTAACGGAAGCAATGACAGAGCCAGTATTGAAATATCTGGACTTCATTCTAACAATGTGCAACTCTGATCAGAAAGATCCATTTTGTTTCTTGGTTGATCAGAAGGTTAACGTTCAGCGTGGTTGATGATCGGTCAGAATCTACGGATGTCATTATTTCGCATAAAAAAGTTACACGATGTTTATTTCATGCGAAATAATGACAAGGTGCCACCTGTCCCAGCGGGCCCATCTTTGGTATCACTTTATAACTGAGGTGACGAGTGTGACTGGTCAAATTAATTGATGTGGCAGCTTCTAATTCCTTGTAGTATTTCATGCAGTAAGGTGGGGTTAGATTTTTATGACATCGGCTAAGATTCCAAATTAACGGATGGCGTATGATCTCGTAGAATCTTGTGAGCCCATCAGATCACACGCCATCCGTCCGATTCTCCAGGTGTAAATTCAATAAAAGTAGTGGGTCTGAAATGTTTCACAAACATATATGGTAGTTTGTGATTGGTCCACAAAGTACTGAGTTGGCGGGTTGTCAGAAGGGTCCTGTCATCCGTAGAGAATCGACAGTGAGCGTGATTTCGTGTAGGATATGTCAGACGTATAAGATCTTAAGGTAACCGTTGATTTTACCTTTTCAGAAGTGGCAAAGCATAGGGGGTCCACTACCAGGAGATCTACGGCTGGTGTATGATCGTGAGGAATATTCTTTCCTCTCGCGATCTTACGATCACCGTTCGATGAGAATCTGTCAGGTGGGGCCAATGTTCTAAGTTTTCAGACATGATAAAGTGCAAAAGGATTATGACCAACTACCATCTGTCCTGTGGACCCAGCTAGTATTGAGTTCTGACAAATGTGGGAGATCTACGGCTATCGTATGATCGCGAGGAATATTCTTTCCTCTCGCGATCATACGACCACCGTCCGATGAGAAACTTGTCAGGTGGGACCCGAGACTTAAGGAAAATAAAGAGACTGAAAGATGATGTAAATTTTCAACTGTCGTAAATGAATAAGTCGAAAGTGACTAAGAACCGAGGCGGATATGGATGATAGATCTTTCGACTGAGGTCACGGGTAGGAAAAGAATGAAGAATATAATCCTAACAATGTTGTATGCTGTAGCTTGTGGTGGTAATGATAAAAGCTATAAGATCGTGCCAGATATTTCTGAGATATTTAAAGAAGGTTGAATACAGTTGTAGATCGGATTGATTATTGTTTGGAAGATAGTTCGACTCCGAGAAGCCCAATGGATTTGACTTGACAGATGCTATTAAAAAGAAGATGAAGGACTCAAATCGAAGCGTCATAATTATAATGTCTTTTCTTATTCTCATGTCAGTAATTGGCTTTTCAAATTCTATCATCGAGATGTTCTCTCTTTCTATCTTGTCTTTTTTAATTCTGGAAGATGAATCATTTCCTATAAGCATTGTATAAATACTATGAAGAAAATGAATGAAAGGGTCGGCAAACTTGCAATTGAAGCAAGGGTGATTCCATTTACTTAGCTAATTTCATGTTTGTTGTACCGGTAGTTGTCATTTTGCATTTGAATAGATAGAACGATTGTGTGTGAAGCTGTAATTGCTTGCTGGATTCTATTTCATGTTGGTAATTGTAGTGAAAGTAATTCCATTTACCTTTCATGTATGATTCTTCTCCTATTCACCCTGTTATTTAGATGCATCTGAATGGAAAGTACAATTATATATGGAGCTGTGATTCCTGCTTGAATTCCATTTCACGTTAGTAGTTGCAGTATAAGCAATTCTATTTGCTGTCTATATATGATTATGCTTCTATTCTCATTAGTAGGATATGCATTCTTAGAGTAGGTAGGTTTAAGTTAGAAGATAGTCTTCATGATAATCTGTGATCAACATTCCATTGGGGATTATAGGTTATCCACTTTATCGTTGCCTGAATTGTTTGTGCCTACAAACAATTTGGTTAAAACTCATAAGAAGAAATATGATGATCAATAAAAAAACACATTCATTGCATATCAAACACAATCAGGGAGCTGTACCTGTCAATTCAGAAGGCAGTGATAGATGACTTACACTGACCCAATTGTTGGTGACATCCTTTTGTTCTCTCACCTTGGATGTTAAGAAGAGTCAGAGATTGCAAATCTAACGGGAGGACAAACTGTTAACCAACAAATTTATAATTGAATTACATAAATTAACATAAATAAAAATTTTCAATAATTTTTTATGGATTACAATATTTTTCATATTATATATTCATGTCTAACAGAGAAATTGCAACTATAAATTAAATGCATATATTTTCACTTAAAAGTCAGATCCCTCGGTTTATATTACTTATAATTTTTAAAATATAGATATGTTAACATGAGCGCATACAGAAATGCAGAGGATTGAGCAGACAGATTGGAATGGGTGCCACATTTTGCATTCATGCACATTTTGGTGAAAATTTTGAATTCTTGACATTTTCATATTATTTTCACTGGCAATTTTGTTTCTGGTACGCAAGGGCAGGGAATGGATCGTCGCTTCTGAACATAACGATCTGAACTTGTCGCCAAGGAAGCTTTGGCCTGAAACAATGTAGTCTCCGATTAAATTCAATTGTCACGAGAATAAGTAAAAAAAATAAAATGCAAGAAAGGGTAAGGTTGTAAAGTGAAAACCTCCTGATCCTGCAAGTTTCCTGCTCGGGCTTGATCACGGAATCAAGCCATAAACGGTTTAAAACCTCTCATAGAATCGGATATAAACGATCATACAATTTCCAGATATGCATGTTTGGTATGCACTGTTATTTCTTGTAATATTGCAATTTAATTAAATAGTTCACTGCAATATGCGCTAAAGTGGACTAGAGTGCTTTAAGTTATTGTTGCTTCATTCGGTTCATGTAGATTGCACTTTAGACTCTATGGGACCAAATGACATTATAGCTAGATTCTATAATCTAAGATATTCAGTTGTATGAAAATTAGTGACCATTCTAAGAATAGTAATTTAAACTAGCAGGATAATGTACTCTTGGAGATATGAGTTTGAAGGTGACATTCACAATGACTTTGAAGGTAATGGTACAAAAACCAAATTTGAGTGCACCAAATTTTCTTAAACAGAGTATCTTCCGCTGCAATGCAAAATGAATAATATTGGACGGTGGCTCTAATCATTCTAGAATTGGAGGTCTGTGTAATGTGTGCATAAAATCACTAGTAGATGAACTGAGTAGCCAAATGATATAAATCAAAGAGCATTTTTTGAAGTTTTATATTTGACTTGTATATCTCAACAGGAATTCTGAGTTACATGTAGGAAAAATATGCACCAAAAATCCTCGATTTTAACATCTGAACTAAAAATCTGCTAACATCCTTGTCTGATACTAAATGTTGGAAGAATTGAGGCACAGAGTATAAGGCAAAAGGATTTTGGGCTGTCTGTGTTACTAAGCACTGGAAATTGCTTTACCATATCAGCAAAGCTCAACTGATTCTGAATCAATGCTTTGTTAGCAGATCAGGGAAGCAACAACTCAGGTATCATTGAAGCTTGATCTAATACAAATAATCTATTTACTATATTACAATCAGTTATTTCTGTGCATCAAATTTCCTTCTATTTTAGTCAAAAGGCAGGGACTTCAGCTGTATCACAGTTCTTATTTAATTTGGATTCATCTTAATTCATATAGAAGCATCCATAAAATATAATTTTAATTGATTCAAGGAAATTGGATCAAAGCTAAGAGCTCAAAGTATGGTTGGGATGAGAAACCATTATTCTACCATTTGAGTTCTCAAAGTAAACTTCTCTGAAGAGTGCTTTTCTCGGATTTTGTAATCTGATGTATTACCGTAGCAATTGATTAATTAAGTGATCATTAAGTCTTTTGTAAATAGTTAGGTATATAAACAGAGAAAAAGCTCTGGGTCAGAATACAATGCTCAAAACAGGGTTTCCTTTCCATGATAAACAAACTAGAAGCAACAAAACATCATCAAAATATATTTGAGACAGTGAACAGTAGTGGCCATGTGAATGTGAAAGTGGATAACAACATAAGGTTTCATGAAGCAGTGATCATTTACATATATATTTAAAAAATAATTCTTATGTGCATTAATATAAAATATGTTACATCATACAAAATACCATTCAGCAAGTCCAATACTCTGGACCATATAATCTTATTTAGTTAATGGAAAAAAGAATAGCTACAAAACATCAGTAATGTAATACTGTGCACAGAGCACATAAAACCCATAAAGAATATAATTCGAATAGATGACACCTCAAATAGGAGAAAGTCGCTGAAAGACTACTATGCACTCCACAATACACTCAGGCCCATGTTAGAATATCCAACACAGATATAGAAGAAAGATGTTCAACAAATACTGATCGCTGCCATCGCTACTGCTAAAGCACTGATGATGGTGGATGGTGTGAAAAGGGCTCCTGCCTTAGATGTTGGCTTCTCGCTGGCTGTTGGTGAAATACCTTCCACAGAAGTTGTGGGAGGAATTAAAGATGGCGAGTTAGATGAGGGAGACACTGCATTTGGAGTTGCAGGGGAGGAGGCAGGAGAAGTTTCAGTCGCTGGTGGTGTACTAGAACCTGCAAATGAAGCCATTAAATTATGTTAAATACTCTTTTTAATAGAATATATATTCATATGTCCCCAAAAAAACAATAAAAAAAGCATAAACATTCTCTCTATATAAAATTAGTTTCTAACTTCACACAAACATGAGATTTAAGATAAGCCAGAAAAAATGTAGGTATACCTGTAGATGGAGAAGCAGCTGGAGCCCCTGCAGCTGTTGACAATGACAAACAACAACAAGAAGTATATCAATTACTGGTTTTTCTTTAAAAATGAATATAATAATTATTTTTTACGGTGTTTTCTAGATCTAATTGTATGTATAATTTTAAAAAATGCTAGAATTTGATGGATTACAAAGTTTGATCCAAAATGTTAATATATATATTTTTTGGAGCTCTCTAAAGTAAATCACAGAATATGATCTAAAATGTATGTGCTTTTGTATCAACATTTTGGTCACGCTACGATCTGTTATTAAAGGTTCAAAAGTTAAAAGAGTGTTTTTGTATCAACATTGCTAATCACGCTTTGTAATTCACATTGATTTGAATTATGGATAGAAAAATATTGCTTGAACTCTTCAACACTCTGATAATAGATCAAAAAGTGTGATTTGAAATATTAATAAAAAAATACATACTTAGTCAAATTAAACAGCAAATAGTATTATTATGTATTTTGAATATGAGAATAATTACTTATAAAAACCATTAAAGTTTACTTACCATTGCATTGACTGACAGGTGCAGTGGTGATTTTGCAAGCGCCTGGTAGAGCCAGAGCTCTTGTTTGGTTAATGGGAATGCCCAGCGGATTGGAGGCATTGGACAACTGGCACAGGCACATTGCACTGTTCTGCATTAGGGAAGATAAGGCAGTGCAGCAGCCCTGTGATGGAGTTGTGTTGGACATATTACTTGTGATATATCCCACACAGGGTGTCAATGTTGCCAGAGAAGTTGCACACCCTGAAGATTGTGCAGCCACACCGCCATACTCTGCAACTCCCGCTATTAAAACCACCACAGTCAATGCTACTGAAACTAATCGTTGAGGGAATTTCATCAAACCTGCCATTGGGGATAAACTTGAAAAGTACAGAAATACTAGCAATTGGCTTTGGAAGTTCTGGAATTGAGAATGAAGTATTGATTTTGTGAGTTACTGATTGGAAGATTAGTAATTTATAAAGTGAGCGAGTAGAGATTGCGTAACTAGAATTCAAAGCTGTTTGTACACGGAAAAGAAAAGTGGCAATCACAGAAGGTTTTGGTTAACCAAACCTCATTCTTTATACTAGTTTTAAAATAATTGAAGTACAATCAGCAGAAAATTCGTTGTAAGTGGTCTACCTACGCCAATTCCTATTCTTTTTTATTTCTCTTTTCAAAAAAATCCTAAATAAATTGCCTTCTATATGAATAATTTATCTCCCACAAGCGTAACGGAAAAGGAAAACGATACAAGCCAACAAATTACTGGATAATCAGCTGAGTTTTCATGTAGCTTTTGGAGTTTCCCGGTAAATAGTCGACCTCAAGGTCTGAAATGCAGCCCATAGCTTCTGCTGCACAGTTTTGCCGAGAAGTTACCGTTACAGTTGGTCAAGGGTTGCTTGCCTACCTTTAATCGACGGTTTTCGTTGCAATATGTTGGCGTCTGTCACACATTGTCTTTGTCTCGTATTGAACTTTTTAGTATGTGTAATGACGAAAATCTTACACCTATTCCTGTTTCATTTTGGGCCCATATAGACTAAATTGCCGTTAATTTTACATCTAGACTAGACTACATTCTTAGTACTCTAAATTTTTAAAATTTATATTTCAAAGTCAACATTGTTACCATTTTATTATTAATTGTTATGAATCGATTTAAAATATATTCTTATGAATTTAAATGTTTATTTTTTTTTAATGAAAGAGCATATTAATTTATATTAACCAAATTAAATTAACAAGAACATAAGTTAATGAAAGTGGGAGGAAAAAGAAACTTCCTGAAAGTTATGTGGGGCAAGCTCCAGAATCATATGGGCGGAGCCAAGATAGTTAACCAAAACTAAAAGACAGAGTCACATGGGCCTTGCCTAGAAATAACAGGTAACCATAAAAAGGCCCAAGCCCAAGAAAGAGGAATTCTCAAGTGGCCAAGGCAGTAGATGAAGGGGGGAGATGATTTGGTTCATCCTCCCTTACCCAACCAGGCTCTTTACTTGGTTTAGTGTCTAGAAAATTCCAACCGTCATCTTTTTCTTCTTCATTCTCCTTGTCTTCCCACTGCAGGGAAATCACCAGCACCGACCTGAGAAAATCTTTGGAAGAAGAATGCCAACCCAAATTTGTGGCTTGAAAAGGGCCACCTATAGAAGCAGATGGAGCCCAAGGTTCACTAGTAGTGGGAGCCCAACCTGAGGGGAGCCTCAAAGGCGGGGTGGCACTGCAAAAGCACATGGTGAAAATTGGTGATGAGGTGGCTGTGTGTGAGAATCTACACGCCTGGTGGAAGAACTTTGCCCCCGCTGCCACCCGCGAGAAGTGGAATGACTGCCAGAAGTGGAGGCCTCTGGGGGAACCCTAGCCACTGTGCAAGGAGCATTACCATAGTGCTAGAAAAGATCGTACAAATGTGCCACCTCAAGGGAAACCTTATCAGCTTGGAACTAGATCTGAACCATCATAGTATTAAAAATACAGGCTTTAGAAAAAATGGAGCATTAGTATGAACAATGGTGTTTGAAAAAACCACCACATTTCTATCTTTCCAAATTACAAAGAGCATCTCCATTCTAAAAGTGTGTCAAAGCTATAGGAAAGGAAAAGGAAGGGAAAGAGTATCATCGAGAAGAATCATTTGCAAGGAGAACATGATAGGACAAAATGGGGGAAAAAAATCATAAATTCAAACCCAATAATTCTGAGCTAGTCGGAAAAACCCAAAAAGATGAAGAAAGGACTTAGGTTGATGATAAAAAGGACAACGTGGATCTGGGATACCCAAATAGTGAAGACGAGAACGTAAAGTTAAGCCTTCAAACATAATACACGAAGATAAATAAGTAATTTTAATTTATGTAATGATAGACAAAATAGTAATAAACCACAATCTCCATGTAGAATGAAAAAGTTGCAAATTCCAACTGTGGTTGAAAACCTCCACCAGAGACAGGTGTCGGGACATCCATTGATAGCCTTGACAAGGTCTATACCACTGAAAGGCAGTATCTGGATACCATCTCCAATATTTCCACCATGGTGTAAGACTTGTTATCTCAATTTTATTCAAAAGTTCTCCAAGCTTAAGAGTGAAATAAGAAATTCAAAAGCATCTTTGAGTATGTGCACGATCATGGTATGTCAAAAAGTGGCGATGAGAAAAAGAAGTCCTGATTGATAGACTCTTTAAAAAATAACTATAACTTTCAAACAATATAACATTTTTAAAATCTAAAATATACATCACATTCTATGCTTCACTTGACACAATAATAATAAACAATTCTTTCAATTTGTTGAAGTTTAGACTAAGTTAAGGTGGTCAAACACAAGAGTTTTTATATTCAAGAAAATTTGTCGAAGAAAAATCATAAATAATTGTTTACTTAGAAAAAAAAATAAAAAAATTATACATCACATACGGACATGAGTCTACTACTTTTATCTAGAATCTTATAAAAAAATATTGTCATTTGATTTTGTTTAATGTGGTTAGACATACACCTACTTGTTATCTTTCTAGTTCTGATCAATAGACTTCTTGAAAAATAGCTATAACTTTTAAATTGTGTAACATTTTTGAAATCCAAAACATGTGTCACATTCTATGATTTTCCTACTACAAGAAACATAATTTTTTTTTCAATTTGATAAAGTTTAGACTAAGTTAATGTGGTCAAACACGAGAGTTTTGGTTTTCTCAAAAAGTTGTAGAAGAAAAATTATAATTAATTATTTACTTGGAAAAAAATTATAAAAAAATATGTGTCACATCCAGACATGAGTCTACTACTTATATCTAGAATCTTATAAAAAAATATTATCATTTTATTGTGTTTAAGGTGGTTAGACATACACGTACTTCTTATTTTTTCCTGAAATTTTCGTACTACTACATTGAAATTTGAAATTTTTAACATATAGAATAATTGTTTTTCAAAAAAGGCTTAGTATCTTAGAAACTAAATTCAATTTTCTATAGATTCTCTTCTTACATATTTTTGATATAATATTTATAACTTGTTCAAATTTTTATGTCAACTTGCCTAAACCTGATTTTATGAATTTTCATTGCCACTTAAGGGCCTAGTTTGGCATACCATGATCCTACACATACCCCTCTATCCTAATATATCAGATGAAATTGCACCTATGCATCCCCTCAACTGCAGATAGACATGGTAGTCCAACTAAAAAGGTCCCTTGGGGTTTGAATGCCATGCCTATGAATGCACAGAGCATGAACACCTAGAATCCGAGCAAGAGGAATCCCTTACATTTGGATCAAAGGTGTCCACCATAGGTTGTGCTAGTTGAAACACATGCCATCTTTGAAACTGGAGCCATGGGTGTGTCTCTTTCCAAGTATGCAAAATAATTTTTGCAATGAAAGAACCCTAGATTTGAATTAGTTCTCTCATGACTAAGAGGGTCTACAAACCAATATCTCTTTAGGTTGGGTGATGTAAAGGATACACATAAGAAATGAAATTTCATAGAGGAACTAGGCGTCATCTCTAAAAATATAGAAAACCACCCACTTGAAACAAAAAGCCTATCCTTTCCTATGTGTAGAAAGAAGCCCAAGGCCACCAAAATGTTGAGACAAACAACAATACTCCTAGACAACGCTGTGAAGACCATTCCTCTGAGTATCAGACACCCATAAGAAATCTCGCAAAAGCCGCTCAAGTTTTCCATAAGCTTCTTTGGAAGGAGACCAACAAGAGGAGTAGTAAACATGTGTAGCAACAAGGATTTTATAACAAATTTGGAACTTGTCAGCCATTATGCTAACTTAGATTCAATTTTCCAAACAACTACATTGCAGAGTTCAGCAACTGATCCATGTAAGGCTAAAGATATGTACCAAAAAGTAGAATACCTAGTGATACTAAATCCATTGAGGATATGGAAAGAATTATTATCTATAGAAGAGATTCTTGTGCCAATGTATTATTGAACCAGATGCTAAATAAAAAGTCTCCAAGCATTGTAAAGCATGTTGGACATTATCTTTATCTTCAATTAAAGTAAGAAAAGAGTAATCAGAAAAATAATCATTAACAAGATGGCTTGAAGAATTTGGAAGTCAAATACCATGAATACAACCTGGACAAATGGTTGAGCCAAGAAAATAACCGAATCGTTCAGCTACAAGAACATAGAAAGAAGCGGGAAAAGGCCAACCTTTCTGAATGGATCTATGCTTAGACCAAAATTGATAGAGTGACTACCATTAATTATACATGCATCAACATCTACAAAAACAATTTGAACAAAAGAAACAAACCGAGGCCAAAAGCCTTAGGCTATTAGAAGTGTTAGAATAAA
Organism: Chamaecyparis obtusa; assembly: GCA_027943335.1. NCBI lineage: Eukaryota > Viridiplantae > Streptophyta > Pinopsida > Cupressales > Cupressaceae > Chamaecyparis > Chamaecyparis obtusa. The sequence continues at coordinate 1,108,526 of BSBK01008525.1, forward strand.
AGGTCACTCAATACAGTCATAAGCTTTGGAAAAATTAATTTTTTAAAAAATTGCATTTTGGCCAGACTGGGGAGCCCATTCAATACCTCCCAGATAGGAATTATATTATCTAAAATAAAACTAGATGTTATAAAATTAGTTTGTTCAGGATAGACAATTTGAGGAAAAAGGTGGCAAATTTTGAGATCTAGGTCCTTAGCAATAATCATGTAAGAAACATTAAGCAAAGTGATGGGACATGAGTTGCAGATATCCTTAAGATTGTTAGATTTAGGTATGAATTTTATATTTTCCTTTTTCATTTTTGGACCTAAAGATCTAGTATGCAAAGCTTCTAAATACACATTGTAAAGGTCTGACCCATGACAACCCCAAAGTGTTTTGTAAAATTTACATGAGAAATCATTTACAATTAGGGGATTTTTCATCAGCCATGGAGAAAAATGATTCCTTAAGGTCTTGGATAGACAAGGTTTAGTCATAGAAAGTGCTTTGGAAATTTGACAAATGATGGAGAATAGTGGCTAGACAATCCTCTAAGGCTTGTTGACTAGCAATAGATGGAGCTTGAGAGGTGAAAAATTTCTGATAGTGAGTAACAAAGGCCTGTAAAATGTCTAGAAGCTTAGTAAGGACTAAATTCCCTTCCCTTATCCTTTTGTTGCCTAGAGAGGAATGTCTTGGGCCTAGAGGGGAAATAAATTCCTTACTATCTCGATCTCCCACTTTGAACCAATGTGAACATGCCTTAAGATGAGATCCTCTAGAAGCATAACTATCAACCATACATTTCTAGTGACAAAGAGTGGCCACCTTAAACTATAATTTCTAGTTAAAAAAGGATGAGCTACCAAGTTATCAACAACTGCTAGGAGCATAAAACTCAAGGTGGAAATACACTAGTTATTTTCTATAAAATTGAAGGAACTTTTTGTTGTGAGTAATAGCATCATTCCACCATAAAATCCAACCTATAGATTGAGTGGGCCTAGGCTACAAGTTCCAACTATTATAAATGTGGTCTAGGGTAGGCGGATGGTGCAACATTGAGGTGTTAAGAAAAACAGAAGCATGGGAGGGATGTGTCAAAGAAACACATCATTCTATAGAAAATTTAATAAGAAAGTGGTATGATAAAGTGACATTAGATAAATGAATAAATGGAAAAGATTTCTCTATCCCAAAAGAGAAAAAATATTTGGAGGAGATCATGGCACGATCTGGGAATTTAAATACTTTATGAGATCCAGCCCTTAAATTAGCCTGAGTATGTCAAACTGCATGTGGGAGGCAGCGATTGATATTAGGATCATAGAGCCCCAATTTACTATGCATGTAAAACCAAACCTCATGTTCACCAACTGTCCAATAGAATGGTGAAATGCCATCCTTATCAAAGGCCACATCAACCATATTAAAGTCACCACATAGAACCCTAGTGGCTTCGGGAATGAGTCAATTATCCATCGCTAGAGGTAATCTCTTTCCACCACATCATTAGAGGCATAAATATTTATAATACCAAAATGATGATTGTCAATATTCATTAAAATACATAGAAACCTATGCATGGGGTCCTAACCATGATCAATTATAGTATTCTAACAATGTGGCACCAATAAGGTAAGAACTCTTCCTCTACAAGATTCATGGGATGCAGAAAAAACTAAACTGTTATGCCAAATAACATAGTATGTTGTTGCATCACAATGGCTGGAGTGGGAGCGGGAGGGGGTGTGTGAACGGGAGGAATTTTGAATTCAAGGGTGGGTGGGAATTCTGGTTTGTAGGATGTAGGATCCTTGGGGAATCCCTACTATGTCGATTCCCTTGTAGATCAGGACTCTACAGACCCAGAGAACAAGGATGGGGTCCCATTTGAAAAGGAGAAAGACCCAGGAAAGGAAGCAAGAGTGGGAGCTAAGAATGAGGGTCTCCCAAAGCCTTCTACGAAGACCCAGGCATGTGACCAGGACAATCTCCCTCGTTGGTGGTCAACACTCTTTGGGATAAAACCCTCAAGAAAGTCCTCCTTTCCTTCCATCAAGGACATTTCTGATAAGGAAAAATGAATCTTTGTTTTAGAAATACTTGATGAACTGGTGGACCACAACATCACCTCCATGGACCACACTTTGGTAGGAGAGTTCGTTGGTTCTAGGCCAAATATTGATATTGTCAGGGCCTTTGCAAGGAAAAAATGGGACCTGAAGGGTCACGTTCAGATCTCTGCTATGGCAAAGGGGTTTTTGTCTTTTGAGTTCTCCTGCAAAGAGGACCTGGATAAGATCCTTTGTGCTAGCACTTGGGTCATAAGAAAGGCCACCTTAGCTCTACAGAAATGTACCCCCAATCTTGACCTGAATGATTCCTTCTTCGTTTAGGCCCCAGTGTGGGTGAGACTGCTAGAACTACCCATGGAATTCTGGAATGAAGAGGTTTTTGACGGGATAGCCAAATCTTTCAACACCCTCCTTTCCATTGACCCTGTCATAGCTGCTAGGAGCTGTTTTACCTTCACAAGGATATGTATCAGAGTGGAAGAAGGCAAGGATATGCTGGAAGTTATAGAGTTTTGATCCAAGCTCGGAAAGCTTATGCAGAAGTTGGACTATGAAAGCATCCCTTTCGCCTATTTCCACTGCAAGAAGGTAAGACACAAAGCCAAATCTTGTCCTGTCCTCCAGGTGAAAGAGGTTGAAAGGAAGGCCAGAATAGCTCTAAAAAAGGAAAAAAAAGGAGCCCCCCAGGAGGGACCAGAGACCAAAACAAACATAGTCTAGAAGAAAAAAGAACAACCAGCACCCAATCCAAAAATTAAGGATCCCAGGGATGTGGAGAAGCTGACTTTGAATCAGAATGAAGAAATTGGCAGGGAGCCCCTTTCCCCTATTTTGGGTCTGGATCAGGATTTAGCCAATTAGCATGGATCAAAGGAAGAAAACAAGAATAAAGATCAGATAGAAGGTGGAGACTCGTGTTCAGGCACCATCTCTGTTTCCTTGGTCCTGGAGTCCATAGCTCCCCTAGTGGACATAGCTACTAGCCCTGTGAAGCAGGTTTCTAGGAAGTACAGACAAATTGAGGACCTCATGGTATCTGCTTCCCCAAACCAATTCAACTTTATGGTGGAACTCTTGGCCAAGCATAAGGAAGATAAGGAGGGCTGGATCTCAGTTCACAAAAGGAGGAAACCAAGTAGTAGAGACCCATCTCTAGTTTCCCCTACAGCCACTAGAAGCAGGAATAAGGTTGAGGGAAGGGGTAGAATCCATACCCCAGAAGGAAAAAGGACGAGCCAAAAAAGGAAAGAAGAAGCGAGCTTGAAAAAAATAGATGGAAATCGGGTTCCTATCCAAGCTAATTGCTCGTCCATCAAGAAATGAAAGTCATCTCTTGGAATATTCATGGGCTTAATAGCTCACACAAGTAGGATGTCATTAGAAATATGATTAGAGATCACAGACCAGACATTTTATTAATCCAGGAAACTAAAATGCAAAAGGATAAGTTAGAGAAAATAAATTTTAATAAAGCTATGGAGAACAGAGCCACTAGCTCAGAGGGAGCCTCTGGAGGCCTCATCACAATGTGGAACTTGCATCACTTTAGAGCTGAAGTCATACATGAAGGAGGTAATCTTCTTCTCATGCATTTCACTAGAATAAAAGATAATGAAAGTTGGTTCATTTTGAATATTTATGCTCCTAATTCTAAAAGAGAAAGAAAGACCTATTGGAATAAGATAATCTCCATCATTGCCCCATCTTAACTGGTCAAAAGGAATCATTATGGGGGATTTCAACACCCCTCTTAAAGAAGGGGAAAAAAAGGGAGGAATTTCTCTGGAACCTGAAACCAGACAAGACCTGATGGACCTTATCAATAACCTGGCCTTGCTGGACATGGACCTTCATGGGGCTGATTTCACATGGTCAAATAGGTGAACCGAAAGGGATTGCATACAATTTCATCTAGATAGGGCCCTGGTGTCTTCAGATTGGTTGAATAGCTATAGTCTTAATCTCTTTGGCTTGGTCTGCGTTGGCTCAAACCACTCCCCCATCGTGCTTTCTCTGGACCAGACAGACAAGAGAAGGAATTTTCCCTTCAAATTTGAAAAGATGTGGGCTTCCCATCCAAACCTACTTAATAAAGTCAAAGAGTGGTGGAACATCGATGTGGAGGAAATCGCCATGTTCAAAGTGGCAAAAAAACTAAGAAACATCAAAGGCAATGTTAAAAAATGGAAGAGAGAGGAATTCAGTCACATCTTTACATCCAAAGATAAGACTCTCAATGATCTTAATTGTAGCCAAGAGGAAATCCAGAAATAGGGCTATGATTAGGAAAGATTGCAAAAAGAAAAAGCCATACTCTCAGAGTACCATAACATAATAGGACAGGAGGAAAGTTTTTGGAAACAGAGATCAAGGTCCATATGGCTTAGGGAAGGAGACAAAAATACTCATTTTTTCCATGTTTCCACCATGAAACATAGAGCAGCCAACAGGATTAACATAATCAAGAAGGGAGACCAAGCACTTAAGGAGGACAATGCTATTGCTAATGAGGCTATCACATACTTCTATCAGCTCCTTTCTAAAGATCAGGGCTTATTTGATCAAGACCAGACCTCTCTCCTAGATAACATACCAAGAATCATTACTGATCTTCAAAACAAAAACTTATGTTCTATCCCAGATATGACTGAAGTCAAGAAAGCTCTGGATTCTCTCCCAAGGGACAAAGCCCTAGGCTTGGATGGCTTCCCGATGTTCTTCTTTCACCTTTAATGGGATGTTGTGAAAGACGATGTGTTTCAAGTGTGCAAGAATTTTTTGGTTTGAAGAATCTCCTCAAAGAACTCAATGCCACCTTCTTGGTGCTAATTCCCAAGACTTCTGGAGCAGACTCCTTTGAGAAATTCAGACCCATAAGTTTGTGCAATTATTTCCTAAAGATCATCTCCAAGGTGATCACCATCAAGATTCTCAGTATCCTCCCTTCCCTGATCTCACAGCAACAATCTGGCTTTGTGCCTGGCAGACAGATTTTGGACTCCATTATGATGGTGCATGAAGTCATACATTTCTTAGAAGAAGGAAAAAGGGAAGGATTTCTTCTCAAACTTGACCTATCCAAGGCCTATGACTGGGTGGACTGGTAGTTTCTTCTTAAAGTTCTGGGAGCTTTTGGTGTCAACTTCAATTTCTGTAAGCTCCTCTTTCAAATCATCTCGACCCCTTCCTTGGTGGTCATGATTAATGGTTCCCCGTTTGCTTTCTTCAAACCCACAAGGGGTGTAAGACAAGGGGACCCTCTTTCCCCCATCCTCTTCATTATTCTTGCCGAATGCCTTGGGAGATTTATTTTGGCTTCCAAATCGAATGGGGATTTGAAAGGCATCAAACCCTCATCTGGAAACATTGCTTTTACACACCAGCAATTTGTGGATGATACCATTCTTGGGGGTGAGGCTTTGGTGGGTGAGGCTAGAGTGGTGAAGGATATTCTTAAGAATTATAACAGGGCTACAGGTCAACTTATCAACTGGAACAAAAGTGCCCTCTTCTTTATCAACACTCCTAAAGTTAGACAGAGGAAAATTGCTCAAATATTAGGGTGCGACATTGATACATTACCTTCTACCTATCTGGGGCTGCCCTTAGGTGTCAAGCCTCCAAAAGCCTTATGGAAAAAATTGATTGACAGATTTAATAGGAAGCTTACTGGTTGGAAAGGGGTCCTCCTCAGCCAGCCCGGTAAGATCCAGCTAGTAAAGTCTACTTTACAGAATCTCCCCACCTATGCCCTTAGCCTTTTCCCCATCCTGGCCAAAGCTGTGGAAGCCATGGAAAGAATCTAGAAAAGATTCCTCTGGTCTGGAGATGAGGACCACAAGCGCATTCCTCTTATTGCCTGGGAAAAAGTGTGCCGACCTAAAATTGTTGGTGGCCTTATCTTAAGGAAGTTGAGACCTTTCAACAAAGCCCTCCAAGCCAAACAAATTTGGAGAATTTTTAATAGCATTGGTGAGTGGAGGGACACCTTTGAAGAGAAATACCTCTTGAATAATCTATCCATAGATTTTTTGGGAGTCCCCTAAAGGTTCGGTTATTTGGAATGGTCTCCTCGATGCCAAGGAGTTGGCTAAAACTAGAGCCAAGTGGCAAATTGGAAATGACTATTCTATCAATTTTTGGAAGGACAACTGGCTTCAGATGGGAAACTTGAGAAATATTGATACTTTTTACACTTGGAGACATACCTACTCTCAAACCTTCAGAACTCAAGTCTGTAATTACAGAAGGGATGATAAATGGGTTGATCTTACTCAGATCTCTCAGGACCTAGCCCCTTTGATGACTGCTCTCAATTCGGTTACCCTATCTCCCAAGCAGGACAAGCTCATCTGGGAGGACTCTTCAGACATGAATTACATGGTGGCTTCGGCCTATTCCTCATTGACTTCCCAAATCAATGACTTAAATCTGCTATGGGCCAAAGCTTGGATCTTGGGTCTCACGCCCAAAATCAATGTATTCTTTTGGCTTCTGCTATAGAACCGTATCCTTACGGTGGACAATCTCATGAAATGTGGATTCTAGTTCATGAATAGATGTGTTCTGTGTAAATGTCAAGAGGAGACTGTGGATCACCTGTTCATCCATTGCTCCTATGCTAGTCATATCTGGCATCTCCTCTTTACGGTCTTGAGTCTCTCATGGTGCTTTCCCCAATCTTTCAATGATCTCTTCTCCCAATGGGCTTTCAAAAGGTTTGATCAAGAGTTTAGGTCCCTATGTACCTGGATTCTTCCTCATTTTTGTTGGGGGATCTGGAAGGAGCGCAACAACCGCATCTTTCATGACTGTTCTACTCCTAAAATTGTCTTTGAAAAAATTACTCATGCAGTTAAGGAAAAAATTTTCTACTGTGGTAAACCTAACCCTTTTGTAGGAATTACCCGAGCTGCTACATAGGATAAGAGAAGGAACTGTGTGTGGACTAGTCCTCCGACTAGATGGACCAAAGCCAACTTTGATGGCGCGATGAAAGGGAACCCTGGTCAAGCTGGAAGCGGAGGAATTATTAGGAACAACTTTGGAATCTACATTGTGGCTATTTGCTTCCCCTTGGGAGCCTAGATGAATCACTATGCTGAAGCTAGTGCGGCCCTTCAAATCACCAAACTTGCGAAAGATCAAGGAGTTAAGTGGCTCTAGATGGAAGGTGACTTGATGAACATCATAAATTGCCTCAACCTCACTCACCCTCCCTCTTGGTCAATAGCCAACATTATAGTTGAAACCTGAGCCATTCTCATCAGCTTTGATAAGGTGTTCATCTCCCACGTGTATAGGGAAGCCAATGGTGTGGCTGACTGGTTTGCCAACTTGGCAGTCACTAAGGATGCTAAACAGATATGGAACAATGGAGATGACTTTCCCAAAGATGTGAAGAGCATCCTAGACAAGGATAGAATCTAGTGCATTGAAGGAGCAATTTTACAACCTTAGCCCCTCGCTCGGTGGTCGGGGGTGGCTACTTCTCTTCCATCTCTCTTTGTTTGGCCCTTCCTTCTATTCATTTTCTGAGTGGCACCCTGGCTATCTCTAGCCTTGCCTGTCCTACTCTGCTGTGGTTTTCTAGCCATGGCCTTTCTGTGGCCCGCCTCTTGTTTTTTATTTTTGGTTCTCTTTCTTTTACTCTAGACTTGTGGGTTTCAGGCACCCTGTAAAACCTATTTTACATAATAAAAAACATAGTATGTTGTTGCAAGAATAAAAGAAACTATCTTAATTTCCTAAAGACAAAGAACATCTATAAGGAGGAATCGATGAAAAACATCTCAAACAAAATATTTTTGGGAGAGGTCGGTAAGACGCCATACATTCCAAGAGAGAAAATGCATTATTTAAACCATCATTTAGGTGACTTCATCCTCAAGCAAGGAGAAACTATTGTGCAAAAAATCAGTCCTTGAATTCAAACAAGTATATAGATCTCTTGGAAAAACTTGTTTCTTACCTTTCCATCTATCTTTTATCTCATCATGCCCAGGAGGGATGCAAGACTGACAACTCAAGGACCTTGCATTATGCAATGAATCTTGTTGTGGAACTGTAGTATTTTGTTTATAAGGATATTTCTTAAAGAAAATTTATATAAGACATTAACAATCATTATAGAAGCATCATATAGTATCTTAATTGTATTATTAGTTTGCACCATCATCCTAAGTATATTGTGCATGCTTGTTGTTTTTTATCCTTCCTAATTGTGATTAAATCAACTCATTAAGAGGCTTGATCAAATAAGAATTCATTCTTTCCTAACAATCTCTTGAACAATATCCTTTGACATTAATCCTATTTGAATACAGATTCAACACACTAAGGTTAAGAATTTTCACTTTTCAAACTTTTGTGAGCTAAATACCATTGGTTAGGTTCAAATTTTCACACAAGGATTAATTCTACACAAACAAGGCGAATTTGATATGGAGAATATCTATTTTAATAAGCACACCATTTTGCTTGACATCTAAAAAAAATTATTTATCTTGAAATGCTTTTCTAATGGATTTCAATCTACCAACATAATAGAGATCCTCTTTTGATATTTTTCATGATATTTCCAACATTAAAAAATAGGTAAACATACATATTTTATATAGTCTTTTCAAAAAAAGGTGGCTAAAAATTTATCAAGATAGACAAAATAAAACAAAGAAAAATGCCTGTGGCCCACCAAAAGAATCATCTTAGTCAGTAAGAAGAACTTCCTAAAGGAAGAACCCAAAAAGAAACTAGCACAAATTCCTATCCCCGTCAAGGAAAACTTTAAGAAACCCCCTCCCTAGAAAAGGTGTAAAATCATGGCGAATCCTACATTATTTTGGGTGGAAAAAAATAATATTGTTGGCGAATTTTTTAAATTTGAAAGGAAAAAATATTAATTTAACTCACAATTTTTTTTTTAATTGTATGAAAATTCTATAAAATCCTAGCGAATCTTTCATTGTTGAATAAAATCACAGCTAGAAGTACACATAACTAGCAACCATCATCTCACCAATATTGTTATATGGATCCTAATTATCAGACTTGAAGGTTAAATTTTCCCCACCTTTATCGCTGCAATTTCCCTCCAAATTATTGATTGGGGGTTTGAGGCAGCGCCTCTGAAAGCTAAACAACTTTTAATATTTTAGTAAGGTGTCCTAAGTTAATTTTATATCATTTGACATATAGTAAACCTATTTTTTATAACCGTTGGATGATCCTAAATCAATGACATAAATCTTATTTCGGGCCAAACTTTTAAAGGACACCAAGTTCTAGAGAAAGTCTGTGAAATAAAGACATGTATCCATAATCAAATTTATTTTGGGCCAAAGTTTGAAGCGATAAAATGTTCCATGAAAACTCTCCAAAATAGAGACACATGTTAAATCTATGTACTTAACCCGTACCCTAACTTAAATTTTGACCACATATTGATGAATATGACCATCGACTAAGACAAGCTTTGGAAATTGTAGGCGAAAATATTCAATTTACTGTGTGGAAAAATTAGATTCTATTGGCGAAGTCATCACTGAAATATAAATAATTCCATATCACTATTGGCGATTGGCCTATGCATGGGACCCAATTTTTATAAAGCACGGGTGACATGGCCACCTCGAAAGTCCAATTTTTTTTGCCAAATTCTAGGTCCCCAATGAGTAAAATTTGCCAATTGGTGAATATTCACCACTAAAGTTATCCCTGATCCCCATGATTAACTCTACCAAAGTCTTGGAGTAATATTGAGGTAGTAACATCCAATCATTAACAATCCATCCTTATAAGTTCTTAGAAGATGACTTAGCAAATAAATTTGTCACTATGTGTTAGTCCTAAGATCAGATTTACTAAGAGGGGGGGTGAATTGGTAATCTTCTAATTATTCAACATTTTAATCTCTTAAAATTTACAACAAAATTCACACAATTAACTTAATAGAAAAAAATTAAATCATAACCATAAGCACATCCACATAACAACGAAACATTTGACACAAGGACTTATCTCATGGAAGCCCAATTTGGGAGAAAACTATGGTGGGAATTAGTACCAACTAAATGATGTACTCTTCAAAAGTACACCCTTTGATGAGCTTAACCCTATTAGGAGTTTACAAAAACACTATTAGGTGCTACCTGGTTAATGGATTTACCTTAGGCATGTTAGCAAACTTACCATGTTAAGAGTAGCGTTGTTGGAGGACTTTTGACACAAGGTAATGTGACACCCTGTTAAAGGATTTACAATAAGAACCTACTAGGATCCACTTGGTTAAGGGGTTTCGACTACTACAATTGTTAAGAAACAATATAAAGAATGATTTGTAGAATAACACTACCTAGATGCCTAATTAGATCCACTGAAGCAAACAATATCATCCCAATACACTTAACTTTATCCTGGCTTGATCACAATGACCACTTTACAACCGCACTTGTTGAACACATGATAAAAACACTTAACTTCCAACTTCATTTATTATATATTGAACTATTAAGTCCACCGCTTTAATCAATCCCTAAATATGAAATAGATTTGAATTTCAAATATCTTGCTTAGATCCAATGTGCCACAAACCAAAATTCAATGTACAAAACATATTTTCCAAGACCGTGTCAGCCCATACAATGAATTGCATAGAATTTTGTGTCAAGGGCTCAAACACATTTTGACCAAACTCATGCTTCCTCTATAATCTTCTCCACATGATAGCATCAAACAATGTGATTCTAGGTACTCACGTAAAATCATGAAAACACAACACCAGATCATGATTGATTCAACCAATTCGACTATAGCCTCAACACTATTCACCAATCAAAATTTTATCAACTGTCGCTCAAGAATAAAAATACTTTAACCTATTAACAACTTTGAATCTTCTCACGGATCACCTATCTTGCACACTGGTTACTCAAATTAGTTATATTCACAACCATAGCTTCTACATACTATCAACAACCTTCTCCTATGATTTTTCTAGATAACTCATCATAGATTTGACAAAACAATCAAATCACCTATTGCATGTAACTAATTGTTTTAGCAGTTACACTGATAGCCTTCATGTGATCATAACTTTCTTACCGGTCAACATCAACAATAGCTATCATCCATTTAACATTCAAATAAATCCCCAAGTCTCTCATGAGGATCGCTACAACTTAAACTCATTGCAACACCTTGATAATCATATTTATACTTATCAACATACTAGGAACACTAGGTCAATAATCAACATCAATGACAACCCAATATCTAATTATCATGCAATCATATCTATATCATGACAACACCAAAAATCGCTTACCATCACTATATCAATTATTCCAACACTATGGTCCACTCCCCATAAATATTAGAGAAAGAAATATAATCCAAAGAAAAACATAGTTTTAGGATCTACTTACCCACTAAGGCTACCTACCAGTGAACTCCATCCAATCTTTTTTCATTTAGCATGTCCACACCAATCTGTTAGTCAAACTCACAAATGATCATCTTCCAACAAAGAGAATAGGATCTCTCAACTGCATACAAAATAGAAAGTGCCTCCATCAAAATACAAGAATGTTTTCCTTTATAATTAAAGAAAAAAATAGAACATGACTATCTGTTGGCAAGTTGTCTATATTGAAGTATATGACTAGATATAGTGTTGTCATTATGACAACAAAGTGTTAAAATAATAACCAAAATACAAGAGACAAGAAATTGTTTATCTCTTTGAGCTAGGAATAAGGAGATTTACCATGAATAATCACAATTCTAGGAGCATTCACCAAAGAAAGAAGCAACAAGGAGACAATATTTTGAAGGGGGAAAAGCATAAAAAAAACCCCCGTGATATAATGAAAGTGGAAAAAATGCCTAAGAATAAGAGAGAGAGAGATAGAGTGAGAGCTTAGCTCTTACAATGTAATTAAGAAGAAGAAGAATCTCATGTGAGAATGAGAAGAGAGCCATCTCTTAATAGAGATGTGAGAGAGGAGTTACATTGTAACTCCCAATTCTGTGTATGCCACATTTCACTAGTGTGTGAGACAAGTGTAGGATTCCTCATAAGGAGGAATATCTATTTTCCTTAATAAAGGAAATTACAAAATGACATGTCCTCCCACTTGGACTAGAGGACAAAATACATTAGGATACCTTGGTTTATCCTATTAAATACATAAATACCAAGGAAAGATTAAATTCTAACACCCCCCTTTAATCTTTACTTGTGGTAATTACATCAATAGGTATCAAACCCAAATGTTTACAATGAATTTGAGATGTTTCTTTTGAAAGAGTCTTCACTAGGATGTCTTTGGCTTGATCATCTTGCATGTCTTCAACTTGAGCTTTGGAGCTTGAATGGTGAATAGGACTTTTGGCAAAGTGAATAGCATGTTGAGGAGAGCCCAAATCCTTAAGAGACCATTGAGATTCTTGAGATGCATTTATGCATTTTGTATAGTCATTTCCATTTAAAAATAGAGGTGGAGCATAATCAATACTTGAGCCTGCAATAAGGCAAAAACCACTAGTAGAGTGCCCATCATTGGGATCACCTAGTGTTGAATCAGTAACACTTTGAAAAAAATCATATTGAGAATCATGAGGATAATAATTAGGAATGCAATCTTCAGTTGCATAAGGCAAATCTGTAATGTGTTCATCTTAATATGAGACATCAAGGGGAGAGTTAATATAAGCATCATTATCATTAACCTCCACAATAATCATAGGATTAGTACCTTCATCATGAGTTTCATCTTGAGCAATAAACATATCTTGCAAAGTATCATTAAGAAAGATAGATATAATTTCATCTTCTTGGTCAAACATATCATCAACAAGAGAGCAAGGAGGAGGAAACAGATTATTACCATTATTATCAACTTGTAAAAAGTTATCTCTATGAGAAAAATAGGAAGCGAGGGGATCATCCCCAAAACAAACATCATCACATAGGTCATCCCAAATAGGAAAATCACTTAAAGGATACATAATGTCACAGTGCAGTAAAGAGTTTTGATTTGCTTGATTAATAATGGGAACAGGTTTCTCGTAAGTTTGAAATGTGTTTTCTAAGACATGCCAAGCCTGATGAGCTGCAGTATAATCTAAGATAAGATGATATAACTCTGGATTTAATGAGAATCCGATTAGACTAAATGCTTCCTCATCTTTCAACTGCCAGGAATCTTGGTCAGCCTGAGGAGTGGTGGATGTCGGTTTCAAATTAGGTGAAGACACAATATCCAAAAGGTGTTGAGATTTTAGAAAATCAGACATGTGAAGCCTCCAAACAATATAATTGGAACTATGAGTTTAAATTTCGGCATTGACATAGACATGATGAAACAAAATTACAATAATTTAAGATACCACAAAGAAAACAAATTTCCCCAAAAGTTAAATTTCAAATTTAAATGATCATTAATGATGAAACAATATAGTACAAAAAAATTTGATTAGAGAAAATTTAAAATGAAATTTGAAATATCCACTTTGTTTAAATGAGTTTGAAATAAACTTAGAAAATTAATTAAATTTATTAAATGTACATCTAGTAAATAGATAAACTGAACAATGTTAAATAGTTGAATTGGATTAGATTACTCAAAATGACATAAAAAAATGTTAAACCTACATAAATTAAATTTTAGACTAAGAATTAAAAAATGACGTTAGAATAAAGATTTGGACAAATAAACTAAGTAAAAACCTGAGATAATAAAGAAGATGAACAGAGTGAGATAAAAGTTATTAAAAATTTGACCACAATTAATAAATGAGTCAAATATAGAGATAAACATTCAAACTATAATTAGATAAACTTGCAGAAAATAGGTGAGAAATGGAGAATATTCCTGCAAAAAAAATAGTTATGACTGAATTATAAATGTTGACTGGACCAAAAAAAATTCTATTTAAACAATACAAACATGCAAATCTGAAGAGTTTCTTTTTCTAGAGTGCTTTCAAGAAATAGCAATGATTAACAGTTGTAAAAACAATTTTCTAGAATGCTTTAAATAGAATGCTTTTAAAATGTTTTCATGAATATTGTAATATTGTTGTTTTTTTTAAAAAAAAATTCATATTAAAAGAATGCTTTTTAGAGAGAATTTAATACAAAATGATTTAATAGTTTAATTGTTGTTTTAATAGATGCTGATTTAAGACAAGGATTCAAATCAAAAGAAAGTTAATACAAAATGATTTAATAAACAACTGAATTTGCTGTTATTAACAAACTTTTAATAAAAATCTGAATTTGCTAATTTTAAAGAAAAATGCTATATTTCTTTTAAAAAATGATGCTATTTTTAAAAGTTGATGTTGTTAAAAAATGTTTTAATGCAATGCTTTAGAGATAATTTGTTGTTTAAATACAAACGTTTGTTGTTTCTAAAAAAATTGTAGTTTAAAAAAAAATGTATAATCTCATTTTTGGCAGATGCTATAAATCTTTATTATTCCCGATAACCAAATGTCCTTTTTTAATAGAAATATATATTAAACCTTCAACAAATATCAATATTCCAAATGTTTAGCCGAAATACAGATAGACTATTATTCCAATGCTGAACTTAGGAATATAAAAAATATGACTTAAACTGAAATATCAATCTTTTAACAAAACGACCCAAACAAATAAACTCATGACAAGTTTAAAAGCATCACAGGAAATGCACCACGGAAACTAAAGATAGGCTACAACAGAAAATGAATGAAATTTAGCTTCAGTATGAAGAGACTTGATAACCTTGAAAACCAAGCTAATGGAATTAAAATCTGGAGGCTTGAGTTTATATGAATCTTAAAATATATAGTGAATTTAAATAGCAAGAAGATGAATTACACAACAACAGCCAAAGGTAATGAAAAAAAAGGTAGGAAATGAGAATTTGAGATCAACTAAATCTAAAAATAAGTGTTTCTAAAAAAGGAATAAACTTATACGTGAAAAAGTACCGAGATAGATTTATTCTGAATGAAGTATGGTAACAAAGTTGAATGAAGCAAATGGATAAAAGAGAAATGAAAGTATAAAATGAATCACAATATAGTAATCTTACAGATAAGAAACAAAGAAAGCTAAGAAAACAAAAAACACTTAGCAGGAAAACTTTCCTCTTAACTGACGTTGCGATCGGGATAAGGATATGTCGATAGAATTTTTCCACTCTCACAGCACCACTGTGCTTCCGTAGGGGAAACAATGAAAAAACAAATGGTGGTGGTGGATGAGCTTCTGAAGGGAGCTATGAAAAAAAACTAAGAGAAATAGATTTCAAGTATAGGACAAAACAAAGAATCTCATAGATAGAATTCAAGCGGCCTTTCTACAAGGCGGCCACTGTCAAAAAAGAGAAAGAAATATAGAGAGCTACAAATAACATGCAAATTTGAAATGAAATACTATGCGAGGTGCCAAAAAAAATACATGCAAAGCTAATTAAATATGAATCTAATGATATCAATGCAGAAAGATGAATGAAACCGCACTAGCAACCCAAATACCAGATTGGAATCAGTGAAGTGCAATACTGATATGCATAAACAAAACTACGAAACAACAGAGGCTAATGCAAGATTAGAACCAGATTTTTTTTAAAACAAAAACTTGCAACTCTCCCCAAAAAGGAATTCAAATATACTGCATGCGAAAGTAGGTATCCAACAAAAATAAACCAACGCTCTTTATGGTAGAAGAGCGATAGTTGCGATTCAAGAAGGTGAGCTATCTTTCAAAACCAAAACTAATACTTAAAAAAACCAAACTTAAAGTTTTACGACAATGAAAAGGATTTGAAGCTATGCTATTAGAAATATGAAATCGTGCAAATGAACCCAATAGGAAGATAATAGCAACTTATAATGATATTCTGGAAAAAATGCATGCATGCTAAAATTAGGAACAAATGAATGCTAATTTGAAAAAGTTTCTAAACCTGCAAGTAACCGATATTAGATAATATTATAAGTAACTGAAAAAATAGTGCTAATGACAAGGAGAGTGAGATCCAAAATTAGAAACAGAGATATAGGAATGAACTTTGAATTTTGAATTGTAAAAAAAATAAAAGAATTAGAATATTAAATTTTGAATATCAATGATAAAAAAAAAATGAAACATTAATATTATGATCAAAATTTAATATGAAAAAATTAAGATTTTGATAAAAAAATTGTATTAATTTTTTTTATCAAAAAAAATTCAAAGGATAAACTGGGTTTGGCGGTAAACCAGCCAAACCTAATTTTTTTTTTTGATTTTTCTCTTCTAATAGATTAAAAAGAATATTAGCAATAACTCTCTCAAGAGTCTTCTATATTAGAGTGCTCCAAGATATGGTAGCTCCTTCACCTGTACACTCAATACATGATTAAACCAACCTGGCTCTGATACCATGTTAAAATAATAACTAAAATACAAGAGACAGGAAATTGTTTAATGCTTTGAGCTAGGAATAAGGAAATTTACCATGAATAATCACAATTCTAGGAGCATTCACCAAAGAAAGAAGCAACAAGGAGACAATATTTTGAAGGGGAAAAAGCATAAAAAAACCTCCGTGATATAATGAAAGGGGAAAAAATGCCTAAGAATGAGAGAGAGAGATAGAGTGAGAGCTTAGCTCATACAATGTAATTAAGAAGAAGAAGAATCTCATGTGAGAATGAGAAGAGAGCCATCTCTTAATAGAAATGTGAGAGAGGAGTTACATTGTAACTCCCAATTCTATGTATGCCACATTTCACTAGTGTGTGAGACAAGTGTAGGATTCCTCATAAGGAGGAATATCTATTTCGCTTAATAAAAGAAATTACAAAATGACATGTCCTCCCACTTGGACTAGAGGACATAATACATTAGGATACCTTGGTTTATCCTATTAAATACATAAATAACAAGGAAAGATTAAATTCTAAGACAAAGTCATATAGCAGTTTGGAGTCAGCACACTTAGTGTAAAGATAAGAATTCGGTTAAGTGTTTAAGACTGGACAGTATACAGAGTTCCATCAGCTCAGAGCATCAGAGCACGTGTGTACGGATGAATTATGATATGTGCCTTGGAAGTTAAGGTTGTTGGACTATACTTATGCTTAGTCTATGAGCGCCTAAGTAGATATGCAAAGATGTGAAAGTTACAGTCAGTTGAAGTTGCATAGCTAGTGTGTGCCAGTAGGGAACAAAGCATAGAGCTGATAGTTAGCATTTTGGTTTGTGATTATGATTTAATGTTGTAAAGGCTATGCACCCATTGTATTTAGGTTTCTGACATATGTACATATATAATTGTAAGCACACTTAAGCCAATTTATTTGGAAGCATTGTTTGTAATTAGTTATAGGGCCGAACTAATTATTTTGTTTGTATAAGTACATAAATATAAGGTGCACCCATTGTATTCATCATGGAAGTAGAAAGATAGATGTGATAAGCAGAGCAGAGGTATGCGAAGTCAGCATAAGATGTATTAGAGCTTTGCTAGAAGTCAAACCATCAACGCACCAAAGGAACTGATTTGACAAGCAGTGTCACAGTAAACAGTTCACTTGCAGATATAGTGTGTATCTGAATCATAAGGTTGTAGCCTTCACCATTTGAGCAGTGAGCTCTAGGAAAGTGAGTCCACTCCCCTAACAGGGATCATTGTAAAAGAATCCTAACAGGGTCTGACCCTTAACAAGGTCTACTGTACTTAAAGCATTAAGAAGCTACTCCTAACAGGGTAAAGGATCTTCTAACAAGGATCACAAAACACTAGTGTAGATTATTAGTGGGTATCAAGTCCCACTGGGGTTTTTACCTATTTGGGTTTCCCCATAACCATATTGGTGTCATGTGTTGATTTCATGTTTCATGTTTATGTGAATGTTTAATTTAGTCTTAAGCATTTATGCTCTACACAAAGATTAAAGTAAAAAGTTAAAATACAGTGAACACTAATTCACGCCCCCCCTTCTCAGTGTTCCCATTCCTAACAATTAGTATTAGAGCTTTGGTCCTCAGCAAAGAAGTTTAACCACTTGAGGAGATCATGGACAAAGCAGATATGAAACATCTGAAAAAAAATCTTGAAGCCACTATTGAAGGCCTGGACAATTCAGAAAGAGAAATTGAAGAACTAAAAGAAAAAGTTAGTGATGCTCAATTAGTTATCAAAAGACTATGAAAGGATTTGAAAGGATACTCTAATAGTGAACTTGAAGAAAAAGTTAAGAAGTTGAGTGAAGAAAATGCATCCTTGTTAATTCAGCTTGAAGAATTTGATGAAAAACTGATGAACAATCAAGATGTTTACAATGAACAAGTCAAGGAGAACCTTCAACTCAATGAAGAACTAAGGGAAGATAACTTAGAAATCTTGGAGCTAAAGAATATTAAAGAGAGCTTGGAATCTGAATTGAAGAAGTCAAAGGATCATATTGACAAATTACACACTAGTGTTGAGTTGGTAGAATCATAGTTGTATGCAAGAAGAATCAAAGGAGACACTAGCTGCATCAGATACAATGAAGCAAAAAATTAGATTGACAATATGCAGGCAAGAAATGATTCACAAAAGAACTCTACTAATGATGAGAAGATTGAAGATCAAACCAAAGACAATGGTGGTCCTCTTAAGAATGAGTGCAAGCAAGTAGAACGCACTTGTTTTTCTTGTAACAAGCATGGACACATTGCAAGGAATTGTATAGAGGTAAAACCTTTTAATGGCTACTATTATTCATGCAATAGATTTGGTCATAAAGCTATGAATTGCAAGACTAGTAAGAAGAACAGGACTCAGCAAGATCAAAGAAATCAGAATCAGACAAATGTTTAAAGTTTTCAAAATGTTACATGTCAGTTATGTAACTATAATGGTCACTCAACCATAACATGCAGAATGGTGACTCATGCCAATGTACCGAGGAATAATAGACCTCTAGTCATTTGTCACTCTTGTAATAAGGCTAGACATATCTCAAGGTTCTGTAGATCAAGGACACAAGGTTAGGAAAGCCCTAAAAAGATTGAAGAATCAGTTTTGGATCCTGAAGCAGAAGTCAAGTTTGTGAAAGCCTCAGAGGATGCGAGCTTGATTTGGTCATAAGGAAAGAAGGACAATGCTGATGAGAATGTATTGGATGCATCCCAAGTGGATGCTGTTGGAAATTTGGCTAATGTGGATGCATAGATGTTGTCATTATGGAAACATATGATCTCTACTAAGAGCACAAAATCTGGAATGCAAGTATGGCAAGTTGAAGGAAGAAATTGTCTAAGTATGGAGACAGTGATCCTGACAGAGCACCCGATGAAGATTTAGTTGGCGATGTCCACTGGAGAAATATTTTTGATTGCATAGTTAACTAAAGCTTTTATAAAGTATGAGGATACCCCATCTCAGTGCGCATAAAGTTTGGAGTAGTACAGACGAAGTTATACGAAGTTTACTGAAGATAATTTTGCAGACATAACAGTTTTGGAGAAAGTATTAGTGAAAGAGTTAAGGGATTATTTTTGCTTGTCAAAATAATGACTTAACATTATGAAGGGATGACATCCTAGATGTTTACTCTTGGATAAATATTTTGGAAGCCGACCATATAAAGTTATTAGCTCTAATAACTCATATATTAGTCATACTTGAAATGTAATGATAATGATGTGTTTTTGTGAAAAGAAAGAAAATGATAACTTGCGAAAGTTGTATATTGTGATAGCCGCAAAGGCTATTTGTGTGAAGTTGTAAGCAGTACCATACTATAGTTAGAAACATTTTGTATTACCTGTTTGGGCAGTGAGCTTAGTTGGTGATCAGGTTTTGTAATCTAACTCCTAATAGGGTTAAGGCTTCTAACAAGGCCTAAAGTCCTTTAACTAGGACAGATCTACTATATATTGTAAACTGACTCTTAACAGGGTCCAATATCCCTAACAGGATACTTTTGATTAGTGATCTTTGTGGGTACCATCCCCACCGGGGTTTTCCCTTGGCCAGGGTTTCCTCGAGAACATATCATGTGTTATGAGTTCTTTCTATTTACTACTATGTTTGTTAATTAGCTTGATAATCTTTTTATGCACTAAAGTAATCTGTTATATCCATAAGTGGGCAAAAGTAAAAGTTTGTGAAATACTGATTCACCCCCCCCTCTCAGTATTTCCTATTTCTAACAATTGGTATCAGAGTACAGTTACTCAGAGAAGGAACATTCAAGGAAAGCTTAGCAGATTGAGTAAGATCTCTATGGATATGGATCAACTTCAGAAGAATCTTGAAGAAGCTCTTGAACAGATTGATATGCTTACTGATGAAAGAAACTCCTTACGAAGAAAGTATGAAGATGTAAAGAATGCTATTGACAAATTAAAAGGTAAGATTGAAGATCTGAAATCTGAAAAGAAATTTGATATTCTTGTTGAAGATTGTGATGAATTAGAAAAAGAAAATGAGATCCTTAAGCATGAGCTGAAGATAGTAAATCTGAAGCTTAGTATGAAAGATGGAAATTTGAGGTCTGATAATGAAAAATTGAAAATTGAGAATGAAGATCTAAGATCAAGACTTGAAAAGGTAACATCTGAATCTGAAAAAGTAAAAGTGCGGTATGTGGAACTTGAGAAGTATAATAAAATTGTGAAAGGTGAATTAACTCAATCTAAACAACAACTTGAAAGGCTATATTCAAATAGTGATAGGACTAAAATTTTTTTTTCTTTTGGAGAACCATTCTTTGATAAGACTGGATTTGGATTTAGTATGTTTAGAACAAATCATGAAAGTAAGAAGCCAGATCTAAAGATATCTAAAAGTATGGAGGAAATGAAGCTAGATGAGAATAGATTGGAAGATCCACCTAAAGAAAAACCACCTAGAGAGAAAGAAGAATCAAAGCAAGAACAATCAAAACAGGAAGAATCATCTAAAGGTATGCAAAGAGAATTCAAAGGTAGATGTTTTGCTTGTAATACTATTGGGCACATGAAGAGAGATTGCACAGGTAAGCAATTTAAACCTCTTAATGGACATTGTTATAATTGTCATGGTTTTGGACATAGAGCTAACGAATGTAGAAGACATAAAGTAATTTTGAATAATTATGATAATAGAATGATTGGGAATACTAACAATGTAGATAAGAGATCTATTGAAGAAATGATTAAAAGAAAAGTGGTAGTATGTTTTAGATGCAACAAAGTAGGACATATTGCTAGAAATTGTAGGTCACAGATTAACCAGCAAGGATAGAGATTTGGAAACAATGGAATCATTTGTCAAATATGCAACAAGTTTGGACACTCAGCAAGAGTTTGCAGAATGAACAATGGAGGTTATCATCATAACCCTAACCCTAGGAACAATGCAAGAAGGAATGAAAATGCAGGAAACAAAGAGAAAGGTTGCTATAGCAATAAAGATGAAGTAAAATTTGATAAAGGCACAGATCAAGGAGGTATATTCAGCATTGAAAGTAGTCAAGAAGGTAATGTAACTAATGGTAAGGATGAACCTTTACCTGACCCTTCTTTAAGTACTTAAATTATGTAAGTTTCTGTAGTTTAGGACTTAGGATTAGTGTAGATTAGGAATTTGAATGAGTTAAGTTTTGTGTAGTTAGATATAGGTTTGTTATGTTGTACTAATGCTATGGTTAAGTGCACAATAGAAAATATTGTGTTTTGCGAGGTCGCAAAAAGGTTTTATGGTTGCAGGTTTACAGAATTAGCTTTTTGAGGTTTTAGCGGCAAAATGAATGAATGCGATGTCAAATCAAGTTAATGTGAAGTGTTATAAGGTTGAAATTGAAGTTATCACGATTACAAAGTGATTGAAAAGAGATTTGAAAGAAGAAGAAGTGAGTTGAGGATGATTTGAAGAAGTTTGGAAGCAGTTTGCAGCGCCGATCATACCGAAACCCTAGATTTGCAAATTTGAGGTATTTTTTGATCTTTAATCAGTTGATAAGATGGATATTTCTATGGTTCATAATGTTAAGGATAAGAATAGACCTAAGATTAAGAAAGAACCAATAGAACCAACTGAAATTGATGACAGACTAGCACTATCATCTGTACCAGACGGAGTATTACACATTGAGAATGTTATAGGATATTTAGGTTGCAAGTTTGAAACTTTGGGAGATGCAGATTTTAGTGATGATTACAGGAAATTGTATAATCAAGACATGTCAGTTAAACCAGCTTATGGGCATCTAGAGAACAATAAAATTATCAATTATTCCATGAAGTATGAATTTAATGATGAGGAATGTACCAAGATCATTTTAAGTAGAATCCACAATGGGAAATTCTGGATGGAGGATAGAGTTATTGATATAACTACCGACCTAATTCATGATGTTACTAGATTATCAAAAGTTGGAGAGATTCCACTGAATGAAAAGAACATGAGAAAGATTGTCTTAGACAACACTGGATCTAGTTATAATGGTAGAGGAATTGTGATAAGTAAGATTAAGCAAGATGATGTTAGGTACCTTTGCAAGATCCTAACAACTAAATTTTGTGGTAGTTCAAGGGAAGATGACATGGCTGTAGGAATGGTTCATGTAGCTTATCTTATGTGTATTGAGAAGAAACAAGTAGACCTATGTGAAATTCTGAAAATTCAGTTATTTGAGAATTTAGAAAAGATTAAGGCTAAGTACACACAGTTTAGGTTTTCATCTCTGATAACCTATATGTTTTTCCATATTTTGTGAAGATTTCCTTACACAGTTGACTGGAGTGACAATGTGAACACAATGGAAAGAATAAACTCAGTCTACATGAAGCACCTAATTGATAAAGTCAATGACAGTGTGAAGCTTGTATTGAAGACTTTTCAAAATACTGTTAAGAACAGATCAAGGATTCCTCAATCCTTAGTTGAAAAGCATAAAGATGACATTTGTTTTATGGTAGACACCGATTTCACCTACATTGAAGCAGTTGAGCCTAGAATGGAATTCATAGACCCTCTTGGCTATGAAATATCTGAAGCAGAAATAGTAGGATATGTGAATAGACTGTTAAAGTGTGAGTTGGATGGTCATGCAAATAGGTTTGGAACCTATGAAGAGAATTTCAACTCTGCAATAAGTTTGAAAGAAAAGAAGCAATCTAGTAGGAGAGTTGAATCTACTATGAAGAAAATACTGAAAGAATTAGGTATGTCAAGTCATGAGTTTGACATAGCTAAGAAGACTACAGAAGCCTTGAAGCAAAGTGAAAATCTTGTAGTTCCACTTGTGGCATCTAGTACAGACCCTATTGATCCTATTGCAGTAAAGGTAAAAGTTGAAGTACCTAAAAAAGATGAAGGAGAAAAATCCTTTTCTCCTATTCCTAGCAAAAGAGTAAAAGTGAGTGCAACAGGACCCGACAAGAGATAGAAAGTGATTGTACCACCTGTACCTAGAAAAGTAGCAGTAATTAAAGATGATGATGAAGTTTCAATCAAGAAGAAAACTTGGAAACCAAGAATTGAAAGAGTTAATGAAGATATATTGCAGCATGGAGACTTCACTAAGATAAATAAATTCTATGATCTATATGGATCATTTGACAGATTGAATTTTGAAAATGCAATGATTACACATATGATTTTGACAGATAAGAAACTTAGCACTATTCATGGTAAGATCCCATAAGATTTGTATAACAGACTTGTGAATAGAAAACAAAGAGCACAAGAAGAGGACATAAAGATGAGAGAACATGTAATCAGACAGTTCTGTGAAGTTGAGGATGAAGATCATTTGAAGAGAATCTTGAAGCCTCTTGGAACTTTATTGAGAACTAAGAGAAGAACAATTCTTATAATGGGAGGCAAAAAGGAGGAAGTACAGAAAGAGACTAAGCAAGCAGTAATGCAAGTTCTTGCAGATATAGTTGTAGGAAAGCATGTTGAATCAGATCCTCAGCAGAAGTAATCAGAGGAACCGCATGCAGAGGAAGTTGGTATTGAAGAAGTCCCATCTTCTTCACATATCAATATTGGCAAAGAATCAATGGATGTTGAAGGAACCAAAGTGACACTAGAGTCAGATGATGCAGTATTTCATGATCTAGGAAACATTGTTGAAAATTTGGCTTTAGAAGAGCAAGAGAAGGTTACAGAATTAGAAAAGGATACAGAGGTAGTGGAAGCACTGGCTGTATCAGAATCAGTTCCAGTAGAGTAGACAGTTAAAGGTAAGGGTACGTGCAAAAATTTGGGTGCCAATTCTGCGAAAGTCCGCGACTTGGAAAAATGCGCCGCTAGAAATAGGCACCCATTTTTTGTCAAATCGGGTGCCCGTTTTGGTTCGGCACTCCGATCTTTAATAAAATGGGTGCCCATTTCGGTTCAGTCAACTGAGCCAAAACGGGCACCCGATTTGACAAAAAATGAGTGCCCATTTTTGAAAAGTATTTATTTTTTTTTGACTGCGTTTCCTGTCATTTTCTAGCGATAGGAGAATGGGATCTATGATTTTTCAACATCGCCTGCTCGATTGTTAGACACCTGCCGACCCCACAAACACATTTTTTTGAGTTCTAGGTACGTATTTATCATTTTTACTTGTTTTATTTTATTTTTCGTGTTCATTTTCAGCAGTAAAACGTTAAATTTTAGTTTTAACTAGCTATTTAAGAATGCGTTTTAAAAATGAATGTATTTTCTTAGATTATGAAATGTATGTTTTTATTTGTTATTCGATTTGTTTAGAAATAATGTGTAATTGAAAACAATTTAACCTAAAACGTAAGAAAGTAGAAAACAAAAACCTGAACAGTAAAAAACTGAAAACAAAAACATAAAATGGAGAAAATTGAAAATGAAAACCTAAAACCTGGAAAACTGAAAATGAAAACTTAAAATGTGGAAAACTGAAAAATGAAAACCTAAAACGTGGAAAACTGAAAATGAAAACCTAAAATGTGGAAAATCGAAAATGAAAACCTAAAATGAAACTGAAAAAGAAAACCTAAAACGTAGAAAACTGAAAACAAAAACTAAAAATGAAACTGAAAACAAAAACTTAAAATGAAACTGAAAATGAAACCTAAAATGAAATTGAAAAGGAAAACCTAAAACGTAGAAAACTGAAAAGGAAAACTTAAAATGAAACCGAAAATGAAAACAAAAAATAAAAACTTAAAATGAAATCGAAAATGAAAACCTAAAATGAAATTGAAAACAAAACCTAAAATGAAACTGAAAATGAAAACCTAAAATGTAGAAAACTGAAAATAAAAACCTAAAACATAGAAAACCAAAAACATATTTAAAATTGTAAACGAAAACCTAAAACATATAAAAAGTTATTTTTTGTTTTTAAATAGCATTATACGAATTTATTTTAAAAATGAATGTATGTTTATAGTTTTTCATTTATTTATGTTTTAATTTACTTTTCAATTTGTTTAGAAATCATGTATTTGTTAAAAACTGAAAATGAAAACTTAGAATGTATAAAATTGTATTTACGAAAACCTAAAATGTAGACAATTGTAAACAAAAACCTAATGTTCTCTCCTCTCTGATCGTGTTCTCTTTCCTCTCTCTTCCTCTTATCTCTCTCCGTTTAACTCTCTTCTCTCTCTCTCCTCTCTCTTTCTCTCATCTCTCTCCCTTGAACTCTCTCTCTCTCTCTCTCATCTCTCTCTCTCTCCTCTCTCTCTCTCTCCTCACCTGCTCACTCCTCTCTCTGATCTCTCTGATCTCTCTCTCTCCTCACATCCTCTCTCAGGTCTCTCCTCTCTCCGCTATCTCATCTCTCTCCCTTGAACTTTCTTCTCTCTATCTCCTCTCTCGTCATGTTCAATGTACTAAAAAGTAATTATTTTCAAATTGACCAATAAAGGAATACATTATATATCTTTAAACAAAGACATCGTAGAAAGTTTAGAATGTAAGTAAATTAAAAATGTATATGAATAATTAAATAAGTAAATAATTTAATATTACATCTGAATATTGTATTAACAAACCAACTAAATCAATATAAAATATAACCTTATTGAAAAGAAATAAACATTTACAAAGTAAACTCTCTTTATAGGACCTAATATATACATAATATAACCTCTTAATAGTATCTAATAGGACCTAATAAAACCTAATATGAACCTTAAACCCTAGTATGTACCCTTAAAACCTAATATGACCCTTAAGACTTAGTATGTACCCTTAAGACCTAATATGACCCTTAATACCTAGTATGTAACCTTAATACCTAATAGGACCTATTATGTACCCTTTAGACCTAATAGGAGCTAGTATGTACTCATAAGACGTAATAGGACCTACTATCACCCTTAAGACCTAATATATTATGCATGTGTTTAAATACTTTTCATTTACATTTTCAAATACTTTATAAATGTGTACATGTGAAGATAGAGATATATATGTTTAGATTATTCATGTGTTTAAATACTTTTCATTTACATGTTCAAATACTTTATATATGTAGTTTACACATGATGGACAAGCATTTAGGAGGTCAGCCCCCACCACCACCACCACCACCACCACCACCCCCACCTCCACCACCTCCTCGTACCACAGAGCAGCTTAGAGAGGACATGAGGCATAATATTACCTCTATTGTCAGGGACATTGAGATGATTAGACATGATCCCCACCCCTCCGCACATCTACTATGCCTTGCAGATACTATGCAAGGCATAGTAGATTCTGTCCAGTCCCTCGATGATGAGTTGGACAGCTATCGCTCATGGAGAGATTCCATGAGAACATTCTATGCTGATGGACTCACCTATAAAGAGGTGAAAGATCTTAAAATCACCAAAGTAGATTTTGCTCGGTGGTTTAAGAATCCGAAAATAGGTGAAGAAATAAACCCCAAAAAATCAAGAATATCTATTCGCTGGTGCAAGCACCTGTTGATTTCACAACACTTTTGGGAGCGGTGGTGGATGGTATTTGACCATCCACCACACGCAAATCATGAGGTCCCCATGTACTTTTTGAGAAAATTGTGGGCTAAGTTTGAATTGGGTAAAAAACCCAATTATTTTGACATGAGAGCATTTCAGGGGGTCGGTAGAGGCATGCCTCAGGATAGGCCTAGGGTGAAGCTAAGTGATAGAGTCAGAAATCATCCACATGAGGAGCCCCTTGTTTCTTATCTGGCTCCTATGATTCCAGTGCCAGTACAACACCAAGCAGTCACCTCTGCTCTTGGTTCATTGAGCACCCTTTCGGGTGATTTAGCTGAGCAGTTCAGGATGGCTAGGGCACCCCAGAGCATAGCACATGTTTGCACCAGCTGTGGGGACATATGTACTGGTCCACAGAGTGAGGGGTCAGATGACGGATTTGATGATGCAGAGGGCACACATGGAGGATATGATGACACAGAGGATCGACCTGTCGAGTTGTCATCATTTCTTGACCTTCTATACACAGCGGATTTATCTAGCGCAAAGGTAATCCATATAATAGTGATAAAATATTTTGTCTACATATATATGTATAGACACACAAACCATATCAACCAAAATATGTTGTTTTTGTCAGACAGGGGGCAGAGGAGACCACGACATCCATGGACCATCACCGTGTCCATTCAACTGCTTCAGATGTTGGTGCACCTTTCACTGTATGAGTTTTTATCATGTCTATTCAACCCCTAGAAATATTTACTGTCGAAACTTTACTTTAATAATGTTTGTTTTCAAAATATATATTGTAGGGTCACACTTCATACCACCCTGGCAGCAGTTCGATGGGTACTTTGCCATCGGTCATATAGGACACTCCCCATATACCGCTTGTATGTATATTGCATTTTAATTTTAATTTAACTATTTATACATGCTCACGTATTTATGCGTCTATTCTAATTTACTTCTATTTTTTACAATTGTGTAGGCCTTCACCACATCATTCCCTGCTGATGTACCCTCGAAACCATTAGTGAGTATAGTTTCACGTGGTCATGGTGTAGGACCTAGCCAGATGCAGGCCTCATCATCCTTTGAGGTCATAGTTATTAATATATTAAATTCCAATATTTTTGAATCATGATGCACATGTCATTTTTAGGGAATATTATTATAATAAATTTGCAATTTGTTTTGTACAGGACATTACCACAATGACATTTTTTTACTCTAGGTCCTCCTCCCACAGAGGAAACTACTCAGCAGGGTTCCACAGTAATTTATTTGATATATGTATATTCAATATTTATTTTGTTTGTAAGTGAATTATTTGTTTAAACCCACTTCTTATGTTATCTCTTCATAATTTATGTTTACAGTCACTTGATGGTGTACAACATGATGATACATCTCCGTCCTCTTCATGTGGAGTGAAGAGGACGGCAGATCAGATGGGCGATCCAGGCTCTTAGATGTTACTTGTGTTTTCATGTTATATGGACTATTCAGATGTTATATGGACTATTTCTAGATGTTATATGGACTATGAACACATGTTTTATGGACCTGTTATATTTGGTTTATTCACATGTTTTATGGACTTGTTATATTTGAAATTGTTATATTTGGACTATTCACATGTTTTATGGACTTGTTATATATGAACTTGTTTTGTTTGGACCAATTATGTATGTTTTATGGACATGTTTTATTTGGACTAGTTATTTGGACATGTTATATATGGACTAGAGTGACATGTTATGTGGATTAGCTTTTTTTTGGTTTATCGATATATGTACATGTCATAGATTAAATTAGAATATTTGTTTTAGATCTAAGATTTTTTTAATAAGATGGATTGCATGTAAATACTCTACATGAATAAATATAATGTGAATTAGATAAGTATAGATAAAATAAGATAACTACATAACTACATAACTACATAACTAGATAACTAGATAATGGATATCATTAATTAATATGTCACATCAAATTATTCAAGTTATATGTCACATCAAATTAATTGTAGAATTTGAATTAAAAAATGAACAAATTAATAAGTATACAGGAATCATAACACATGGTACATCAATAAATGATATTTTATTTATATATATAACTAGTTCAAGGGCTCCATAGGGAAAGAACTAGTAAGAAAACCCCACTTCTTAGCCCAATTACAATATGATTAAAAATAAAATAAACATTCAATGAAATAATTTAATGTATCATCTTCTAGGGCTCTTGCATATGACTGTCACATGTGTGTAAAGTTGTACACTTTATACCTATTCAAATAAGAAATTAATTAGAAAAACTATCTTTAATGCACAACTAACTATAAATTTGACATAATAAGATCTATCACTTGTACATGTCTAATGTCTAATATCTAACTAACTATAAACTTGACATAATTAAAAAACACTTACACATGTACACATGTGATTTATTAGAGTGTACCATCCGCATATGAGTGTCACACATGTGTAAAGTTGTAGTTGATACCTATTCAAACAAGAAATTAATTAGAACTAACTCCAAATTTGACATAATAATATATTGAACTTGTACATGTCTAATGTCTAATAGAACTAACTATATAAACTTTCAACATAATTAAAAAGCACTCACATGTCTCTAAATCTGATTCAACCTAGTGTACCATCTGCATCCTCTCTTTTTTGTAATGCTTCTATGATTGCCTCATGGTCTTCCATCGAAAGGGTCCATAAGACTTTATTGGCGGGCCTCCCTTTGTATCTTTCTAATTTGATATTAGTTGCCACCACTAAATGAGAATACTGCATAATTTTCTTTTCTGATTGGTAGTCCTCAAACGCTGGTAACCCATTTCTTCTTGTTAGGTATTTTTATAGCCATGTACCAACAACCACAAAAGACCCAATTGGATACTGAAAACCATCATCATCTACTTGATGACATATCAACTTTTTCTTAGGTTCCACACATCTAGCAAGCTAGTACTCAGTCTGCTCATCATTATCCTCAGGTGCAACAATAGCATACACATGCCCTGTAAAAATAATTAGTTTCATATGCATGTATGTAAAAAAACCTACACTTATAAATGTAAATTTGAATAAATAAATACCAGGTTGTATCAGATCTGAAACACGATCATAATCTTCTGATGCAAATGCATGATCTGGGTCTTCACTAGTTGAATTGCCTAGAACTTGTGTCTCAGTAGGTGTTAAGGATCTTTGTTTCCATTCTTCAACCCATTCTGTACTCTCGCATTGTTCCCATTCACCTGCAACACAAAATTGACAAAAACATGCTAGCTCCCTAGTCCATATAGTCCAAGTGTTAGAATCAAAACTTCTAAATGAATGCCATTTTACTGACCCATTTATCGTATCACACTCATATCTTGAAAGGATATAATTCTCTTCTACTAGCCAGAAGAAATGTTTGATTGTAGAATTTTGATTTGATCCTGTAGATAAACTTGTACTACACCATTCAACAATTTCACGTGCGTTTTTAAATTTGGATTTTTCTTCAAACTTGAGTTGTTCTCTTGAAAGGGCTCGCTTAACACATGCACCAGCACCATCATGTTCTCCTTTCCCGTGTCCAGCTTCAAAAAAACTCCAGATATGTTTGACATTGGTTTTCTTATGTGTCCTACTCAACCAATAAAACATTCTAGCATTCTTGAATTGACCTGTCCAATTATCTGACCATATTAGATGTTGTGTCATTTGAATTTGTCTCTCCTTTAAATTTTCATAAAATGTCTCCATGCAGTATTGCACAAACTCTGATGAGTGTAGTTTATTATCACTCATATAGAAGTGGTACTCCCTCAAAAAAAAATTATCCTCTTTTGTACTATCAGGTGCATGCCTATAGACAATATGAACAAAAATGGCTACTTGTACTGAATTATAATATTGAGATTGGATCTCATCTTGTGGTGCAAGAGTCTAGTTCTCTACAAGTTCAACTACTAAAAGTAAACTACCCATTGGGAATGTATTCTTGCACATGTGAAATTGTTCATCAAGCCATCTAGCATTATGAGAGTGTTTCACATATTTAGGTATGATCTTACACTTGAATTTGTTCATGAATGCGTGAACACTAATGCTTTCATTTATTAGGTCACATCATCTTCCAACCTTTCCATCCTTCAATGGATATTCAACAATTTTAAATCTTCGCACATCAATCATTTGTTGTCCGAATTCAGTTGTAGGAGTTTCATGAAAACACTCATCTAATAATGCAAGATTGCCACATATATTGCATACACCACAAACACATGCATTGAAAAGAAAATATTGGTCATTATGTGGGTTACAAAACAAACTTGAGATGAACTCCTTTACAACTTGAGGTGGAATTTGGATACCACATTCCTGTAACATTTCTTTAGTATGCATGGTACCATGTATAGATTGAAATAAATCATAATGGTAACAAAATTGGACATGAGTTTTACAACATGTGACTCTTTCCTTGTTTACCCTTACATACCAAGGTTTACACTTTTCAAATGATCTTTGACTTATGCTGATTGATAACACTTTTTCATCTACAAATTTTTTGTATAATTCAGTTTGAGTCATGTCCAAAAGGTGTTTTGGATGTGGTTCATGAATTTTTGAGCCAACTCTTAATTTTACAACATCCCTGGCATTTGGTGATACTCTTGTATTATCCTTCCAAAATCTTTCAATCAATGTTTCACTTCACTAGTAAGTTTCATATCAGATCTCGGGAGTCTGCCACTATAGGTCCATAAGTTGTTAGCTGGATCACTTTCAAAGTCAACTCTTCTCTTCATAGCTTTTGCCAAAGTTTTATGATGAATATTAAGATATCCACTTATGTTACTCATCATTCTTTTATCATGGGTTGATTTGTTTACTAAAGCTGTTGTTATTGCTCGTCGTGCCGCATTTCTATTTTTAGAACGACTTTTCTTTCCAATTGTATCAAAGGCACTAGCAATAGTCAAAACAACTTGTTTCAAAGACTCATCATTTTTTTTTTCTTTCACATTGACTCCTAACCTCTTCATCACTTTCCGCATCTTCGTCATTTTCATTAATTATAACATCAATTGACATTGAAACCCAAATTTCTTGTTATAAAAAAATTGTTTGAACAATCTGTTAGCATATGTCCTAATCTACCTCCATGAAACCAAGCCATGGAGATTGTCTAACACACCACTATTCAATTGAAAAAGATTACCCATTTCATTATCATTTAAACATGTTTCATTTTCAACTGGTGTTTCCATGTCTACATCTACACTCTCAATTTTAGCTGTACTTTTATTTTCACCATCAGTTGGGGTTTGATTTTCAGTCATAGGTGGGGTTTCAATTTCTTTTTCAACTGGTGTTTGACTTTCATTTCTTACTGTACTTCCATGAATAAAATCCAAATCATTTATTTCGTAGCCCGCTTGAAAAAAATCATGAATTTCATTTTCAGAATATATGCAGGGTTGTGAAGACATACCAGTACCCAATACTGGGTTAGTAGATGCACCTGGATTTTCTTGATTTGTATTTCCTTCTTCTGGCTCTTCATCCATTACAGTGTTCTCAATGCTCTCTTCCTTTAAAGCTACTGTTGAACTCGAAGCTTCGGCATTACTACCCTCTCTAATTCTTTCTCTTCTTTCTCTTTGACGTTTTTCTTCCTTTTCTTTATTTTCTATCCTTTGTCTCTTTCTACGTTGCTTTGATCCCATATTTGGATGAATTTTTAATCCAACAAGTGTCAAATCCAGAACAAGACAAAACCAAGTCTAAATTAATTAAAACATTCTATCTGTGCATGGGTACAGTCGTACAATGATTGAATAATGATTCAATCATTGTACCTCTGTACTTCTACACCTGTCATTTTCCAACGGATTCATTAGAAATGAGCAGCCATTTTTTTTAAAAAAATGGGTGCCCGTTTCGTCAATGATTACTTTTGAAACGGGCACCCATTTTTTTAAATTTCAAATCGGGCACCCGTTTCTAAAAGCTTGGGGGGGGGGGGACCTGAATTTGCCTCAGTTTTTGGTACGGGATAGGCATGATTTAGGCTTGGTCCCACTGACCCTATGTCTTCACCTCCACAAATTTGACTAAGTTATTTTAACATTAATTTTCTATCTTCAACGAATTTTTTGAGCGTCTTTCAATTTGAATTTTTTGATGAAACGAAAACCCATTATAGATTTCGTTGTCTTGATTCCATAAATGTAAATTTTTTGATGATATAATAAATTTTAATATTTTTCCTATAT
This sequence comes from Chamaecyparis obtusa, assembly GCA_027943335.1. NCBI lineage: Eukaryota > Viridiplantae > Streptophyta > Pinopsida > Cupressales > Cupressaceae > Chamaecyparis > Chamaecyparis obtusa. Next base: position 1,141,794 of record BSBK01008525.1, read on the forward strand.
TTATCAATAGCAAAAGGTATGAAAATGTGAAACACAGAGGTTTACTAAACTTTTAATAACTTTTTTGTTTTAAGGTTTCTGCAAAAAAAATTATATGGCATCAATCTACATTCTATTCTTTTCAAGAAAATTTTTTTTTTTTTGAAAAATATGAACATTTCATCAAATTATGGTGGCCGTACACCAGAGGTTTTGAAAATATACTTTATTGTCAATTAAAAATCAATAAAAAAAATATATATACAAAAAAAAAATAAGGAAAAATATACTCATCAATCTATAGTGTCTTAGGTATCTTTCCTAAAAAGGATTAACATATATTGATTTATTTGTGTCAAAAAAGGGTGGCCGTACATGGGTGAGGTATGGTCCTGAAATAGGCATTCTGAAAAAGTGGTTTTTAAATATGCCTACCAAAATTAATTTATGCAATGTGGGTATTGAAATAAATTACATTTTTGAAAAGCTAACTCCGAGTACTATAATTTCTATTAGTGAAGTTTTTTGAGATTCAATCTCTAAGTGCCTCAATTTTTGACATCAATTGACATGAATTTTGAAACACAGGAAAAACACTTCCACTTTTTGCCAAAAATTGGCACCCAACTTCTTGCAGCCACCCGTAAACAAATTTTGACAAAGGTCACTACCCCTAGTGCACCTGACAGTAAGAAGAGACAAATTGGTTCAATTTTTGAAGACCTTAGAAAAGAGGTTGAAGATGATGATCAGCTTGAGCTCATCACATCTCTTAATAAAATTATTGGAAAGAATAAGAAGGTGAAGGACCTTGAAGGCAAAGTTAGAGTTTTGATAGAGAAACTTGAGAGTGTGATCAACACTAAGGTATTTGAATCGGATCCACTTGAGAAAGCTAAAATGGTAATAAACTCTTTTGACTCTGAATTTTCTAACTTAAAGGATATTGCTAGAATAAAAGTTCAGGAAGCCTTTGAAGCAGAAATGCAACAAAATTTAAGTGTAAATATTCAAAATGATATTGGTAATTTGGATGTATGCATAAAGAATTTGAGGAAACATTTTGAGACTGGAAAGAGTTTGTATACAATGCACAAAATCAGAAATCCTAACAGCTGAAGAAGATAAGAAGATCAGAGAGAAGATAGATGCAATTATAGCTGACACAAACACCTTGACAAGCCCAAATGTAAAGATAAGTTCTGTGGAGAAGAACATAAGGAAGTTAAATGATGAAATCAGAATGTTAGCAGAGGAGAAGAATAGAAAGATGATCAGGATTAACATCTTGAGAGAGCATATCTCAATCAAGACCTCAATTGTTGAAAACCAAATTGAGCAGTGTCTTTCAGCAAAGACATCATTTCAGAAGTTTAGCTTTAATTCCATGCAAGCTTGTCAGACAGCAGCATACGGATTGAGTACTCTACTCAATGTTGCTGAATCCATCAGGAAGATATGGGAGAAAGATTTTGAATCATGGAAGTTAGAGTTTGGTGACTGTGTTGCAAGCCTACCGGCTTTGCAATAGCTGATAACAAGGTATCAAGTTTTTATTGAAATTTTTGTACACCCTATCTTTGTCATTGTTGTCAAAGGGGGAGAGATAGCAGAAAATTGATAATATGTTGAGGAAGGATAATTATAGGGGGAGCTATTCTATGGAGTACAATATTGTATATGTGTTGTATAACATCTGGCCAAAATTTTGTGTAAGTGTTTTGAAGTTTTGTTGGCACACTTAGCCAATTTTCCCATATGTTGCCACCAATGACAAAGGGGGAGATTGTTGGCAATTTGGCTAATGTGGATGCATAGATGTTGTCATTATGGAAACATATGATCTCTACTGAGAGCGCAGAATCTGGAATGCAAGTATGGAAAGTTGAAGGAAGAAATTGTCTAAGTATGGAGACAGTGATCCTGACAGAGCACCCGATGAAGATTTAGTTGGCGACGTCCACTGGAGCAATATTTTTATTTGTGTAGTTAATTGAAGCTTAGATATAGAGTATGAGGATACCCCATCTTAGTGCACATAAATTTTGGAGTAGTACGAATGAAGTTATTCAAAGTTTACCGAAGACAGTTTTGCAGACAGAATAGTTTTGGAGACAGTATTAGCGAAAGAGTTAAGGGATTATTTTTGCTTGTCAAAATAATGACTTAACATTATGAAGGGATGACATCCTAGATGTTTACTCTTGGATAAATATTTTGGAAGCTGACCATATAAAGTTATTAGCTCTAATAACTCATATATTAGGCATACTTGAAATGTAATGATAATGATGTGTTTTTGTGAAAAGAAAGAAAAGGATAACTTGTGAAAGTTGTATATTGTGATAGCAGAAAAGGCTATTGATGCGAAGTTGTAAGAAGTACCCTACTATAGTTAGAAACATTTTGTATTACCTATTTGGGCAGTGAGCTTAGCTAGTGATCAAGTTTTGTAATCTAACTCCTAACAGGGTTAAGGCTTCTAACAAGGCCTAAAGTCCTTTAACTAGGATAGATCTACTATATATTGTAAACTGACTCTTAACAGGGTCCAATATCCCTAACAGGATACTTTTGATTAGTGATCTTTGTGGGTACCATCCCCACCAGGGTTTTCCCTTGGCCAGGGTTTCCTCGAGAACATATCATGTGTTATGAGTTCTTTCTATTTACTACTATGTTTGTTAATCAGCTTGATAATCTTTGTATGCACTAAAGTAATCTGTTATATCCATAAGTGGGCAAAAGTAAAAGTTTGTGAAATACTAATTCACCCCCCCTCTTAGTATTTCCTATTTCTAGCAGACGCACCCTCTACATCTACATAAATGGCCCTCAGGGTCATAGGGGGAGCTAATTTAGCTCCAGACCCCTGCATGGCTAGTATGCTCATCCTCAGAGTGTGCCCCTTTGGACTTAAGCTTTTGTAGTTTATAGGAATCTTTGTGCAAGAGCCCACATGTGGATTGTTAGTGGAGATCAAGTTTGAAATTTTGAAGTGACAGCCTGGTTTACACAACGTGCATTAATGGCAGATTTTTCAATTTAAAGTACACAAAAGTCATTTGATTTCTCATTGCATTCAAATTCAGAGTGATAGAGAGTAGAAAGAGCCTTGGAAGTTGTTGAGAAGTCTTGGAGATTGAATCTATCAGAGATTTGCTACAGTTATCAGTGCATTTAATCAGTTGCAATAACCCTAGCTTGTTGCACCGATTCAGAAGCCGTCCGATCATCTCTAAGTTTAGTTGGAAAGCGATTAACAAGTAAGTCATGGCCACTCCCATAGTTTTTGATGTTGCTGAAAAGAAGAGATACATTTTCAAGAGGCACTCATTTAAATCAATCCTAGATAATTTAGAGGGAGCTTTCTCCCGCACGCTGATGGGCATCATGCATGTAGAAGACATAAGGGCTTACATCTATTGTAAGAAGGAACTTGTTGGACTAGATAGGTTAAGGGTGCACATGGACACAATGTTGAAACTAGACAAAATGTTCATGGATGAATACACCAAATGGAATGATCACCCTATTATTAAGTATGCTACAACATATGAATTATACGAGACAGAATGGATAAAGATCTTATTGAGTAGAATCCATGATGATTTGTTTTGGATTGGAGATGTTCTAGTGAGAATCACAAATGACCTAATTCATGAGATGATAGGCCTTTCTAGGACAGGCACCATCCTTCCAGTGTGCAAGGATGTCAGAAAGATGGTTGAACAAGTATGTAAATGTAGAAGTGATAGGCACGCCATGACCATTGAGCCTATATAGAAAGTAGACATCAAATTGATGTCAATGATACTGGGTTACAAGTTTCATCACACCAACAGGGTGAATAGTGTGTCTGTGGGCACTATTCTAGCAGCCATCCTACTTGTGCAAGAAGATGGAGAGTTCAACTTGTGTGAGATCTTGCATGCATAGTTGATAGACAACATCAAAGCTATCAAACATGAAAAAACAAAGATATTCAGGTTTGGGTCCCTAATCATCTATATGTACCTTCATATAGTTGGTAAAGTGTCATACTTGTATCTAGACAAGTCCATTCCAACCATGCCACAGATATCAAACAAGGCATGCACTGAGAGCACCTTAAGAGACTATATAACCTTGGAATTGAAGACCTTCTGAGAAAGAATACAGATGAGGTATAGGATTCTTGAGAATATTGTGGAGAAGTATAAAGACACAATATGCTTTATGGTGGAGATAGACACTACATGCATGGAAGCCAGTGAGCCTAGAACTAAGTGGATTCATCGACTTGGGTATGAGGTAGAGGAACAAGTTCTTGAAGCCTATGCATAGGTATTTCTCTTAGGCCCTAAAGATGATAATGAACCTAGGTGGGGAACCTATGAAGAAAAGATTAGAGAAGTTGATGCTAAGCTAAATAGTGTTGCAACAAAAAGAAAGGTTGCAAATGTCACATCTAAAATCTTGAGGATACATGGTGTGTCTCAAGCAAACCTTGATAAATCAAGGGATGAAAAGATTGCCCTAGAATTGAAAGGTGTAGCAGTAGAGGAAGAACTAGAAGATCCTAAGCTGAAGAAGATAAAAACTGAATCAGATGACAGTCAAAAGGGTAAATAAGACAATACTCCCTCTACACCCAAAGATACTCCTTCAGAGTATAAGCCTTTATTCAAGAGGAAGAAAGAAGCTAGCACTAGTCATCCATCCTCACGAGCATTAAGGAGAAAGAAAAACACTCAAGCACCTCCTTAGGAAGGATTCAGACCTAGCCTTAAAGTTTTGTATTCAAGAATTGTTGATGAAGGTAGAATTGATCAAGTAGAGAAGTATTATGAATCTTACAGTGAGATTGACAAATCATAAATACATAGTATGATTGTCAAACACATGATCAAGTTTAAGAAGATAGTCCTTGAGTTGAAAATAGAAATTCCAGATAAAGTATGGGATATTCTAGAAAATCTAAAGAGACAAGCAAATGAAGAAGATCTAAGAATCAGAGAAAAAGTATTAGAATATACTCTGCTTGTATGTTCTAAAGAAGAAGTGGAGCTGATATTGAATTTGGTGAAGCTACACCTAAGGACTAAGATGAGAACTCTTCACATCATGAAAAAAGACTATGAGTTAATAGTGAAGGAAACAAAGAAGGCTTTTGAGAAGGTGTTATTAGAATAACAAATAAAACCACCTACTGCGCCCATCTCTCATGCACCCATTAAGGAAGATAAAGTGGAAGAGCCCACTATTGTACCTATGACAAGTCCTCAGGACTCAGCACCCATAGTAGAAACTCAAATAGAGGTAGACAAGTCTGCGCCCATGACAGAATCAGACAAAGACAACACTACTATCATAGATAATGTGGAAATAGCCATGGAAGCTACTGATAAGGATTTGGACAAGTTTGAGGAAGCATTTTGTAGCACTGAGGAAGCTAAAATCCTATGTAGCAGTACACCTCCCATTCAGCAAGAAGAAGTACTCATAGAAGATGTTTTTGATGAGAAAGAAGAAGGGAAGAATGAAGGAGAAAAGGAGAAAGAAAGAAAAGATGAAACTATTGTTGAACTAGTCACAGTAAAACAAGATGTGGTGATGGATAGCACTCCCATCACTCCCCCTTCAGCATTGTTGTCAAGTTTGACACCTGACACAAGCAGTTTGGACTCCTGGAAAGAAGAAGACTTGATTAAGTTTAGTGTCCTGGCTATGGAGAAGGAAAAGGAGAAGCAAGTCATGAGAAATCCTCTCCTTGTGGAATTAGTGAATATCTTGAATAGTTTGTTACCTGAAGATAAGAAAGTGCAAAATGTACATTCGGTTGATGATGTGAGCATAGTCATCTCATAGTTCAAAAGAAAATTTTCTACCTTAGAAGAATCTGCATCCATAGTGGCAGAAGAGAAATACTTGAAGAAGAGACTCAGTGAACTAATGAGCAACTTTGCACTAGACTTGAATTCTCTTAAGTTTGGTCAGGCATCCTTGAAGGAATTTTTAGATCAAGGAAGGAAAGTAATTTTAGAATCCATGGATCAGGATAAGCTCACTGATGCCCATCTTAAGAAGATCAAAGATGCAGAGGAAATGATTGAGAAGGTGAAGAATTTAGTACTAGAATCATCCACTGATGTGAACATGTGTAGCAATGTCTATCAAGGTCAGTTGGACATAATTGAGAAGGTAGAGAAAGAAATGGAGAAGATAAGGTCTAGACAGACTCAATTGAGGAATGCTCTTGCACCCTCACTAGACATTCTCAGTCAGAACATAAAGGAGATTGATGTGACCATGATAACCTATGATCAAGGTCTGAGCATAGAATTGGAGAAGATGGAGAAGCTTCAATATCCATTATGCACCCATCTACAGATAGTCAATTCACTAATAACCTTTTGGAAGAAGGAGATCCAGAACCTAAAGATTGCATATCCGGATGTTTTCCCTTAGTGAGTAAGTGTACATATAGTTTTTTGATGCACCTTTGTCATTAATGTCAAAGGTGGAGTTATGTATAGAATATGGAGTAAATATATGTATAGGAGATATAAGGCTATGTATAGAAGATGTATAGAAGACAAAAGTTTTTGTGTAAAGGTACAGTTAGCAACTTGGCCATATTCCTTTGTTGCCATCAATGAAAAAGGGGGAGATTGTTGGAAAGTTGTCTATACTAAAGTATATGACTAGATATAGTGTTGTCATTATGGCAATAAAGTCATATAGTAGTTTGGAGTTAGCACACTTAGTGTAAAGATTAGAATTCAGTTAAGTGTTGAAGACTGGACAGTATATAGAGTTCCAGCAGCTCAGAGCATCAGCGCACATGTGTACGGATGAATTATGATATGCACCTTGGAAGTTAAGGTTGTTAGACTATACTTATGATTAGTCTATGAGCGCATAAGTAGATATGCAAAGATGTGAAAGTTACAGTCAGTTAAAGTTGCAAAGCCAGTGTGTGCTAGCAAAGAACAAAGCATAGAGCTGACAGTTAGCATTCTGGTTTGCAATTATGATTTAATGTTGTAATGGCTATGCACCCATTGTATTTAGGTTGCTGAAATATGTACATATATAATTGTAAGCATGCTTAAGCCAATTCATTTGGAAGCATTGTTTTTAATTAGTTATAGGGCCAACCTAATTGTTTTGTTTGTATAAGCGCATAAATATAAGGTGCGCCCATTCTATTCGGCATGGAAGTAGAAAGATAGATGTGATAAGTAGAGAAGAGGTATGTGAAGTCAGCATAAGATGTATTAGAGCTTTGCTAGAGGTCAAAGCATCAGTGCACCAAAGGAACTGATCTGACAAGTAGTGTCACAGTAAATAGTTCACCTGCAGATATAGTGTGTATCTGAATCAAAAGGTTGTAGCCTTCACCATTTGAGCAGTGAGCTCTAGGATAGTGAGTCCACTCCCCTAATATGGATCATTGTAAAAGACTCCTAATAGGGTCGAACCCTTAACAAGGTCTACTATACTTAAAGCATTGTAAAGCTACTCCTAACAGGGTAAAGGATCTTCTAACAAGGATCACAAAACACTAGTGCAGATTATTAGTGGGTATCAAGTCCCACTAGGGTTTTTACCTATTTGGGTTTCCCCATAACCATATTGATGTCATGTGTTGATTTCATGTTTCATGTTTATGTGAATGTTTAATTCAATCTTAAGCATTTATGTTCTACACAAAGATTAAATTAAAAAGTTAAAATATAGTGAACATTGATTCACCCCCCCCTCTCAATGTTCCCATTCCTAACACTATCATCAGCTCTTGCAATGCTACTAATTCTTGCATGTCTAGGATCCCATGGAAATATCCATCAATATTAACCTTCCAAGTTCCTATAGGATGAGGGATCCATCTCCCGATGTGATGATTTTTTTGTTCATCTTGTTAAGGTCTCCTACTAGGGTAGACAACCAACTTATGGTCTCCTAAGTTCTATTTCCTTATAGCATATACATCATTAGGATCTATTGTTATAGAATTCTCACATTTTGTAAAAATATTGTCTTGAGGCAAACTAATAATCTTATGCCCCAAATGAACCCTCAACATTTTGGAGTCCTAAAGGATCCTATTCTTCCTTTCTAGCCAATGATGCCAAGTAATCAAAGCTAGGCCATTGACCTAGGTAACTATTACCCAAAAATTTCATATCTATTCATTTTGGTCATAGGCTAAATCTCTACTCCCTGGTCTGCAGGTTTAAATTTTAAAAATGTGACCGTTGGTACCAAAAACCCCTAAAACCCTATGGCCTTTCTATTTTGTGGTTACCTTTTCAGCCATTTAAAGTGATCCCTTTTTCCATGTGCTCATTATTTTTCCTAACTGGCTGAAAGTTCTCCTATTTTTGGCGGTCTAGCTCTTAACACTTAGCCATCTGGTGAGCGGTTACGGTTTGGTTAGCGGTCTTAGCTTAGTGGCTAAAGTGAGGAATCTAGATCTAAATACTGTCACATGATCACATGGGCTTGGAATATTCCATGCGATCATGTGATGGCCACTGATCTTGACTATCTGCAAAGTTCGGTTGTTTATGGGTCCGATGCCAGGTCATACTGATATGCAAGCTTTTGATTAGTCAAAGGCTAGTAATGTGGTGCCATGTCAAAGTAGGCCCAGTATGTTATCTTTCTTGAAGATCTATGGCTATCATTTGATCACATGGAATATTCCAAGCCCATGCGATCATACACCAATCATTGATCTTACTTTATCTCTGGGCTCTGTCAGGTGGGTCCTTTCCTGGTGACGTACTCACGTTTCATTGGTCAGCTAGATTATGATGTGGAAACCTGTCAGTGGGCCAGTTGTCTTTGGCTTATGTGGTAGGTTAAGATCTGAGCAAGATCTATGATTGTCATTATACCATTGAAGTAATATGCATGATCTTTAGCATCGCGGTATAACGACAACCATCAGATGAAAGATTTAGTATGCTGTGGGTCTAATGTGTTACCTGGTGCTGACATGCTCGATTCTTATTGGTTTCCTGGGTAGAATAGTTGGCACTTGTTAGTGGGTCTGATTGTGAGAGGATTCATAGAGTCGATGAAGATACATGGTTGTCACATGATTGCAAGGGATCTTCTAAGGCCATGCGATCATGCGATCACCGTCTGATGCAGAGTCAAGATTCTTTCTTAAGTGAGGTGGCAGTTGTGCTGAAGTGTTCACTTCTCATTGGTTCCGATCGATGAGGTGGCCAAAGACTTTTCAAAGGATTTATGACTATTTTTTAAGTCTATCTAAGCCGTTCATCTACTAGGAGAAACTGTGATCGATGGTCACATTTTAAATTTGACCTGCTAGCTGTTAATATTTAAATTCAAATATATCTCTCTAGGGTTTTGCTAGGGTTTTGATCCAGTGGTAGATTGTGACAAAATGGGTAGCTCAAATTGAATTCTTCAGGATAGTTGTAGTTGAGGGGTTGATGGGGAAGATCTGATTGCCGATGCCACAAATTTTTCTTGGGTACCATGTCCATTGTTCTTACACTGCAGAAGTATTAAAGGTTAGCGCAACCTGTTACTGGTTTAAAATTTAAAAATACAAATATCTATAAGGATCAAATTTGGAGCATTCATGGAAAGGTGGAGTTGCAAAAAGGGAAGTAGCTGGATCAAGGCGGCTTGTCTGCAGGTAGATTCAGTATAGGCATGGGCACGCAAAGATAGTTTTGATCTGATTGGCCATGATACTTTCAAAGATACATTTATGATCAGACATGACAGATTAGGGTTTCTAATTATTTTATGTCAAATCTATGTAACCCTAGTTAGGTTTTTTGATTCCTGCCTGCGTGCAAGGGGGAGATGTATATATTAATTTTTGGAGCTTTTAGAGCTCAGAGTTCACATTTTGTAAAGAAGAAAGTTCTCTTTCTTAGAAAGTTATTTGTGGCATTTTTTCCTGCCCTCTGGTTTTCTACATTCTGTAATCTCCCATTGATTGTTTAGATATTGCATAGGTATTTTGTGACATCTTCTTTGTCCCTATGGTTCCTTGTCTAAATTCTCTCTTATTGAATTTCAATATATGTATGTTTTCAGTGATATTTTAGGGTTCTTGATCCCTCTTTCTTTCTGCAATTTATGTGTATGCCTGTGAATGATTTGATTTGAATGCTCTTGTGGGTATACTTCCACCCTTGGCAATTTGTCTCATTCTTATACCCAATTGCAGAGGTGAATGTCTATTTGTAGGTTATAGATTGTCTAAATTCTTAGGAGTGCTACTGCCTTGTGAAATTTTCTTTTTCCCTACATATCATCTCTCTATTGCAGGCCCTTCTATAAAATATTGATGCAAGCCTATTCATTGAGTTGTGATCTCCTAGACTTAAGATTGTGTGCTGAGTTCATCCTTTATACTGTAATTCATACCATATTTTCAGTGTATCACCTAGTAGGTAGTTTTCTTTCAGTCATTTCCCTTCAAGCATTCCTTCTATCCCTTTGCTCTCAAACTTTTACTTTCCTTTCAAGAAGAAAATTAAGGTGATTATCCAAGAGGAACCAACCTAGAATCTATAGGTCTCATCTCAGTTAGCATAGGTCCCAGAACCTGGAGATGATTCCCATGTTATACTAGGTTATCAAGACCAAGAGAGCTTGAAACAAGGGTGCAAACTTAGTGTATAACAATAACTTAAAGTAAATATGTTTTAGTTGTAAGTCTACCCAAACTTTCCAAAAAAATAATTAATGAAGTGGCATGAATCTAAGTATGACACTATGCCTCTTACCACCAATGCCAGAGCTCCCTAGAGTATTGACTGTTACAAATAGTGGTTATCGTTGCACTAAAAGATCAACATATTAATGCCTGATATGACCACTAGACTTATAGAAGAAAGGAGGTTGTTAAACTATGTCATGAATCCCAAAGGGAGACGTTGATGGTTATTCTAATGTCTACTAATTGTCACCTAAGGAAATTCAAAATTGTGAAAACAAGCTCTAATACCACTTGTTACAACTAGTGGTTTTCGTTGCACCAAAAGATCGACCTGTTAATGCCCAATGAAACTATTATACTTATAGAATACACATGAGGTTTTTAAACCATGTCATGAATCCCAAAGGGGGATTTTGGAAGTTAGTCCAACACTAACATTTCAAGAAGAGATGTAAATCACATTCTTCACTATTTTATCAAATAACATAGATAAAAGGACCCTAGAAACCTCTCTTTCTCAAACTTTTCCAAGTGAGGCACTTATTTTAGGCCACCAGATATAAGGAAACATGATATTTTTTCCAAGAGAATTTGTTCCACATACTCACTTCTATTATGATGGACTAGTCTTCTCATATAGTTTCCTATCTAGTTCCATATAACATGAATCAATCAAAATTTTTTCCTCTAGATTAAGACCCTAAGAAGCAGAATCCCTCTCCTTAAGGGAGATACATATCCTAATTGTGAAGATCATTACAAGATCTTATTTTTCTTCCACCAAAAAACCTAAAAGACACTCCTTAATATCTTTCCAACAAGTCACCTCCATTTGACCCAACACCTAGTAATATTTTAAAACTCATTCATCTTATTCCAACCAACCTCAAAAAGGATGTTACAAAGAGGTTGAATTTATAGGAACAATGAAATAATAGGGGGATGACCATCTCAAGAATCATGAGAGACAAGAGCATCAAAACCTTTATTAAAAATCTAGAAAGGACCTACCTTAATAATATTTTCTCCATATTTTAGTATATCTCTGATCATAAGATCACTTCCCTACAAGGTTGTGTCAAGGCATATAAGAGCTACTCACACCCTGAAGGTACTTATATGGAAGGATTCTACTCAAATCTTGAACCAGATGTGTAGACTATTTCTAGTACAACTAAGTTAGCTAACACAAGAACAATCAAACTAGTTAGTTGGACACAAAGTCCACCCTCTTTCTTTGGACTAAAAAGTGAATCTCATTTGACTAGGCTCCATATAGATGTGAGGAAATTGTAAGCCCATATGAAGCGGTAAGAAAGAGTATTAATCACTTAAAAAATGTAAATGGGGAAACTGTCCCAAAGAATATATAAATTGTCAAAAGCCCACACCACTTAATTGAAAAGAATCATTTTCCCAGTGGATAAAATCTGTTCAAACATCTAATGACTAACTTATTTTTTGAAATTTATCTAAGACCTCTTACTATAAATTTTTATGTTTAGATCCCATATCAGGGAAAATTCCAAGTTAAACTAGAGGGAGTGTGATAAAGTTTACTCCCCATATTCAACCAAACACAAACAACACAATAGGAAAAAAAATTGTAAGAACAAAATAATGGAAATAATAGAAATACACAATTTCTATTATCTTCAATGAAATGATATTACAATATTCTTTAAAGTAACATGCTATAGCCACATGGGCATTTTCATTACAATTTAACTGCAAGATGAAGCCAAAATATACACTTATGGAACTCAACCCTAAAATCCCATTTCATCTACATATAATTAGCACAATTAAATGCCCTAGCATATTCTATAAAGTAAAATTTTCCTATTTTGGCTCCCAATGAATCAATTTAGAACCTTAAGTATTTTTTCATCTCATCCTTTTGTATTGAAATTTTAGTCCTAATGACTCAACTTCTGAAGGCCGTAGCTTGTGAATTATTGATTATGTTGGCAAGTTGGATGTTTTTTCATTGATTTCAACACGTGTACTGTGATTTTTATGAGGTTTACTATGTTGTTTGGATGTCTAGTTTAATGTTCAAATTATTTTGATGTCTATTATAAAGTCTAGTTGACAGATATGCAGTTTTGCCAGTAAAAAAATATGTTTAGATGGAAGGAAAAGGAAGGCTACAGAAGCTGAGTACCACACCTCATAGGATGATTTAGAGTTTGTCTACATGCTTCATGTCAAGTTTAACTTGCTAACATGATGATTTGATCAAATTATGGTGTCACAACTGAAGAATGGTTATTTTGCTAATTGCCACTATTAGAGAGTTGCATATATTGCTTTCACACATGTTCTATAGATGAGATATTTGGTTGTGTAATTGGAAATTTTTTAAGGACACATCAATGTGTCTACCATTCAAAGGGTTTTTTATTCTGATGATCCACAAGAAATTTACAAGTATTTTAGTTGAGGTTAGCAGTGTTCTTGAAGCTTATCATAAGATGTTGACATATCAGATGGGGGTGACAAATTTGATTGTTTGTTTGAGATTCATGATGACTTAGGATGATCGTGGATTATGTTCCTGATGAGCTAGTAGCTTACATTGATAAAGGTGACCAATTTTAATTTATCTAAATATTGATTTGGAGTCCTTAGCTGACTTGTCAATAAAATTTGTTAAAAAGATTTAGAAGAAATTGGTAAAACATTTTTGGGTTATTGTTATAATCTCAAGGTGTTCTTGATATATATAAGGAGTATTTTGGAAGAACACAATGATGCCAATGGTTTATTTTTGTGTAGAGATCTAGATGATTGAGGATTAGGGTTTGTTGACCTAGTTCTTAATAGATATTAAAAATTAGGATATGACCGATGTTGCCAAGTGTGTGCACCATATTTTGAAGGATTGTAGATGCAAGCGATTTCTTGTGGATCTCTTTTATAAATCATTTGAAGACTAGATTTATCATTTGAAAGTTGAAGAGAGAATTATAGAAATGGATTTGATTCTAATGAAACGTAACTGAACCAAGAATAGGTAGATGTTATCATAGAGCTCATGAATTCTCATATTGGTGTATGAATTGTGGTTTTAATTTAGTGAGGTCTCCTTAGGGTTGGATCCAAAGGAGAATTGAGTAGTGAACTCTCGATAGTATTAGTCAACGCATATGAATTATTCATGTTGTAATAAGTTATACTTGTAATAATGTATTAATATTATTGTAGGTATCAACCCCAACGTGTTTAGGTTTACATGTCAAAAATATTTGTCTTATGGGGTGTTAATTTTTTAAATTTTTGTTTATATAATTTAAATTTTATAAATAAGGGTTTCACATTTTAAGGGCTTAAGGGTTTGAAGTTTTAATTATTTTTTGTGCAAATGATTTACCTCCCCCCATCTTAGTTGCTTGTTTCCTATTCCAAACAATTGGTATCATAGATAGTAGGTTAAAGGAATCCTAATAGCTTGAGGGAGATTTGAGGATGGAAGCATAGAAGAAGGACAACCCTAGATTTAATAGAGAAAAATATGAATTGTGGAAGAACCACGTGAGTGTACATCTCAAATGCATAGATGAAGATTGTTGGAAGGTTGCAAATAATTCATACAACCCTCCTAAAAACCCTACAACTCCTGATAAGATCAATGAGGAAAAAACAAAAATTAGGGAAAAATAATATTTGTTGAGTACATTAATAGATACAGAGATGACCACTATAATGGAATTGGAGATAGCCAATTAGATATGGGAAAATTTTGAGACACTTTATGAATTAGAAAAAATAATGAAGATGGCCAAGTTATAGAGCTTGAAAGAAAAATTTGAAGCTATGAAGATGGGGAAAGAGGAGAACATTTCATCCTATGTGCAGAGGATCAATGAAATGGTGTGTGTTATCAGATGTGCTGGTGGAACTCTTGATGGAGATGAGATTTTTTCAAATATTCTAATTATATTGCGTCCTTCCTATGAAACCAATATTGTATACATAGAAGAAATAAGGACAAATAATGTGACTAAAGATAAGATAGTTGGGAAGCTCAGAACCTATATGCTGAGTGCTTTGGGTGGTTCTCTACCCAAGATTTCTTGAATACATTCAAAGCCACAATGAAAACAAAGGACATGTAGAGATCATAGTTGAAAGAGAAACCTAAAAGGAATATGTCAAGATGGGAAAAGAAGATAGAGAGATTCAAGAGATGGAAGAAAAATTTATAGAAAGGATGAAGTATAGAGCTCCTAAAAATATTAAGTATAATGGAAAAATTCCTTTCAAATATTTTCAATGTGGTAATGTAGGAAATTATTTATCAAGGTGTCCTACTAGGTATCCTAAGTATAGGTATGATTCCAAGCGTAGGGAAAGAAGGTCTTATTATGATCTAGATGATGATGGTGTTACTAATGATGAATTTGATGAAAAGGATGATGATTATATCACATTAATTTCAATTAAACAAGATTCTGAAATGAAGAATGATATTATAATGACTTCTAGTGTTTTTAATGATATTGTTGAAGAGAAAACACTAGCCATATAGATTATCAAGGAAGATAATTGGGTAATTGATAGTGGTTTTTCTCACCACATGAATGGAAAAAAAAGTAAATTTATAAGTTATGAGACGTATGATAATGGTGAATTGAAATGGCATGAAAACTTTGGTGTAAGATCAAAGGTAGAGGTTCAATTACTTTTCATGGAAAAAATAACACTGATGATGCATTCTATGTAGAAGTCTCGAATCGTAATATTTTAAGTGTTGGGAAAATGATGGATGAAGGTTATGGATTACATTTCAAGGATGACATGTGTAAGCTATTGAAAGAATATGGAAATGATATTTCTACTAGATCTAAAACAAGAGGTAATATATTTCTTCTGAATAGTCTTTAGAAGGCTTATTTAGTTTCTCAAGTAGATGAGAGATAGCTATGACATAAGAGATTGTGTCATATGAATTGTGGTAATATTGTTTCTATAAGTTCTACTTCTACTATTAGACATATTTATAAAGTGAAGAATCTTGTTAATACAAATTGCAAGGAATTATAATTCGGTAAGAAAATAAGGGTTAATTTTCATTGAAAATATGATAACTCAAATGGTTTGCTAGATCTTGTTCATACTAGGCTGTGTGGTCCTACACGAATTAAAAGTTTACAAGGTGACATATATTTTATGTTACTTATTGATGGCTACTTTAATATGGTATGGTTTACCTTTTTGAAGGAAATTTTTGAATCCTTTCATGAGTTTAAGGTTTTCAAGTCTATGATGGAAACTAAGACATAACTAAAACTTAAGTGCTTGAGATTAGACAAGGGATGTTAATTCATATGAGGTAAGTTCAATTATTTGTATGAGATGCATTGTATAAAATGAAAATATTTTTCTCCACATACCCCACAGTAGAATGATGTGGTAGAGAGGAAGAACAAAAAAATTCTAGACATAGCTAAAACCATGATGCTTGAGAGAAATATTTTGTAGGTGTTTTTGAGAGTAGTCATCATTGTAGTATATAGTCTTAACAACTTGCATAGATAAAAGGAAACATTGGTAAGACCCTTTATGAGGTCTGGTATGGAAATGTTCCTACTATGAATTATTTTATAATTTTTTTTGTAGCAAGTATTATATTAAGAGAGAAGAGGAAATATAACATTTTGATGCAAGGAGTGATGAAGATATATTCCTTTTCTATTCCACCAAGACCAAGGCATATAGGTGTTATAATAAGAGGTTAAGAAAGATAGTAGAGTGTAAGAATGTTAAGGTGGATGAGTTTCTTAAGAATTTGGAAAGCTCTAGTGAGTAAGATCATTAGAAGAATAGTAGTGATTAGAGACATGATCCAAAAGTGTAGAACATAAGGGAAAATATGAAAGAGAATGTGGTAGATAAAGCCTACATTAACATAGAAGATGAAGAAGTGCAGAAACAAGAATAAAGATAGAAGACTCAAAGGTATGTGAGACTAAATCACAATGAAGGAAAAATCATTACTGATAGGAACAATGGGGTCTAGGCAAGAAGAAGGATTGGAAAAGATCACATATGTCTAATATCAGAGGTTAATCCAATTGATAATGAATGGTCAAGGTATATTATGGAAGAGACTGAGGCTACAAATGATCATGTGGAGAAGCTAAGAATCAGAGAATCCAAGCTTGAGACATTTCTTGAAAGAGAAAAAAAATTATGTCAGATATGTGAAAGGAGAACTCTCCAAGTCTAGGAAAGATAAGGACAAAGAAAAGGGAAAGAAGAACAAGGAAAATAAGAAGAAAAATGATAGAGAACATAAGGACCAAGCCAAGAAAAAATATAAGGGAAAGAAGAATTACAAGGAAAAGAAGAAGAAGAATAATTAGAAGAAGTGCAAGGCCAAGAAGATGAACCAAAACACAAAGAATGTGGTAAGAAAACCTAAACCTTAAAATTTCATATATAGAGACTATGATTGTAGAAAGAAAAATAACTTTCCTAGAACTAAATGAAATAACCTTGTCTTAGATATACTCAATGGTAGGAGAAGTATAAGTCATTCTAACATAAGGAAAAATAGGTAGATGTCCATGTACTATGATAAGGAATGATGATAATAAGAAGAAGATTGTCATATATCTAAGATGCAATATATCTAGACACAAATTGATTAACAATACAAAGACACACAAGTAGATCGATTTGAACTAGTAGAGATGAACAAATATATGCAAGAAGATGACATGGACATAAAGGAAGAGGAAAAAGGAAAGGAAAAGTATGTTAATTCTAAGATCAGATTAGTGAGAGGGGAGGGATGAATTAGTAATCTATCAATTATCAAATCTTTATCATCCACTTCTAACTTTATAACAACATTCACAAGATTTACTTTAATAGAAGAAAATTAAATTCATAACCATAAACACATCCACAAATTAATTGAAACATGTGAAAAAAATGTCTTTCTTGTGGAAACCCAAGTTGGGAAAAAATCCCATTAGGGGTTAGTACCTAGTAAATGTTGTAATTTTCTAGAGTACACCCTATGATGAGCTTAACCCTGTTAGGTATTTACAGAAGCATTGTTAGGTGCTACCTTCTTAAGGGATTTACCTTTAATCCTATTAGAACCTTTACCATGTTAAGAGTATCCTTGTTAGATGACTTGAAACACTAACTAATGTGTCACCTTGTTAGAGGATCTACAATAGGGACATGCTAGGATCCACCCAATTAAGGGATTTTTACTGTTGTAACTTTTAGGAAACAACATGAACAATGATTTGTAGAATAATACTACCTTTGCTTGATTAGATCCACCAAAGCATACAATCACTTCTTAACACATTTATCTCCTCTCTGGCTTGATCACAATTCACACTTCACACCATGCTTTCGCACCACATTATCAACAACAAAAGTCTCAAATTCATTAAATATATACTATTCATCAAGCCTTTAAGTTTTTCACCTCCTTAAGATTACCCTTAATGGCCTATAGTTTAACTTTTAATATTTTCACTTGAATCCAACTCATTAAACAAAAAAATTAAATGTTAACCATGAATTTCCACCACTACATCGGCCACTATAATGATTTACATAGAATTTTGTGGCCAAGGGTCAAACACATTTCACCACATAAAACTTTCATCTATAATCTTATCCACATGCTAGAATCAGATAACGTGATGCCAGATAATCACCTCCAATATTTAAGACATATCATCAGATCAAGACTGACTTAACTAAAACTACCACTACACCTTCACTAATCACCGATCAAGGATTTATCAACTATCACTCAAGAACGAATATATTTCAACCTATTAATAGTTATGGCCTAGATCACTAGTCATATAACCTTCACTCCACACAACCAAATTAGTTGTGATTGCAACCATAGAATTTAAGCACTATTAGAAACCATATCCTATAACTGCATTACAAGAGACAACACACATTCAAGACATACCAATCAAATCACCTATTTCTTGTCACTAACTATTCTTAGAATTTGTACTGTTATGCCTCATCTGATCATAACTTTCTTACTAGTTGGTCTCAACAATAGTGGTCACACATTTAACATTCTAAGACATTCCCAAGTCTTCGATACAAATCACTACAACTAAAACTTACCGTAACAAACTTGATCATCAATCTTATACTCAACAATAGTAACAACGTTAGGTCAATACTTGACATCAATGATAACTCAATAATTTATCATCATGTAATCTAATCTATACATGACATCTATAAGAATTTTCCTAAGGCAAAGAATAAAATGCCAAGATCTAGAAGCTGAAGAGATAGGACAAGCAATAAAAGATTATATGATCAAATGAATAGATTCAATAATGATCAATAATCAAATAGAATGCATAAATACATAGTAGGAGTGCCTAAATATATAGGCAATGCAATAAGACTACATGATAAGGAGATGATAAGATATCAACCTCACTAGGTGGAATCACATGTCCACCAAAGGTAGATCATCCTCAATTGTAAATCAAAGTATGTGCAACAATGAGAGGATGATAATGTGATAAGAGCACTAAGAGTGGATCTCACACACAAAGATGTATGAGATGAAAACTATCTCCATGTAAAGTGCAATTTCTCCTAACCATGTGCTAAAATGAAATGCAAAATCCTAGGTGTCTTAATGAAAACTAATATGAAAATGCATTATCCTAAGTAAACTTAAGTAAAGTGTAATTATTAATATTTAATTACACCAACACCCCCCCTTAAGTGAAACCTAGGGGAATGCACTTAAGATCACAATGCTAGATGACAATGCAAGATGGGTCCTGACTACTAGGCCATGTTATGTACCCATGTACAAAATGCAAGAGCAATGT
This sequence comes from Chamaecyparis obtusa, assembly GCA_027943335.1. Classification (NCBI taxonomy): domain Eukaryota; kingdom Viridiplantae; phylum Streptophyta; class Pinopsida; order Cupressales; family Cupressaceae; genus Chamaecyparis; species Chamaecyparis obtusa. The sequence continues at coordinate 1,161,336 of BSBK01008525.1, forward strand.
AATGCAATGTAATCTCTCATAAAGTGGAGAAAGAGGGAAACCTCATGGGAAAAACCCTCCCCCAAAAGGAGAGATGAAAAAAAAAATGCATGGATGGATGGAGTAATCAAGATCCCCCCATTATGACATACATGATGTATATATACTAGAGAAGTATGTGAAGGACAAAACCCCATATGAGGAAAAATTTCTCCCATAAGAGAGAAGTAGTAGATGAAGAGAGACATGGTAGCCCCCCCTCAATGTTGAATGCACATCAGTGATAGATTCTCTAGGATGAATGCAGAAGCTGGTCCATGAATGTTGAACAACGTTCCTCCCCTTAGGAAGAAAAAAATCAATAGGTATATATGATGTCTCTGAAAACTATTGTACTATCCTTGTGTCAATACTAAAGGTTTCCCCTTCCAAAACTACTAAAAAGAACAAGTCATGATCAAACAAGGATGGATGTAGAACATGTCCCAAATAACCAAGTGTCTTCTCTAGTGATAAAGAGACATCCTATAACTTTTGTACATAAGGATCGACAATCACATCAACCTTGAAAGACTGATAATGTAGAGAATGGGCATGAGGGTTAGAGTGTTCCCTCACAAAAATTGAAGAAGGATATTCCCCATCAAAGATAAGGTGAATATCATCAATGATGTCTCCCATATTGGAAATGTAGGAATCCATAAATAAACCTATAATATCTGTCAAGTATCCATCCCCTACTATTGTAACTAGAAGACATGGTGTACCCTTCTATGCTGAATCATATTGACCTCTCACTATAGAAATGTATGCATGTGGAATGTGTTGATGTTGTGATCTTGTCCTACGACTGTATGAATGATCCCTACAAGTGAACCTGTTGAATCAAGAGTCTTTCTAACCCAACGAGGTCTAGTGGGAGGTGATGAAGGAGTATCATCAACCTTAATTTTTCCAAGGAAAGGTGTAATCCTTCATATAGGTGTTGAGGTAGATGAAACATATGAATCACTACCACTATTGTCACTATCATTTTCCACAATGTCTAAAGTATGGAGAGGAGTAGAGGATAAGCTAGGTGAACTTTCCTCAAAGTGTACATTCCTCTCAATGAATATCTCATGAGTCTTGGGATCCATAAGTCTATATGCATTAACACTTTCTTCATATCCAATAAATGTACAAGGCCTTGGTGGATTTGCCTTGCATTTATGTGAAGATATGTTTTCCCATGCTAGACAACCAAATACTCTAAAGTATTTCACAACCGATTTTCTTCTACACCACACCTAAAAAGGAGTCATTCCATCTAAGGAATTATGAGGAGATCTATTAATGATGTGATTGGAACAACTTATAGCTTCTACCACAAGTGATGGATCAAGATACTTGGCTTCAATCATGTAACTTTCCATTTCCTTATGAGTTCTAATCTTCTTTTCCACAACTCTTGTCTACTATGGACTAGTTACAACCGGATTGTAAAGATAAATGCCCTCAAGTTCACAAAAGTCTCTAAGTCATGAGTTCACATTTCCTTTTTCATTGTCTACATGAAGAACCTTGATGGATTTACTTTATTTCTTCTCAACATGACTCTTAAAGGTTAGAAACTTATCAAACACTTCATTCTTGTGACCAAGAAAGTAGACCCATGTGTAGCAGGAAATGTCATCGATGAAAGTGAGGACATAACAACCCTTGTTGAGTGATGTCACTAGAAAGGGGCCTACTTGTACACTATGAACCAACTCAAGAACAAATGATGCTCTCCAAGACAATCTTTTTAAAAACTTCTCTTCAAGATGCATATCCATTGAACAAGTTGAACATTCACCCTTGGAAAGTTTGATTATAGGTAAACCTTTGACCATATTCTTTGAGCTAAGTGGTAATCAAGATGTCCAAACTGCTCATGCCATAATTTACTTTATGATGGAGTATTATTCAACAAGGCATGTGAAGGAGACTTAGATAGAAAGTGGGAGAAAGAATAAAGCCTTGTGTCACGATTAGCTTTCCCCACTAAAACCAATGAGTCATCCTTAAGATTTTGCAACCATGACTGAATCAGGAAGGAACTCAACTTTATTTCCACATCCATAGTTAGTGATTTGGTAAATTGAAAGGAGATTGGTGCCAAGGTTAGGAACATAGAGAACATACTTGAACTCTTTTCCATCTCAATTGGTCCTTTCCCTTCAACTTCCACTTGTGTATCATTCCCTACAAAGATGTGAGGTACCCTAGATGGCTCCAATGAAGAAAATTACCCCTTGAAGCACCCATATGATGTGTGGCACCTAATTCAAGAATCCAATCCTCTGAAGAACTTGAACTTTCCATAAATTCTTGCCCTTTTCCCTTTGAAGTGGATGGAGATGAATCCTTGGAAGCATTTGGCACATCGATTTTATTCTTCTTGAGTAAATTTTCCAACTCATCAATTGTCTTAGTGTTGCAATGATGCTCATCAAGATTTAGTTTCTTGCAATATGCACAAAATAGTATATCCTTCTTGTTTTTGTTTCCCTTCTTGTTGGAAGAAGCTTCTTGTTGGAAGAAGAATCACCTTGTTGTGAGGAGGAATATTGTTGTGTCTCTGATTGTGATCTCGACTTCCACCTCTTCTTTTTTTTGTTAAAATTTTTTCTACCTTGATTTTTTTGGCTCTCATTATTAGTCACCCATGCCATAGACTTTGAAGACTTGAGAATTCCTATATCCATAAATTTTGACTATTCTGACATCAACATTTTTGCAAATGCATCAAATGAAGGATTAGTGAAGGCACTTCCCATGGTCAACTTGTGAGTATTGTAACTTGATACAAAAGCTGCATATTCTGAAGGTACCCTCTTCAATATGTGATGATTCAACCTTTCATCCTTCATGGGATTACCACAATCCTTAAGTAGTGTTCTCAACTCATTGTGTTTGTTGACATAGTCTTGAATTATGTCAAAATTCCAAACATCCAAGAAAAGTAGATCATCCTCAATTGTGAATCTCTTTTCCTCATCCACCTTACCATTCAAGTCTTCAAGTTTGTCCCAAGCACCGTTGGAATCCTTAAAGATAGAAATGTGGAAGAATGCATCTTCATGAACCCAACGCCTTATAATTCCTACATCAATATTGTCTTTGATTTCCCAATCATGTTTTGCATTATCATCCACATTAGGAGCACTAGGTTTTTTAATTTTACCATTTACATAAAGATTTAAAGCCTTTTCCATTAGTTTACTCCATACTTTATCTTTCCATGTAGCATAGTTGTGTGAAGTTAAAAATGGACATTTAGGTGAACCCATGATGAAAAAATGAAAGAAAGCAAGAGAGAGAGAGACACACAAGAACACAAGAAACCCCCCCAAATTCACTCAATCAAAGAAGCCCCCTCAAAATGATGCTTTTGCACTTTATATATAGTGTGTGTACAATTACCACTTGGCAAAATGGGCCAAAGTGGACTTCTAATTTTTTCATTTACATCCAGCTCAATGAGGCCAAAGACTTGAATCAAATTAATATTGCTCAGAATCAAATCAAAATCCAAGCATTACAATGTTCATATAGGGCCAAAAAGGACCTAGATCTGAAATATATATTTTTCCCAAATGTGGCTATAATTTGATAGAAGATTTGGAAAGTACTCAAAAAATTATACAAATTAAATAAAAATGGCACCAGAAAATGTGTTTGTATGAGCCTAAATGAAGCCTCTAAAGTTGCAAACATGGGGATCAAATAGGTACAATCACCAAAATCTATAATTTCTATCAAATCTATGGACCAAAACCAAAAAATAACACCACCACTGAAAAGTTTAGGAAATCTTAGCCAAATAAAAAAAATGCACTCAATTTGGAGTCCAGATGACCAAGTTATGGCCTCCCAAAGTCGGACTACAAAATCAAAACTACAAATGGTGAGGACTACAAATTTTTCAAACTTGATGATGTCAGCAAACCAATATCTTAAATTTGACAATTAAATGGTCGTCACAACAGTGCAAAATCACCCAGGTATAACAGTGAAGCAATTGTCAAGTTTAACTTCAAAAAATGATGATGTAGGAACTAGCTAAAATTGGATGGTTATATGACCATAAAAAAAAAAATAACATGTCCAGTGACATCTAGACGGGTGTCAAATTTAACATTGTGAAAGTTTGTGAAAATGTAATTTTTTATTTTTAAATATACAAATTTCCACTGGCTGCCACATGTCAATTTTGGATTGGGTTCCACCTATTGCATGTCATCCACATGTCAAAAGAGCTAGCTTCGCATGGCAGTGGTAGTGGGGACCAGAGTGGCACATGGACGACGGTGGGGCCACATAGTGGCAGGGATGTGGGACTCCTTAGTCCCACATCTACAGTGTTTGGATGGTTGTGTTTGTTTAACAACCCGAGCACATAGTTCAAATGTAATCAAGCTCGGTCCATGGATAGACTCAAGCTCCTGCAGGGTCATGGTGAAGTTCAGCTGGGATAACATTGTTTGTGATGTGCTCTTCCTGGTTGGTGATCCAACCCAACTTGGTCACAATCAGGGTGATGGGTGATTTGAGTTGCTCCTGACTCTTCTTGTGTTGAGGTCGGTGCCAGATCTGCCTCGGGTCAGCTTTCTAGTCTTGAGCTCATGCTCAGTTGCCAAGTTAGAATTTTGATATTTCCTAGGTTGTTAGTCCCACATGCACAAGGTGGGAGAAGCTTGCATTGTTTAAAAGAAAGTATCTAGAGATATTAAACAAAGAAGCCCACATAATTTATACCAGTTATGTCGGTGATAGGGGGTTGGGATGTGACTACCTGATCTGTATGTAGTTTTGACACATGTGTCTCTACAACCCTATTGACTAACATAGATCTTCAATCCTATTTTGAAAAAACCTAGGGTGGGGACCCCAAAAATTTTCCTGAAAAATGTAGAATTTTCTAGATCTGAAAAATATTGAAAAATTTAAAAAAAAATTCTGAAAATCCGTACCATACCACATATCGGACTGCCCAAGTCTGATTTGCAAATTTTTTTTTGCTTGAAATTTGAATTTTTCCCAAGGTAGGGAAGTTTATAGTCAACATTTATGGAAACGACCACTTGGATGCAATGTCAAGGTCAAATCTTGTTCTAGACACTCCCACAAGCTGCTTTTTCTTCGGATCTAAATTGTGACCCTCCAAAAGTTGAAGAAAAGAGTCCTCCAATGGCTATGCAATGAGATCTTCTATCGCTCTTATACTATGTAATAGTTTTCCTGAGGAAAAGAATAAAATGCCAAGATCTAGAAGCTCAAGAGATAGCACAAGAGAGTCAAGATGATATGAGAAAATGAATAGATTTGATAATGATCAATAATAAAATAGAATGCATAAATACAAAGTAGGAGTGCCTAAATATATGGGAAATGTGATAAGACTACATGATAAGGAGATGATAAGTGGTTCAGGAGAAACCTTATTTTTCCTTGTTTTGTAAGCCATATTTAGCCTTTTTTTATTTACCTAAGGTCATGTTGACCAAGTTGTGGAATCCACTAGGGATTTAGAGTCTATCTAGGTCATAGGTTCTCATTGTGAGACTATAGTATGATGATATCTTGCTTAGTAAATGGAGGTAGATGATGTCATAAGGTTTAGAGTGTGTGAAGAACCCATTTTGGATTTAATATGGTCTCTAGAACTCCATAGGACATTCCTAAGGTCTCTAGAAAGCAAGATTTGAAAAGTTTCTAGAATAGTTGTAAAAGTTTCTTAGCAACTTTTACAACTTTGAAAAGTTGCTTGATGAAAAGTTGTCATAAATCACTACTTATATTAAGAGGACTCTAACCTTACATAAACCTATCTTAGGGATATATAAGTGAACTTTGGACCAAATCCCAAGCTTGGTCATTCTACTGTACAGAAAACAATTTTTTAAAGTGTGCACAATATTTAGATTTGAATGCAATTCAGTAAACAGTGAATTCTTGAGTCAAGCTATGACTTATATTTTAAGCTATGATTGATTGTGGTAGTTAATGTGTGTCTTTACTTTCAATTTATGCAACTATTTTAGGTTTTTCTATTCATTTCATTTCTCTAGTTTAATTCTTTTGTTCTAGCACTGCTCACTGGTTCATACCAGGAGAGTTGTAGACATGGGGATCTAACTCACTATCTTATTGCTCATCCTATATGAACTTTTGGGGATAGTGAGTAGACTCCATGAGTGTATCATATGCAGAAAGAGGGGCCCTATAAAGCATGCTAAGAAATTTTACAGTCAAGCCCTAAGCAAGCCATGGTGAACCCGACTAGGAAGGACTGAGATAAGAAGAAAGATATGTTGTAGGGATGAATAGGAGAATGTGAATTAGTGGTTGGAGACCATAGATAGGATCATTGAAAATATCTTTACTCAAGGAGAGGGTGTGCTCAATCCATTTGGTCACCCAAGAAAAAATAACACTTCATGCAATCAGTAAAAGCCTCAAACTCTACCAAAATCACCTATATTTGGTTAGGGGATTGTACAGCCTGGAGAAACCCTAAAACCTCCAAAATCCATGATAGGTTGGCTAATGTTGTAAGAATCCATAATTTATTTTTAGGGTCATTTCAAAGAGAATAGGTGAAAGAACCCATTTTCTCAGAGGAGGCCTAATTGGGGCTCTCCCTTATAGCCCTAAATAAATAAGGAAAAGTGAGATTGGTAAGTGATATTGATGAAGTAAGAGTTCAAAGACATCAAATGGAAATACATAATAAATTTTCCAACACCTTCTCATCTTTACAAGTTCCTATGTTAATTTGGAGGTGGTGAGCCCTTATCCTAGTTTTAAGGGTCAGTGTATGCATGGAAGGAGTAAGCACCAAGAATCATGTTTTGTCTTGGTAGGAGTGAATTGGTAGTTTGGTTTGGGTTGAAGAACATGGGATTGAACCTTTTAAGGATTCATAAAAGTCATTTGTGTCATTTGAGATGCTAAGGGGTCACTAGGTGGACCTAGGCAAGGGCTAGTAATTAGCTCTTCCAACCTCCCTATCAGATTGGTATCAAAACCCCAAAAGTTTTTGGGATTGCATAGTGCATATTAGAGTGCAAATCCATTGGGTCTTCAAACATGGTGACTAATGTGGAGTTAGCCAATAAATTTGAGGAAAAAGAAGAGGAAAATAGGTTGCTAAGAGAAAGAATATCCCAATTAGCACAAGCATTGGGTGAAGTGCAGATAAAGATTGAAGAAGTCAGTGATAAGTTGGATTGTAGAGAAGAAAAGGAAAAAGAGATTCCTGAAGAGGACAAGACTCCAGAGCTAGACCTTGTGCTGCATGAGGAACCCCTCTTGAAATATTTTAAATCCATGAGTGGGAAGGATCTAGAAGGGATACCTTTATTCAGTGGCAAGATTGAGGTAGATCTAGTCATTGACTGGATAGAAGGCATGAAGAACCATTTTGGATGTGATGGGGTGATCGAGGCACAAAAGGTCAGGGTGGCCAAATCTAGACTTAGAGGCTTTGCATTAACATGGTGGAAGTTCATCCAAACTGAGAGAGAAAAGGAAGGAAAGAAGCCAATCTCCACTTGGAAGGGCATGGTGAGAAAGATACGAGAAGGCTACATGCCAGATGACTATAAGATTCAACTCCATAAAAAGAGGCAAATTTTAAGATAAAAGGACCTTGATATGAATTCAAAAGCTTTTCCTAAGGTCAAATGTGTCAGAGGATGAAAGCATTAAAGTATCTAGATATTTAAATGGCTTGAAGTGGAGCATTTAAGAGGAAATGTCTCTTCTCAATCCCAAGATAGTACACTAGTGTTATCAACTAGCTATCAAACTTGAAGACAAGAGCATAAGGAAACAAGATCAATCCTCCAAGAGTAGAGTTAGAGGAAGAGACCAAAGGGGACATAGAGGGAGCTACCAAGGTAGAGGGACTGAAAAAAGAAGTTAGGGAGAGTCAAAACTAGCAGAACATAGTAGTGAGTCATCTTCTAGAGGGAACTTTGGAAGAGGTAGAGGAAACCAAGGAGGCTCCAATAGAGGTAGAAGTGCAGGCAGAAGAAATTCATATTTTGCTAGCATGAAATGCTATAACTATGGACAGATGGGACACCTAGCCTATAGGTTCCTAGATAAGGAATCCTCTTCAAATGAAAAGAGAGTGGCCTACACTCAAGAGGACACTTCAAGTGTTAATTCACCAGAAGTCAGTCACATCAAATCAGAAATTGGAGAGAACCTCATGTTTAGGAGGGTTCTCATTAGACAACTAGAAAAGGAAGAGCCAAGGAAAAGAAGAGAACTCATTAGAGTGAAGTGTAAGCTCATGGGGAAAGTTTACAAAGTGATTGTTGACTCTGGTTCCATAGATAACATCATTGCAAAGGATGTAGTCAAGAAGCTCAATCTTCCCAAGTTACCTCATACCAATCCTTACAAGGTAACATGGTTGAATAAGGGACAAAGTGTCCTAGTAAATGAGTAAGCATGGATTTAATTTTCTATTGGTGGGTATAAAGACAAGTTTTGTGTGGTGTGCTACCCATGGATGCATGCTACCTACTCTTAGGAAGGATATGGAAAGTTGATAGAGAAGCCATATACAATGGGAAGGACAACACTGTCACTTCTAAGAAGGATGGAAGAACCTTCAAGTTATAATCTTTTCTAGAAGAACAAGGGAAGCTGTCCAAAAATCTTAGTGTGTTGTTGAGTAGTGGGAAGGAGTTTTTACATGCACTCCAAGAAAGGGATAGTGTAGGATATGCCATAGTAGTGAAGCCCAAAGAAGAAGAGAAGTCTATGCAAGAACCACTACCAAAGGAGATTCAAGAGTTACTTGGTAAGTATAAGGATATTGTAAGTGATGGGACACCAACAACTCTACCACCTAAGAGGTCAATAAATCATCAAATTAACTTCATACCAAGGGCCTCATTACCAAATAAGGAAGCATATAAACTCACACTAGAAAAAAATCAAGAGGTGGCAAGGTAAGTTCAAGAATTAATTTATCATGGGATCATCAAGAAGAGCATTAGCCCATGTGTGGTACTAGTGGTCCTAGCATCCAAGAAAGGGGGTAAATGGAGGCTTTTGACTGATTCAATGGCCATTAACTGCATAAAAATCAGGTGTAGGTTTCCCATACCTAGGATTGATGACTTGATGGAATATTTAGGAGGAGTTGAATACTTCACCAAGTTGGATCTTAAGAGTGGTTGCCACCAAATTAAAATAAAGGATGGGGATGAATGGAAGACAACCTTTAAGACTAATGAAGGGCTATATAAGTGGCTTGTAATGCCATTTAAGCTTACTAATGCCCCTATCACATTCATGAGGTTGATGAATGATGTGCTAAAGGACTATATAGGAAGGTTTGTGGTGGTATATCTTGATGTTATACTCATCTTCAACAAGAAAAAAGAGGAGAACCTAACACATTTGGAGATTGTACATCTCAAGAGACTCCATGAGGAATAGTTGGCAATCAACTTGGATAAATGTGAGTTTCTCAAGTAAGAGCTAGTTTATTTGGGATTTTTGGTATCTAAAGGTTAGCTAAAAATAGTCACAATAAAGGTGGAAGCTATCACAAATTGGCCTACACCAACCACATGGACAAAAGTAATAAGTTTTCATGGTCTTGCTCAATTTTATGGGAAGTTCATAAGGAACTTTAGTGGCATATGTGCACTAGTCCTAGCCACCATAAAGGGTGGAGTAAAGACCAAGTCTAGATGGACACTAAAAGCTAGCAAGGCATTTGAGAAGTTGAAGTAACAAGTGGCAACACAACCCATTCTCCTACTGCCTAGTTTTGACAAACTATTCACCTTGGACTATGGTGCAAGTGGCATAATAGTTGGAGGAGTCTTGAGTCAAGAAGATAGGCCCATAGCCTTCTTTAGTGAGAAGCTTAATGATGATAAGAAGAAGTATTTAGCCAATGACTTGGAGCTATATGCTTTAGTCCAGTCACTTAGGAAGTATAGGCATTACCTCCTTTCAAAAGATTTTTTGGTGTTCACAGACAATCAAGCCTTGAGTTACATCAAAAACCAAGAGAAGCTAAGTAATAGACATTTCAAATGGATGGTCTATCTACATGCCTTCACCTTCACCATCAAGTGAAAGAAGGCATAGTTGAACAAGGTAGCAGATCCATTGAGTAGGAGGCTACTAACAGTCAAGGAGATTCAACTCCAAAGCATAGGGATAGAAAGATTCAAGGACCTCTACAAGGATGATGAAGATTTATTAGAGGCTTACAAGGTATGCTCTGATTTTCAGAACCATTTCCACAGTCAATTTATTGACTATATGTTGCAAAGTGGGTTGTTGTTCAAGGGGAATCAATTATGTGTTCCCAAGGGATCAATGCAAGATAATCTCATTAAAGAAAAGCATAATGGAAGTCTTAGTGGCCATTTTGGCATGAATAAAACAATGGAGTTGGTACAAAGGTTCTACTATTGGCCTAATCTACCTAGAGATGTCATGAGGTGTGTGGAGAAATGTATGATATTTATGAAAGCCAAAGGAGGAGCCAGTAATGTAGGACTTTATCAACCAGTACCCATTCCTAATAGGCCATGGGAATGTATTAGCATGGACTTAATAGTGGGACTTACCAAGACAAGGACATGGTTGGATAGTATATATGTGGTAGCGGAATGGTTTAGTAAGATGAGTCACTTCATTCCATGCAAGACAACATATGATGCCAGTCACATTGCTCAACTCTTATTCAAGGAAGTGGTAAGAATTCATGGACTTCCCCTTAGGATAGTCTCTGATAGAGATGCAAAGTTTATGGGTCAGTTTTGGAAGACCCTATGGAATAGGTTGGGAACTAACCTATAATTTGGCTCAAATTATCATCCTCAAATAGATGGACAAACTAAAGTAATCAATAGGGTACTAGGTAACTTTCTAAGCTACCTAACTAAGGAGTATGGACAGACTTGTGATTTAGTTATTCCTCAAGTAGAGTATGCTTATAATGATAGTGTGAACAAAACCACATGCAAGAATCCTTTTGAGGTGGTTTATGGAATGCATCCAAGAGGTTTCAATGAGCTCAAAGACCTAGGAGGTTCAGATAATAGGATTCAATGTGCTGAGGACTTTTCCTAAACCATGAAGGAGGTTCAAGAACAAGTCAAAAGAACCTTGACAGAGGAAACTCAAAATTTGAAGGAAAAGTTAGATGAGAGAAGAAAGGATGTTCAGTTTGTAGTGGGGGAATATGTAATGGTTCACCTAAATAAGGATAGGATGCAAAAGGGAGTACCTAGTAAGCTGCAAATGAAGAGAGTTGGCTCATGCATAATTCTGGCTAAGTATGGAGCCAATGCCTATAAGGTGGATCTCCCACAAGACTTGTCTATTTCTCCAGTCTTCAATGTGGTAGACCTGGTCAAATATAAAGGACCTTTGATTGAGATAACTCAGAATATGCAGGAGGTACAACTTGATATTAGTTTAGTGGCCTTACCTCCAAAGCCTAAGCCTCAAGCTGAGAAGGTACTTGAATCTAGGGTGAAGAAACCAACTAGGCACAGAGTCTACATGGATCACTTCATCCAATGGAAGGGAGACCCTGAATCTAAAGCAACATGGGTATAAGAAGGTGATTTTAAAAAGCTTGGAATCAATCCTTCTATCTTATCCTCTACTATGCCTTGAAAGTATTTTGTGTAGAGGGGGAGTATGGTGCAACACCACCCTTGTTTTTAATTTTTTTGTAAGCCATCTTTGGCATGTTTTGCTTTCCCTAAGGTCATGTTGACCAAGTTGTGGAATCCACTAGGGATTTGGAATCTATCTAGGTCCTAGGTTCTCACTGTGAGACTATAGGATGAGGGTCTCTTGCTTAGTAAATGGAGGTAGATGATGTAAGGATGATTTTATAAGGTTTAGAGTGTGTGAAGAATCCATTTTGGAGTTAATATGGGGTCTAGAACTCCATAGGACCTTCGTAAGGTCTCTAGGAAGAAAGATTTGAAAAGTTACTAGAATTGTTGTAAAAGTTGCTTAGCAACTTTTGCAACTTTGAAAAGTTGCTCGATGAAAAGTTTGCCTAAAGCCCTAATCATCTTAAGAGGAATATAAAACTTCCCTAAACCTATCTTAGGGATATATAAGTGAACTTTGGACCAAATCTTGAGGTTGGTCATTCTACTATATGGAAATCAATTTTTGGAAGTGTGCATAGTGTCTAGATTTGAATACAATTCAGTAAACAGTGAATTCCAGAGTCAAGATATGAATTATATTTTAAGATATGATTGATTGTGGTAGTTAATGTGTGTATTTAATTTCAATTTCTGTAACTAGTTTAGGTTTTTCTATTCATTTTATTGCTCCAGTTTAATTATTTTGTTCTAGCACTACTCACTGGTTCATACCAAGAGAGTTATAGACATGGGGATCTAACTCACTATCCCATTGTTCATTCTATATGGAATTTTGGGGATAGTTAGTAGACTCCATGAGTGTATCATATGCGAAAGGAGGGGCCCTAGAAAGAAAGCTAAGAAAGTTTACAATCAAGCCCTAGGCGAGCCATGGTGAGCCCGACTAGGAAGGACTGAGCCAAGAAGAAAGATATGTGAATAGGGGAATATGAATTAGTGGTTGAAGACCATAGATAGGATCATTTCCAAGATCTTTATGCAAGGAGAGGGTGTGATCAATCCATTTGGTCACCCAAGAACAAAGAACACTTCATGCAATCAGTAAAAGCCTCAAATTCTACCAAAATCACGTATATTTGGTTAGGGGATTGTACGACCTAGAGAAACCCTAAAAACTCCAAAATCCATGAGAGGTTGTCCAATATTTTAAGAATCCATAATTTTTTTGTAGGGTCATTTTGAATCAAATAGGTGAAAGACCCTATTTTCACAGAGAAGGAGGCCTAATTGGGGCTCTCCCTTGTAGCCCTAAATAAAGAAGGAAGTGTGAGATTGGTAAGTGAGATTGATGATGTAAGAGTTCAAAGACATCAAATGGAACCACATAATACATTTTAAAAAACCTCCTCATCTCTACAAGTTCCTATGTTCATTTGGAGGTGGTGAGCCCTTATCGTAGTTTTAAGGGTTAGTGTATGCATGGAAGTAGTAAGCACCAAGAATCATGTTTTTTCTTGGTAGGATTGAATTGGTAGTTTGGTTGGGGTTGAAGAACAAGGGATTGAACCTTTGAAGGATTCCTAAAGGTCATTTGTGTCATTAGAGACACTAAGGGGTCACTAGGTGGACCTAGGCAAGGACTAGTGATTAGCTCTCCCAACCCCCTATCAAGAAGCTATCAACCTCACTAGGTGAATTCACATGTCTGCCACAGGTGGATCATCCTCCATTTTACTTCAAAGTATGTGCAACATGTACAAAAATGAGAGGATGATAATGTGATAAGAGAACTAAAGGTGGATCTCACACACAAAGAGGTATGAGATGACAACTCTCTCCATGTAAAGTGGAATTTCTCCTAACTGTGTGCTAAAATGAAATGAAAAATCCTAGGTGTCTCAATGAAAACTAATATGCAAATGCATTATCCAAAGTAAACTTAAGTAATATTTAATTACACCAAAAATATCACTTACCATCACATCATAGGTTAGCATTAGTTATGCCAACAATCTCCTCCTTTGGCATTGATGGAAATACTCTCTATACTTCATGGAAACCATCATTTATGCCAATCAATACTAGGAATAGAAAAATGTTCCCACTTTTTTATTTCATTTGAATTGGCAATTACCTCCTCACTTAGTCTCCCATTATTTACTCTTCCCCTTTTATGAAAATTCCAAAGGTGTCAAACAATCCTTATGTCTTATTTTTTTGTACCTTTCTCAACTCAACAAATCACTTCATAGTCTACTCCCCTAAGGAGTAGCCTCCCAACATCAATCCAAACATAAAATTATTTACTAGAATACACTTGGATTGATGCAAATACACCTTCTTTTAATTGAGGTTAGATAGCGGAATAACCCCTAACTTTTCACTTAGATACTCAAAAGCATCCTTATGTAATTGTTTTGAGAATATATGAGAAACCTTCTCCTTATTTGGCACATATTACAATTTTACTTCCTTCTCATGTATATGTTCTCTAAGAAAATGATATTTAATAGCTATGTTCTTAATCTTAGAGTAAATCACCAGGTTTTTTGATATGTTAATGTCACTTGTAGTTTCAAAATAGATAACTATTGGTTCAATTACCTTTTACTAAATTCCTTCCAAAATCTTCTTAATCCACACAACTTGTGTACAATTTATTGCAACAGAAAAATATTCTCCCTCAAATGTTGACTATGATATACAATTTTGCTTCTTTCTTGTCTAGGATACAAGCCTATTTCCAAGAAAAAGTGTGCCTCCACTTGTGCTTTTGAAATCATCAACATTTCCTACCCAATCAGTATTAGTTAATACACTAAATTAAAATAACCTTTGTGTCCATATCAAAGACCATAATCGACAGTTCCCTTAAGATATTTGAAGATTATCTTCATCGCAATCAAATCTGATTCCTTGCGATTAAAATAAAATCTGGCTACTAATCCAACTACCTGTGCAATGTGTTTTCTATTGTGCACCACATACTTTAGCTTACCGATCCTGGACCTATACAGAGTCTCATCCCCCTCCTTAGAATCCTCCTCTTTTGATAATTTTCAACTAGTTATCATAGGGGTACCAATTGGTTTTGATTCTTCTAACCCAATGTTTTTAATATCTCTTTCACATATTTGGACTAGCTAATGTAGATATCTTATTTTAGTTGTTGAACCTCCAATCCAATAAATAATTTAATCTCACTAATCATAGATATATCAAATCCTTTTCTCATTTCTTTTATAAATGATCTACTCATTTATTCATTACCACCAAAAAAGATATCATCAAAAAATTTTTCCACAATCAGTAAATATCATCTTTCTCAATCTTCAAATATATATTTCTATTGTCACATGTCCTTGTAAAACCAATCTGGATCAAATATGAGTGCAATCTCTCATACCTTATTCCAGGTTCTTGCTTCAATCCATATAAAGCCTTTTGTAATTTACACACCATGTTCTTACCCTTTTCTTTAGAAAATCATTTTGGTTGTTCAATGTAAACTTATTCTTCCAATAGAACATTAATAAAAGTTGATTTAACATCTATTTGATATACCTTGAATCCTTTATAAGAAGCATATGCAAGCAATATCCTTACACCTTCAAGTCTGGCCATGGGTGAAAATGTTTCACCATAGTCCACACTTTCCTCCTATGTATATCCTTTTCACACCAACCTTTCTTTTTTTCTTATCACTTCAGATTTATTATTCATCTTATTTCTCAAAATCCACTTAGTACCGATTACATTTGTGTCCACTAGTCTCGGTATGAAAGTCCAAGTTTTGCTTTTATCAATTTTCTTTAATTCTTCTTCCATAGAATTCAACCAATCATTATCTTTCAATTCATCTTTTACAGTTTCAGGTTCAAATTCAGATATTAAACATGTAATTTCTCTTTCCTCTCTTCTTTTCAAGACACCAACATTTCTATCACCAATAATTTGATCAGGTGAATGATTCAATTTTACATATCTTTAACACCAGTTCAGATCTAGGAGTACCTTCAATTTCTTGAATCTATTCTTGTTTGTTAACCCATCTCTACATTGTTTCTACTATAGTTTCCTACTCCACCAATTGTACATATACAAACCAGTGATAATCATCATGTTCCATCTTGCTGAATTCATCATTTTGACCATAAAATTCATCTACTCTCACATTAGCACTTCCCACTATCTTGTTTATTCTATTGTTCAGACACTTATAGGATTTTCTCTTAGTGGAGTATCCTAAGAATATTCCTTCATCACTTCTTGGATCAAACTTTCCTAAATGTTCATCTCTTTTTATATAACATCTACTTCAACACTGGCAAATCGACCATGCCACAACTCATAAAGAGTTTCATTTGTAACATTCTTTAGTTGAAATCTATTTAATGTATAAAAAAAAATGCTCACTACTTCTCTCCAAAAATTTTGAGCAACACCTTTTTGAATCATTAATGTTCTGGCACAATCAATGATATATCTATTTCTCCTTCTACAATTCTATTCTATTGAGGTGTTCTAGGAGATGATATCTACCTTTTAATTCCCTATTCTTCATAGTATGAAATAAATTCCTATTAAATAAACTCACTTCCTTTACCAGATCTGAGACATTTTAGGGTTTTACTAGTCTCCTTCTCCACTTTAGCTTTGTATATCTTGAACATATGAAAGCCTTCCAATTTTTTCTTAAGAAATACAACCCACATAATTAGATAGAATAGTCATCAACAAGAAACATGAAATAGCTATCACCATAGTAACTATGAGTTCTCATTGGTCCACATAGATCGGTATGAACCAAATCTAAGATACTTTTAGAAGAGTAATTTCTACTCATAAAACTTGAACTATTTAACTTCCCAAGCTAAAATTCTTTACATATCACATTGTCTAGTTTTACTAGATTAGACACACCTCTCACTATCTTCATTTTACAAACTTTTACCAGGTTATCAAAATTTACATGAAAAAATATTTTCTTCCATCACTACCAGTCTTCTACCTTAGCAATCAAACAATTCTAAATTATAGAATTCAGATGGAACAAGTTACCTTTAGTTTATTCCTCAGTAGAAATTAATTCTCCTATTTTACCAATAATCTTGCATATACTGTCATTGAACTCCAATCTACATTTTCTTAATATGATTTAGAACAACAGAGAGGGGGGGTGAATCAGTTGTTCTCAGGTCCTGATGTATAAAATAAATTCAATTTTTTTTTCTTTAAATTAGATCAAGCAACCAAAACAAACTCGATCATCATTGATTCAATAATAGAAACATATAACTCAGTAGTCCACTACCTAGCTGTATCTAACTTGTAAAACATAGAAATGTTCAAACCAAAACATTCACACAAGTATTGACACTAGGATTTATAGTGTAAACCCAATATGGGAAAAACCACTTTGTAACATGCTATTATTATTTTCACTCTTCTGAAGTGAGCTCAGTTAAAATCCAACCCTGTCAAAGGTTACAATACACACTATCAAGTGTGACCTAGTTAAAGGATTTCAATCACCCTGTTAAAGTGAGCCTGGTCAAAGGACTTACATACACTCCATTAGAATGAAACCTTGTTCAAAGGATTTAACATATGACTGTTAGGTCAACCTTTGTTAAAAGGATTTTGATTGTTACAATGGTTAGAAAGTAGTAGTAGTATTGATCTGAAAACATACAACTCACTTTGAAAATATTAGATCTAATTTCGTACACAAATGCTGGTTTACTGACTTTGAAACTTTGCCATCTCCATTTCTGATCTACTCAAAACTTTCCTTCAAGCACTCACCACACTTTTCCTTTCAGCCTTTTCGCTTATAGAGTCAATAAAAATTTACTGTTCTTCCATCATCTACTTCACCCATGCATTCACATACCTAATGCTTCGGTTCCCTTAATACTTTCCTCTGTTAGGTTAACTTTTCTTTTGCCACTTAATCTCCTTCGTAGATCTTAGGGTTAGGTCAGATTCATTGAATCTACCCACTTCATGGTATTTGTCTCCTCTTCTAGAATCATCTCAAATCTCATAAAGATTTACAATAAAATGTTTTACAAAGCATTAAATGCTTCCATATAATCAATAAATAAAGTCAACACATTTTACATAATCCAAGAATTCAACAATGTCGGCTCCAAGTTTGAATTATCTTCAAATATAAAATTGCTGATGCTCAGTCAATACTGCGATCATCCACTCGGTCTCCATGTAAAATGCTTGGTCAGTAGTAAAACTATTTCCTCAGAAAATATTGTCTTCCTCGGCAATTTACTGATACTCGATCGACACTAGATTTTTGCTTGGCATCCACTAACTCGGTCAACTTTGTCATAACTTGGCTTAAACATGATTTCTTCATTTTTGCTCGGTTAAGCCTACGAGTTTAGTCTTCAATCTTACTAAGATAAACAATACATTATCTCATCATTGTGCAACATAATCAAGTACACTTTGTAGTATCAAGATAACTCAACCTTTCCTTAGGTGCTATTATTACCAACCTTTCTTTCCCTTCTCACCATAGATATAGTACTTTCCCAAGTAGCAATAGTCTTACCAGTTAAGGTTTGACATCAATGACAATACAACAATTGTTTCAATTGTAGTTTCCAACAATCTCCCTCTTTGGCATTGATGGAAACACCATATGATATCACCTGAATAACACGTGGATTACCAACCAATCCAAAAACTTATCTGTCCATCAGAGAAAATTTATAATATCCTTAGCTTCATTTTGATTCAGAATCAGTAAATCTCACTTCTGTGACCATCAAAAGTATTTGGATCTCGCTCTATCTTGATCTTTCATTTTAGTTCAATGTCTCCCTTACTTTCAGTGTCATATGTTATGGTATCTTTTTAGTTCAATCTCCCTCTTTGACAAAAAATCCAAAGAAGCAACTCAAACATACATCTAACAGATGTAGATATATCTATTTAGCACAATGTTTCTCCCTTTGTCATCTTGCTTATGACTGATTTGTTGTCTTTGCTTCATCTTCAGAGCTCTAGGATATTCCTAAAGTGTGAAAATCTTCTACATCAATGTGTCAAATGTTCTATTGTAGCATATTTGATGCAGTGCTCCTAGCTTGGCTAGGCAGCCTCAGTTAGGGGAAGGACCCCTAATTGACTTCTCAAATACTCATGAGCTTCTTTAGGTAAGGCTTTAGTGAATATGTCTACTAACTCTTCTTTTGTATTCACATATTCCATTCAGAATTCCTTGTCTTGTACCAATTCCCTCAAATAGTGATACTTGATTGCTATATGCTTGGTCTTAGTGTGCATTAGTGGATTTTTAGGAATATTGATGGCACTTGTGTTGTCATAGAAAATAAAAATAGGTTCAGTGATTTCTTCTTTCATGCCTATCAACAACTATTTTATCCATATCAAATTTGAATAGTTTACTACAACATCAACATACTCAGCTTCAATAGTAGATTGGGAAATGCAATTTTGTTTCTTGCTTGTCTAGGAGACTAATCTCTATCCAAGAAAGAAAGCTCCACCACTAGTGCTCTTTCTATCATCTACATTTCCTACCCAATCAGCATCAGTATATACTCTCAGTTCAAATTTGTCATTCTTCTTGTAGTATAACCCATAGTCAACAGTTCCTTTCAAGTATCTCATGATTCTTTTCACTGCCATCATGTGTGTTTCCTTAGGATTGGTAGAGAATCTTGCCACAATCCCAATAGCTAATGCAATATTAGGTCTACTATGTACAACATACTATAATTTTCCAATCATGGATCTGTACAAAGTCTGATTAACTTCTGCAGCATCATCATTCTTAGATAACTTTTGTCTAGTAACCAAAGGAGTTCCCACTGGTCTAGCATCTTCCATTCGAAAAGTTTTCAGTATTTCATTAACATACTTAGACTGTGTAATGAAAATACCTTTCTTCATCTAATATACTTGTAAACCAACAAAGAATTTGATCTCACCAAACATACTCATCTCAAATTCAGTTTGCATTTCGTTTGAAAAATTTTTACACAATGCATCTTGTCCACCAAAAATAATGTCATCAACAAAACTTTTGGCCAAAAAAATACCTTTACCTTCTTCATCTTTCATATACAAATTGCTTGTGTCATTTTTCCTAGAAAATCCAATCTGTATTAGATAATGATGCAAGCACTCATACCATGCTCTAGGAGCTTGTTTCAATCCATATAAAGCTTTTTTCAGTTTGCATACCATGTGTCTTTTGTTTGGATCAATAAAACCTTCTGGCTGTTCTATGTAAACTTCTTCTTCTAGTATACAATTTAAAAATACAGACTTGACATCCATTTGATATACCTTGAAATCTTTATAAGTAACATATGCAAGTAGAGTTCTGACTCCTTCCAATCTAGCTACAGGGCCCCCCATAATCAATTCTTTCTTCTTGTGCGTAGCCTTTGCATACTAGTCTAGCTTTGTTCCTAGTGATTTCACCTTTTTCATTCAACTTGTTTCGAAATAACCACTTTGTTCCTATAACATTCTTATCTGCAGGTCTCAGCACCAGAGTCCAGGTTTCATTTTTCTCAATCTGGTCAATCTCTTCATTCATTGCTTGTATCCAGTCTTCATTTTCTAATGCCTCTTTAGTTTTCTTAGGTTCAAATTCACATAGTAAGCATGTTGGATCTTTTGTCTTGCTTCTGGTCTAAATTCTAGTGTCTCTATCTCCAATTATTTGTTTAGGCTTGTGATGTCTTCTTACATATTTTGCCAAAATAGGTTCAACATTTTTCTCTTCTATTTCATCAGGTTCCCCAACAAGATTGTCAGATTTAGCTTTGAATGCTCGGCAACCTCTTTCTAATACTCGGTAGCATTGTCTTGTAACTCATCATGTTCTTTCTCTCTCTCGGCACTATTTTCATGATGCTTGGAAACCATTTCCTATCACTTGGCATTGCTTGCTTGACACTCGGTAGTAGGTGCAAGTTTGTTACTTGCCTCTTCTATTTCCTCAATGTACATAAAAGATCTATAATCTTCTGGTTCTCTTTTACTATCAACCTCATTTCTTTCTACATACTCATCAATTTTTACATTCATACTTTCCACAATTTTGTTAGTGTTAGAGTTCAAACACTTATAATCTTTACTTTTTGTGGAGTAGCCTAGGAATATGCCTTCATCACTTTTGGCATCAAATTTTCCATTCCTATAGTCTTTCAATATGTAACACTTACTTCCAAAGATTCTAAAGTATTTAACACTCAGTGCATTCCCATACCATAACATAGGGTGTAAGATTTGTACCTTTCTTGATCTGTACCCAGTTACGAGTGTAAACAACTGTACTTATAGCTTCTTTCCAGTATTTCTGTGCCACATTCTTTTCAATCAATAGTGTCCTAGCACAGTCCAAAATAGATCTGTTTCTTCTTTCTACTATGCCATTCTGTGGAGGTGTCCCAGGTGTGGACATCTATCTTTTGATTCCTCTATTATTGCAAAATAGATTGAATTCATTTGATGTAAATTCTCCACCTCGGTTAGATCTAAGACATTTCAGGTTCCTACCTATTTCCTTCTCAATCTTAGCCAAATACCACTTGAAAAATTGAAAAGCATCATATTTTTCCTTAAGAAACATTACATGGATCATCCTAGTATGATCATCAACAAACAAGATAAAATATCTAGCACCATAGTAACTTTGTATACCCATAGGTCCACAAAGGTCAGTATGAACCAAATCTAAAATGTGTTCATAAGTAAAGGTTTTGCTCTTGAAACTTGACTTAGTCATTTTTCCTAACTGACATTCTTTGCACATCACATTCTTAGGTTTCTTCAATCTAGGTAGGCCTCTTACTTTCTTCTTCTTACTTATCTCTACCAGATTGTCAAAGTTAACATGACATAGCCTCTTATGCCATAACCAAATGTCATCAAGTTGTGCAAACACACATATTTCTTCAGATAGATCAAGATAGAACAAATTACCTCTAGTCTGCTCGCCACTTCCAATCAGTTCACCAGTAGCATCAAATATCTTAGCTTTCTTGTGATGAAATTCCACTCGGTAACCAGTTCTATTGAGTTGAGAAACACTTGACAAATTATAATTCAATCCTTCAACCCAATAAGCATTTTCACAAGAGATCTTATCAATCAGTTTAATCAATCCTTTTCCTCTAATAGGACATGGTGCATCATTACCAAATGTTACACTTTTACCTTTATAATGATGTAGGGTCTCAAACTTACTCTTGTCACCAGTCATGTGATTTGAACAACCACAATCAATAATCCATTTGTCATTCTTGTTCACATAGGAAATCAATGTAGTTTTGTCATCCTCATCAGATTCATCTTTCATTGCAACATAGACTACCTCAATTTCAAAATCATCACTATCAGTGTTAGTCTCTTCTTTAGCAATGTAACAGGATTTCTTACCTTTTCCTTTGTAGTCTTTGTACCTTCGGTAGCCTTTGTCATCTCATCTATCTTTGTGTTTTCTATTTCTTTCTTCATCTTTATCCTTCCTATCAGGAGATCTAGCAGCTATATGATCAACCTTGTTACATGCAAAACATATAATAGGGAGTTTACCTTTGTATTTTCATTTTCCTCTTTTCAGTCTTCTAGCCATAAGAGCTTCTAGATCTTCAAGATCTTCATCATAAGTGTCACTGTCATCTTCACTTTCACTTTCGCTTTCACTGATGCATCTTTCTTTTTCCTTCTTAGGCTTGTTCAGGACTAACTGTGACTTAAAAGTAGATTCAACATTTCCAATACTACCAACAGTGAAATTATCATAATTAGACAGTTCAAAAGCAGTCAGCTTGCCAATCAAACCTTCCAAAGTAAGCACATTTCAAAGTTACATCTAGATTCCTGAATAGCTGAGATCTTAATAGCATATATAGGATATAGAGTTCTTAAAAAGTTTCCAATTATGGCCTCATCATCAATAGTCCCATTTGCTCCTCTAATAGCATTCACAACCTCTTTTATTCTACAACAATATTGTGCAATGTTTTCATCTTCATTCATTCTCATTTCATCAAACTTACCTCTGAGACTCTCGGCTTTAGCTTTCAGTACATATAGATCACCACCATAGATCTTTGCAAGAGTGTCCCACATATCTTTAGTAGTTGTGCAGTCCTTAATGTCCTCAAATTCTGGATAGGTTAGGGCAGATGTAATTTCCAGCATTGCATGATTGTGTTCTTGCTTGGCTCTCATTTCCTCAGTAATCAAAGGTGCAACAGGTGTGACATAGTCATGCTCAATGTAGTACTTTGCAGAATCACCAATACTGGCTAGATGTAGCTTCATCAAGCTTTGCCATGCAAGGAAGTTTTCCTTGTTCAACTTTGGTACCTCCTTCTTATACATCTTGATCATTAGCTTCAAGTCCCTTTAAACTTGCTTTCTATAGACACCAATAAGCAACATAGCTCTGATACCAATTGTTAATATGATTTAGAACAATAGAGAGGGGGGGTGAATCAGTTGATCTCAAGTCCTAATGTATAAAATAACTTCAAAAAACTTTTCTTTAAATCAGATCAAGCAACCAAAACAAACTCGGTCATCACTGATTCAATAATAGAAACATATAACTCAGAAGTCCACTAGCCAGTTGTATCTAACTTGTAAAACATAGAAATGTTCAAACCAAAACATTCACACAAGTATTGACACCAGGATTTATAGTGGAAACCCAATATGGGAAAAACCACTTTGTAACATGCTACTATTATTTTCACTCTTTTGAAGTGAGCTCAGTTAAAAGCCAACCCCGTCAAAGGTTACAATACACACTGTCAAGTGTGACCTGGTTAAAGGATTTCAATCACCTTGTTAAAAGTGAGCCTGGTCAAAGGACTTACATACACTCCATTAGAATGCAACCTTGTTCAAAGGATTTAACATATGACTGTTAGGTCAACCTCTGTCAAAAGGATTTTGACTATTACAATGGTTAGAAAGTAGCACTAGTATTGATCTGAAAACATTCAACTCACTTTGCAAATATTAGATCCAATTCCATACATAAATGCTGGTTTACTAACTTTGAAACTTTTCCATCTCCATTTCTGATCTGCTCGAAACTTTCTTTTAAGCAATCACCACACTTTTCCTTCAGCCTTTTTGCTGATACAGTCAATAAAAATTTATTGTTCTTCCATCATCTACTTCACCCATGCATTCACATACCTAATGCTTCGGTTCCCTTAATACTTTCCTCTGTTAGGTTAACTTTTCTTTTGCCGCTTAATCTCCTTCATAGATCTTAGGGATAGGTCAGATTCATTGAATCTACCCACTTCATGTCCTTCATCTCCTCTTCTAGAATCATCTCAAATCTCATAAAGATTTACAATAAAATGTTTTACAAAGCATTGAATGCTTCCATATAATCAATAAATAAAGTCAACACATTTTACATAATCCAAGAATTCAACAATGTCGGCTCCAAATCTGAATTCTCTTCAAATATAAAATTGCTGATGCTTGGTCAATACTGTGATCATCCACTCGGTCTCCATGTAAAACACTCGGTCACTACTAAAACTGTTTCCTCGGCAAATACTATCTTCCTCAACAATTTACTGATACTCGGTCGACACTAGATTTTTTCTCGGCATCCACTAACTCGATCGACTCTGTCATAACTCGGCTTAAACATGATTTCTTCATTTTTTCTCGGTTAAGCCTACCAGTTTAGTCTTCAGTCTTACTAAGATAAACAATACATTATCCCATCATTGTGCAACATAATCAAGTACACTTTGTAGTATCAAGATAACTCAACCTTTCCTTAGGTGCTATCATTACCAACCTTTCTTTCCCTTCTCACCATAGATATAGTACTTTCCCAAGTAGCAATAGTCTTACTAGTTAAGGTTTGACATCAATGACAATACAACAATTGTTTCAATTGTAGTTTCCAACACATCCTTTGTTGTTTAATTAAGATACACTTAGCAAGTTGTACTTAAAACCATCAACCTAGTTAACATCATCATAATTTTTCTTATCATTTAAGGGAATGGAACCTTACCTTTCACCATATAGGGAGCATCATTACTGAATCTCACTCAAACTCCATCACATTCATCTATTTTGATGAATTTGTTTCTATTGCTGGTCATATGATGAGTGCATCCACTATCAATAATCCAATCACTGTTGGGATTCATTTTAGACACAAACTTTATCACCTTCTTCTGAGTGTTATTCCTTTACTGCAACAAACACAATCTCTTCTTCATTTCTACCATTAGATTCTTCATTAGTAACACCTTCCTCAACAAGGTAACATTCTTTCTTATTTTTATCCGTGAATCTATTTGGATTATCCTTCCTATCATTGTCAAGACATCTAAAAGAAATATGTCCTATCTTAATACATGAAAATCATTTTAAAGGTAGCTTACACTTATATTAACCTTTCCCTCTAGACAATCTTTTAGCAAATAATGATTCCAATTCTTCCTGTTCTCTTTCTTCAGACATGACAAATTCATAAGCATTATAATAAAATGATGAATATTTGTAAGATATTTCCTTTTCTTTCCTATATTGTGCAAGAGTTAATGATGACTTTAAAGTAGCTTCCATCTTAGGAATACTAATGTCATAATTACTTAATTGATATGCATTCAGCTTTCCTATTAAAGAATCAAGACTGAAAATAATAGTTCCTAGAGGTTTGATCTCTTGAATGGCTGAAAATCTAATAGAATACTGAGGTAAAAGAGCTCTTATCAATTTGATAACCACATCCTCCTTAGGAATATTACCACTAGCATCTTGGATAGAAGGAATAACTTATTTGATTATTTAATTGTATTGCTCCATGTTCTCATTTTCTTGCATTCTCATTTCATCATATTTTTCTCTCAAGCTATCAAATTTTTCCTTCTGCACATGTGTAGATCTCCACCATAAGACAATTTTAAAATTCTCCCACATCTCATGAGTAGTATCCAAGTCTTTGACATCTATAAATCTTGCATGTGAAAGAGTACTTGCAATTGATTCTATAGTAGCATTATCTTATTATCTAATATTTAATTGATCGACAGTTAGGACTCCTGAAGAGATATTATAGTTTTTAGCCACATGAATCTAATATAGATCAACCATAACTTTAAGATATATCTTCATCTCGCCACACCATAATGAATAGTTTTCTCTTGTGAATTTGGGACCTTCATTTCTCACCATCTTCGGATCTTTTCCTTGATATGTTGAGATTTCCCATAATAGAGGATCTTGTCTCTAATACCATTTGTTAATTCTAAGTTCAAATTACTAAGACGGGAGGGGTGAATCAATAATATATAAATTTACAAAACTTTATCAACCGCTTCTAACTTTATAACAACATTCAAAAGATTTACTTTAATAGAAGAAAATGAAACTCATAGCCATAAAAAAATCCACAAAATAATTGAAACATATGACACAAATGTTTATCTCATGGAAACTCAAATTAGTAAAAAACTACGGTGGGGATTAGTACCCACTAAATGTTGTACTATTCTGAAGCACGCCCTATGAGGATCTTAACCCTATTCATAGTTTACAAAAGCACTGTTAGGTGCTACCTGGTTAAGGGATTTACCTTTAGGCATGTTTGAACCTTTACCCTATTAAGAGTATCCTTGTTAGAGGACTTCAAACAAAAACTAATATTGTATGCAAGAGGTAGATCTAGAACTTGGAAGATAAAATCTTTCTCAACTAGACCTACTCGAATAAGAAGTACAACAAATCCCTTAGAAGATGTTTCTTCTTTATTATAAGCTTTAATTGTGATCTTTCTCCTAGGATCAATGGCATGTTTAGAGAAACCCAACTGTTGCAACAATTTGTATGTACAAATGTTTAACCCTGCGCCTCCATCTATCAACCTACGCTTGACACAAGTTTTATGAATTTTGACCTCAATATGTAAAGCTAGATTGTGTAGATGGTTGAGTGACTTTTCATCCTCCTCAAAAAAGGAGAGGTAGTGAGGTGCAACAAGATAGTTAACCATGGTTTAGAATTGATCAGCGTCAATGTCCTTAGGAACATTTGTCATGCATAATGTTTTCTATAGGATCTCCTTATGAATAGGGGAAATTTGTAACAACTCAAATATAGATATCTGAGTAGGAGTAAATTACAATTGGTCCACTAGAATCTAGTTTAACTTGATTGATGTGGATGTATTCTTAGAAGATGAGGTCCTTGACTTTCTAAGTGTTGACTGCTTGGAAAAATGAGGCCTATTAAGCATGATTTTTGTTTGACTTTGAGTCACAACATTCAAGTTCTCAGTATATGTATGTGTTGTAGATTCAACTCCGTTGAGGATAATCATAGGCTTTTTCATTGGTGTGTTTTTAGTTTCAAAGTCAAAAGACCATGATTGTGTGTAAGAAGAACTAATACCCCTAAGGATAATCTGAGTGATTCATCAATATTTGATTCACAACCTTCCTTATTACCCTTGAACCTAATCATGTTTATGCTCTCATAAGCTGGTGGAAGCATGTGTATGATGTTCTCATTATCTGTGCAAGTGTAGTGGATTTTATCACCCCCATCCTTCATTTTAGATCCTTCTCCTTGTTTGTACTTGGGTAGTGGTTCAGTATAGACCTTGTGATTAGCATTAGTCATGTATCGATCCACCCCAAATTTCTTATTATCAATAAGGTCTTGAATGACGTGTTTAAGTCTCATACAATTGCCAATTTTATGACCTTTGTTCCTATGATAGTTGCAATGATGATCATTATTCGAACCACTTAGTCTTAACTTCATTTTATTATGCCTTTGAATTGTCTACTAATGTGATGATCCTATTTGATACCAAATTTTTCAACACTACTTGAAGTGAGTCTCTTAGAGGTGTAAAAGTGTTCTTAGGTTTGGGTGTCCATGATGGTTTACCCTTGCTAAAGTCATTGGACTTATTTAAATTATAAGGTTTGGAAGCCTCTTTTTGTTTGGTAGCTTGGATGCCTCTAGTCAAATTGAAGATAGGTTCTTTGGGATTGTTTGTAGGTGTGTCAACTATACCATCATTCACTACATTCTTATTTTTGTTTTATGATTATGATTTACCCTTATCTTTTCAATTGTTATTGTTATCATTATAGTTGTTGTTAGACTTTCCTTGTTCAAACTAAGCTCACCCTTATTGACTAGAACATATTTAATTTGTAGGGAAATTTCTATCATCATGTCAAATGTCAAAAATATTTTCTTTCTAAGCTCATAATGTAATTTGGGAACAAGGTTATTGACAAAAATATCAATCTTCTTTGTTTTGGTAATTTATCTAGGGTAACATGAGTAACGCTTCCTCCATCACTAAAGGAAAGACAAAAAGTACTCCCCTTGGCATTATTTTATATTTCATAGATCTAGCATGGTGACAATATGTTGAATGTTGTAAGAGTATTGTTGAATAAATATTTGCATTATTGGGTAAAATGAATTAAGTGGAGGAGATAATTTAGTGAACCACTCCATAGCATGACCACTAAGGCTCCTAGGAAAGAGTCTCATAAGATAAGTGGGTTCATGTAAGAATTCCATACTTAGTGCACAAAAATCCGTAACATGGTCATGAGGATCTCCACTACCATCATACTTGTCAGATTTTGGAAATTCAACCTTACGAGGAAAAGGAGGCATGCATAAATATTTTTCGAAAGGAAATGAACATATAGCCTAAAGTGAAAAGGATGTCCGTGGTTTTTCTTTATCCTTTTTCAAGCGTAGCATTTCTTTCTTCATCTCTTCCATTTTATTCCTCATAACCTCTAATTCATATGGTTCCTCTTTTCTTTTTTATCAATTTGTCAACATCAAAGTTGTGAGGTAACTTAACTCCTTCTGAGGCTAAATGCATGAAGTATTTGTCTTTGTCTTGATTCGAGGTCAATTTCATGAGTTTTTGCAAATGTTTGTCTTGTTGGAATTGTAGTATGTCTTCTTCAGTTATCTCAATGTCTAGATCATCACTCTATGAACCATGTCAAACATGTATAGTGTGTTGAGAGGCATGTTGTGAGCCATGTCTAGAGCTGTTATGATCAAAATCTTAGTCCAAATGTTCCTGATTTCCTTTTCCAAAGTTTTTGTCTCCTAATTATTTAAAAAATTCATCAATCTTCCTATTTCACTCTTCCATGGTTAGAGTGTAAGAAACACCATTTTTTGACCTAGGTGAGGATATCGTAGACTCACTAAAAGTTTAAGTAAAGGGATAAAAACCCCAAGGTTCAGGTTCTCCTCTAGGTGATTTGTCAAAGTTTTCCTTGGGTTGCTTTCCTTGGCGGATTTGATATCTAGTTGTAAACAACATGAGAGAATATTGTCAAGAGCTAAATAGGATGACTTATCTAATGACATGATTTTCAAAATAGGTAAGCAAATTTTCCACTTGTTCAAAGTGAAAATTCATAAAAAGAGAGAAAAGATAACTTGCCACGGGGTGACCCCACAATAGTGGGTTGCATTTTTTTAGACATGCTGATTTTTGCTGAAATGACACATTTTTAATAAAATATGATGATTTAAGCCTTGAGAGGTTCCATTTGAAGGAATTAATTACAAATGGTTAGCTCAAAGTCTCTTAGATTAAAAAAACATTGATATAACATCTATACTCCTCATTCATACCTACAATGGAGTCTCCTTTGCACCTATTAAAATGCTAACAAAAAATCACTTCAATTTTATGTTTTGGTAGATCAAATGAATCCATTTGAAAAACCTATCTATGTAGTATGATTCTATTTGGAACAAGATTTTTAATGAATATACTTTTAATACATATTGAGTTCATTACCACTTTTAAATATTACTTTAATGAAACATAGGTTGTTTGGTCATTCAACAACCTATCTCTTCAAGTCTTCGGGAAAAATAGTAAATTACAAAAAAAACTTATGAAAAATATGTAGGAAAAGAGTATTCGTGTTACCTTTCTATAAAAAAAAGAAAACATGAATTACGATATACACATATCAAGTTAGAGCGATCCAAGTGACCTTATATCTAAATTACAGTTACTGTCACTTTAGAACTTAATAAATTATGAAATATTGACCCAAAATGTATGAAACCACTTGCATCCTTTAGATATTGAAGTTAAAAATATAATCTTGAAATAATTACATCGTTATCATATTTAAAAAAAAATTTATGCTAATCCAAGTGACAGTAACTCCTTAAAAACATAGTTTTTTCACACAAACCACTTTTCGAAGGAGAAGGAAAAATGAATTTAAATGAATTTTAATTTTAAAAAATAATAATTTAGAAACTAGAAAGAAATTTATAAAAGACTCTAGTTTACATCATCTTAAAATTCCTAATAGTTTTGCGGTAACAAGTGTTCGAAAGTGAAGTTTTTTTCTCAGAATGTTGATCTTTGTGTCAAAGTTGGCCAAAAAGTGGGACACACTATTGTGGGGCAACCCCACAAGATGGCCAAGCTACATGTAGATGCCCTATGTATGACACTTATGAAGAAGAAACTTGATAAGATAAAAGTATCCAAAAGAGATGACAAAAAGAGGATGGACAAGTGAACTAACCAAGAGTGTAGTCAAGAGATCCAAGTAATCTTTTTCAGCTAAAGGTGACCCCTAACTTGCTAGAATGTACTGAATAACAGGAAGACCTAAGGATAACAATGGAGAAGCTATGTTGAAAATATTTAAGCTTAGTTTGAAAGTTTGACTTCAAAGGAGTGCAATGGTTGATTGCAAAGTTTAGAGTATTATCTAGACCAAGTTTGATTATTTATGTTGAAAGAAAATTAGGTGAATAAGAAATATTCTTCAAACAATCCAAAAAGGGACAAAGACACCTTGCAGATACAAGCACTTGTGAGGTCTAAAGTTTGTTTGTAATATTCTAAGAGTGTCAAGTTTATGTTCATAAATATTTCCTTGGGTCCCAACACAAATCAAAGACACATCAAGCAAGAGATACCTAAAGGAAATGGCTAGTATCAAAACCTTTTCCCACAACTTGGTATTCCTTAGCCTCACACAAAGTGATAATGGCCCTTTTTATGGACTATGCATGTTGTGGATCAAAAGAAGAGTCATAATGCTTTCATTGCAAAGGCTCCCAAATGCCACATTCATGCTTTAAAAAATCCAATGGAATACATATAGTGAGTGTAAATCTCTAGGTGATCTTGGTAATCAACTTTGATCAATCCTTGCACAAAGATTATGATACATTCAGAAGTAAATAGGGAAGCCTATAACTTAAGGTATCTAGTAAGGACCTTCATTCATGATTACCCCTTTTAGTTCCACAAAAATAATTAAGGCCTATATCCCTACAAGCACTCAAAGAGTTAGTCTTGAAAGCAAGATTGAGGCCTCTCAGCCCTATACAAGTTGAATGTATCCCCCTTGTAGTCTTGTAAAATTTTTTGAGACCATAAGGTCCTACAAGCATGTGAACAAGAATATTCTTGCAAGAAAGATTGATGGAATCTTTTAATTATAGTGAGATGGAGTAGCCGGGTTCACTTGTTCCCCACTTGGGTCATTCCAAAATATTTCTCTCTTGGCAGGCCCTCTAAAGGTATATGAAAGAAAGTAAAATTGGATAGCTAATGGAGATCTAGATTTTTTATTCTCTAAAGAAGAAAAGAGCATACTCCTTACTCCATAGTGTCTCCCAAACACATCAAGCACATGTTCATTTACCAAAACAAACTAATTAAGCTATGTACCTATGGAAAATAAATGAGAAATGCTAATAAAAGACACACAAGTTAATTTGTATCTCCAAAGATAACACCTCAAAATTGATTGATTTTTATCATGCATTGAACTATGTACAAATAAAGTGCAAGCTAATCACAAAATGCTATTTTTAAATTTTTTTTGACCTAGTTAACAAGATTTGATTTGTTTTCTATCATCTCGGCCTCAAAAAAAATGCAAAGAAGAGACCCCTGTTAAAAATAAGAGAGCTTTCCAAAAATGAAAAAAATTTAGAAATATCACTTAATTTGTGCCCTAGGGACCTATTTTACCAAAATAGACCAGTTTTCACAAATAGACTATTTGAGCAAAATTCTTGAATCCAAATTAAAAACAAAAATAAGTAACCTCCTATAGAATTCTTAGAACTTTCAAATACTGTAATTTTTTCCAAAACATTTGTTGATATACAACCAGAAATGAATTTTCATGAAAAATTAATAAAAAAATATAACTTGTGGAAAATTGATTAGAAAAATATGATTTTTAGGCTGAGACACCTCTGATCCATTGCCAACCTACAACAAAAATTTTAGATGAAAAGTCCAAGCCATTTGGAAGATATGACCAAAGCTTCCAAAAACTTTGGGTTTTTTCCCTTCAACTCAACCTGCACAATGGCTAGCCTTAAAAACCAACGTGGGTATCCAAAATTCATGGGTTAGCCCAATAGTGGGTGCCAAAAATATGATCTTAAAAGTGTTGTCACTTCTATAAACCCTTATATCCAAGAGATCCAATGAATTTGGAGTCTTAGAAGGTGGATTATAGTTGCCTATCCATAGCATGCAAGAATCATGCAGATAAAGATGGTGACTCTCAAATGAACTTAATAAGAGAGATCTCTGCAGGGTGCACTATAGAATGGAAGATTCAAGTAGATATCAAGAAATGAGAGTGTAAGTATCCAAAATCTCCATGATGAATGAAAATGCAAAGTAATCTAAGAAGAGATTCAAGAGATGCTTGAGATTAAGCTAAGATGAAATGCAAGAGTGTAAGGAAAGTAAATATAAGCTAACATGATGAAAGATTACTATCCATGCTAATTAGGCTAGATTAACTAAGCTAAATGAAAGAAATTAAATAACAAAGAAAAGATAAATGATAATTCAATACCTCAAGATGCAACATAAGCTAAGAGGCAAGGATGAGCCAAGATGCAAGAATAATGAAAACCCAAGATGCCAAGATGTTGAGACTCCAAGATGACAAGATGCCCCAAAAGATGCAAGAATGAGGAGAGATCCTCATTTTAAAGAAATAATAAATGAGAAAACAGTCAGGATTAAGTAGAAAAAGAATGAGAAAAAATGGAGATTAAGTCTTGGTTGATCCATGTGCTTATGTCTTTAAGAGGCAAAAATTAAAGGCTAAGATTAAGAGGAAAAACAATGAGTGGTTAAGATAAAGAGGCAAAAGCCTTCTTCAAAAATAAAAAGATTCCATCTCATTGGAAAGTATACTTTTCTTTTTATTTTAGAAAAGTGATTTTCATGCAAACTTAGGATAAAGGGGTTTTTTATTAGTTAATTAAAAGGGAGCATGTTCTTTTATTTAAATAAACATAGAATAAAGTGTTCAAACTTTAGGATATAATCAAATAAATGATTAATTAATTAAGCAGAATTGATTTGATACAAAGCAATAGTCTAATATTTAATTTTAATTTTTCATAAAGAGGGCTTATATTTTACTAGACTGAAATTGGGTGATTACAATTATTATTTCTTATAGATATTCCTCCATTCTCATAGGCCATAGACATGATTCACATTCAAGTTATGTCTAAATTGTGGCTTTATATTCTTCTCTCACTTATTTTCCACATATCCATCCTAACTCTCCAATGGTGCTTTGGTTTTCCATAGTTGATGTTTGTAAGGTCCTCATTCAACTACCTAAGTGCATGTTCACATAGGTGTATGTTTGTAAGTTTCATCACAAGAATTCAACCCCTATAGGTTATCTTTCTACTTCTTTTTGGTAGTTGAGGGGGTTTTCCCTCCTCCACTAGTTTCCATTACTCCTATTCATGAGACATAAAATATGAATCCTATGTTAGAGAATTTGGTTAAGTCACCTCACTCAGGTCTTTTGACTATATTATTGACTCTTTGGAGGATATTCCAATATTTTCAACCATATTTATCACATTGTTGATTCTTGGACCATTGGAGTTTCTTGATAAATTTTTTGAGGAAGCTATATCCTTAGCTCTTGTTGTAAGAGAGACAAGTAGAAATTTTTTTTCTATTGTGCCTCTACAGTCTTCTTTGCCCTTTGTCAAGATGATTTAAATTGGCACCAGATGATGATCAATTGGAGGTGCTTGACATGATTGGTGATTCTAATTGTCTTTATATTAAAATATGTTTGTTTGTGGTATCCTCTATTTGATGTAACCACAAACCTTGCTCAACTTTGTCCTAGGCTATCCTAGAATCAATAAGGATAAAATCCTAGCCTTTAGGGTACTATCTTAGTCCCCCTCCAAAGAGTTACAACTCCCTCTTCTGCTATTCAGTTTGTGACATCAAGGTTTGATACAAGTTCACTTCCCTAAGAGCTTCCTTTGCTTGCTTCTATCACTTACCATCCCTAAATGAAATAGAAATGAAGTATGATCTCATCCTCAAGTGGAGAGGAGGATTGTTCCATAATAAAAAATGATTTCAAACCACACATAACCCCATCTTACTCATAATCAGTCCTATCGCTAATAGTATTTGGTTGCTCACTGGCCTAAAAAGGCTACTAGGATAAGTAGGCATAATTGGCCTCTTCCTTTTAATAACTTCCAACTTCCTTGAACAAGGCACCTAGATATTCATGGATTTGAGTACCCTTTTGGAAGGGATTTAAGATTCTATAGGTCTTCCTTCCCCACTTTGTCCGTACAGGGCCTGCTATAAATGAGGCTATTTTTAAGGGTTTTGAAACTCACTGTCTAAACCAGGGAGGGTTTAGTGTTTCTAATTGTATCCACATTACTCTGAGGCTTCTCAACATTGGAGATGGTTGGAAATACACTTGGCCTCCTCTCCACACATTTTTATTAAAGCAATGAGTGCTTTCAATCACCCCATCTACTCTGCAACAACACTGTGATCCCTAACTAAACACTGGTGGCTTGCCTAGGGTATCACCTTTAAATTACTTCCTAAGATTTTTAGGGCCCCTTCTTTCAACATCATATGTTACAAGGAGTTTAGTCAAAGATCCCAAGGACCCATATTGATTGTACGATGGGAGAGTGATCTAGCACTCCATTATTCAGTGCACTATCTGGACCAACCTGAGACAGGCCAGAGAAGAAGACAAATGAAACTAACACTAAAATGGAAAGGAAATACAAAAAAACTATCCTAGGAATCCAAATACATCATCAAAAATCACATGCAACCATTATAGTTGGTTACTCAATCCATTTTTAAGCTTTGTCAAACATAAAATGTATTCACTATCCAAAAATCAACACAATCTAACTCGTGCCAGTACTTGATCTCCATATTACACACTTCCCAATACCCAAAATTAGGGTTTTCAAATCTTAAATACTCTTACATAGGTGTTAGGGCCCATGGATTAGGCTATACATCTTCTAGAGCTGATTTGAAGCTAGAAAAGTAAGATTGTCATGACAACTTTAAAATTTGTCATGACAACTTTCAAAGTTGTCATAGAAAATTTTGGTGGATAAACAAAGCACCTACTCACACCTCAAGGGCACTCAACCTTGATTGAGTTAGGGTCCTAAAGACCATTTTCATCCTCTAAAACATTAAAGAGGCCATTTGGACAACTTTAACAACATTGTCCCAAGCTTGGCAACTTAGCAAAGTTGGCCAAATCTATCTCACCCTAGCTCAAAACACACACCTAGGACTTAGGAAAGAACAAAATAAGACCAAACACTAACTAACACACAAGAGGGACTAACTAGTCCACTTCCTACTCTAGTGGCTTGGCTAAGGCCACTACAAGCCAAAAATTCACAAAGGGACCCTAAGTACCAAACAACCCTACCTAGGTGCCCTCACCATACTCCCCCACAAACAAAGTGCTTAAGTCACTCCTGTGACTAGGAGATGCTCTAAGATTCCTAGCTTCTTGAAGTCTTCTTGCTCCACCTAGATAGTCTTAGATTCAAGCTTGTTCTTCCATTGAATGAGGTGTTCCATGTACACCTTGTGCCGAGTAGTCTTCTTGAATCTTGAGTCTAAGACCTTGGCTACTTCAAGCTATTCCTTGGGAGGCAGAGCTTGATGTTCTACATTAGCACACATGTCTACATTATTTGTATCCAAATTAGTGAGAGGACCTTTATAGTTGATCAAATCAGAGACATTAAAGACCAGGGAGTTTTTCAGTCCACTTGGTAGATCTAGTTTGTAGGCATTAACCCCATACTTGGCTAAGAATTTTCAAGGAACAATCCTCTTCATCTACAACTTGGTAGACACACCCTTCTGCAACCTTGATTTGTTGAGGTGAAGTATAGCACTGTCACCTACTTCAAACTAAATATTCTTTCTCTTCTCATCAATCTTGGCCTTCAAGTTTTGAGTTGAGTCTAGGATGTTCTTCCTAACTTGTTCCTGGATCTCTTTCATTGTTTGAGTGAAGTCTTCATCATGACCACTCCTATATTCCATAGCTCCAAGGTCTCTAAGTTCACATACACGTCTTGGATGCATCCCATAAACAATCTCAAAGGGACTCTTTCCTATAGTCCTATTCATACTATCATTGTATGCATACTCTTCTTGAGGAAGAACCACATCCCATGTCTACCCATATTCTTTAGTTAGACACCTCAATAAATTGCCCAAAAATCTATTAACCACCTCAGTTTGGCCATCAGTCTGAGGGTGGTAAGTTGATCCAAATGAGAGATTGGTACTCAACCTACTCCAGAATGTTTTCCAAAAGTGAATCATGAACCTAACATCCCTATCTGAAATAATATTGAGGGGTAGTCCATGGATCCTTACAATTTATTTAAAGAACAAGTGAGCAATGTTGCTAACATCATGTGTAGTCCTGCAAGGTATAAAATGTCTCATCTTACTAAATCTATCTACCACAACATAAATACTATCATGACCATGCTTAGTCTTTGGTAAGCCCATAATGAAATCCATACTCACACACTCCCATAGTTTTTTTGACACTGGTAGAGGTAGGTACAAACCTTCATTATCAGATCCTCCTTTTTCCTTCATGCACCCTACACATTGTTCCACATACTTGGTGACATCTCTAACCAACTTGGGCCAATGATAGAATCTTTGCACAAGATCTATGGTTTTTTTAACCCCAAAATGACCACTCAAGCTACCATTATACTTCTCCTATATGAGGTTTTCCCTCATGGATCCCTTGGGGACACACAATTGATTTCCCCTAAACAACAAATCACTTTGCAAGGTAAAATCAGAAAACTTACTATGGAAATGATTTTTAAAATCAGAGCATACCTTGTAGGCTTCACCACAATCTTCATCATCTTTATAGAGGTCTTTGAAACTCTCTATGCCAATGCTACTTAGCTGCACTTCTTGAATGGTTAGCAGCCTTCTACTAAGTGCATATAAAACCTTATTTAACTACCCTTTCTTATGCTTGATTGTGAAAATGAATGCTTGAAGATACTCCATCCACTTTAGGTGTTTATTGCTCAACTTCCCTTGTGTGTTTATGTAGCTAAGGGCCCGATTGTCAGTAAACACCATAAACTCCTTCGGCACCAAGTAGTGTTTCCATTTTCTCAAAGATTGTACTAAGGCATACAACTCCAAGTCATAAGAAGAGTATTTCTTCTTAGCTTCATTTATTTTCTCACTAAAGAAGGCCATCGGTCTACCTTCTTGTCTTAACATACCCCCTATTACCAATCCACTAGCATCACACTCTATAGTGAATAGTTTGTCAAAACTAGGCAGCCTAAGGATAGGCTATGTTGGTACTTGTTCCTTCAGCCTTTTGAATGCTTGATCTACTATAGGAGTCCATTTGAACTTGGTCTTGAGATCTCCTTTAATGGTATCCACCATTGGTTCATAAATACCACTAAACTGCCTTATAAACTTCTTGTAAAATTGAGCCAAACCATGAAAGATCCTCACCTCTATTGCTATGGTTGGTGTAGGCTAGCTCAAGATAGCTTCCACCTTACTTGGATCCATTTTTAATGATCCATAGGATACTATAAACCCAAAATAAATAAGCTCCTATTTGAAGAATTCACACTTTTCAAGATTTATGGAGAGCTTCTCCTCCTGCAATCTCTTTAGGACCATCTCAACATGTTTCAAATTCTCTGCTACTATCTTACTAAATATGAGTATATCATCTAGATACACAACCACAAATGCACCTGTGAAGTCCTTAAGCACTTCATTCATTTGCCTCATGAATGTGCTAGGTGCATTTGAGAGGCCAAATGGCATAATTCTCCACTCATAAAGCCCATATGTGCTCTTAAAGGTTGTCTTCCACTCATCTCCATCCTTGATTCTAATTTGATGGTATCCACTTTTAAGGTCCAATTTGGTGAAGTACATTTCTCCTCCAAGACATTCCATTAAATATTCAATTCTAGGTATTGGGAACCTATACTAGATTTTAATCCTATTTATGGCTCTTGAATCTGTACAAAGCCTCCACTTGACACCTTTCTTGGATGCCAATACAATCAAGATTGCACAAGGGATTATGCTCTTCCTAATCAGTCCTTGATCCAATAATTCTTGCACTTGTCTAGCCACTTCCAAGTTTTGTTCTAGAGTGATCTTGTAGGCTGCCTTATTGGGAAATCATGCACTTGGTAGAAAGTCTATCTGATGACTTATAACTCTCTTAGGAGGTAAAGTTTTTGGGGTACCATCACTAACTATTTATTTGTACTTTTCTAACAACTCTTGAATGGCTGATGGTAATGGTTCTATTTTGGTTTTCTCCTCTTTGAGTTTGAGTAGAATGGAATACTCATCACTTTCCTTGTCCTTAAGAGCTTTGATGAACTCCTTTTTACCACTCATTAATATGCTTGGGGTCTTGGACTAAGATTCATCCTCCTCTAACAAGGACTGAATCTTGAAAGTTTTGTTATCCTTCTTGAAGGATATGGAGTTCTCCTTGCCATCATACACTGCACTCCTATCAAATTGCCAAGGCCTACTTAATAGCAAGTGGCATGCATCCATGGGTAGCACATCACAAAGTAGCTTATCCTTATACCCTGTAATAGAGAACTCCACCCAAGCCTACTCATTCACCAATACACTTTGCCCTTTGTTTAGCCATGTCACCTTGTATGGGTTGACATGAGAGATCTTTTCTAGTTTCAACTTGTTCACAACCTCCTCTACTATGATGTTGTCAGTGGAACTTGAATCCACAATCACCTTGCAGACCTTGCCAAGAATTTTACACCTCATCCTAAACAAGGCTCTTCTATGCTTGGGATCATCCTTAACTGACTATCTTATCAAAACCCTCTTGAACAACGGATTTTCTCCCATTTTTGATTCAATATGTTCCACCTCAGGTGTTTTGATGCTTGTTGTTTCCTCATGGGCATAGGCAATACTTTTCCCATTGTTTGATGAAGAAGGTCTATTAGGGAATCTATAAGCCGGGTGACCCAATTAGCCATAGTTGTAACATTTCATACTTGCAAAGTATGAGTTTCTCCTACCTATACATCTTCCTCTATTTGGACCTCCTTGTGTACCTCTACCTCTAGAGTGGCCCCCTCTTAAATTGGGCTCATTGTTATGCTCAATCAAATTGGATTCTCCGTGGTTTCTCTGCTCATTACCCCTGCCTTGGGTAAGCACCTCTATGACTCATTTGGTCTCTACCTCTACCTCTACCACTATTATTGGAGTCTCCCTTATTTTTGTTTCTTTCTTCAACTTTGGTAGCTAACTGATGACATTTTTGGATTGTGGTAGGAGTCCACAAACTTATCTCCTCCTGGATGTTCCATTTGAGACCACTTAGATATCTAGCCACATTAATGAATTCTTCTTCTTGTATCTTGGACCTAAGGCATATATTTTTAAACTCCTTTGTATAAGATGCCACATCTAGGTCCTTTTGCTTCAATCCCTATCTCTTTTTATGAAGTTGGACTTCATAGTCCTCTGGCAAGTAATTCTCCTTTACCTTATTCACCATGGCTTTCCAATTTACTATAGGTAACTTACCCATGCTAACCCTCTCAACTTGTAGATATTTCCACCATGTCAAGGCTTCTCCTCTCAGTCTAGATTTGGCAACCTTAATCTTTTGGGCTTCTGTCACACCCTCACATTAAAAATGATTTTCCATCCCTTCAATCCACTCCTTGACTATTTCAATGTCCATTTTCCCACTAAAAAGTGGTAGTCCTTCAAAATCCTTTGCATTCAAATCCTTAATGGCCTTAAAGAATGGTTCTTCACTAGTTAAGGAGTCTAGTTTAGGTATGATGTCAT
This sequence comes from Chamaecyparis obtusa, assembly GCA_027943335.1. Classification (NCBI taxonomy): domain Eukaryota; kingdom Viridiplantae; phylum Streptophyta; class Pinopsida; order Cupressales; family Cupressaceae; genus Chamaecyparis; species Chamaecyparis obtusa. Next base: position 1,201,263 of record BSBK01008525.1, read on the forward strand.
CTACATCAATAGGCTTCTTCACCCTATCACTGGTTTCAGCACCCCTGTTTAATTCTTCAGCCCTCTGATCAACCATTTCTTGTAGTTTGATCCTCATCTCATCCATAGCATCCTAAAGGAGTCTATTCCTCTCCTTTTTCTCCTCTACTTATCTAGCTAGCTTTGCATTTGTGACCATTTTGTTCTCCCCTACTGATTCACCAGTAGATAGAGACATGCATTTTCCTCCATACCTTTCATCAGCTTTGATACCAAGCTGATGTAACAACAGACCTTGCTCAACTTTTTCCTAGGCTCTCCTAGAATCAATAAGGATAAACTCCTAGCCTTTAGGGTACTATCTTAGTTCCCCTCTAAAGAGTTACAACTCCCTCTTCTTCTATTCAGTTTGTGACATCAAGGTTTGATACAAGTTCACTTCCCTAAGAACTTAGTCTACTTGCTTCTAGCACTTACTATCCCTAAATGAAATAGAAATGAAGTCTGCTCTCATCCTCAAGTGGAGAGGAGGATTTTTCCATAATTAAAAATGATTTCAAACCACACATAACCCCATCTTACTCATAATCAGTCCTATCGCTAATAGGATTTGGTTGCTCACTGGCCTAAAAAGGCTACTAGGATAAGTAGGCCTAATTGGCCTCTTCCTTCTAATAACTTCCAACTTACCTGAATGAGGCACCCAAATAGTCATGGATTTTAGTACCCTTTTGGAAGGGCTTTAAGATTCTATAGGTCTTCCTTCCCCACTTTGTCCGTACAGGGCCTGCTAGAAATAAGGCTATTTTTAAGGGTTTTGAAACTCACTGTTTGAACTAGTTAGGGTTTAGTGTTTCTCATTGTATCCACATTCCTCTGAGGCTTCTTAGAATTGAAGATGCTTTGCAATACACTTGGCCTCATCTCCACACATTTTGATTAAAGTAATGAGTGCTTTCAATCACCCCATCTACTCTGCAACAACAATGTGATCCCTAACCAAACACTGGAGGCTTGCCTAGGGCATCACCTTAAAATTACTTCATGAGATTTTTAGTGCCCCTCCTTTCAACATCATATGTTACAAGGAGTCTAGTCACAGATCCCAAGGACCTATATATATTATACGGTGGGAGAGTGATCTAGCACTCCATTATTCAGTGCACTATCTGGACCAACCCGAGATAGGCCAAAGAAATAGATAAATGAAAACTAACACTAAAACTAAAAGAAAATATAGAACAACTATCCTAGGAATC